>CM051241.1:27704991-28304991 GCA_027917425.1 Gastrophryne carolinensis | reverse complement strand
GTTCAATAGCTTTAACCTTCAGATCAACAGATCTGTCCACCAGAATTGAAACTCCTTTGGCCTTGTTGTTAGGGGAGTGTGCCGAGTAACAGGTCATATACGTTCTGTTTCCCAGATACGGGGCTTTATTTTTCTGAAAGTGGGTCTCTTGGATCATTGCAATATGAGCTTTAAATTTCTTATGTTCCCTGAACAAGGCATGTCTTTTTAGGGGAGTGTTCAGACCCTTGGCATTAACGGAGAAAATGTTTAAACACAAAGGGCCCATATCAGCTAAAGGTTAGGTCAAAGCCGAATTCTCTTTTTCCCCCCTCCCTCCCCCCCCCCCCAAAAACACAGAAGAAGGAAGACACTAGACTAACACAGAAGCCACAAAAGGAGAGACACACAAGCGACGCAACACAGACCACCCCGACACACAAAGGACAGATAAGGCACAAACACCAAAGGAGGGCGAGGGGAATAAACAAGGGATTCCCCCACTCAAATCGTGGAAATTACTGGGACAACTTCCCAGAGAGGAATAACCTCTCTACATTTATCCCCCGTGACCAGAGAGGAACACCTCCAAGGCCAAGGTAAGAGAGCTCCAACACCAGACTCTCTCAAATTCCACTTTGAAATCACGCCCTTTTGGGGGAAACGTGGAAGGCCACAAGAGCACAGCCAGTCAATCAGAATCACTAGACACTGAACGCCAAGCCGCACAACCAGAGGACCCGGCGAGGTCCCCATCTTCACAATCAATCCCAAGCCTCCCACATCTTGTATCAGGTATTAAATAGGCAAGAGCCCAGGATTCAAGGTCCAGCCCATATCTGCCACATCCCAGCCTCGCTATTAACCTCCCAGCCAGGGCTCTCATTCCCTCCAGTGCCCCCCTATGGCCGTCTCCGCTCCTCAGCACAGGTCCCCTTGTTAAACAAGCTCCGTGCGGCAATGGTAAGATACCTCCAATCTATAACCACCTAACCCTGCAATCAACCCATCCAGCTTCCCCGACTCCGCGTCTCAAATCCCCAAGAACCTGCTTTCCCGCAGTAGGCATGTTGCGCGAGCGTTGGCCGCTGCTACCGAGATACCTCCATTCTCCCCCACACGTCACACCTCCGCCAGCGAGCCAGGATTGGGCGCATTACCCCCCCCCTCCAAGGAGGAGGGCCCCGCCATCGTCACCCGTTCTATCACGCAGCGTAGACTGTGTTCATGTAACTGAATAGACCCCAACCCAAGCTGATAGAACCCAAGTACCTTTAACTGGCTCTGCCATCCCTTAGAACTCTCTCTCAAACCCAACCCCACCAACCAGAGCAAGCTCCAGATATATGCAGGTCATATTAGCAACAGCAGCGATCCAAGCACTCTATCCCTTTGCCACTCACTTCGATTATACCGAGCCTTTAAGGAGTAGTAACATAAGCCCCAACATAGTTTTAAACAACAAACAACCTCCCCTCCCCATCAAGCATAACACTTTGCACCCAAGGGCCCAAGAACACTGGGCAGAAGCTTAAAAATAGGCGGCGGCCCGGGTCTAGTACCTGCAGGGTCCGTCCCTTAATGCAAACGCTACAATACTTAAACAGTCCCTCCTTGCCACCTTCCCAAGTCCCACCACCTCGTCCCCTCACCCCCCTCAGCAGTGCCCACGCCAATCATATGGAATAGGGATACACCACTGATGGGAGCGAGCGACGAGAGCCTTTAGCCGAGAAATAAACAATTCAACTGTCACAGTGCTAGTTCAACACAGAGCCTATGACCCAGACCCTCAGGAGAAGTAAAAGAGACAAAGAGGGGGAACAGTAATAAAACTCTTAGCTCCGCATGTGCCACGCCAACCGCCTTCAGCTGCCACCTCAGCTCCTGGATCTCGATCGGCTCTTTCCTATGCTGCCAGCAGGTGGGGAGTGTTCCAGGTCGATCTGTTGGGAGCCTCTAGGGTGGCCGCCGCGACTCGCTCTCCGCACCAGCTGCGGGATAGAAAATTAATTAAGCCAGTCCGGTAAAGATATCGGGGGGATCCGTAGCAGGTTGCAAAAATCAGGTAGGTCCTCTGGCATCCGAAGAACAGCGGTTCTGCCGTTGCATGATGCCGATAGTGCAAAAGGGAAACCCCACCTTAAGGGGATACCTCGCTCTCTAAGAGTCGTCGTAAGAGGCCTCAGTGCTCGGCAATTCTGCAAAGTAATGCTCGACAGGTCTTGGTATAGTTGAACCTCGGAATTGTTGAACATGATAGCATCCCGGCTTCTAGCCTTCGAGAGGATCTCCTCCTTCAAAGAGAAACTTTGCAAGCAGCAGATAATATCTCTGGGGGCAGATTCACCCACACTCCGGGGCCGAAGGGCTCTGTGCGCCCTAACAAACTCGATCTGAGTGCCCGGCGGTCTCTCCAGGAGGAAATTAAAGATGGTAGATAGGGCCTCTTGTGTCTGATCTGGAGCCACCGCTTCTGGCACCCACCGGACTCTGATGTTACATCTCCGGTTGCGGTTCTCGAGGTCTTCTAGGTGTCTATGAAATTCCATAAGGTGCCTATTGTGCGCTCTAACCACGTCCCGAACCTCCGTCAATCTGGCAGACGTATTAGCCTCCTCTCGCTCAACTCTCTCCACCCGTTGGGATAGCAGCTGCAAGTCTCCCTTCAGGTCAGCAATCGCTTCGGTGATGGAGGCTTTAATCTCACCCGCAAATTTAGCCAGTTCTCTACAGGTGGGAAGTTGGCTGAGCTGTGCCGAGAGGTCGCACTCCTCTCCTTCTGATACAGTTCCCTCTCCCCGCTCCGGCGAGCTGCATGGGGAAGGCGCGTCCGACATTTTGTTAGCACGAGGGTCCTCTTGTCTTTGGCTCTGGAACATCTCCGGAAGCCTCTTGCCACTCGCTGTCGGTGTCTGTGTGGAGTTTTAGCTTGTTGATACGGCCCATGTTCAAACTGAAACGCTGATATTAAGGCTTCTATGGAGACCTCGCCGGGAGCTAACAGATCACGCTGCCATCTCGCTCCCCAGCCAAGCCACGCCCCCAGGTGTGTATCTTTTGTTTTTTTTTTTTTAATATTGGTTTCATGATATATATGCTCACACAAGAATGTATATAAGATAAGGCTAACCATTGAACAAAACAAGGTATAGTTTTAAAACTCCAACCTTTGCACCCCCTGCCCAACCCCAAAAGTGGCAAGGCAAGGGACAAACCCCCCCAAAATTGTAAAAAGAGGGGTTCTATAACCTTGTAAGAATACAATCAGGAGCTGACCTTTAAAAGAGGGGAAGAGTCACAACTAAGTGACACCTCCCCTCTCCCCCCCCCCAATAAAGTTATAAAAATAATATATATATATATATATATTTACAGGTGTCAGAGGTTTGGGGGGGGGTGGGGGGGATTGTTGAAGGTGGATGTGGTGGTGTAAGCAGAACAGAGGAGATGGATTGGCAGAGAATGAGGCAGTTGCAACTACTTTAAACACTCACTCAGGTGCTGCCACAGCCAAATCCCATAGGATAAATGTCCTGTTCATGTAAGGATGTCCATGTTGGCTGTGGATAAGTGGATCCTAATGTCAGTGATTAGGGATGAGCGAATCGATCCGGACGAACCCGGATTCGATCCGAATTTCAGGAAAAATTCGATTCGGATCGAATCCGAATTTCCCCGCGATTCGATCACTCGAAGTTTTCCTTTAACATCCATTCATTTACATTACAGGCATTCTAAGATGGCGGGCGGGACATGTCTGGACATGTATCCCGCGCCAGTGCAAGCTGGGGCAGTCACATGCAGCCTATCAGCAGCCAGCAAGCCCGGTGACGTCACACAGCGGTATTTAACGGCGGCCATCTTGCTTTTCCTCATTTCTCTATTGCATTCGTGACAGACAGACAGAACGCTGTGTAGCTGAGGCAGTTAGACAGGCTGGGGACAGGCTGGAGACAGGGACAGACAGGGACAGGCTGGAGACAGGCAGGAGACAGGCAGGAGACAGACAGGAGACAGACAGAAAGCCAGGGAAAGGTAGGAAAAACGGAGCTGGCTGACAGGGAGATTTTTTTTTTTTCATCCAGCCTTTGTTAGCGTTTTCAGGCTGCTTATAGTAACTAACTGTGCATATATACTGAACTGATCTTAAGTCTGCTGTGAGGCATCCCATTCTGTGACTAAAGCAGCCTCTATTTAATAGCATAATAAACATTTGCACTTATTCTCATAGAAATCAGGCCTGATAAAGACACTTTTGCTGTGCATGCTCTCTGGTTTTTGTGGCACTGGCATCCCATTCTGTGACTAAAGCAGCCTCTATTTAATAGCATAATAAACATTTGCACTTATTCTCATAGAAATCAGGCCTGATAAAGACACTTTTGCTGTGCATGCTCTCTGGTTTTTGTGGCACTGGCATCCCATTCTGTGACTAAAGCAGCCTCTATTTAATAGCATAATAAACATTTGCACTTATTCTCATAGAAATCAGGCCTGATAAAGACACTTTTGCTGTGCATGCTCTCTGGTTTTTGTGGCACTGGCATCCCATTCTGTGACTAAAGCAGCCTCTATTTAATAGCATAATAAACATTTGCACTTATTCTCATAGAAATCAGGCCTGATAAAGACACTTTTGCTGTGCATGCTCTCTGGTTTTTGTGGCACTGGCATCCCATTCTGTGACTAAAGCAGCCTCTATTTAATAGCATAATAAACATTTGCACTTATTCTCATAGAAATCAGGCCTGATAAAGACACTTTTGGTGTGCATGCTCTCTGGTTTTTGTGGCACTGGCATCCCATTCTGTGACTAAAGCAGCCTCTATTTAATAGCACAATAAACATTTGCACTTATTCTCATAGAAATCAGGCCTGATAAAGACACTTTTGCTGTGCATGCTCTCTGGTTTTTGTGGCACTGGCATCCCATTCTGTGACTAAAGCAGCCTCTATTTAATAGCATAATAAACATTTGCACTTATTCTCATAGAAATCAGGCCTGATAAAGACACTTTTGCTGTGCATGCTCTCTGGTTTTTGTGGCACTGGCATCCCATTCTGTGACTAAAGCAGCCTCTATTTAATAGCATAATAAACATTTGCACTTATTCTCATAGAAATCAGGCCTGATAAAGACACTTTTGCTGTGCATGCTCTCTGGTTTTTGTGGCACTGGCATCCCATTCTGTGACTAAAGCAGCCTCTATTTAATAGCATAATAAACATTTGCACTTATTCTCATAGAAATCAGGCCTGATAAAGACACTTTTGCTGTGCATGCTCTCTGGTTTTTGTGGCACTGGCATCCCATTCTGTGACTAAAGCAGCCTCTATTTAATAGCATAATAAACATTTGCACTTATTCTCATAGAAATCAGGCCTGATAAAGACACTTTTGCTGTGCATGCTCTCTGGTTTTTGTGGCACTGGCATCCCATTCTGTGACTAAAGCAGCCTCTATTTAATAGCATAATAAACATTTGCACTTATTCTCATAGAAATCAGGCCTGATAAAGACACTTTTGCTGGCCAAAGCCCTACTGGACCCTGCCAGGTCGATTCCTGCCCGGGGCATCCCATTCTGTGACTACAGCAGCCTCTGTTTAAGACCATATAAGCATTTGCTCTTATCATATTTGAAATTAGCCTGATAAAGACACTTTTGCTGGCCAAAGCCCTACTGGACCCTGCCAGGTCCATTCCTGCCCAGGGCATCCCATTCTGTGACTAAAGCAGCCTCTGTTTAAGACCATATAAGCATTTGCTCTTATTATATTTATATTATAAGACACTTTTGCTGGGCATAGGCTTACTGCTGCCTGCCAGGTGCACTTCTGTTGAGGCATCCCATTCTGTAACATAGCATACCCCTCTTTATTTACACTAAGCAGCTCTCTTATTTACACTAAGCAGGCCTGTTGGAGGCTGAGTGTTACTGCTCACTTTTGGTGTGCATTATATTCTGTTTTATATAGACCCACTGCTGCCTGGGGGTTCTTAAAATATCACCTACTACCACGCCAGTTAGACTATGTCGGGCAGACAAGTGCCTGGAAGTGAAAAGAGGAGTGGCAGAGGCCAAGATTCCGCAGGCAGAGCTCGCATCAGACTGGGGGCCAGTAGCAGCAGGAGTCACGCTGAGAGACCTAATCTGCCAGTATCTGCTAGCGGTCGGGTCTCCACCAGTAACGCATCTGCCGTGGTAGATTGGCTGACGCGCTCATCAACAACATCATCACAACTTACATCTGAGACCCCCAGTCTAGGGTCGGTAGGTTCCTCTGACACAACCCTGAGTTGGCATGCCCCGAGAGCAGTCCCTGTCCTCCCATTGCCTCTGTCCTACGCCGTTCCCTCCCCCAGCGACGTATCCTATGCTTTGGGTTCAGCTCCACTCTTTAGTGAGGAGGACGATCAGATACAGGAGGACAGTCAGCAGCTACTGCCCAGCCAAGAAATGGAGGTGGCTTCTTTAGCTAGGCAGACAAATAGTGATGTGGACAGTGTCGTGGGTGCTGCGAGCGTTCCAGCTCCTGCGCCAGACACTGTTGACGAATCCACGAACATCAGTGACGTACAGCCACAACCCGGTGATGATGATGATGATGACGATGAAGCCGATCGCACTTGGGAGCCGGGTGATGAAGGGGCTTCATCGTCATCATCAGGAGAAGAGGGGCGCAGGTTGCCCCGGAGTCAGCAGCTGAGGCAGCAAGGTGGTAGCAGTCAGCATGGGGGCACAATTCCAAAGGCTGGAGCCGGCCGGGGCCGGGGCCGGGGTAGAGCACCTGCTGTGCGGCAGTCTACCTTATCGGGAGGTAGTGGAGCAGGGGTTCCTGAAGTTGGCAACAGCAGCAGTGAATCAGTGAGGCCAGGGGGTGGGAAAAGTAGCTACTCGGCAGTGTGGCAGTTTTTCCTGAGGCATCCGCAGGAGGGTAACATGGCCACATGCAAGATATGTAGGCAAAAGGTGAAGCGTGGCCAGGGTCCAAATGTTGGCACCACGGCCCTGCGTCAACATATGATGCGTCACCATAAAACGACCTGGGAGAACCGAGGCTCCCAAGGGGTGGTCCAGTCTGCTTCCTCACCAAGTGAGCTCCCAATTTCTGCCAGCCAAGGCTCCAGCACCTCAGCCGAAGGCAGCTGTGCGTCACACCCATCCTCTGTCGCTCCTGCTCCTCCTCCTCCTCCTCCAAGTCATGCATCCCGCCAGCAATCCATCAGCGAAGCCATGTCCAAGAGACAGCAGTATGCGCCCACTCATCCTACGGCGCAGAAGCTGAATGTGCTCCTGTCCAAGTTGCTGGTGCTGCAGTCGCTCCCTTTTCAGGTGGTGGAATCTGCACCTTTCAGAGAACTGATGGCTTGTGCCGAGCCGAGGTGGAGAGTCCCAAGCCGTCATTTCTTTACCAAGAAGGCAGTACCAGCGCTGCACACTTTTGTTGAACAGAAGGTGGGCCAGTCCTTGAGCCTGTCGGTGTGTAGCAAAATACATGGCAGCGCCGACATCTGGAGCTGTAACTACGGTCAGGGGCAGTACATGTCGTTTACGGCCCACTGGGTGAATGTGGTCCCTTTGCAGCAGCAACTTGGACAGGTCACGCCGCTTCGGCCTCCGCGCTCTCTGCCCATTGGGCCTGTGACACCGTGCGACTCGGCCTCCTCATCCTCCGCCATCTCCTCACCCTCCACTGTAGGCTCAAGTCTCAGTGCCCCTCCAGTCTACCATGTGTGCAGGGCACGGAGGTGTCACGCAGTGCTTCACATGGTTTGTCTTGGCGAACGGAGTCACACAGGGGAGGAACTGCTTAAATGTATTCATCAGGAAATCCAAACATGGCTTACTCCGAGAAAACTTAAAATGGGAATCATGGTTACCGACAATGGGAAGAACATTTTGTCTGCGCTGCGCCAAGGAAGCCTGACCCATGCCCCCTGCATGGCTCACGTCTTCAATCTGGTTGTCAAGCGGTTTCTGAAGTGTTCCCCCCATCTGCAGGACATCCTAACAACTTCACGGAAACTTTGCATGCACTTCAGCCACTCCTACACCGCCAAACACACCCTTCTTGAGCTACAGCGTCAGAATGGTATCCCCCAACATAGTCTGATTTGCGATGTTTCCACCCGTTGGAATTCCACCCTTCACATGTTGGACCGATTATATGAACAGAGAAAAGCCATCACGGATTTACTGATGATCCAAGCAGATAGGGGGACTCCCCTGTGTAACTTCAATGTCAACCAGTGGCAGCTCATACGTGACACCTGCCGTTTGCTCAGGCCCTTTGAGGAAGCCACTTTATTTGTCAGTCGGCAGGATTACGGGATGAACGACGTGATTCCACTGCTTCATGTACTACAGCACATGTTGGAAACCATGGCTGGTCAGGGCACTGGAGACATGGCGTTTACATCTTACGGCCACATGAACCCCGTTGGAGCTGAACTGGAGGAGGAGGAGGAGGAAGAGGAGGAGGAGGAGTTGCCCAGCGAAACACAGTTTAGGCTTGGCGAAATGGCTGGTTTATCTAGTCAGCGGACAGGAGAGGAGGAGCAGGAGCAGCCAGAGGAGCTAGAGGTTTTTGAGGAAGGAGAGACAGAGGACCCGGGCACACCGTGGCAGTATGCAGTGGAGATGGAGACAGGTAGTCCATCCGAGTCACTTGCGCAAATGGCACGAAGCATGCTCACATGCTTGCGTAGTGACCCCAGAATTGTTTCCATCTGTCGGCGGGATGACTTCTGGCTGTCCACCTTATTGGACCCTCGCTTCCGGCACAAAATGGGGGCATTTTTTAAACCCACCGAGAGGGAGGACAAACTCAACTACTACAAAGACATTCTACGTAGGCAGTTGGCCGATGCCTATCTGCGCCATGGTCCATACTCTCGCAGGTCTGACTCGAGGGGACCTCTGCGCTCACCTTCCACTGCCATGGCCGCTGGGGGGGTTGGCAGCAGCAGCAGCAGAAGCTCCATCAGCAGCAGCAGCCTCAGTCTTCAGTCGCTAATGAGTAGCTTTCTACACCCGCATAGTGAGGCTACTCATGAGCAGCAGGAAGACCTGGAGCAGGACCTGAACCAGCAGGTCATGTCATACTTTGACATGACCATGCCAACACACCTTGAGGATCCGCTGGACTTCTGGGCAGCCAAACTTGATTTGTGGCCGCAACTAGCAGAGTTTGCCCTGGAAAAGCTGTCCTGCCCGGCAAGTAGCGTGCCATCTGAGCGGGTGTTTAGTGCGGCGGGGGCCATAGTTACGGCGAGGAGAACTCGTCTGTCAACTAAAAATGTGGAGAGACTCACCTTTGTCAAAATGAATCAGGGATGGATCAGCCAGGATTTCCACCCACCAATGCCTGATGCATGCGACTAGATTCAGCATGGTGCCACGTTTTACACTTTACAAATGGTGCAAAACATATTTATGTCTTTAGGCCATTTTTTGGGCTCCTGCTACTGCTACTGCCAACTTCTGCCAACTCCAGGGTGTGATTCATCCAATTTTTGGGCTCCTGAAGCCAACTCCAGTGTATATTTGGGCTCCTGCTGCTGCTACTGCCAACTTCTGCCAACTCCAGGGTGTGATTCATCCAATTTTTGGGCTCCTGAAGCCAACTCCAGTGTATATTTGGGCTCCTGCTGCTACTACTGTCAACTCCTGCCAACTCCAGGGTGTGATTCATCCAATTTTTGGGCTCCTGAGGCCAACTCCAGTGTATATTTGGGCTCCTGCTGCTGCTACTGTCAACTCCTGCCAACTCCAGGGTGTGATTCATCCAATTTTTGGGCTCCTGAAGCCAACTCCAGTGTATATTTGGGCTCCTGCTGCTACTACTGCCAACTTCTGCCAACTCCAGGGTGTGATTCATCCAATTTTTGGGCTCCTGAAGCCAACTCCAGTGTATATTTGGGCTCCTGCTGCTGCTACTGTCAACTCCTGCCAACTCCAGGGTGTGATTCATCCAATTTTTGGGCTCCTGAAGCCAACTCCAGTGTATATTTGGGCTCCTGCTGCTGCTACTGCCAACTTCTGCCAACTCCAGGGTGTGATTCATCCAATTTTTGGGCTCCTGAAGCCAACTCCAGTGTATATTTGGGCTCCTGCTGCTACTACTGCCAACTTCTGCCAACTCCAGGGTGTGATTCATCCAATTTTTGGGCTCCTGAAGCCAACTCCAGTGTATATTTGGGCTCCTGCTGCTGCTACTGTCAACTCCTGCCAACTCCAGGGTGTGATTCATCCAATTTTTGGGCTCCTGAAGCCAACTCCAGTGTATATTTGGGCTCCTGCTGCTGCTACTGCCAACTTCTGCCAACTCCAGGGTGTGATTCATCCAATTTTTGGGCTCCTGAAGCCAACTCCAGTGTATATTTGGGCTCCTGCTGCTACTACTGCCAACTTCTGCCAACTCCAGGGTGTGATTCATCCAATTTTTGGGCTCCTGAAGCCAACTCCAGTGTATATTTGGGCTCCTGCTGCTGCTGCTGCCAACTTCTGCCAACTCCAGGGTGTGATTCATCCAATTTTTGGGCTCCTGAGGCCAACTCCAGTGTATATTTGGGCTCCTGCTGCTGCTACTGTCAACTCCTGCCAACTCCAGGGTGTGATTCATCCAATTTTTGGGCTCCTGAGGCCAACTCCAGTGTATATTTGGGCTCCTGCTGCTGCTACTGTCAACTCCTGCCAACTCCAGGGTGTGATTCATCCAATTTTTGGGCTCCTGAAGCCAACTCCAGTGTATATTTGGGCTCCTGCTGCTGCTGCTGCTGCCAACTTCTGCCAACTCCAGGGTGTGATTCATCCAATTTTTGGGCTCCTGAAGCCAACTCCAGTGTATATTTGGGCTCCTGCTGCTGCTACTGTCAACTCCTGCCAACTCCAGGGTGTGATTCATCCAATTTTTGGGCTCCTGAAGCCAACTCCAGTGTATATTTGGGCTCCTGCTGCTGCTACTGCCAACTTCTGCCAACTCCAGGGTGTGATTCATCCAATTTTTGGGCTCCTGAAGCCAACTCCAGTGTATATTTGGGCTCCTGCTGCTACTACTGCCAACTTCTGCCAACTCCAGGGTGTGATTCATCCAATTTTTGGGCTCCTGAGGCCAACTCCAGTGTATATTTGGGCTCCTGCTGCTGCTACTGCCAACTTCTGCCAACTCCAGGGTGTGATTCATCCAATTTTTGGGCTCCTGAAGCCAACTCCAGTGTATATTTGGGCTCCTGCTGCTACTACTGCCAACTTCTGCCAACTCCAGGGTGTGATTCATCCAATTTTTGGGCTCCTGAGGCCAACTCCAGTGTATATTTGGGCTCCTGCTGCTGCTGCTGCCAACTTCTGCCAACTCCAGGGTGTGATTCATCCAATTTTTGGGCTCCTGAAGCCAACTCCAGTGTATATTTGGGCTCCTGCTGCTACTACTGTCAACTCCTGCCAACTCCAGGGTGTGATTCATCCAATTTTTGGGCTCCTGAGGCCAACTCCAGTGTATATTTGGGCTCCTGCTGCTGCTGCTGCCAACTTCTGCCAACTCCAGGGTGTGATTCATCCAATTTTTGGGCTCCTGAGGCCAACTCCAGTGTATATTTGGGCTCCTGCTCCTGCTGCTGCCAACTTCTGCCAACTCCAGGGTGTGATTCATCCAATTTTTGGGCTCCTGAAGCCAACTCCAGTGTATATTTGGGCTCCTGCTGCTGCTGCTGCTGCCAACTTCTGCCAACTCCAGGGTGTGATTCATCCAATTTTTGGGCTCCTGAAGCCAACTCCAGTGTATATTTGGGCTCCTGCTGCTACTACTGCCAACTTCTGCCAACTCCAGGGTGTGATTCATCCAATTTTTGGGCTCCTGAGGCCAACTCCAGTGTATATTTGGGCTCCTGCTGCTGCTGCTGCCAACTTCTGCCAACTCCAGGGTGTGATTCATCCAATTTTTGGGCTCCTGAAGCCAACTCCAGTGTATATTTGGGCTCCTGCTGCTACTACTGTCAACTCCTGCCAACTCCAGGGTGTGATTCATCCAATTTTTGGGCTCCTGAGGCCAACTCCAGTGTATATTTGGGCTCCTGCTGCTGCTGCTGCCAACTTCTGCCAACTCCAGGGTGTGATTCATCCAATTTTTGGGCTCCTGAGGCCAACTCCAGTGTATATTTGGGCTCCTGCTGCTGCTGCTGCCAACTTCTGCCAACTCCAGGGTGTGATTCATCCAATTTTTGGGCTACTGAGGCCAACTCCAGTGTATATTTGGGCTCCTGCTCCTGCTGCTGCCAACTTCTGCCAACTCCAGGGTGTGATTCATCCAATTTTTGGGCTCCTGAAGCCAACTCCAGTGTATATTTGGGCTCCTGCTGCTGCTGCCAACTTCTGCCAACTCCAGGGTGTGATTCATCCAATTTTTGGGCTCCTGAGGCCAACTCCAGTGTATATTTGGGCTCCTTCTGCCCCTCATAGTGATGCCACTTCAACTCTCTGCAATTGTGCCGCTCTGCGATTCTATTAGCGATGCCTCTGATCTGCATGTGATATTTCTTCAAAGTATTATTTAACAAACCCAGCACGCATCCTGTGCGTGTTACAGCAAGGCTGAATGGTTTACAACCCTATTGAGGCTGTAGGAGGCTCAGAAATAGCCGTTTTTAATAGCGATTCGTCGCGAATTTATTCGGGTCGAAACGATTTTTGTCGGAAAATTCGGCGAATCAGTCGAATCGAATTTTTCAAAAGTTCGCTCATCTCTATCAGTGATGACACCCCCTAGAAATTGAATGGGGAGGACCCATTGCTCAGTACTAGAGATGAGCGAACTTTTGAAAAATTCGATTCGACCGATTCGCCGAATTTTCCGACAAAAATCGTTTCGACACGAATTTATTCGCGACGAATCGCTATTAAAAACGGCTATTTCTGAGCCTCCTAGAGCCTCAATAGGGTTGTAAACCATTCTGCCTTGCTGTAACACGCATAGGCGTGCTGGGTTAGTTAAATAATACTGTAAATAAATATCGCATGCAGATCAGAGGCATCGCTAATAGAATCGCAGAGCGGCACAATTGCAGAGAATTGAAGTGGCATCACTATGAGGGGCAGCAGCCCAAACATTGCTTTAAAGAGACACTGGAGCTGGCAGCAGTAGGAGCCCAAAAATTGGATGAATCACACCCTGGAGTTGCAAGCAGCAGCAGGAGCACAAACATTGGCTGAAAGAGACACTGGAGTTGGCAGCAGCAGGAGCCCAAAAATTGACTGACACACCCTGGAGTTTCAAGCAGCAGCAGCAGGAGCCCAAACATAGCTTAAAAGAGACACTGGAGTTGGCTGCAGGAGCCCAAAGATTGGATGAATCACACCCTGCAGTTGCAAGCAGCAGGAGCCCAAATATTACTTTAAAGAGACACTGGATTTGGCTTCAGGAGCCCAAAAATTGGATGAATCACACCCCAGAGTTGGCAGCAGCAGCAGCAGCAGCAGCAGGAGCCCAAACATTACTTTAAAGAGACACTGGAGTTGGCTTCAGGAGCCCAAAAATTGGATGAATCACACCCTGGAGTTGGCAGCAGCAGCAGGAGCCCAAACATTACTTTAAATAGACACTGGGGTTGGCTTCAGGAGCCCAAAAATTGGATGAATCACACCCTGGAGTTGGCAGCAGCAGCCACAGGAGCTAGAGGGTTGTGAGGAAGGCGAGACAGAGGACCCAGACACACCGTGGCAGTTTACAGTGGAGATGGAGACAGGTAGTCCCTCCGAGTCACTTGCACAAATGGCACGATGCATGCTCACATGCTTGCATACTAGTGAGCGCAGAATTGTCTCCATTTGTCAGCGGGAAGACTTCTGGCTCTCCAACTTATTGGACCCTCGCTTCCGGCACAAAATGGGGGCCTTTTTTACGCCCACTGAGAGGGAGGAAAAACTGACCTACTACAGAGACATCCCATGTAGCCAGTTGGGCAATGTCTATCTGCGCCATGGCCCATACTCCCGCAGGTCTGACTCGGGGGGACCTCTGCGATCACCTTCCACTGCCATGGCTGCTGGGGGGGTGGAAGGAGCAGCAGCAGCAGCTCCATCAGCAGCAGCCTCAGTCTTCAGTCGCTAGTGAGTAGCTTTCTACACCCGCATAGTGAGTCTACTCATGAGCAGCAGGGAGACCTGGAGCTGGACCTCAAACAGCAGGTCATGTCATACCTTGACATGACCATGCCAACACACCTTCAGGATCCACTGGAATTGCTGGGAAGCCAAACTTGACTTGTGTCCGCAACTAGCAGAGTTTGCCCTGGAAAAGCTGTACTGGCCGGACAGTAGTTGATTTAGATGGCAACTGGGCTGCTCTATATAATGCAAAATATATATAATATATATAAAGCAAAATGGCAAATTTACCTCACAATATAAGCTATTGCCCCTCAGATTTACACAGGGGCTGCTCCATATCATGGTGCAAAACCATGAATTTACCTCATAATACAAACTATTGCCCCTCAGATTTACACAGGGGCTGCTCTATATAATGAAGCAAAATGGCAAATTTACCTCACTATATTAGCTATTACAGCTCTATATAAATAAAAGTAAATAAATAAAAAAAAGGGCCTGTAGAAGCTTATTTAGTATAACAGATGGGGTGACATGTGCTGGTTTGGGATGCCCATATGGGCTAGTGTTTTGGCAGCAGTAGAAAAACCAATGCAAAATGCAATAGCTTAATAAAGCTGATGCTGATCAACGCTTATTTAGTATAACAGATGGGGTGCAACATGCAGGTTTGGGATACCCTGCGGCCTGGTGTATTTAAAGCAGACCAAAACCAATTAAAAATGCAATAACTTAATAAAGCTGAGGCTGTAGATGCTGATTTTGTATAAACATATAGGGTGCAACGTGCAGCTTTGGGGTGCCCTGCGGCCTGGTTTATTAAAAGCAGTCAAAAACAAGTGCAAACTGAAGCAGCTTAATAAAGCAGCTGATGCTGATCAACGCTTATGTTGTATAACAGATAGGGTT
Source organism: Gastrophryne carolinensis (assembly GCA_027917425.1). Taxonomy (NCBI): domain Eukaryota; kingdom Metazoa; phylum Chordata; class Amphibia; order Anura; family Microhylidae; genus Gastrophryne; species Gastrophryne carolinensis. Next base: position 28,289,993 of record CM051241.1, on the reverse strand, counting down.
AAAATAGCATGTGCCTTGGGATGCCCGTGTGGCCTGGTATATTTCAAGCTGAACAAAAAGTAACAATAATCCAAGTATGAGAAATGCTTGTGCTTAACACATAGGGTTAATCAGCATGTGCCTTGGGATGCCCGTGTGGCCTGGTATATTTTAAGCTGAACAAAAAGTAACAATAATCCAAGTATGAGAAATGCTTGTGCTTAACATATAGGGTTAATCAGCATGTGCCTTGGGATGCCCGTGTGGCCTGGTATATTTTAAGCTGAACAAAAAGTAACAATAATCCAAGTATGAGAAATAATTTTGACCTTCTTTACAGCGCCATACTTTGAAAAAAAATCCTTAATTTCATGCCGATCAATCCAAAGGTCAATGCCCCTAACAAAAATAGTGTTCGGCATAAGTTTTCCTTCTGGAAGGACGTAACCTTTAGTTTACATGGTTGGGGTAGGTTATCTTACAAATTGGGATACCCCAGGCAGCAGTGTTATTGAAAGAGAAAGATTGTAATGCAGGCCATACGCAAGCAGAGAAACTCAGGCTGCAACAGGCCTCTTTAGTTTACATGGTTGGGGTAGGTTATCTTACAAATTGGGATACCCCACTGTATATGAAACCGAATATAAATGCACACCCAAAAGTGGACAATCAGCCTCCAAGAGGCCTGCTTAGTTTAAATAAGAGAGCTGCTTAGCTTAAATAAGAGAGGTGCTTAGTGTAAATAAGAGACCTGCTTAGTTTAAATAAGAGAGCTGCTTAGTGTAAATAAGAGAGGTAGGTTATGTGATGTTACAGAATGGGATGCCTCAAAGCAGACTTGAGATCAGTATATATGCACACAGCAACAGTGTGTAAGCAGGCTGAAACAGCCTAAATTACTTGAAATAACTGTGCAGCTTACAGTAAATACAGAGGCTAATGGTATGTTACAGAATGGGATGCCCCAACCCGACTTGAGATCAGTATATATGCACACAGCAACAGTGTGTAAGCAGCCTCATACAGGCCAAATTACTTGACATAAGTGTGCAGCTTAAAGTAAAGACAGAGGCTAATGGTATGTTACAGAATGGGATGCCCCAACCAGACTTGAGATCAGTAATATATGCACATAGCAACAGTGTGTAAGCAGGCTGAAACAGGCCAAATCACTTGAAATAACTGTGCAGCTTAGAGTAAAAACAGAGGCTAATGGTATATTACAGAATGGGATGCCCCAAGCAGACTTGAGATCAGTAATATATGCGCACAGCAGCAGTGTGTAAGCAGGCTGCAACAGGCCAAATCAATTGAAATAACTGTGCAGCTTAGAGTAAAAACAGAGGCTAATGGTATGTTACAGAATGGGATGCCCACAGCAGACTTGAGATCAGTATATATGCACACAGCAACAGTGTGTAAGCAGGCTCATACAGGCCAAATTACTTGACATAAGTGTGCAGCTTAGAGTAAAGACAGAGGCTAATGGTATGTTACAGAATGGGATGCCCCAACCAGACTTGAGATCAGTAATATATGCACACAGCAACAGTGTGTAAGCAGCCTCATACAGGCCAAATTACTTGATACCCTGTTTCCCCGAAAATAAGACAGTGTCTTATATTAATTTTTGCTCCCAAAGATGCGCTAGGTCTTATTTTCAGGGGATGTCTTACATTTTTCCATGAAGAAGAATTCACATGCATTCACAAAAAAAGGAAATTTATTAACTGTTAAACAGTAGTAGTTGCCATCACAAACCAGCATAACCAGACAAAATGTGACTCCTGTCAAAATTTCATGTTACCCCCCCCCCCCCCCGATCCTCCTGTCCCAATTTACCCCCCTTCTCCTGTACTACCGGTAGTGGCATATGTGGGGAATCCAAAACATACAACCCCCCCTCCTCATCATCAGTGGGTGAAGGTGGGGGAGGTGGGAGTAGAGTCTAGAGAATCCAGGGAATTCTCTAGTTTCCATCCCCCCCTCCCCTCACTTCACCTGGCATTTCCCCCACAGAAATTCTTTTTTTTTTCTTCTTCACAGTCTGCTGCCACTACTCACTAACTTACTGTCAGAGAGCGAGCAGCAAACAGCAGCTTTCACTTTGGTGGCGGCCGCTTTGATGACGAGTGACGTCCCCCTATGCGCAACATCAGGGGCGTCACTCGTCATCAGAGAGAGCCGGCCGCAGCTGACTGAGGACTCTTGCTGCGGGGGGAGGTCTTATTTTCGGGGGAGGTCTTATTTTCGGGGGAGGTCTTATATTTAGCCTTCGTGCTAAAAGCACGGTAGGTCTTATTTTCGGAGTAGGTCTTATTTTCGGGGAAACACGGTATAAGTGTGCAACTTAGAGTAAAGACAGCGGCTAATGGTATGTTACAGAATGGGAAGCCCCAACCAGAGTGCACCTGGGAGCAGTACTATGCACAGCAAAAGTGTCTTTATCAGGCCAAATTACTTTTAGAATAAGTGCAAAGGGTTATAGTAAATAGAGGCTGGTGTAGTCACAGAATGGGATGCCCCAACCGGAGAGCACCTGGGAGCAGTAGTACTATGCACAGCAAAAGTGTCTTTGTCAGGCCAAATTACTTTTAGAATAAGTGCAAAGGGTTATAGTAAATAGAGGCTGGTGTAGTCACAGAATGGGATGCCCCAACCAGAGTGCACCTGGGAGCAGTACTATGCACAGCAAAAGTGTCTTTATCAGGCCAAATTACTTTTAGAATAAGTTCAAAGGGTTATAGTAAATAGAGGCTGGTGTAGTCACAGAATGGGATGCCCCAACCAGAGTGCACCTGGGAGCAGTGCTATGCACAGCAAAAGTGTCTTTATCAGGCCAAATTACTTTTAGAATAAGTGCAAAGGGTTATAGTAAATCGAGGCTGGTGTAGTCACAGAATGGGATGCCCCAACCGGAGTGCACCTGGGAGCAGTAGTACTATGCACAGCAAAAGTGTCTTTATCAGGCCAAATTACTTTTAGAATAAGTGCAAAGGGTTATAGTAAATAGAGGCTGGTGTAGTCACAGAATGGGATACCCCAACCAGAGTGCACCTGGGAGCAGTACTATGCACAGCAAAAGTGTCTTTATCAGGCCAAATTACTTTTAGAATAAGTGCAAAGGGTTATAGTAAATAGAGGCTGGTGTAGTCACAGAATGGGATGCCTCACAGCAGACTTAAGATCAGTTCAGTGTATATGCACAGTAAGTGTATAAGCAGCCTGAAAACGCTAACAAAGCCAGTCAGCCAGCCAGTAACACTCGGGCTGGATGAAAAAAAAAAAATCTCCCTGTGACTGCCTCCGATTTTTCCTAACTTTCCCTGCTTCTCGCTGACTTCCTGCCTGTCTCCTGCCTGTCTCCTGCCTGTCTCCTGCCTGTCCCTGGCTCTCTGTCTCTCCCTGACTACAGCAGTGTCCTGTCTCTCATGAATGCAATAGAGAAACGAGGAAAAGCAAGATGTCCGCCGCCTTAAATAGCGCTGTGACGTCACCGGGCTTGCTGGCTGCTGATAGGCTGCATGTGACTGCCACAGCTTGCACTGGTGCGGGGTAGATGTCTGGACATGTCCTATCCGCCATCTTAGAATGCCTGTAATGTAAATGAATGGATGTTAAAGGAAAACTTCAAGCGATCGAAGCACGGGGAAATTCGGATTCGATCCGAATCAAATTTTTCATGAAATTCGGATCGAATCCGGGTTCGTCCGGATCGATTCGCTCATCCCTACTCAGTACCAGGAGATGTTCGGACAGATAGTCATCCACCATGCCACCCAAAGTTTGCCTCTTGGTACTATTGACCCTATCCGATGGTGGTGGATGTGGTGAACAATGGTAAGTTGTTCCAAACCAGCACACATAGATGCTGGGTAGCTCAATCCTGCAGCTGTGACGTCGCTGGGGCAGTGGCAGGCTTCCGTCCCGGTGTGGCGGACGCCATAAGAGGGGAAGACAGCATTCGGATTAGACCCCTGGAGAAGCTGTGGGCGCACAGCTGAACGCGTGGAGCAGGCGGATGCACCCCCCTGGACCTTTGATCTGAATCAGGGCAGTATTCTCTTTTTTAAAGTGGACCAACACCCAGGGGTGATCGGCCCGGAAATCTATAAGATTCCCGGGCCGATCACCTCCCACCCCGCGGGACATCCGAGATCGGGATGTCCCGTGGGGTGAAACCCCCCAGAAACCCCAAAAACATCTTACCTGATCCACCGCCGCTTCCGCCGCCTCCCGCGCGCCCCTCCAGACATGCGCGCGCCCGCGCCGGCCCTCTGTGAATGGCCGGCGGGGGCGCGCGCGCGCGCCGAGAGTGACGCGCGGGAGGCGGCGGCGGCGGAAGCGGCTTGGACGTTCCTGATCCCCGCCTGAACGTTGGCGGGGATTGGCTGCGGCGTTCACGTGGGAGCGTTGAGAGGTGAGTTTTTGGGGGTTTCTGGGGGGTTTCACACAGCGGGGCCCCCCGATCGGGGTGCCCCGCCGAAGTGGACCAAAACCCAGGATAGTCAAAATCCTGGGTGTTGGTCCACTTTAATAGTCTTCATGTTTATTTGGTTTCTATTGCGGGACCTTTCTTTCTCTGGGTTTTATGTGTACATAAAGGGACATAATAAAGAAATAGAGCATGTGGAGGGTTATGTTTCTTTGGGATTGTGATACTTTATTATTGATTGTTGATTAATTTAAGCCAGTTGTTTATTTATGCACATTGGTTGATACATATTGTTTTATTTTGGATATTTTTTAGCATTATCAATTGGACAGTATCTATTAGTATTTATTCCTGTCTACACAAACCAAATCTTAGCACTATTAATTGGATATTATTTATTATTAATTTCTGTCCACACAAATCAAATATTTATTTTACCAGTCACTTAATTCCTAAGACCAAATAAGGTTGCTGTTGCAAGCTGTTGCTTACTTAAACTGGAGTTTCAGCACGATTTAATGAAATGCCCAAACCCTTAAAAAACTATTCCCCAGCATCTAAAATTAATATATTTTAAATTTTTCTTCACTTGCTTATTATTCTTTTCCTCACCGGGCTGCAACTCTGTTCAGGACTCTACGATACGAGCGCCGCCATCTTGACTCAGAAGCATCACCCATACTGAGGAAAGGAGAGCGAGATAAAGTACAGGGGGCGGGGTTATAGCTGTGCTTTTCTTAGACAGAGCAGAGCTGGGGTCAGGGAAAGGACATCAATCCCAGAATGCAGAGCAGCACAGTCAGGAGACACTTCCTGTTTGCAGGCTGCCTGATGCTCCATGAGCCGCTGTCTTGTATGTTTAAAGGCTCATAACATGCAGTAGATGCAGGTAGGATGATTTTTAATGCACGCAATCTGTGTGTACAGGGTGGGAGAAACATATAAGATAGACAGGGTGAAGGTCCGCTTTAATTGTGAACATTGGATGTATTAGCATTAGATCAGAGTGCAGTAGTGTTGCTTTTAGTAGTAGTTTTTAGCCGTGTGATGTCTGTGTATTATATGTTTTTTATTTCTTGCATATTGATCAATACATTTTGATAACTATATTGAGGAGTGTGTGCCCCATTTCTAGGTTTAGCTTTTGTGTTTCTCCTGTGAACTTTGAATTGTAAGTTTAGGGGAGAACCCCCTCTTTGAATAAGTCTTTCTTCATTGTGTGTGTTTGTACGCTCTTCTTTTGCAATCCCGCTGCAGTGCTGGTATCAAGGAGGTGATGTTGTCTTGCACCATCCAGCAGGGTGCCCACCCAGTAATCAGCACTGGTGACTGCAGGCAACTCTGCGGTTGTTGCGCAGGCACTGGAGTTTGTAGTGGCTCATGAGAGCCAGGCTGCCCTGAGTCAAGGAGAAGCTGTCCTCAGTATCAGGTGTCTCCTTCTCCCTCCAGCCACGCTCCAGAGATGACCGTGAGCGGCACTTGGTGCCACCCTGTTGTGAGAGAAAGCCCTCCTCCCCCAAAACTGTCCATTGACAGCAGGTGCAGACTGATCATATGGCATACCAGGGCAATGCCTGGTAGACCGCCAGCTCCGCAGCACTGGCCGGCTGAGAATTCCCTAGTTAAATGCCAGCTCCAGCCCCCTCAACTAGAAGCCAGCATTAAACTAAAGGGAAGGCGGACAGTATGAGGTTGGCAGCAGCCTCTCTATGATGACTGGGTGATGCACATCGTCAGCATAAGAGCCTTCAGGCTGTGTGGAATTCCCCTCCCCCCCCATTATCATAGGCTGTGTGGCATCTCCCTCCATTCCCATTGGCAGTGGGGCATCCCCCTCCCCCCATTATCATGAGCTGTGTGGCATCCCTCTCCCCTCATTTCCATTGGCTGTCTGGCATCCCTCTCCCCCCCCATTCCCATTGGCTGTGTGGCTTCCCCCTCTCCCCCCATTAGTATAGGCAGTTGGCTTAAGTAAAAAAAAAAAAAAAAAAAGTAAAACTCTTTTTATTTTTTATTTTTTTACATTCACCCGATAAGGCGCACAGACATTTTCCCCCCACTTTTGGGGAAAAATAAGTGCACCTTATAGGGCGAAAAATACGGTATATATTTTTCTGTGCCAAAATTGATGTCCTCAAGGCGCTGAACTTATGTTGTTAAATGTATGTTTTATGGAAGCAGTTTTTATTACCTGCAAACTGTTGCTGTTGGCAACTGTACAGCAAGTCTGTACACCAAGAAGAGAGACACAAGAACAGGACACACAAAGTGCTGCTGCTGGGCATGCGTAAGGTTGAGTGAGCTCTATCACCTTAGCAGTGGCCATAACAGCAGCTGACGGGACTCTTTGCCAATAGCAGCAGACTGCAGGAAGTAAAAACTGCTTCCATAAGCACACAACATCTGTTAACATAATAAAGATAATGCTAGGTAAGCTAAGCACCTTGTGGAAATCCTTTTGGCACAAATAAATATACTCTTTCTTAAAGAGGAACATCAGCTTCCCTCGAAAAACACATGTGGGTGGCATGCCAATAATCTGCTGCCCTATTACCCGCACCTGTCACCTGCCTGGTGTGCTTCTGGCAGTGCCCCTGGCTCCACTGGAAAAGCACCTGACCTGTGCCACAGGGCATAGGGGCTGGTGAACCAACCAGCAGGACCAGGTTTCGACAGTTTGGCCTGCATCCTGGATTACCAGCTCCAATGCCTGTTGTGGGGCACTTATTTTTTGTTTTAGTAAATGCTGGTGGTTTGACCCCGATCCAGGAAAGTGTTGAACTGTTCCAAAATGGCAAGATCCTGTCAAATCTAGCTTTGACTCGGATCCAAAGCTCCCCTCTACTGATCAGTAGGGATTGGCATAACTCCCGAACATTGAATAAATCAAGGGATACCTGAACTTTGGAGGTGGCAGTGGCGGGGGGGGGGGGGTACAGTGCAGAGTGTACAGCAGAAGCACATTGCTGTAACTTAACTCTGCCTGATCTTCTTCTGTCAGAAGTGGTGGAGCAGTGGCAGCAGCATTTGAATCTGGCCCCAGCCAGGGCTACAAACAGATGGCTGCCATCTCCCATGAGTGAGGACACTTCTAATGCCAGCACTAGGAGTGTCCTCACTTATGGGAGCCAGTGGCCATCAATCAGCTTTTCCGTGTACTGGGCTGGACAACGAACCAGAACATGAAATTCTGGCTGAAATCTGTTTTGGTTTAGGAACTCGTGGTTCGGGTTCTCTACTGAACAGTAATGATGGAGTTAAATTTTCTGCTGTCTACTTGAAACACCTGTAGTGACATTTATCCTGAACATGGCCAGAGAAAAAGACATGAAACCAGAAAGTGGCAGATGGAAGTTGAAGTAACTCTCCATGAATATAACCATAGTGGCTACTCAGTTTGAGACCAGACCTTCTGGGTAGGGATGAGCGAACTTGCTGAAGTTTGGGTTTAACAAGTTCGGCAGAACATACCACTAAAGTTTGGTTCAGGTCCCCGGACTCAACCTGAACCCAAAACTACTGAAGTAAATGAGGACCCGAATTTGAGGGACCAAAATTGTCTGTGAAATGGGGGTAGCAAGGATTAGAGGGCTGCAAATCAAGGGGAACACGATAGTGATTTCCCTGCACAAAATGGGCTGCGGAAAGTAATCAAAATAATAGCAGAAAACAAAAAAAATTAAAGAAATACATACATGATTTTTTTCTTTTTACAGGGTTTTTGTATAAATATATACAAAAACAAATATATACATAAATAAATAATAACATCAATGAATAAATATATTCCTAAATAAATTAATATTAACATCAATAAATACATATATACATACATATATACCTAAATAAATAAATCTTAACATACATAAATATATACAATAAATAAGTACAGGGGGTGCAAATGTTGGAGTTTTAAAACTATACCTACGCTTGTGCAGGGGGAAAAACAACAAAAGGAAGGGGCAAAGGAGAAGGAGACTGGGACATTATGACTCGGGAACACAACCGTCTGAGGCCCAGGGAAGTGAAGCGCCGGAGGATCTCCCCGAATCGGAGATACCCAGCCAGGAGGGAGAATTACAAGTCATGAATCTCTCTGGTACGCCCATTACGGACGTACAGAGGAGGGTCTTAGCCAAAGGCCTAAATTTTGCACCAACACACCGGATAAATAAATGTAATGCTATCAAGGATCTCTATCTTTACTGTAGACGGCTGTCACTGAAAAAGTACTTTCTCAACCCAGATCATGGAATATGTGACCCCAATTGGGGGGAAGCTGAACGAGTGGCCCTGGACGACCTGATGAGTCTACTTGAAGAACAGGAGCCCAGTAAACAGACTGTACAGAACCTGAAAAAACCTTCAATATTCACCCCGCCTTGGATGAATAGCCCAGCCATACAGACGTTTTTTAACATGGTGAGTCATGATATTCAAAAACTAACTCCGAATTTTCATGATAGTAACCTGACCAAAGAGGAGAATGATGCGGTCATCTCTCTACAACAGAGGGATGACATCATCATAAAAGAGGCAGACAAGGGGGGAAACATTGTCATTCTATCAAGGGAATATTATCGTCAGGAGGTTCTACGGCAATTAAAAGATCAAGGCACATATGAGAAACTAGAAGGGAATCCAATTAATAATTACAAACAAGAATTGGATCAACTCCTAAATGCAGCACACCGGGAGGGGATTATTAATCGCACCCTCTTGGAGTTCTTGGTAGTACAGTATCCGCGCACACCAACATTTTATGTACTGCCAAAAGTACATAAAAACCCCCTAAAACCACCAGGGAGGCCCATAATATCGGGCATAGGAAGTCTCACTGAGCATGCGTGTGAGCTCATAGACTCTACATTGCAACCACACGTACTGGCATTAGAATCTTATGTACGAGATTCCACTGACATCCTAAATCAGCTTAATATGGTACAATTACCACCAGGAACATTACTAATCACCAGTGATGTCGAATCTCTGTACACAAACATCACTCATAAAATGGCCATGTACACAGCTAAATACTTTCTGGAGACTGAAGCCCTGAACAAGAGAGACTATAATGAATTTGTGTTGAAGCTGTTAGACTTTGTCTTAACACATAACACATTTATGTTCGATATGGCCCATTACCGCCAAACCCGTGGAGTAGCCATGGGAGCACGGTGTGCCCCATCGGTGGCGAACTTATTCCTGGGTTGGTGGGAAAGGGAAATTGTTTGGAGGGAAGATTTGAGTCAGTATCATCGGCATATAATCGGTTGGTACAGATTTATCGACGATATTCTCATAATATGGCATGGATCAGAAGACTTGGGTATCCAATTTATGGAACAACTCAACAAAAACGAGTTCAACATCTTCCTTACATACACTATATCCCCACACCAGGCGACATACTTGGATTTGGACTTACATGTAGAAGAGAATGGGACCATTCGAACCACTCTACACCGTAAGAAAACAGCAACAAATAACTTGCTTTGTTTTGACAGCTTTCACCAAGATAATCTGAAAAAGGGCATACCGGTGGGCCAACTTTTAAGAGCGAGGAGAAATTGCTCCCTGGATGCTGATTTTTTGAAAGAAGCCAAAGAGATGGAGGGACGCTTTAGGAATCGGGGCTATCCAAAGAAGATCATTCGAAAAGCATTCAAACAAGCTCGAGATACTCCCAGAGAGAACCTACTGCGCTACAAACAAAAGAAAAAAGAAAACCAAGAGGTGAGATATGTGACACAATACAATAATAATTGGAATAACTTACGATCCATCCTGAGAGCGCATTGGAATATACTCAAGACGGACCCCTACCTCACAGAATGGACGAAAAGGGGACCGTTAATGACGGCGAAACGAGCACCAAGCCTTAGGGACAAATTATGTAGTAGTCACTACACACGTCCCAAAAATTGGCTGGAAAAGAACCTGATGAAGGGTTCCAGCCAACCATGCGGGCGGTGTAATATCTGTCGACTGGTAAAACGAAAAGAGACGATACAGAGTGTCACAACGGGCCAGAAGTATGGGATTAAACAGCAACTCAACTGTAGGTCGGAAGGAGTAATTTACCTCCTGGAATGCAGCTGTCCGAAACAATATGTGGGGGAGACTAAAAATGCTGGAAAAATCAGGATACAGGGCCATCTCTCCAACATTAAGTTGGCTAAGAGAGATAAGGAAGCCGGAAAAATTGTAACATCCGTGGCAGCCCACTTTTTGGAGAGACACGAAGGAAAATCAGACAACCTACAAGTGACATTTATAGAAAAGGTGAGTCTGGGGGGAAGGGGTGGCAATTTAAAGAGGAGATTGGAGCAGAAAGAGCTAGAATGGATTTTCAAGATGAGCACTAGAGTACCGAATGGCCTGAACGAGGAATTCTCGTTCACTTCAGTCTTGGGTAGGGATTAGAGACACTATATTGGTGGTAGGTTGGTGTTAGGGCACTATTTTGTATTTTATATATTTTATATTTTGTGTGTACATTAATCACTAATCAAAAATATATTTTTTGTATAGGACACATATCGGTGTATAGCAGTGTGGATATGAGGTTCACTAAGAAGTGTGTATTTGTATACTTTCAGATGAATATGTGGTGGGTGTGACATAAGCCTTCTGCTCCAAGACAAGAAAGAGCATCGCCAGCCCCCAATCCCGAGAGATGACTAAAAAAACGGTGATAAATAAGACAGACCCCTGGACCATCCTCTTGAGTGAAATACACTGGAAATATGAAGCACTGGAATAGGAAACAACCCACATATTGATACAGGAGAGGAAGAACAAAACAGAAAGAATATGGCCATTGAAAACGCCAACGAACAGAGGGACAATCCCAGATCAATACAACATAATATAACACCATACAATATTAGAACATACATTGTCCGGATAAAAACAAAAAATGGGACTGGTACCATAAGGGGTTAAGCATGCCCCGAAATGGTGATACAGGATTGGAGTAATACTCTAATGACCCAAACGTAGGTGCTTATAAATACAGGGGGTTGTAAATATTGTAAATAATGTATATATATGATAACTGACTGACCCATGAGTGTAAATGTACTAATGACCCTAAGTATCCATGAAAAAGAAGAATATAACCATACCACATGATATTATATTAATAGTTAAGCATGAATCTGACACTATGTCAGTATGTTATAACAATGCATAGAGTATTTAGCAATGTATAGAGTACTTAGCAAATCCTTAATGTTTTAATTGCTTAATGTTCTGTGTTATAATTATTCCCCACACCACCTTTGTCCCCCGCAGCTTGAACACTGACAGCCTGTAGGACTGACAGGTTCATATGAGCTGCCGGAGGTGCCGCTGGGCGGGCGTGGTGTGCGTGACGTCACGGCGTGTGTGCGCCTCCTACTGCAGGGGAGAGCGCGCACACGCCGGGCGTCTGCGCGCGCGCTGGCCCAGCGTCACATCCGGTTCTTGCGTTCCAACCCGAGGGAAGCAGGAAGTACGTGCGGCGTGGCCCCTGCGAGCTCCTTGAGGCTCGGACGGGGCGCGCGGGTGCGTGCAACCGCGCCCTCGCCAGGTATGGACGTGATTGGAGATCGGAAGAATAAAAGGTGAGTGTTAGGGGCACATAACTTACCTGATGAAGTGGTGAGGGGGTTCACCACGCAACGCGTCGTGTGCATACTTTGTCGGATGGGGTTCATCATACGGTGATGTATTAATAACAGTATACCACAGCAGACTATTAGTTCCCAGCATACTTTGCATATTTTGTACATTGTTTTTGTATATATATATCTCCCAGTTCTTGGGACGGTAATAGCACTTGCCACTTTAAATAAGGAAAATCACACTTGTCACTTTAACCGCACAGGCCACTTACCTTTTGATAACTTGTTGTACATATATGAATTACGTTATATTTTCTTAGATCTTGCATTTTTCTTTATGATTTATTATCTTTCACCTACTTATCATGAACTTTTTAGATGAATATGTGTGAGGGAACTTGATGATGATATATATATATAGATACTAACCACCTGATAGCCATCCCCCCCCCCAAATATTTGGGGCTTTTTAATTGTGTTTTTAGATGTATGTTTTTTTGTATGTAGGATTTGATCAAATAAACTACTATATGTCAATTTAAACTTTATAGTGTGCAGCACATTTCATTCGGGCAGCCTTGTTGTTTGTGGTCATCTGGTAAACCACAAATACATTTCTTGGTAGTATACGCTTGTGCAATGGTTAGCCCTATCTTATATACATTCTTGTGTGAGCATATATATCATTAAACCAATAAAAAAAAATTATATCAAAATTACCAAAGGGTATTTACCACTTATGAGAACTTGCTCCAAAACTGGCTCAACACAGAGTTGTATAAACAATAAAAGAAAAATTATATATCAAGAGACCGATTGAAGAAACTACATTTGATAATTTTGATATAATCTTTTTTTTTAATATTGGTTTCATGATATATATGCTCACACAAGAATGTATATAAGATAAGGCTAACCATTAAACAAAACAAGGTATAGTTTTAAAACTCCAACCTTCGCACCCCCTGCCCAACCCCAAAAGTGGCAAGGCGAGGGACAAACCCCCCCAAAATTGTAAAAAGAGGGGCTCTATAACCTTGTAAGAATACAATCAGGAGCTGACCTTTACAAGAGTGAAAGAGTCACAACTAAGTGACACCTCCCCTCTCTCCCCCCCCCAATAAAGTTATAAAAATAATATATATATATATATTTTTACAGGTGTCAGAGGTTTGGGGGGCGGAATGTTGAAGGTGGATGTGGTGGTGTAAGCAGAACAGACGGAGGAGATGGATTTGGCAGAGGATGAGGCAGTTGCGACTACTTTAAACACTCACTCAGGTGCTGCCACAGCCAAATCCCATAGGATAAATGTCCTGTTCATGTAAAGATGTCCATGTTGGCTGTGGATAGGTGGATCCTAATGTCAGTGATGACACCCCCTAGAAATTGAATGAGGAGGACCCATGGCTCAGTACCAGGAGATGTTCGGACAGGTAGTCATCCACCATGCCACCCAAAGTTTGCCTCCTGGTACTATTGACCCTATCCGATGGTGCTGGATGTGGTGAACAATGGTAAGTTGCTCCAAACCGGCACACATGGATGTTGGGCAGCTCAGTCCTGCTCGAGGTTCAGTGCGCCCCCTCCTTTTCCATTGATGGCGGCCGGGTCATGGTGGGGGGGCGTGACTGACGTTGTTGGGCAGTTGCAGGCTTCCGTCCCGGTGTGGCAGACGCCATAAGAGGGGAAGACAGCATTTGGATTAGACCCCTGGAGAAGCTGTGGGCGCACAGCTGAACGCATGGAGCAGGCGGTGCACCCCCCTGGACCTTTGATCTGAATCAGGGCAGTATTCTCTTTTTTAATAGTCTTCATTTATTTATTTGGTTTCTATTGCGGGACCTTTCTTTCTCTGGGTTTGATGTGATTCTACATAAAGGGACATAATAAAGAAATAGAGCATGTGGAGGGTTATGTTTCATTGGGATTTGTCATGCACCGGGTGGAGCGGACTCGGGTGTGGATCCGCTTTAACTGTGGGACCGATGGCGGGTACCGTGTCAGGGGAGCGGAGTCTAAGGGGCCACCGGTATTCACCAGAGCCCACCGCAAGGCAGGTTGGTCTTGTGCGGCGAGTGACCCCCAGGTCGCTACCCCCCAACAGTGGCCCAGTCCCAGAGTCAGCCGAGGTTCAGCGAGGTACACAAGTGGCAGGCAAAAGGCATAGTAAGTACAGGCAGAGATCGGGGCTGGCAGCACAGGTTCGCGGTAAAGGTGAGTAGCCGAGGTCGGGGCAGGCAGCAAAGGTTCGGAGTCGGGGACAGGCAGAGGTCGGTACACGGGTGAGCAATCCAAGAATGTCTGACTTTCAACAAGCATGGAGAGACCAAGATCCGGCACTGAAGGAAGGAAGTGTCTCTTTAAATAGGAGAAGTGGATGCAGGCTTGGATGACCAGGCACCAATCAGTGCTGTACAGGCCCTTTAAATCTCAGGAATCCAGTGCGCTCGCCCTCTAGTGACGGAGACGTGCGCGCACCTGAGCATGCGAGAAGGAAGCATAGGGGGAAGGGAGACAGCTGGGAACAGCCATGAGGGAAGTGCTGCAAAATGGATGACGGCTGGATGCAGCCATGGAGGTAAGTGAAGTGCTGCTAGATGGGCGTGCAGCGCTCGCCCTAACAGTACCCCCCCCTTGGGTCTCCCCTTCTTCTTGGGGCCAAGAAAATCCGAGATGAGACTATCGGTCTAGAATATTCTCTTTGGGCTCCCAAGATCTTTCTTCAGGTCCACAGTCTTCCCAGTCGACTAAAAAATATCTTTTACCTCTGGAGAGCTTAGAGGCCAGGATCTCTTTCACTGTAAAGGTATCCTCGGTACCAGAGATTGGGGCAGGCACCAAGGTTTTAGGAGAGAATCGATTGACAATAACTGGCTTCAACAGGGAAACGTGGAAAGAATTGGGAATTCACAGTGATGTTGGTAGGTGTAGCTTATAACAAACTGGATTGATCTGTTGTTTGATCTTATAAGGACCCAGGTAACGGGGGCCCAATTTGTAGCTAGGAATTTTGAAGCGGATGTATTTTGCCGACAGCCACACCTTATCTCCTAGAGAATAAACAGGCGGAGCTCTTCTCCTTTTATCAGCGCTAACCTTCATACGGGCAGAAGCTTGACAAAGGGAACGCTGTGCTTCTTGCCAGATGGTGGAGAAATCCTGTGTGATGTCATCCACGGTGGGCACTATGGAGGACGTGGGTAAAGGCAGAGGCGGAAGGAGTTGACGGCCGTACACCACCAAAAACGGGGCCTTCCTCATGGACTCAGAATCCTTAAAATTATACGAGAATTCCGCCCAAGGCAACAGATCGACCCAATCGTCTTGACGCGCAGAAACTAAATGGTGAAGATAATGCCCGAGAATCTGGTTGACTCTTTCCACCTGGCCGTTAGACTGGGGATGATAAGCGGAGGAAAAGTCCAGTTTAATTTTCATTTGTTTACAAAGAGCTCTCCAGAACTTGGACACAAACTGCACCCCTCTGTCTGAGACAATGTGTGAAGGTAATCCATGAAGTCGAAAGACATGCTTCAGGAAGTATTTTGCCAACAGAGGAGCCGACGGGAGACTGGGCAAAGGAACAAAATGCGCCATTTTAGAAAACCTATCCACTACCACCCAAATAACAGTATTGCCATGCGAAGAAGGGAGGTCGGTAATAAAGTCCATAGCAATGTGTGTCCATGGGGTATCCGGAATAGGAAGAGGATGGAGTAGGCCAACGGGCCTTTGGCGAGGGGTTTTGTCACGAGCGCAGGTGGTACAGGCCTGAATGAATTCGGTCACATCCTTTTCAAAAGAAGGCCACCAATAATATCTAGAAATGATAGAACAAGATTTCCTGATACCGGCATGGCCAGCTACATGGGAAGAATGCCCCCATTCTAATATTTTGTGACGTTGGCGAGCTGGCACAAAGGTCTTTTCCGGCGGCGCTTGTACAAGAGTAGCGGGGGCAGAGTGGACAAGGCGTTGAGGTGAGATGATATGTTGTGGGGTGGATTCTACACCAGAGATGTCAGAGGAGCGAGAAAGGCGGTCCGCCCTGATGTTCTTAGCGGCTGGCGGGAAGTAGATTTGAAAATCGAATCGAGCGAAAAACAACGACCAACGAGCTTGTGGTGGATTCAATCGCTGGGCAGTTTCCAAATAAGATAGATTTTTGTGATCAGTATAGATAGATACTTGATGGGCAGAACCTTCTAAGAGGTGTCTCCACTCCTCCAACGCCAACTTGATGGCGAGTAGCTCCCGATCTCCGATGGAGTAATTCCTCTCAGCTGGAGAAAAGGTCTTCGAAAAGAACCTGCAGGTGAGAATTCTGCCAGTAGATGATTTTTGAGTGAGCACCGCTCCGGCTCCAATGGAGGAGGCATCTACTTCTAGGGCAAAAGACAGAGATGGATCTGGCCTAGACAACACTGGTGCAGAGGAGAAGGCCTTTTTTAGAGCAACGAAGGCCTCTTCCGCCTGAGGAGGCCAAGACTTAGAATTGGCGCTTTTCTTTGTGAGAGCCACAATAGGTGCCACTACAGTGGAGAAGTGAGGAATAAACTGCCGATAGTAATTGGCGAAGCCCAGAAAACGTTGAATAGCTCGCAGGCCAATAGGACAAGGCCAATCCAGAACTGCTTTTAACTTGCTGGGGTCCATCTGAAGACCACGAGCAGAGACAATATATCCAAGAAAGGGTAAGGCGGTTTGATCAAAAAGACACTTCTCCAACCTGGCGTAAAGATGGTGTTGACGGAGACGAGACAGGACTTGCCGGACGTGACCGTGATGTTCTTCTAGATTAGATGAAAAATTATAGGCTCCCCTCAGGTCAAGCTTGGTGAAGATCCTGGCCCCACGCAGTCAGTCAAATAATTCAGCAATCAAGGGCAAAGGGTAGCGATTTTTAACGGTTATCTTATTGAGGCCGCGGTAATCAATACAAGGGCGAAGAGAGCCATCTTTTTTCGCCACAAAGAAGAACCCCGCGCCTGCTGGAGAGGAAGACTTCCGTATGAATCCTTTATGAAGATTTTCTCGAATATGCTCCGACATGGCTTGAGTCTCAGGAGCCGAGAGAGGGAAAATTCGGCCACGAGGAGGAGTGGTACCCGGTAGGAGGTCTACAGGGCAATCGTAGGGGCGATGAGGCGAAAGTACCTCCGCTTGTTTCTTGCAGAATACAGCAGCATAGGTCAGGTAGATCTCAGGCAAGCCAGGTAATGGTGCTGAAGCAGGAATGGGTCAAACAGGAACAGACCTCAAGCACCTCTTAAAGCATGCTGCACCCCAAGTCTTGATATCGCCGGTGGTCCAGTCAAGCGTGGGATCATGACGTTGGAGCCAAGGAAGGCCTAGAAGAATCTGAGAGGTGCAATTAGGGAGGACGTAGAACTCAACATTCTCTTGATGGAAGAGTCCAATTTTTAATTAGAGGGGAACGGTGCGATAGCGCACAGTACAGTCCAGCCTATCACCATTGACTGAGGCGATAAATTAGGGTGTTGCAAGGCGATTCACAGGGATATTATGTTTATTGATCAAGGCAGCCTCTATAAAGTTCCCTGCAGAGCCCGAGTCCAAAAAGGCGGTTAAATTCAGGGAGGTGGAAGGTGAGATGGAAAGTTGAACAGGAACAGTGAGCTGTGGAGAGGAAGCACATACACCCAGGGACGCCTCTCCCATCGCCACTAGGTGCGCCCGTTTCCCTGACGTGGAGGACGAATAGGACAGTCCTTCAAAAAATGCTCAGAACCACCGCAGTACAAAGGTTCTCGTTCCTTCTGCGAGTTCTCTCCAATTGGGTCAAGCGGAATCGATCGACCTGCATGGCCTCCTCACTGGGAGGTACATGTGCAGAAAAAGGGTTTTGAAATACTGGAGCCAAACGGGATGCCCTCCTAGGGCGCTGAGAGTCTCTTTCTTGGCGGAATTCTTCACGCCTTTCAGCAAAGCGCACATCAATGCGTGTGGCCAGATGGATGAGATCAGTGAGAGATGAAGGCAAGTCACGAGCCGCAAGAGCATCCTTAATTTTACTAGAAAGTTCTTTCGTGAAACAGGCACACAAGGCCTCATTATTCCAAGACAATTCGCAGGCAAGAGTGCGGAACTGAATGGCGTATTCACCAACAGACAACTCGCCCTGGACCAAGTTCAAAAGGGACGATTCAGCAGATGAAGCCCGGGCAGGTTCCTCAAAGACCTGGCGAAACTCTGAGACAAAGGTGTGAATACTGGAAGAGACAGGGTCATTGCGATCCCACAAGGAGTGGCCCAGGCCAAAGCCTTTCCAGAAAGCCAACTGATGACAAAGGCCACCTTAGCTCGTTCAGTGGGAAATTGATCCGCCAACAACTCCAAGTGCAGGGAACATTGGGCAAGGAACCCTCGGCATAACTTGGCATCCCCATCATATTTAGCCGGCAAGGAGAGACGGATTCTGGCAGAAGATGCTACCGGGGGCTGTGGCGGTAATGCTGGAGCCGGTGATGGAACTTGCTGTCGCTGAATCGTTAATAATTGCTGCATCATGGCAGAGAGTTGATTAATCTGGCGGGACTGCATAGCCACTATAGCAGGCAATTCAGTGGCATCTGGCAGCGGCACCTCAGCGGGATCCATCGCCGGATCTTACTGTCACAGACCGGGTGGAGCGGACTCGGGTGTGGATCCGCTTTAACTGTGGGACCGATGGCGGGTACCGTGTCAGGGGAGCGGAGTCTAAGGGGCCACCGGTATTCACCAGAGCCCACCGCAAGGCAGGTTGGTCTTGTGCGGCGAGTGACCCCCAGGTCGCTACCCCCCCACAGTGGCCCAGTCCCACAGTCAGCCGAGGTTCAGCGAGGTACACAAGTGGCAGGCAAAAGGCGTAGTAAGTACAGGCAGAGATCGGGGCTGGCAGCACAGGTTCGTGGTAAAGGTGAGTAGCCAAGGTCGGGGCAGGCAGCAAAGGTTCAGAGTCGGAGACAGGCAGAGGTCGGTACACGGGTGAGCAATCCAAAAAGCATGGAGAGACCAAGATCCGGCACTGAAGGAAGGAAGTGCCTCTTTAAATAGGAGAAGTGGATGCAGGCTTGGATGACCAGGCACCAATCAATGCTGTACAGGCCCTTTAAATCTCAAGAATCCAGTGCGCTCGCCCTCTAGTGGACGGAGACGTGTGCGCACCTGAGCATGCGAGAAGGAAGCATGGGGGGAAGGGAGACGGCTGGGACCAGCCATGAGGGAAGTGCTGCAAAATGGATGACGGCTGGATGCAGCCATGGAGGTAAGTGAAGTGCTGCCAGATGGGCGTGCAGCGCTCGCCCTAACAGGATTGTGATACTTTTTTATTGATTGTTGATTAATTTAGGCCAGTTGTTTATTTATGCACATTGGTTGATACATATTGTTTTATTTTGGATAATTTTTAGCATTATCAATTGGACAGTATCTATTAGCATTTATTCCAATCTACACAAACCAAATCTCTATTTATATATCTGTTTAATGCATATTTATTCATTATGGATACCCTTCAGCACTATTAATTGGATATTATTTATTATTTCTGTCCACACAAATCAAATATTTATATATTTATTTTACCAGTCACTTAATTTTATTCCTAAGACCAAATAAGGTTGCTGTTGCAAGCTGTTGCTTACTTAAACTGGACCTTCGGCACTATTTAATGAAATGCCCAAACCCTTAAAAAACTATTCCCCGGCATCTAAAATGAATATATTTTACATTTTCATTCACTTGCTTATTATTCTTTTCCCCACTGGGCTGCAACTCTGTTCGGGACTCTACGATACGAGCGCCGCCATCTTGACTCAGAAGCATCACATACTGAGGAAAGGAGAGCGGGATAAAGTACAGGGGGCGGGGTTATAGCTGTGCTTTGCTTAGACAGAGCAGAGGTGGGGTCAGAGAAAGGACATCAATCCTAGAATGCAGAGCAGCACAGTCAGAAGACACTTCCTGTTTGCAGGCTGCCTGATGCTCCTTGAGCCTCTGTCTTGTAGGTTTAAAGGCTCTTAACATGCAGTAGATGCAGGTAGGATGTTTTTAAAGCGAGCAATCTGTGTGTACAGAGTGGGAGAAACATATAAGATAGACTTTTATTCTGGGTGAAGGTCCTCTTTAATTGTGAACATTGGATGTATTAGCATTAGATCAGAGTGCAGTAGTGTTGCTTTTAGTAGTAATTTTTAGCCGTGTGATGTCTGTGTATTATATGTTTTTTTATTTCTTGCATATTGATCAATACATTTTGATAACTATATTGAGGAGTGTGTGCCCCATTTCTAGGTTTAGCTTTTGTGTTTCTCCTGTGAACTTTGAATTGTAAGTTTAGGGGAGAACCCCCTCTTTGAATAAGTCTTTCTTCATTGTGTGTGTTTGTACGCTCTTCTTTTGCAATCCCGCTGCAGTGCTGGTATCAAGGAGGTGATGTTGTCTTGCGCCATCCAGCAGGGTGCCCACCCAGTAATCAGCACTGGTGACTGCAGGCAACTCTGCGGTTGTTGCGCAGGCACTGGAGTTTGTAGTGGCTCATGAGAGCCAGGCTGCCCTGAGTCAAGGAGAAGCTGTCCTCAGTGTCAGGTGTCTCCTTCTCCCTCCAGCCACGCTCCAGAGATGACCGTGAGCGGCACTTGGTGCCACCCTGTTGTGAGAGAAAGCCCTCCTCCCCCAAAACTGTCCGCTGACTGGACAGCAGGTGCAGACTGATCATATGGCATACCAGGGCAATGCCTGGTAGACCGCCAGCTCCCCAGCACTGGCCGGCTGAGAATTCCCTAGTTAAATGCCAGCTCCAGCCCCCTCAGCTAGAAGCCAGCATTAAACTAAAGGGAAGGCGGACAGTATGAGGTTGGCGGCAGCCTCTCTATGATGACTGGGTGATGCACATCGTCAGCATAAGAGCCTTCAACGGAACTCTCATGCCATTGCGTTGCTGTCTGGACATCATTGACTGCTGTACACAGCTTTGGATGGCCTGCCCCAGCTCACAGCAGCCAGCCCCGTATCCACTCCAAGTGGCAGACAGACCTATACCCTGGCTTCCCTTTCAATGGCGGCATCCCAGGGCCCTGGGTCCCCTCCCAGCAGCAGCATCCCCAGCAACAGTGAGGTGAGCGGGGGGAGTGGGGGGTCTCAGGGTTCTGCCATTCAGTGAGTTACGGGGGGGTTCTGCCACTCAGTGAGTTATGGGGGGGTTCTGCCACTCAGTGAGTTATGGGGGGGTTCTGCCACTCAGCATATTATGGAAAGGTTCTGCCTCTCAGTGTGTTATGGGCGGTTCTGTCACTCAGCATGTTATGGGGGTTCTGCCACTCAGGATGTTATGGGGGTTCTGGCACTTTGCATGTTATGAAGGGGCTCTGCCATGTGTTATGGGGGCACAGATGCCGGCCCAGACATACTGCAGAAGGGCCGGCTTGAACAGAAACTTCCCAGGCCATTTTTAACCCCAGTCCGCCCCTGCTGGACAATGGTGTACCTGGCCGCTGTTGGCCCAGAGACCCACTCTTCGAGCCACGTCTACACCACACTGAAAATGGGCCTTCCTCCTCCTCTGTTTCCATCACATCCTCTATCATGGCCTGAAGTTTTTTTTCCAGCAGGCAAAGGATGGGGATGGTAGCACCGACAACGGCGTCATCAGCGCTGAACATATTGGTGGCATACTGGAAGCATTGCAGCATCATGCAGATCTCCCTCTTAGAGGCCCACTCATTGGAGATGAAGTGCTAATGGTCTGCACTTCTACTCACCCGGGCAATTTGGAGCTGAAACACCATTATTGGCTGCTATTGCTCACACACCCTTTCCAGCATATACAACGTGGAATTCCACCTGGTGGGCAAGTCACATATGAGGCGATGGTTGGAAAGTCCTAAGTCCCTCTGCAGAGCAGTCAGGTGAGCAGCAGCAGCGTGCACTTTATGCAGCAGCTCTGGCATGTCTGGACCATTACTCCTGAGGAAGGCAGTTACCGCCGAAACGTTGAGTATGATTTAAATGTTGTCTCATGTGTTCCTGCCTGGCTACTGCTGTATACTGCTTTTGTTATGCTTGATTACTTGCTTTGCGTTTGCCACTTGGCATTGATACTGCATACCTCTTAGCTATTGAAGCATTAGGCTATACTGTTGACACTTTCAATTGTCTGTACATTCCTTATGAGAGATGCAGGACCAATATTTGGAACCTACTCAGTTGCGCCATCTGGTGGCCAATCAGTGTATATAGATGAATTTATGCTATATTGTCTGTCTTCTTTTGATATTTTGCTGTAATATGTATGATTTCCACATTATTAAAATCAATTCATTTTGGCATGCATAGCTTTGATGGTGGGTGTTCATTTTTTCTATTGCAAATTTGGTCTCCTAATGTCTGGACAATGGGCCAGGAAGCTCTCCACCACCAAGTTGAGCACATGCACCAGGCAAGGGATGTGCATCAACCAAGCTTGGCCCAAGGCTGCTACAAGGTTACTCCCATTGTCGCACACCACCTTGCCAGGGTTTAGGTGCAATGACATGGCAGTGCCCAAATTGGTGGTACAGGGGTTGCGCTGACTGCTTAAGGAGCAAGCAGAGTAGGAGGAGGAGGCAACAGGAGGCACGGACTGATTTCCAGCAATCCTGTGTGGTCAAAGGATATGCACCACAGTGCTTCCCGCCTCAGTACCAGCTTTCACTACATTGACCCAATGGGTAGTTAGAGAGATGTAATGTCCCTGCGCATGCATACATGTGTACATGTCAGTACCCTGCACAATTGGTGTTAAAGAACAGTGACTTACAAGTGCCCTGAACAATTGATATTAAAGAGTGCTGACAAACAAGTGCCCGAAACAATTAGTAATAAAGAGCAATGGTACACAGGTGCCCTGAACTTTGAACACTACACATTTTTTTTCCTTTAAGAGGGCCTTAAACGCCCTGAACCAGTAGATACTCCACTAACAATTGGTATAATTGACACACCAGTGGTTTGAGCAAGTGGTATTAAAAAGGACTGACACATCAGTGGTTTGAACAAGTGGTATTAAGGAGTACTAACACAACAGTGGTTTGAGCAAGTGGTATTTAACAGTATTGACACACCAGTGTTTTGAGCAACTGGTATTAAACAGAACTGGCACACCAGTGGTATTAACCCTTTCGTTGCCAGCCTATCTGGAGATTTTGTCACCCCTGTTGCCAGACCATTTTGTACTATTTTGCGCTCCATATGTTCAACTGTGATTTTTGAAGGCATTTCCCAGGAAAATGATATATTTTTTTTCAGAAAAGTCTGGGCTTTTACATGAAATGTCTTGTTTGTCATTTTTTAGGTGTATTACCAATATTTTTGGGTAAAATATGTGCAAAAAAAAAAAAAAAAAAAATTACAATTTGAAGTGTTTTGTTGTAATAAAAAATGCAAGTTTGTCAATAAAATCTTATTGCATGTAAAAGCCCCATTTCTCCTGGTTACATGTATTGGTAGACACCCTTTCCTGTCCAGGAGACTCCCCCAAACTGAAACAGCACTTTAGGAGATTTTCAGATAAAATACACCTGTGCTAGGCGCTATGCGCACATTGCAGTTTTTCAAGAAAAACAACCCTTTACATTTAAAATACCCCCAACAAATATATTTTCTGGAAATACACACCTCAAGCTTTCTAGGCGTACCAGGCTTGTTGACATGGGTGCAGTTTTCTGGAAGTAATCCCTCGATGAATTATTTGGTTGCACAGGGTTTCCCTAAAAAAAAGAATAAAAAAATACAGAATCAAAGGCAAACAAGAAAAAACAAGTTAAATCTGAAAAGCAACACCCCCAAACAGAACAATACCCAACATGCATAGCTACTGTCCAGAAAAGAGTTGCCAAACACCCCAAAGTAAAGCATGTGCGTAAGAATAATTCTACTTGAAAATTTCAGCTCTGCTGACAAAGTGCGCACCTTGAGCTTTTTCTACCAGAACAATCCTTTACATTTGGAATGCACCCCATAAACCATATATTCCCTGAAAGTACACCTGTTAAGCTTTCTAAGTGTACACAGCTTGTTGTAGTGGGCTCATCTTTCTGGAAGTAATCCCTCAAAGAATTCTTTGGTTGCACAGGGTTTCCCTAAAAAATGTACACAAAAGCAGAATAAACAACACCTTTTCCTAAAATATCAATATACAAGCAAGAAAGAACAAGGTAAATTTGAAAGTGCAAGGTCCCCTGAGCAGAAAATTACCCAACATGCATACTTTCAATCCTTTTATTTCCCAGCTTACTTTTTTAAATTTTGTCACCCTCTGTTGACAGGTCATTTTTCACCATTTTCCCCATGTTTAACCAGGATTTTTTCAGGAATTTCCAGGAAAATTCAATATATTTTTTTGTGGCAGAGTTTAGGCTTTAACATGAAATGTCTTGTTTGTATTTTTTTACTGTTTTTTAAAATCAATAAGTCAAAAAACTAAAAAAATTGAAAAATATTATTTCTTTAAAATTGTCTCATTTATTTTAAGTAAACAATTTATTTTACTAAAGAAAACCATATTGCACGTGAAAGCCCCATTTTTTCTGATTACAACGGTACCACATATGTATCGGTAGCCCCCTGTTACTGTCCAGGAGACCCCCCCAAACTGGCCCTCGTCCTGCTGGCTACAAGCTCCGTGGGCCAGGCTATTCTGCCCCCCCCCCCGGGCTTTGGGGAGGCAGGTAATGGGGGGGGGGCTCAGAGTTAATGGCAAGTCACCGGCTAGCCGCAGGTGACTTGCCAGACCCAGAGCCTTGTGAACTGGTATAGGGGTCACATAGATCCCTTACAGTTCACAAAGGGTTAAAAGTAAACAAAACACACTTTTTTAATACTTACCTCTCATCCATCCTGGAGCACTGTGTCCCACACTGATCACTTTGGCTTCAGCACTCCTGCTGCTGCTGGAAGCCTTTTTTTACCTGCTGGGTGACAGGCCACATAGGGTTAATTTAAAAAAAAAAATGACATCGGGGCCCCCCTTCTCCTAGGGTTAAAAACCCTTAAAAATCCCCCCCAAAATGGCGTGAAGTCCCCCTACCCAGCATGACCGGCCCAGGGCCAGCTATGAGGACTTGTACAACATTGCGCAGGGGCCAGCTACAAGCCCACATAGCCTCTGTGAGGCCCGGGCCCTTATTCCCCCCCCAGCCTTTGGGGAGGCAGGCAATTTGGGGGGCTGGGGGTTAACGGCAAGTCACCCGCTAGCAGCAGGTGACTTGCCAGCCCCCAGCCTTGTGAAATGGTATAGGGGTCTCATGGATCCCTTACCAGTTCACAAAGGGTTAACAGTACTTTACTCACCTCCGATCGTCAGCTCCTGTGTCCCACTATCCGATGACATATGCGATCATCGCTGGCCACAGGAGCATATGTGGCTTAGCGGCAAGATGGCGACGCCCGTCGGGAGAGGAAAGGGAGAGGGCCTGTCAGGCTCTCTCCTGAAGCTGAAGAGCTGGGGGGGTGATAGGAGGCCTTCTGGTGAAGAGGAGACCCGGCGGGAGCGACCGGACACTGAGGTGAGTAAATGTCATTTTTATTTATCTATTTTTACATGTAATTCCGGCGCGCGCGGGGGGGGGGGGGGGTTATTCCAGGCACTCCCCTGCAGCCGGGGGGAAGCCTGGGTGGGGGATCGAGGCCCCCCTGGATGAAGAGGAGACCCGGACGGATTGAACGAGGGGTCAGGTGAGTGTTTTTTTTACTTTAGTTTTGCTGTAGTGGGGGTGGGGGAGAGTCAGGCACGTAGATTCTACGTGCTTGGCACTTAAGTGGAGTAGAAGCGAGCACGAAGAATCTATGTGCTTGGCACTGAAAGGGTTAAAGAGTACTGAAACACCAGTGGTTATTAAAGAGTACTCACACCCAAGTGGTTGAAGCAAGTGGTATTAAAGAGTACTCACACCCTAATTGTTGAAGCAAGTGGTATTAAAGAGTACTGAAACCCAAGTGGTTGGATCAAGTGGTATTAAAGAGTACTCACACCCAAGTGTTTTGAACAAATGTAGTTAAAGAGTACTCACACCCACGTGGTTGGAGCAAGTGGCATTAAAGAATACTCACACCCTAATTGTTGAAGCAAGTGGTATTAAAGAGTACTGACACCCAAGTGGTTGGAGCAAGTGGTATTAAAGAGAACTCACACCCAAGTGTTTGGAACAAATGTAGTTAAAGAGTACTCAAACCCCCGTGGTTGGAACAAATGTAGTTAAAGAGTACTCATGCCCAAGTGGTTGGAGCAAGTGGTATTAAATCATACTCACAGCCAAGTGGTTTGAGCAAGTGGTATTAAACAGTATTATTATTATTAATGATAATGTTTATTTATATAGTGCCATCATCTTCCGTAGCGCTTTATAAGGTATGGTTACAAACAAGGGAAAACATATAGTACAGGTAACAAAAACTAGATGCTACTAATGTTGTGAGCACAGGAGACAATAGGAAATAGAGTCCTACCCTTGCAAGCTTACAGCCTAAAGGATGGGGGTGGAGACAAAGGGGCAGGATCACAAGTGGTAGAGCTTAAGTTGGGCTGCATGTGCCATTTGAAGGTTATAGGAGTTGCTTAAGCAAGGTAATTTGCTTGTCTGAAAAAGCGAGTTTTGAGGGCACTTTTAAAGGCTTGGAGTGACGGAGAGCAGGGGAGTGCAATCCAGAGTATTGGGGAGGCACGAGAGATGTCTTGAAGGCAGGATGTCGAGGAGGTAACCAAGGAAGAGGACAACCTGCCTATCTAGCCCTCACTCCTGCCGCTTTCCCTGAATAAATGTACTATAATCAGCTGTGCAGCCAATTCGCTTTCTCACGGGTTTGGGCCGAAGATGCTCGCGGATTTCAATTTGAAATTTGTGCTAAGGTTCTGGGACCTGAATTCACAAAGTTTGGTACATCGATCTTTACTTATGGGCTTCCTACAGTTGACTTGGTTATAAAGCTCAATATAGCTTTATATTAATGGTTGAAAACAGTATCCTTTGCAGCTCTCCCAATTAGCACAATTCATTAGCACATTCAAATAAAGTAAGAAATTCAGCAGAAAAAGACATATCTGATGTCACAGAACAGTTGGCTTTTTTGTTTTCACAAAGACGTGGGAATAAAATTACCAGAATAACTCCAACCCTAAAAATAAAATCAGGCATTCAGGTTTCGTCACACACTCAGATCTGTCAAGTCACCCAGAAAAAGATCTATTAACGAGTACTGACATACCCAAGTGGTATTAAATAGTACTGACACTCAAGTGGTTTAAGCAAGTGGTATTAAAGAGTACTCACATCCTAGTGGTTTAAACAAGTGGTACTAATGAGTACTCACACACTAAAGGTTGGAGCAAGTGGTATTAAAGAGTACTGACACACCAGTGGTTTAAGCTAGTGGTATTAAGGAGTACTCACATCCAATTGGCTTGAGCAATTGGTATTAAAGTGTACTCACATCCAAGTGGCTTGAGCAATTGGTATTAAAGTGTATTCACACCAAGTGGTTGACTTGGTTTCCTCCTGAGTGAGTGATAATAATGGTTGACATTTAGCACAATTCATTAGCACTTTCAAGAAAAACAGCAGAAAAGGCATATATCCGATGTCACAGAACAGTTGGCTTTTTTTGTTTTTGCAAAGATGTGGGAATAAAATTACCAGAATAAATACAACCTTAAAAAAATATCAGATATTCTGGGTTCCTCACACACTCAGATCTGTCTAGTAACCCAGAGATAAACATCTATTACAGAGGTATTAAAGAGTACTGACGCATCAGTGGTTTGAGCAAGTGTTATGAAAGAATATGACACACCAGTGGCTTGATGGTGGCAACATTTTACTCAATCCTCCATAGCTAGACCCCCACTACCATGTAAACAGGTAACCTTCAAACTAGACATATGCAGACATTAAGACTTTCTAATAAGCTTGGCCAAAAGTTGTAAATTTGGCTATGAGTATTGGTTTAATTTGAGTTTTTGGAGAAAAATAAATTGTGGCAACTGGCATAATGATGTAGATGGTGAGAGTATTACCTCTTCCTCTCAAGGTGTAAGGCAGGATCACCAGTATTCCCAAAGGATCATAAACCAATGGCCTTTTCAGCATCCCTATATCCACTCAACAGTGAAGAGCCAGAAAGATCCCTATTTGGCTAAAAGCTGTTGGCCAAAAGTGTGAACAATGAACACTAATAAAGACAATAGGGGCAGGGATCAGCCCAAAAAGTTTATATGTGGGAGGTCGTCCAAATTGTACCTTTTTTATTGGGTAAAAATGTGCCCCTTGACCCCTGGGGCTATCAGCTGTGCATGCTACGCATTGAGGCTGATAACCCCGATGCTCAGGCCCATTGAAGGCTTATACCAATGTACACTTCAGCACACCTGGTGCCCAGGAGGGGGTGTGGGCCATTATATGGGGGAAATGCTTGTCCTCTGGGCTTCAAACAGTGACTTACCTTTTGCCTGAAGGTTTACGGTCTACTGTGTCTGCTGTGCCCCCCAGTAGTGTCTGCCACATTCACTGCAATAGAAGTCTACATACCAGTGCCACCCAAGTAAGTGGAAAGTCAAATTTGTCTGTTGTTGTGTTTTATTTGTAATGAGGGGGTATATGTTATATTAAATTCTTATATTACCTGTGATTTAGAATTACACAATTATTAGCAAGACACATGCCTGTGTGTGGTACGCAGCTTACTGATAAACCCTCGCATCCTCCCCAGGGAGCAGAAGTGTCTGGTGAGCATCGGTGCTCAGTGTTCTCCCAGGGGTGCCCCAGATCTGTGCCAAAGTGCATTCAGTTGGTATATCACTGCGGCTAGAGGGTGGCCGTTCTACCTCAAAGCCTTGGGAATACCAGTCCCTATGCCAGATGCATGAAGTCCAGAAAAATTTTTTGTATATACAAAAGAGTGCAGAAAAGTATGGATGGGTTAAACGTCTGATTTCCATTAATCCTAACCATGCTATGAGTTGGGAGCCCCATAATGCATTATACATGCTCACACATAAAGAAGTTTTTCTGTTCCTGGGAAAACACACTGCAGTTTGGCTTGAGAGGGATGTTGCAACATGGACCTGATCTGCCTTAATCCCACAAAGGTGTATTGTGCATATTTAATAGGGAGCGTCGCAGTGGCTGTGCATATTTCCTTCCATTAAATGTACAGGACTCCTTTATGACATTTTTGTAATAATGGGAAATAGAAATTCTGGTGTACGTAGGAGAATCAACGGCCTAATCCACATTCATTAACTTTATGTCTCATCAGGAAGCAGTTACTTAAAATGCTGCTCATCTGCTAAAGATGAAAAAGTGGAAGAAGGAAAATACAAAAAAAAAAAACTAGACTGAAAGGGCTAAAATTTTCCAGATAATTGTGTCCAGTGCGTTTCAGACAAGTAAAAAAACACATTTTCCAGGCTAATTATAAAAACAAATCATGACAGGTTATCTGCCATGCAGAGCATCAATTCTAGTGTCCTGCTGATTAAAGTTGTTGTTGATATGTAGTACCTTTCCTTTATCCCAGCTCCTGGACTTTCTTTATCTGTGACTAGTGAAGGGCTTCAGATCTGAGCAAATGTTAAATTCGACTTGGATCTTGCCAGTTTAGTGGGTTTTGTCCCTATCCCGAATTCTGGCAAGATCAGGATAAAAATATAATATATTATCTGGCATACCACCCACCAATGCAGATAGGAGGCATTCCGGTCCAATTTAAAGGGGCAGCCGCTGCTGCTGGAATCCAAAGGGATGGAGGGGGAAATAGGGAGCAATGGAGTAGGTATAGTTGAATATAGTTCACTTGTTGTGAACTGGTAAGGGGTCCAAGGGACCAGGTTACAGGGCTGTGGGGCCGCAAGTCACCCACCAGCTTATTGGGCAGGTGGCTTGCCTATACCAATTACCTGCAACTCCAACAACCAGGGTGTTGTAGTAGAGCCTGGGCCTGGTGTCAAACAGCATAGGGGCTAATAAATGCTTGAACAGGATTGGCAGTTCAGCTCTTAAACCCTGGCTTACCAGGCCCTATGTTTGATGCATTGGGTTTAAAAGATTTATTGGAGGAGAGCCACACTTATGTAGAGGCGGGGATCCTAAAAAAAGTGTCATGGGGGCTGGGCTTGGGTTATGGGCATGCCCACCCCCCCACCCAAAAAATACAAAACAAAAAAACAGCATGACCCACCCTTACCTAATGCTTACCTACCAAATGAACCAAGCATGAGAGCTGATAAGCCATGGCCCAAGGACCCCATGCTCTTTAAACTGGCATGGGGTGGCTTGGACACAAGACTAAATTTAACAATACTCACCCCATCTTCTTATTTCCCCTGCTGTCCCTTGTGATGCTGCCAGCTGCAGCTCCTATTGCAGACGCCCTTTGGCATCTGCTGTGAAGTGAGACACAGGTTCCCTCTACACTCAAGGGATATTGCAACTGATGTGGAGGGAAGCTCTTAAACCACAGAATCTGGAGGACGTGAGTGCATTCTTCTGAATAGTTAAAGTCATACTTTACTCAAAAATAAAAAAAATATATATACTCACCTTTCATCCAGCGCAGGCTGCTGGTCCTATGATTAGGTTCCATTACAGTATGGTAGTTCATTCAGAGTGCAGAATACTATTGATAAATCAAAATACTTTATTGCAGAAATGTAGACATGTAGATAGGAACCCACATTGCTAAACTTTCTGAAGTAAGATAGTGAGTATCCAGGGAATTACTTGTGGATATGGTCAGGGACCAGGTACTAACACATAAGGACCTTAATATTAGTTTTAGCCTGGCATGAAAGTACCTTGGATGTGCTTTCGCACATGTGTTTTTATCCAATGTAATTGAGAGTTCTTTTTTATCCATTTATCTGCTAAAGTATTTAAATGGTAGAAACAAATCCTTTGGTTGCTGGGTAATCAGGGCACAAATTTTTCAAACCTAGTTACTTGGTAGGGAGCTTGAATCAATCTTAAAGAGGAACAACACACAGGAATTTCACTTTCAACGAATTGGGATGTCCAGCTGTGTGTATCCGCCCAGGTAACCCCATACACTCACCTTCCTTCCTTCGCTCGAGCGAGTGCACTGACTGGCTAAGCGGCATGCTCAGCCAACTCACTGTGACTTGGCTCCCTTTGACTCTGCTGATGGCAAAGCTCCCAAGCGCAGAAGGGAGCAAAGTGCACTGCCAGCTGCACCCATCTTGATGATGAGATGTGGCAGGGGTTTGGCAGATGAGTGGATCTGGGGGGCTTCACACCCAATTCAGCAAGACCCAGTCCTTTTTTGGATTTGGCATAGGATTGGTATGGGGTATGGCATTTATACTGGTTGACCTGTAACCTTGATATTTCACCAAATTAAGATAAAAACTTTAGTAGGTTAGCCAGGGACATATTAAAGTTAGAGAGAAAAAAATGATATAGCCCAAAAAGAAGCATGCTTTGTGCACATAACCCGCCATCCTCCATAACTGACTGGTTTTGTTAAATTAGTTAGATCACCATAGCCCTGCCTAGTGCCACGAGTGATATTAAATAAGGACTATTTCAGACTACACTATTGTACTTTAGCACCTAGGTTAATGTAGAATGAGTTTCTCCAACCTATACATTTTTATCCAACAGTCCCATGAGACTGTGTCAAAGGAATTCATATTGCCCAGAATTTATAACATAGAAGGATTATTGCTAGTTATGGCCAAAAGAACTATTTGGAAGATTTTTTCGGTTCACACTTGGATCTTTTGTAGAAGTCGTAGCTACATACATGTCCATGGGAGCATCTTTGTTTTGACAAAGAATGAGCTTTAATAGGGTTAAGAGTTATTTTGTTTCATCTGGATTAGTTGCACTCCAGGGCTTACAACATACTGTAGCTCATATGAATTTGAAGGCAGATCCCCAGCAGTATTACGGAGTATCTCCAGGTATGGCTTGAGATCCCATTTTCTAGAAATGGTTTGTAGGGCAAGGTGAAGATTTAGTATGAGAATGATTGGAAGAATTGTTGGTGACAATCCCCGGTCACTTGCAGTCCTGTAGAAGTGTAGTTTGACCACTATGTTGCAAGGTGAATAATCAGTGTTTTAGGATTCTTGGAAGAGAGCAGAGACTGTGAATTGGAGTTCATTGACTGACTCTGCTACCCCTTGGATCCTTAGATTAGATTTGTACAACCTGTTTTCAAGATCTTATACTTTGAGGGAGAGTTCAGGTTGTTGGATTTCAATGTTGCTGATGTTCTGATGCTGATCTCTTGGCTTTGTCTGTCAATTTTGGACATTATTTTGGACCATCTCTCAAGTGCTTTGTTGAGCATTATATAAAACGTTTATAATAGTATCTCTTGATGATTTGGTTGGTCTGAGGGGTTATATAGTTTCATACTCTGGAAGGAGGTATTTTGCTTCTAGATCCACAGTGGGAGAAGAATGGAGGGTGGCCACCGTTTTTCGTAAATAGGTTGAAGGGATGACCCTGGGTGTTGGTAGGTTGCCTTTTCTGGAGCAATTTCTGGAAAGCGGCCTTTAATGACTTTGTTTGCTGGGTAAATGCTAGGGTTCTTTTTTAGGGTATTCTATGAAGCAGATCATGTTTATTCCAATACAGGGCTTTTCTGAAAACTATCAGTAATGCGTAGTACTTGCTGAGGCAAGTGTTGAGGTGTTAGCTTAGGAGATCTGTATTCAAGAGGAATTCCCTGTGCTGGGCTAGGTGGTACCTATATTTTATTTTCTTTGCACAAGTGTGGGAATGGGATGCGATTCACAGATAACTTTATGCAGCTTTTCGAAGCTGGGAACTGTTGATCTGTCGAGGTTTTGCAACTCCACAAATTTCTGATGGCTGCTCCACCGGAAGAATCCACTCCCCTAAGCCCCTCTATGTATCTAGACAGGGTCCCCCACAGAAGGTGCCCTCCTAACCCCCAAGTAACCAGGCAGCCCACCCCCAGAATGAGTTCCCTTACTACCCTCAGGTATCCAGACAGGGCTGCTTCACAAATGGTGCCTCCACAGAACCTATTTTCTTTGGCCAGCACAGGTACAGTACTCCATTGGCAGGTGCAGCATGCTCACATACATTGGCACAGAAAAACAAATGGAATGAGGGACAAAGAAAGCCACAAGTGGAGCATAGCCTAAGCTCCCTACACACCCGTTATGAGCATTAGCACAGTCTCAGCACCAAGGTCAGCAAGCCAACTTTCAACCACCCTTTCCGATCATGTGTAAATGTCAAATAATCTTTCTAATGGTGATTGTGTGATATTTTGCTAATGTAAAAAGAATGACTGGCAAGTAATAAGCTATTAGTATGCCCTTGTAGATTTATTTTTTCTTCTTCACTATGCATAATTCAGAGATGTGTTTTCAAATACACACAGCTCTACTCTATTCAACTTTATAGAGGTCTCCGGGAAAATGAAAATGATCTCCATTTTCTTGTAATCAATCTATTTAGCATCAAATGAGCACATAGAACGATGGCAAAAATAAGATCCGACTTTGTAGAACTATTACAAATACAATGTAGTCTGGAATGAATGGCAAGCCTAGCATTTAAGCCCCTACTAATCATTCTCATAATGATACTGGCCTGTTATTAGATTTTTTCCTTATATTGTAGTGACATTAAAACCAGATGAGTTTGCCGTTCCGTTAAAGCATTCTTCTTTGTTGAACATTATTTAAAGTACCATTGTGACACCCTTTGAAGTAATCTGTCCTGTTGTTGAGGTGCCTATGTTGCTGCTGTTCTTTAGAGGTACATATTTTAATTGTGTATAAATATTAGATGACATTCAAGGTCAGGTGAAAAACTATTGGGTCACAGGCTGTAAAAAAACACACAAGATCATAAAAATGACATCATAAAAATGAGGAGCTCTTGGCCTGGATCCAGGGTAGGATTTGAGGCAAATCAAATAAGGGTATTTGAAGAGCATTTCAAATAGGTCAATGTAATAGAACAACGAGTGACATTCTGTTCGTTTATCACTTTAATGCCGCGGGTAGCAAGTGTAATTAGAGTTTTTGTTCACTGTCAATAAAGCAAAGCATTCTTAGAACATCGGCAAGGCAGAGCCTCCCTATCCTCTGCAGGAACATGAAAGTTTACAGGGAGAATGCCTGAGTTTAATGCTTTCAAACAAACAAGTGCCGATGTGTTTTCTGGAACTAATGCAATAGGCTCCCTGCGGAACAAGCTCTAGCATTAACAGT
Source organism: Gastrophryne carolinensis (assembly GCA_027917425.1). NCBI lineage: Eukaryota > Metazoa > Chordata > Amphibia > Anura > Microhylidae > Gastrophryne > Gastrophryne carolinensis. Next base: position 28,255,714 of record CM051241.1, on the reverse strand, counting down.
TTGGTTGTGTTGCGGATAGAATAAATATAACGTGAAATGTGAGTCTGGTATTCACTATTTTAACCATATTTTAATGCAAACAAAATTACTCGTTGGAAACACGGGGTCATGGGACGACGTACTCCGGCCACTGGCAGGGGCCTACATTTCTTGGGGGGGGAGGTTGCAATTTTAAACAAAAGTATTCTTTGGCCACTGAGCGGGCTTCAAGGTACAAGCTCCAGTAACAGGTGCCAAATGTGCATGCACAAGGCCTGTTGTATACTTATACTCTTCCCGGCCTCCACATCACATCACTAAGTCTAGGTCATCATGCAAAGTCGAGTGGAGCCCTTGTATTGTACAGGCACAAGGCAGACTAAGTATGCATCGTGGTCTGTGTTTCCTTTTTGCTTGGCTATCTTCCACCACATTTTACTACTATTTCCACATTCCTCTATGCTGGTATATATTCTACAGCCCATGTATATTTCACTTAACCCTCTTGGCTCACTGGTTTCCCTTACCTTATCATAATCTCATGTCAATGCCACTTGCATCTCCAACAGCCCTGGATATAATTAAATGGCTGGTGTAGGTATGCATGCCCAGAGGGGCTTGCTGGAGGCCAAGCTGTTCCTATTGTACTTAGGAGCAACTTACAAACTTAGAGGAGAAGAGTCTGAGACTGATGGGAATGTCCCCAATGTAAAAATATCAATGATTGGGGGGGGGGGGTGTTACACAGTGAGTCATTCCAAAGATGCTCTGCTGGAGAGGAACAATCACCAGGATATTGATGTTTATGAGGATTGTTCCTCTTTAATATTTGTGTGAGGGGACAGCATCTGCTGGATCTCTGAATCTTAGCTTTGTGGCTGGGAACAGGATCTGCTGGTGCTCTGCACATTAATGTTTGTATCAAGAGACAGGATCTGCTAGTGCTCCATATATTAATGTTATACAAAAGGCAAGCCCGATTGTTGTTCCATTGTCTGGGGCTACACGTTGTACTGTTCCAAACTTCAATCAACTTCAAAAAGACCCTGTAGTTCTTAAGTTATAATAATAGTAGTATTATTAGTAAATGTATTAGAGCATAGGAGATGCTGAGAAAAAATTAGGAGAAACTGTGTCACACTGTGTGCTTTACATATATCATAGCAAAAAAAATGAATTTTTGTGTCTCTAGTTATTGCTGCCAACTCATAGTTTGACCAGAAAAAGGGGGTGAGAGATGCTGCAGGCTAAGAGCATCTTCAGCCTGCCAGTACATAGCGCGACCAGGGAGGAGGTTTCATAGCTGCAGAGAGAGGCAGCCAGTCAGGACATTTGAGCGGGGGGGGGGGGAGTGGGGGTGTTTACATTCTTGGTCCACTGAAAGTTGATGGATTGGATGAGGTCAGTGGGGTGGGGATTGAAATCTAAATGAGGAAGTTATTTCCTCACTAAGGAGACAGACAGGAGGAGTCGCAGCACTACAGTCACTCAATGAAAGGTAAACTACTGATATATATATAACTTTTGACTTTCCAAACACCTCTTTCAAGGGACGAGATCTGCTGGTACTCTGCATATTAATGTTTGTGTCAGGAGACAACTCTGCTGGTACTCTGCATATTAATGTTTGTGTCAGGAGACAAGATCTGCTGGTACTCTGCATATTAATGTTTGTGTCAGGAGACAACTCTGCTGGTACTCTGCATATTAATGTTTGTATCAGGAGACAAGATCTGATGGTACTCTGCATATTAATGTCTCTGTCAGGAGACAAGATCTGCTGGTACTCTGCATATTAATGTTTGTGTCAGGAGACAACTCTGCTGGTACTCTGCATATTAATGTTTGTGTCAGGAGACAACTCTGCTGGTACTCTGCATATTAATATTTGTGTCAGTAGACAACTCTGCTGCTACTCTGCATATTAATGTTTGTGTCAGGAGACAACTCTGCATATTAATGTTTGTGTCAGGAGACAAGATCTGATGGTACTCTGCATATTAATATTTGTGTCAGGGGACAACTCTGCTGGTACTCTGCATATTAATGTTTGTGTCAGGAGACAACTCTGCTGGTACTCTGCATATTTATGTTTGTGTCAGGAGACAACTCTGCTGGTACTCTGCATATTAATGTTTGTGTCAGGAGACAAGATCTGCTGGTACTCTGAATATTAATGTTTGTGTCAGGAGACAACTCTGCTGATACTCTGAATATTAATGTTTGTGTCAGGAGACAAGATCTGCTGGTACTCTGCATATTAATGTTTGTGTCAGGAGACAAGATCTGCTGGTACTCTGCATATTAATGTTTGTGTCAGGAGACAAGATCTGCTGGTACTCTGCATATTAATGTTTGTGTCAGGAGACAACTCTGCTGGTACTCTGCATACTAATGTTTGTGTCAGGAGACAACTCTGCTGGTACTCTGCATATTAATATTTGTGTCAGGAGACAAATCTGCTGGTACTCTGAATATTAATGTTTGTGTCAGGAGACTACTCTGCTGGTACTCTGCATATTAATGTTTGTGTCAGGAGACAAGATCTGATGGTACTCTGCATATTAATGTTTGTGTCAGGGGACAACTCTGCTGGTACTCTGCATACTAATGTTTGTGTCTGGAGACTACTCTGCTGGTACTCTGCATATTAATGTTTGTGTCAGGAGACAACTCTGCTGGTACTCTGCATACTAATGTTTGTGTCAGGAGACAACTCTGCTGGTACTCTGCATATTAATATTTGTGTCAGGAGACAAATCTGCTGGTACTCTGAATATTAATGTTTGTGTCAGGAGACAAGATCTGATGGTACTCTGCATATTAATGTTTGTGTCAGGAGACAACTCTGCTGGTACTCTGCATACTAATGTTTGTGTCAGGAGACAACTCTGCTGGTACTCTGCATATTAATGTTTGTGTCAGGAGACAACTCTGCTGGTACTCTGCATATTTATGTTTGTGTCAGGAGACAACTCTGCTGGTACTCTGCATATTAATGTTTGTGTCAGGAGACAAGATCTGCTGGTACTCTGAATATTAATGTTTGTGTCAGGAGACAACTCTGCTGATACTCTGAATATTAATGTTTGTGTCAGGAGACAAGATCTGCTGGTACTCTGCATATTAATGTTTGTGTCAGGAGACAAGATCTGCTGGTACTCTGCATATTAATGTTTGTGTCAGGAGACAAGATCTGCTGGTACTCTGCATATTAATGTTTGTGTCAGGAGACAACTCTGCTGGTACTCTGCATACTAATGTTTGTGTCAGGAGACAACTCTGCTGGTACTCTGCATATTAATATTTGTGTCAGGAGACAAATCTGCTGGTACTCTGAATATTAATGTTTGTGTCAGGAGACTACTCTGCTGGTACTCTGCATATTAATGTTTGTGTCAGGAGACAAGATCTGATGGTACTCTGCATATTAATGTTTGTGTCAGGGGACAACTCTGCTGGTACTCTGCATATTAATGTTTGTGTCAGGAGACAACTCTGCTGGTACTCTGCATACTAATGTTTGTGTCAGGAGACTACTCTGCTGGTACTCTGCATATTAATGTTTGTGTCAGGAGACAACTCTGCTGGTACTCTGCATACTAATGTTTGTGTCAGGAGACAACTCTGCTGGTACTCTGCATATTAATATTTGTGTCAGGAGACAAATCTGCTGGTACTCTGAATATTAATGTTTGTGTCAGGAGACTACTCTGCTGGTACTCTGCATATTAATGTTTGTGTCAGGAGACAAGATCTGATGGTACTCTGCATATTAATGTTTGTGTCAGGGGACAACTCTGCTGGTACTCTGCATATTAATGTTTGTGTCAGGAGACAACTCTGCTGGTACTCTGCATACTAATGTTTGTGTCAGGAGACTACTCTGCTGGTACTCTGCATATTAATGTTTGTGCCAGGAGACTACTCTGCTGGTACTCTGCATATTAATGTTTGTGTCAGGAGACAACTCTGCTGGTACTCTGCATATTAATGTTTGTGTCAGGAGACAACTCTGCTGGTACTCTGCATATTAATGTTTGTGTCAGGAGACAAGATCTGCTGGTACTCTGCATATTAATGTTTGTGTCAGGAGACAACTCTGCTGGTACTCTGCATACTAATGTTTGTGTCAGGAGACAACTCTGCTGGTACTCTGCATATTAATATTTGTGTCAGGAGACAAATCTGCTGGTACTCTGAATATTAATGTTTGTGTCAGGAGACTACTCTGCTGGTACTCTGCATATTAATGTTTGTGTCAGGAGACAAGATCTGATGGTACTCTGCATATTAATGTTTGTGTCAGGGGACAACTCTGCTGGTACTCTGCATATTAATGTTTGTGTCAGGAGACAACTCTGCTGGTACTCTGCATACTAATGTTTGTGTCAGGAGACTACTCTGCTGGTACTCTGCATATTAATGTTTGTGCCAGGAGACTACTCTGCTGGTACTCTGCATATTAATGTTTGTGTCAGGAGACAACTCTGCTGGTACTCTGCATATTAATGTTTGTGTCAGGAGACAAGATCTGCTTGTACTCTGCATATTAATGTTTGTGTCAGGAGACAAGATCTGCTGGTACTCTGCATATTAATGTTTGTGTCAGGAGACAAGATCTGCTGGTACTCTGCATATTAATGTTTGTGTCAGGAGACAAGATCTGCTGGTACTCTGCATATTAATGTTTGTGTCAGGAGACCAGATCTGCTGGTACTCTGCATATTAATGTTTGTGTCAGGAGACAACTCTGCTGGTACTCTGCATATTAATGTTTGTGTCAGGAGACAACTCTGCTGGTACTCTGCATATTAATGTTTGTGTCAGGAGACAAGATCTGATGGTACTCTGCATATTAATGTTTGTGTCAGGAGACAAGATCTGCTGGTACTCTGCATAATAATATTTGTGTCAGGAGACAACTCTGCTGGTACTCTGCATATTAATGTTTGTGTCAGGAGACAACTCTGCTGGTACTCTGCATATTAATGTTTGTGTCAGGAGACAACTCTGCTGGTACTCTGCATATTAATGTTTGTGTCAGGAGACAACTCTGCTGGTACTCTGAATATTAATGTTTGTGTCAGGAGACAAGATCTGATGGTACTCTGCATATTAATGTTTGTGTCAGGAGACAACTCTGCCGGTGCTCTGCATATTAATGTTTGTGTCAGGAGACAACTCTGCTGGTACTCTGCATATTAATGTTTGTGTCAGGAGACAAGATCTGATGGTACTCTGCATGTTAATGTTTGTGTCAGGAGACAACTCTGCTGGTACTCTGCATATTAATGTTTGTGTCAGGAGACAAGATCTGCTGGTACTCTGCATATTAATGTTTGTGTCAGGAGACAAGATCTGCTGGTACTCTGCATATTAATGTTTATGTCAGGAGACAACTCTGCTGGTACTCTGCATATTAATGTTTGTGTCAGGAGACAAGATCTGATGGTACTCTGCATGTTAATGTTTGTGTCAGGAGACAACTCTGCTGGTACTCTGCATATTAATGTTTGTGTCAGGAGACAAGATCTGCTGGTACTCTGCATATTAATGTTTATGTCAGGAGACAACTCTGCTGGTACTCTGCATATTAATGTTTATGTCAGGAGACAACTCTGCTGGTACTCTGCATATTAATGTTTATGTCAGGAGACAACTCTGCTGGTACTCTGCATATTAATGTTTGTGTCAGGAGACAACTCTGCTGGTACTCTGCATATTAATGTTTGTGTCAGGAGACAACTCTGCTGCTGCTCTGCATATTAATGTTTGTGTCAGGAGACCAGATCTGCTGGTACTCTGCATAATAATGTTTGTGTCTGGGGGCCGGATCTGTTGCTGCTCTGCATATTATAGTTTTTGTCTGGCGACAGGATCCACTGGTGCTCTGCATTTAAATGTTTGTGTCTGGAGACATGATCCGCTGTTGCTCTGCATGTTAATGTTTGTGGTTCTTGATGAGAGTTTCTCTGGCACTCTGCATATTAATATGCATTTATACATCTATAAAGACAGTCAAGCCTGCCTGGGCCTTGCTAGTGTACTGAGCGGGGATGCCATTCGAGGCCTGCTAAAGTACAGTGGGATTTATTACCAAGATGCGTATATGGGGGACTCTGGGGGTTTCACATTGCGGGTGGATGAATCAGTGTTACTGCATCCAAATGAATGAAATTGCCAGCCATTACCAGTGAAATCTTGTCTTGCTTATATTGTGCATGCAGCACTGTATGTGCAATACAAAACTATGGGCTTAGCAGGTTGAGCACTTCCTATACTACACTTGTACTGGGGTTGAGGAGTTGCACTGCAGTGTGTTGTAATGCTTATGACAAAATCTTGTAGAATCTCCATTAACATGCAGAGCATCAGTGGATCATGTCCCCAGACACAAACATTTAAATGCAGAGCACCAGTGGATCCTGATGCCAGACAAATACAAACACAAGTACTTGTTCCTCAAATGTTCTGTGTTCTTTTCTACAGTTGGGAGGGGAGGATTTCCTCTCTCATCCCTGTTTCTTTTTTAGGCTAAAACGTGCACTGTTGTATAGTCCTTGTGAATGAAAAGGTTAGGAATTAGCATTGGTTAGTTTAGCTAGTTAACTTCTGTAGAATTTGGCTCCCCTTGGAATAAATATATGCAAAATCATTCTTAATATCTGAGCTAATATAAATGACGGTACTGAATTAAATGAAGTGAAGCAATACTGGATTATATGTTATTGTCACAACTCGCTTACCTGCACCACGTTCCAGCGGTGTCTCCACCATCCCGCTGGTTCACGGCCTCTTCTCCTCCTCTGCCGGCCTCCCCGGCAGTAGTTCACGTCCTATGTATGCCCTCCGGCGGCACTGCTGTCAGCGTGGCCGCCGGAGGAAAAACCGTTAAAAAACAGTTAAAGGGACAAGGAGCCCAGGTGGGGTGGGGGGAGTACACTTTAGGAAGGACAGGGCCAATGAGCCCTAGGGAGTTGTTGGGCTATACGCCCTGGTCCAATCACATTCTGTATCCCAATGTGCACCAATCACACACTTATTTCCCCCATCCTCAAGCATATCTGTTCCTATAAAGGTTTTACCCTGTCAGTTACTCAGCGCCTGTGATAGCGCCTTGTCTTTGTATTATACTCTGATTGATCTTCGTTACCGACCCCTGCCTGAACCGACCATTCTCTGTCTGAACTCCGTTGCCGACTCCTGCCTGAAACCAACCATTCTCTGACTGATCTCCGTTGCTGACCCCTGCTTCGTACCCCGACCTCGAGCTGCCTCATTCTACTGTACCGCTGCAATCTCTGATTACCCGGTGTTGACCTCTTGCCTGTCTTTGGACTTCCTGCTAACTCACTCCAACAATTGGACTAGCCCTGATTCCGCTCCTAGTTATTGGTTCTTCAGACCTCCAACCAGTAAGCTCCCATCCTTTGAACCATTGAAGTCCTGGGGGCAACCGATCCCGGGCAGGCGTGTACTGCGTCCCATCAAGCGGGGGCTCCTACAGGTGAAGCTGGCTGCAGAGATTGGGGGTTGAGGGCTTACCTGGAGGGCTGGAGTTACCTGAGCGTGACATTAGAGTACCCTGAGCATGACAGTTATGTTTTCTGTTTCCTTGAATACACTTTAGATAATTTTGATGTTCTAAAGTTTTTAACTGAAAAAAATTAATTGGTGTATTTCACACAGCAGAAAGTTAACTGCCAGTTACAGTAGATACACTGTTTATGCTGTGTTTCATAGTAACTAAACTTTATCTAAGAAATAACTGAAATCAGATCTTTGTATATTGGATCTGATTTGGAGGCCCTATAGTTTTTTTATAGTCAGTTTACACATTTATTTTTAGCACTGATCACTTTGATAGGCAGTCAGAGTGATTTAAATGGTTCTAAGGCTTTTTACTGTGATAACAACTGTATAGCAACAGCGAGGTCACAGTGATCTACAGTGCTGGCTACTCGTAATTTTAGCTGAAGCATACTATATGTGTCAGTTTACAGTTTCCCACCATGACACATAAAGTCATTAGGTGGTGTAAGCTTCCGGGATCTTTCTAGGCACAGACACAGGCATACACAAGGGGTAATTAACTCAAATGGTTTATTTGAGGCCATAAAGTCCAACTTAAACAGGCTCTCTTTAAAATATACTGTATATGGAAAAACAGATCCTCACAACAAGCAGTTGTCACTGTAATCCCAGTTTAGATGGCCCTCCAGCCCTACTCACTATTCACATCAGAGACGCTCAGGTGCTTATGCCCTGTCGTCCAATTTCCTGGAGTCCTTTTCCACTGCAACCCAGCATTCCAAAAAAAAAACACAGGCGGATCTGTGCTATTTTTTCCACTCCATCTGAACAGCCTACAGTGGTAATCAAGAGGTTAAGCTTTAAAGTTGTTTCTATTGATCTATGGTAACGCTATATAGAGATTAGATTTTCACAGAATTTTAAAAATTAAGTTAGCTGTGTATTTGTGCCTAAAATTGTCAGGAAGAAAGCAACATTTACATTTCATATATAATTATAATTTTCTTGTTATTTCTCTTGTTATCCAGTCTCTTCTTCTGCATTTTTTAAATATGCATCTGTTATATTTAATAATATTTTGAACTATTGCAAATAAAAAACTTAATTTAGTTACCCGGTAACTTATTTTTTAAACATCTGAAAGGGCAACATATCACTGAGATATAAAGGCTCTGCCCCAAGGTAGGAAAACGTGACCACCAAAATACACAAATACACATACACAAATACACACGCCTCCAGACACCAGTAGTTTAAGAGATCTGAAAAACAAAGAGACAAAGCACCAGTCAGTAAGATAACATATAACATAGTGTAGACTGAAGGAGGGAAGCCTGTATACTCCCCTTTCGGGGGTTTAGAAAATAAGTTATCAGGTAACTTACTTAAGTTTTCTCAAAACATCCTTAGGACAGCATTACCACTGAGAGGAGAGACTACGTCTACTGGGGGGGGGGGGGGGGGATGCTGCTTGCAACACTCTCTTGCCAAAGGATTGATCTTGCAAGGTGAGCAGATCCAGGCGGTAATGATTAATAAACATCTCAGCTGAAGACCAGGTTGTCACTCTACAGATCTGTTCAATAGAGGCACCAGCTTGCTCTGCCCAAGATGTAGAAACCCTTCTTGTTGAATGAGCTGTTATCCACCCGGAAGAAAAAGTTGCATTGTAACCAAAACTGATAGTGCTCTTTATTCATCAGGCCAATGTTGCCTTGGAAACACTCTGACCCTTCCTGTGATCCGAGAGGGAAACAAATAAGCTATTGGCCTTCCTCCAATCCTTTGTTTGTCAAAGGTATTCCAGCAAACAGGCCCTGGCATCCAAAGACTTATCTACAGAACCCGTGGAGGGATCACTATCCCCGGCAGATGGAAGGATAATCTCTTGGGTCCAATGAAAGTCAAAAGAGATGTTAGGAAGGATCCACCCATAATGTGAAATCATCCCAGAATACTTGAAGAAAGGGGTGATGGCAGGATAGAGCCTGGATATAACTGATTCTGCAGGCTGAAGTTAATGCCACCAAAAATAGAGCCTTCCATGTAAGAAATGTAATATGAAAGCTTGACAGAGGGTTAAAGGGTGGTGTGGTCAGAGCTCTAAGGACCCTGGCGAGATCCCATTGTGGAGCTAACCTCAAGCGGACAGCTCTGGACCGCCTGACAGCTTGCAAAAACAGCTTGACCAATGCGAAAGATGAAAGTCTCTTATCCCCCAAAAAAATTAAAGTGCTGCTGATGCTGATAAGGCCCAGGTTGACTCCTTCCTGAAGGAAATCCAATACAACAGGAAGACTAGAAGGGGATCTTTGATTTCGCACCTTCCAGGTATTAAATGTTTTCCAAATTTTCAAATAAATCTTCCTTGTCACCCTGCTGGAGAACAGTCTTGATCACCTCCCTTGGAAAACCCCTTTTTCAGGAGCATCGCAATCTCAGGTTCCAACACTTCTGTGGATCCTGACAAAGCACTGGTCCCTGGTCTCACTAAGAGTTCCCAAGGCTCTTGGACCGAGAGCACCTTCAGAGTTGAAAATCTTGGTTTCTTTGATCTGCCTGCCTGCAGTCGTATAGCCCCCCAGAGCCTCAAAAGCTGCTCGGCCGCCATATAGTATCAGAGGAGGGAGTGGGTTGTGGGAAGGGGACCCGAAAATCCCCCCTGATTATTTCCACAATGCCACAGACTGTTAGCATACTTGGTCTAACAGTCAGAAACACATAATGGGCTGGTATCTGGAGGAGGAGCTAAAGCATTTGTGTTTTCTGGTGGTCGTGTTCCTACCTTAATATCGCAGTGGTATGCTGCCCTAAGGATGTTTTGAGAAAAGGGTTGTTCTTTGTTTTCTGTCTTCAGGGAAAAAGATGATGTTGCTTGAACTGTGTTAAAACGTGCATCAGCCATCAGTGTCAACATCAGTGAATATGTTATTTGTTTTATCTCTTTTTTCATCTTTCCTTCTTTTCCCTCTTTTAAATCAGTTTAAAGTTTAGAAGTGCATCTCGGTGATGGGAGGGGGGGGGGGGGGCAATTTCCCTCTCGGTTTTAGTGAGTTCTGGTGTCACTTTGATGGTTATTTGCCATAGTGGTTTAAAATAGCAACAATCCCACCAGAGATGTTTTACTGTGACCCAAGTATATTTACACCACCAGCAGGCATATGCATTAAATCTATAATGTAAGTTGTAATTGTACTGGGGGAAATATTTACTAGACTCTTCGTCTACTAAAAGGAATAGGCAAAATCACTTTCTGTCCTTTAGTTACACCCATTGTCTAGAACAGGAACTAAGGTTATTAAATTTGTGAGTTTTATCTCACAATACACTTAAAGCATATTTCCAGCCTAAAATTGGACCAAAATATTCCCATTCCCACCGGTACTAGGACTGAGTAAAATAAATAACTCATCTGCTTGGTAGTGGTGCTTTCCCAGGATTTTCAGTGGCTACCACCAGTCAAGGTACCGCACGTTAGCCAATCAATAATGTTTGGCGAACCTGAACAGCAAAATTCAGGTTCGTACTGACCTTTGGGAGTTCAGATTCCCAAAACCAAACATAGACTTCAGCCAAGCTTAACCCGCAATCTGATTGGCGTTCTTTCCTGTCAAAATGTCCACGGCTGGGGTTCCAGAAAGATGGCTGCCCATGAGTGAGGTCAATGGCAGCAGCTTACAATGTAAAGTGTCCCCACTCTTGGGAGCCATCTTTCTGAAGCTCCGGCCTAGGAAAGAATGCCGACCAGGTTGCAGCAGCTTGTGTAAGTTGTACAGGCACTTCCTTCTGCCGCTCACTCTCCATGGGGCCATTTTTGGGCCCCAAAGTTTGGGTCCCCATTGATTTCAATAGTGACTGGGTACTACTTCGGGTCAAATTCAGCACCAGAACCAAACTTTTGTTCAAAGTTCGGCCGAACTTGCTGAAACCCAATTTATAGGGCTTCACCCAACACTACCAATCACTATGCATCAGTGGCAACACTGCTGTACTAATTGCCACTAAGCAGTCAGTTATGCTCAGCATTGCAGCTTTGCCCTAGGAAGCAGAGCTGTATAGTGCTGAGCTTCTGCCATGTAATTTGGCACCTTATTCTGTACAGATAAAAGAACAATTTTAGTCTGTCTTCTTTCAGCTAGAAAGAAGAAGTGACAAACTGTGACAACTGTGACAAAACCTGCGTCAAAATGTCATGAATATTTTATGCTTTGAATTAACAATCTTTCTTTTCTTCTCTTAAAAAAAACATAAAATGTATTGTTTTGTAAGACCCTCTTTTGTCCATTTGTGAGGCTTGTATGCTGCAGTAAATAACAATAGGAAATGGTTCCTGGCCCCATCACTTTTTGTCCTATCTTACAATAACACATTAAAGGTGCATGTACGGAGGTGCATGCACGGCGCTCACTGAGGCAAGATGCCGAGAACTGGAGCTCTATGACGGCTGGGAGAAAAAGAGCTTATTTATAAATATATGTGGACCAGGCAGTGGCGGTTTTTGCATGAAAAGGTGCCAGACATGTTAGAGCACAACATTAGCCCATCTTTTACCTAAGTTATGTCATGAATCCTGTCCCAGTTATTGGCATGCTGCTGAGGCACATTTCACGTACAGCAGAGAAGCAGGAGCTGTTCTTCAGCACCACAGCACTTCAGAAGCAGCTTTTCAAATGTTATTAGTTCCTTCAGAGCCCTTTTTTTGTTACATTGTAGTGGCTCGGCAAATTAATACAGGCTGCTGATATTAAAAGGTTTATTGTGAGACACTGATAAGAGGAGCAGCAGTTTACATTCTGTAAGAGTGAGGCTTCATTGTTTTTGCTACGCCCTTAGAGACCCGAATTGAATCCAGCATGTAGTTCTGGTGAGTCCAATTTGCACCCTGGACAGTGACATTTGTGGCAGTTGAGGGTTGAAAGAACTGTGATTAGAGTGGCAGCAGGACCTATCTGAGGCGGCAGAAATACAGATATATATATATATATATATATAAAACAGGAGTCAGTGGATAAGGCATTTACTCCACAGTCACAAGGAAACAAGATTATAACATATACTTATATGTATAACTAGCATTATATTTAATTACGTGTAGCTATATAAAAACTTTAACTTGTTTGATCTGTAATGGTGCACTCAGGCGCTAAAAATAAATCACATAAAGTTCCGGCAATCACAAGAAACTCTTTATCTTCCATGAGTACTCAGGATATTCCTAAGGAGCAATTGGATGAGGTCCTTGGAGTATCCACATTTCAAATTCTCATGGATAAAGCCACATAGATGGTGTTATACTTGCGGCACAAGAAGAAGACATAGAACTCCTAAGAGATGAAAATCAAACCCTTCACCATATGTTGGCGATTAAGAAAATCGCTCATGCAGATCGAATTTACGTATATTTGTCCTCCCACAATCAATTTTAGACTTGCAATCCACTGTTAAGGCACTTTTTCAAGAGCTAGCACCTGCTATACCTATTGAGCATCTTTGATCAAATTCATTGTGCTTTAACATTTAAACAATCTGATGGGCCCCCAAGAGATGTAATTGTCAAGTTGCTTTTTTTTCACACTTAGGAGAGACTCCTCCAAGTTTCCAGAAGAATACTTAGAAAATATTTGCTGGCCTATCTCCTGTCACCATACAAAGCAGAGAAATAAAACCACAACTTCAGGTTCTCAAAGATGGAGCTTGCCTTTTGGTCTACATTTTATGTACCAAAATAAGCCATATTCAGCTACCTCAGCAGCAGAACTCCAAATATTATTGCAATCTTTACATTTAACACCTCAAACCTTGTCAGATATGCAGATGGGATCACCTTTACAATCGCCTAAGACCTCCTCCAATAGTTCAGTAACACAACCTCAAAGAAATGTGCCCCGTCAAAAGAGACTAAGACTACAGACTAGATCATCTGCTTGATCCAAAAACAGTCAGAATCCAGGATGAAGAATCTAACAATCTTTGGATATTTTCGACCATTACTAGATCATACTGATTGATTCACCTTTATTTTCATTGATCTACTAACTTGATTTATAATTAATTGGCTTACAGTCCTACTACTTTTTCTTTTTACTGTATTGCTTATTTCTTAAGAGAAAAGTAGGGAAAGTAGTTATACTTGGTATAACATGTATGTAAAGTTTATATAATTACAGGCACCTTATAAAGTAATAATAGTAAATAGTGGAATACAAATACAATAAATGAATCTGGTAACTGGCATATAATTGTATAGAATTATTGGTTTCCATGGCTTGAGCTCCCCCCTCACCTTTATTCCCCCCTTTACCCTATTTTTTCCTACCCTTTACACTACTCATTTAATCCCCTTTCTTTCCTTTCTTCATCTTTCTTTCCCTTTCCCCTATTCCCTCCTCCCTTCTTTTTCCTCCTCCCCCCTTCCTATATACCCCTCCTCCCCATCCCTCTCCCTTTTTTCTTCCTTTTATTTCCCCACTCTCTATTTCCTTTCTAACCTTTCCTTACTCCTTCCTCTTTTCTCTTTCTACTGTTCCCCCTTGTCTCTCTTCCCCTACTCTTCCTTTTGTATATTTCTATTTATTGTATATGACCACAATAATCAAATAATTTTGGTCCATAGATAGACATAATCATATAAACCTTGAAAACGAGATACATATAAAAGTAATAGCCCTTAGGGGAATATAACTAGTAGATAATACTACATTTGCATTCCTCTTATGAATATACTGAATGTTTTCTTTATTTCTAAAATACATTCCTGCTGTACCATGTTAAAATATTGATTGGTTTATATCGTGTTAGATAAGTAGAAATGTATTGGCTCTATTTGCTCTATATCTTTAGTGTGTTTAAGTATTTATTATAGTCCATAATAGAGAGTCTCTTGGGAGCATGATGCAGAGCAATATTAAAGTGATGTTAAAAGATTATAATTTACCCGTTTCCATTCACTTAATATTATTGTTGGATTGCTCACTTGGCTCTAAGCTTATATCACTGCTGCTCCCTAATACCCTTATGGATTTTAAAATCCATGGGAGTAATTTCACAAGTGCGTAAAAGGTGCCCTTTATTTTAGTTATTACTCATTATTTGATGTTTTACATGTATTGTCATTGTTTCTCAGTGTGTATGATTGTTTATCTTCCTCCCTTTTTCTGTACTTGTTATCCCCACTATGCCAAAGAGGCCTTAGGATAAAAAGAATTTATTGCAGGCTTTTTCTGGATTTTGGATGACAACTCAAATTGTATCCCTAAATGTAAAGGGGCTTAATACCCCACAAAAAAGTACACAGGCTTTTAGACATTTTCGTTAACTACACCCAAATAATATTTTCTTACAAGAGACTCATTTTTCCAGTCCTTGCTCCCCAAATATTTCCCCTATCCCTACTCATAAATATATACAGCTAGTGCAGCTACTAAACATAGAGGCGGTTTGATAGGATTTTGCAGATCCTTACCCTTTCATTGTATGAATCACTATAGAGATAAAGAAGGAAGATATTTGATATTGGTAGGATGATTGAGATGACTTTGGTGTGCACCAAATCAGGGACAACTTACATTTTTAAACTATTCCAGCAAATTCTAGCAAAACGGTTTACTTACTGACTTCAACCAATTCACAATGATAAACAGGATGTCTTCAAAACATTTCCATATAAGAAAGATTCTGTGTTTACTCAATCATTCAGACAATTAATTTAAAATTACGTTTTGGTTGATGCATGGAGGGAAATAAACCCTAGTTCAAGTGAATTTACCTTTTTCTCACATCCGCACAATTCGTTTTTTAGAATAGACCATATATTTCTACCATATGTAGCTTTACCTTCCTTAATATAAACATTTATAAACCAATATCTTGATCAGATCATAATGCATACATAATTTAGGCAAATCTTATAGTTTCAGAAGGTAAATGTTCCTGTGGGTCATTTAATAAAACTGTAATTTGTACAAAAATTAGAGACTCTATTTCACAAGACTTTTTTTATAATTATAGGAAGCTCATAAAGCGACCATACGTGGACACATTATACAAATTAGTACACAACATAAGAAGGAAAAGAAGAAATTGCATTTGGAATTTGAGTCCAAATTTGAATTCCTTAGCAAGCAACACGGAGAAAAAAAGTTATTGAATCAAACTACAGTTGACTTAAATGGCTGCATGGCAGATGAAACTGAAAAAGCTATTCAGTGGACCTAGGTGCATTTTTATTTGCAAACAAACATGGCACTCTAACAAACTGAATGACAAATACACTTCTTCTTACTAATATTCATGAAACAAAAAAGAGGAATGCCAAGTATGCTCCTTTCCCTAGATATAAGGAAAGCATTTGACACAGTCTCTTAGCCATATCTTTATTATTATTATTTAACTTGGGTTAATGGCCTGATGCAGAGCCTCCTCTGAACTGCCCTTAAAACTTTCCGATTGTCCGGGGATCCCGTTTGAATCATGGCTCAAATGTGATGCAGAGCCTCCGTCGGAATGGCTCCCTAACTGATCCGTCAATTTGACTTCACTCGGAAAGCTTTTTTTGCTCTCTCGGGTGCCTTCAATTTGATCGGGGCTCCCGTTCACGTTCACACGGACGGCCCATTTTTCCCTGATTTTTCCTGCCTTTTTGAACGTACCTGCTTGGTTTCCGTCGTATTTGACCTTCCATTTTGGTGGTTTTAGCAAGTATACTTACATCTCCATGGCTCTTCAGTTGCCAATCTGGCTACACGCAAGCGCACATCCCTCAAACTCCATTGGAATATGCATATGGCTACAAATGCAAATTTGACACACATCTTTTTTTTTTTTTTTTTTTTTTTGTGGGGGTTTCCTTGTCCTTAATGCATACCTTAATCATCTAGTAGTTCCTTCTTCCTTGTCCTTAATGCATACCTTAATCATCTAGTAGTTCCTTCTTCCTTGTCCTTAATGCATACCTTAATCATCTAGTAGTTCCTTCTTCCTTGTCCTTAATGCATACCTTTATTGTTTGTGTATTTTTATGTTTTATTGTCCCATATCTAAACCTTTTGTGTGTCATGTAAATGTGTGCTGATGTTGTGTGATGGTACTTTTGCAGGAAACACAACTCTCGAAATTTTCTTAATTATTTATTAGTTACATTTTTTTTTTTAATTTAAATAAAAACATTTTTGTTTTTTAAACTTAAAAAACATATTTACATTTTTAAACAAAATATTTAAAATTAGGCCTCGGGGTCTGTAGCCTGTTTTCTTTGATCTGTGAATGAAAAACAACATTACTTTAGCATTGTTTTGTGTTTTTTTTTTTGGTTTGTGCACTTTTTAAATCGGACCTTCTGCGTGATTTAATGAAAAGGCCAAACTCTTCAGAAACGTTTCCACAGCATCTTAAACTAATATATCTTAATTTTTTAGTCAATCAATTATTATTCTTTCCCCCACTGGGCTGCAACTCAGTCCCAGAATTTAGGATACGTGCAACGCCATGTTGACTCTGAAGCATCACACTTACTGAGGAGAGTGGGATAAGGTACAGGGGGTGGGTTCTAGCTGTGCTTTGCTCACACAGAGCCGAGCTGTGCTCTGGAAAAGGTTGTTAAGATGATTTGTAAGGTGGTCAATCTGTATGTACAGGGTGTGGGAACTATCTAAGATAGCCTCTTATTCATAGTTAAGGTCCGCTTTACGGGCTTTTTTGGATACATTTTGATGGAAATGTTAAAGTTTTTTTTTTCTAATGGTATTGTTTGCTCATTTACTTTAGTTTAAATAAACACCACTTACAAGGTTTAGGCCGCACATTGCGTCGGGGGCGGAGTCTCCCTTCATCCTCCCTCTGTGGCAGTTGTGAATCTGTATGAATGACAAACACACTGATATTAGAGTCTTTTGTTCTTTCATTAATATAATATTATGTTAGGCTTCTAGGTATCAATCTACTCACCTTCCCCAGCAACCTCTTCCTCCTCGCCCCCTTCCTCACTCATCCCTTGGGATGTTCCAGCGACGTCTGAATCTAAAACAATAGTGCACATGAGTATCTGTATTTAATGCATGTCTTACCACATATCTAACTTTCTTTCCCTTACCGGAGTCCGGTTGAGGCTCTGTTCTGCTCGACTCCCTGCCGTCAGATTGCCCCCTCCCCTGCATGCTGAGGTCCAGAGCCTCCTCATACTCACTGGCAGAGGAGGGGGTGGCCGTTGACACTGGCGGTGGGCCACCTACACCTTCACCTGTTTTGCCCAACACTGGGCTGCGTGTCCTGGTCCGGGTGGGGCGGAACCGCAAATTCCATTCATGGGCTGAAATACAAACACAATCATTAAACCACGCCCAGGCGATGCCAGGGTTAGAGGTGCATTTACATTTTCTTTTACAAAGAATTTATTGGGTTTTCATATAAAGTATACATGGGTCAGACATTACATATGCATTAATGATGACAGTTGAACAGGTTTACAGAATATACAAAATGACACAGTATCAAATAGTTATCAACAGAGATATGAAGATTCCTGAGTGTACTTGCATTAACAGAGTATCCAATAGTTATCAAAAGAGGTGTGAAGGTTCCTGAGTATAATTGCACTAAAACATGGTGCTAACTATTAGGGTCAACTTCTGGCACAGAACAGCAAGTGCTTGGGATGCGGTGAGTTGTAGTCTGGACTGGGGAGCTTGTACTAAAGAGATGTGTTTAACACGCCCATTCTTCATTGGTGCTAAAGATCAGTGGTTGGAGCTAAAGATTAATGCATAGTTGATAGGATTGATTGACAGTGGGATAGGAAGAGAAAAGGAAGAGCAGAAGAAGGGAGAAGAGAAGAGGAGGGGATGGGGAGAGGGAAGGGGGATAGGGATGGATCCGAGGCTGGAGGCCATGCTCGAAATAAAATTGGGTTTCCCTGTACTCAAACTGGGTGGACTGGGTCCGTCTGGTGGTGGCCGACATCTATATATTCTAGCCAAGGGGTCCATACATCAAGGTATCTTTCATAGGTGTCGCTTTTTATCGCTGTAATTTTCTCGTTACACAGTGTATCTGAGATTCTGTTCAGGATCTCTTGCCAGGGGATTCTGGGGGATTTCCAGTTTCTGGCAATGGTGAGGCGGACGGTGGCTAAGACGTGTTGAATTAATTTCCAATGGTTTTTAGAGTATTTACCTGATTTGTAAGAAAGTAAAGCCTCCCTAGGGTTCTTAGTCATTGGGAGATGAATGATGTCAGAAAGCAGTTTGTATACCCTGTTCCATGTGGCCGAGACTATAGGGCAGTCCCACCAGATGTGAGCCATTGATCCCACGGAAGGGCATCCCCTAAAGCAGAGTGGAGAAGTTGATGGGGAAAACTTGTGAATACGGTCTGGCGTAAGATACCATCTAAAGAGTGTCTTGTAGGCATTTTTCCAAAACTACTGTGTTACAGGAAATCCTCTTTATGTTGTCCCACATTCCCTGCCACTCGTCCTCCTCCACGTCGCACCCCAGCTCTCTTTCCCACTGAGACATATAATTATGCTTAATAGGGGATGGTGGGGACACTAGAGTTGCATAGAGGCTCGATATCAAACCACCACTGAAGTGGTCTCTGATACACCGGGAGTCAAAATCAGTACTTTGATATGGAGGAGGAGAGTGGGTCAGCGTGCTATTAATAAAATGCTTGATCTGTAAAAATCTAAAGGTTTCAGACGGGGGCAGGTTCTCCCCTGAGTACATTTTCAACACTTACATGGGAAATGTTTTGCGAAGTACCGCCTCACCCGGGGCTTATGCCTTCTTATTAAATCAGACCAGTGTTGGGCGATCTGGGTGAAGGTATAGGTGGTTTGGGATCTTCGTTCAATCGCGTCCACCACCGACAGGGCCAACGTCCGCTTGTCATAATCTGACGGCAGGAAGTCGTAGCGATTCCTCAGCATCATCTGTCAAAAATAGATACAAGGACCCACCATTAATACACAAAATACATTAACAAGTTTCTTGGCCTAACTAAAGTCACTTTATTAACCTCTTGCTGCCTCACATTGCCCTAGTTCTGCTATCTGCATGTAGGCTAGTTTGTAGCTGCGGACATGTGTTAAACTAAGGTGGGCTTGTATTTCACGTCACAAACTAAGTTGTTTCAGACTATTCTTGCGTTTTTTTATTTTTTTATTAGAAGGAATGTGTGCGTGCACATAAACGCACGCTCGCACGCTCGCATACGCACATCCGTGATGATGTCGTCCTGCTCCCGGGTAAAGATGGCGGGCGACATCTTTTCTTGGTTTGCAAGGTATAGCTCTGACGTTCACCCGCTGTTGACCACGCCCACACGGGAAACATATTTAAAGCACAAGGCACTCAGCTCTGTGTTGGACACCATATCATTATGGGCAGACCTAAAGGGAGCAAAAAGAGCCAACCAAGGGCCGAGGCACATAGCAGCCGCACACATGCCTCATCCTCCCAAAGACAGAAGAGCAGGCACCAGACACAGGCAGAACATGCCCCAACTAAAACGCAGGATACTCCACACAAACAGGCACATTCAAAAAAACGCAGGACCAAGGAGACATTCACCCATTCACCACCACCTGCCAAAAAAGCACGAACACACAAGGGTGCAAAGTTGAGTAAGACCCTGCAGCATCCTCAGCCTCAACACACAAAACATACCCACAAAATAAAACACATCAGCAAGGGAAAGCGTATTGCCAAACCCACCACCCCACCAAGGTCACCCACCCCTCCACCTCAACCCTCTGGTTCTCCCAATTCCAGTACCTCACATTCCACATGCAGCTCCACATCTGATAGCTCAACAGGAACCCAGACATTAAGCCATACCAGCACACACACCACATCACCCTCCCCCATAAGCCCCAGAACCACACACGACTCACCAGATAGCCAACCATCAATTTCCACAGATGCAGGGGACACCACACACCCATGTGGCCGACAACTACGCCGTGGCTCCCTAACTGCACGTTTTTGCGATGCTCAAAGCATGGCTGTGGCAAATACAGTTTGTGAGCATTATGATGCCCTATTTGGCAGGACCTCCAGGCTAAGCTGGAGATCTGGACGAATATTTGCCGCCAAGTAAATAGTGTGGGATCTGTCAGGCGAGATATTCAACAAATAAAAAGGAAATTTGGGGACCTGAAATACTACAGTAAAAAAAAATGGACATGCGCCGTCAGCAGAGGTAAAGGGCAAATTAAATGCATTTTTAGTTGCATGGTTAAAAGGATGTAACACTTATTAGGTGTAATTTAATCTTCCCCAGCCAACAGACAGGGGGTGTAGCAGAGGTAAAGGGCCAATTAAATGCATTTGTAGTCGCATGGTTAAAAGGATGTAACACTTATTAGGTGTGATTTAATCTTCCCCAGCCAACAGACAGGGGGTGGCTTACCCACTAAAATAATTCCTTACTCCCGCCGACCAGCATCCAGGGCCTGGCAGAGGCACAAGACACAGACCGGAATGTAAGGTCCCAAGGTGAGTCTGATTTTGCCATGACCTATTACAAAAAGTTCAAGAAGGCAGTGTTATGCTACACAACACACTGTACTTGGCCATTTAGCTAATCTTCCTATCTACATTCTAAGGACCAAGTCAACAGGACACACCAGGCCCCCAAACCCCTGCGTTAGCACCGAGGCCAAGGGCACACCAGGCTTCTACACCACAAACCCAAATTGTGGATTGTGATGAGGTAAGTCAGTGGTCCTTGGTGTGTACTTTTAACATTGATATTTGAGAGGTTTTGTGGACATAAATAAACTAAAAGGATGCTATATTTCTTTACAGACCACAGGAAGCCCACCCATCATCGACCATATACGAGATTTGGAGGAGGACACCCCACATATGTCACTAACAACTACTGAACCAGTGGCAGCAACGCAGTCAACCCCGGCACAGCCACCACATCCACAACCACCTTCGGAACCAGAACCAACCACCCGTCCCACTGCTCCAACCCAGTCTAGACGCCATATTTCCCAAAGAAGGCAACTTCAAATTTTGGAGGAAACATGAAGGCAGGAAAATATAGCCTTTGCTGCGACAACACAGCAATTCAATTAGACTGTGTGCACCCAACTCACAAACATCAACGCCCAATTAGAGGTATTAAACAGAAATATCTCTGCCCTGACCAGCCATATGGGTGAGATTAATCAAAGCCTGGCCCACATTGCAGCCAATTTGCAGGCACAACATCATTCCTCGTCACCATGCAACCCAACATACCACTCATTTGTGGGGAATACATTTTCTGACCCCACGTGTAATTTTTCTTTTGGTCCAAAAAAAACAAATGACAAAACAAAATTTGTTTGTAAAATAAAAAAAAAAAACACTAAACACTAGTTGTACACGTATGGTTTGCGCGGTGCCACTTTGGGTGCAAGAAAAAGGAGGGGTGGGGACGACTGAAACTAAAGGTGGTAGAGTAGCCCACAAGCCATGATTAGGTTTAGGACCGTTGCAGGTGTCTATTGTAGTGCCCCCCCAGTCTCATCAAGACAACGGTACCTCATCTTCAAGGGACAAGGGAACAAAGCCTCGCTCCAACACAGTCCTCCTGGGGGCAGTATTGTAGCGCTCCTCTGCCTGTGAAGATCGGTGCAGGATGGGGGTCTTCATCCAGGGGACCAAAGGATAGACAGAGTCTCCTGCCCTAAAACCAAAAAAAAAAAAATTAAAAAAAAGGTGTGCATTGCAACAATAGAAAAGAGGGACAAATAGGTGAGCAGGGTAGGGTGGGAGGAAAGGACATTTGTAATGAGACTACATGCACATCCAACCTGTACTCTCATTAAAAAAAGTCTGGGGAATACTACTTACATAAGAGGGCAAGAACATGACGCAATAGGGTACAATCACTTAACCCATTTAATTTGTAGCTCAATAATTGTGCTCCAAATATACTACGAAAATATTTCCCAAATAGTGGGTTAAGGGAAAAAACACAGTCAGACAGGGTGCGTAACCAATACAAGTTTCAAACACATACCCAGTAGCCAGCCACCAAAAAGATCGCCAGATTTGAATCGCTCATGTAGGCAGGAATTCCTAGGCAGGGAAAGCCAGAAAAACGACTCCCAAAAACAAAATCAGGGCCAGCCAGTGCCTGCACCTTTATGCTATGTCCCATCTTCAAATTCCTGCACACAGACAATCAAAAAAAAATTAGGGAGACCCTGTAAAAAGGACCCCCAAAAAAAACCCTAAAAAATATCAAATACTCATGCCATCGATGTCCAAAGCCGTGCGGTGCAGCCTGGTTTCTGCCATACTCAGCAGGACAAGACCGCGGAGCTGGCGCCGCTGATGTGCTCCAACAGAGGACTGCATATTATTGCCCGAGTGCAAATACGGCTGCTCTGACTTGCCATAAGTGAAGGCTCGGCGGCCCCGTTTTATTAGGGTGATTTCAATCGGAAATCAAGGCTCTGCATCACTGAAAAAAAATGGACCAATGAACGAGGCGTCCGTTTTCCCGGGAAACAGCCTCGTGCGAGCCGACAATCGGAAAGGCGGCTGAGCGCACACCTGAGCGCATGAGCGCACACTAAAATCAACGTAGCACCCTTTCCTGACCCGATCAAAGCCCAAAACCAACGGGAAAACGCACGGGGGAGCTGAACGGGGAGGCTCTGCATCAAGCCATAAATCCTTATATCATCACCCACACGCATTTATTTAATATGCTTGTTTCTGCTCTCCTTTGTTCCAGATTAAAAAGGGTACTTAACAAGGATGTCTCGAATTCTCTTTGTGTTAGCTACTGAACTATTAACCATAAACAATTAGACAAGATACAAATATTTTGGGCTTGAAGTAGTAGGATATCATATTTGCTGATGATGTCTTTCTATTTATTACTAATCCCCTTATTACTTTGCCAAATCTTGCTAAACTCCTGAAAAAATTTGGAGAAATATCGGGATTACAAATTAAGGAATCTAACCCAAGAGCATTAAATATAAACATAAATGTGGAACTAAGAGCTCAGGTGGGCAATTCCATTCCCTACCAATGGGAAACCAATCAAATTAAATACCTGGTAACTACCTCAGATTATACTAGTATGCTTCAAGCTAGTTTCTCTAAAAAGCTTAGATACATAAAAAAGTTCAGAAACACAGAATAGATAGCAGCCCTCTTGGTCCAGGAGAATGGCAGCAGTAAATTTTACCTAAATTATTAGGGTTCTGGTGCCAAGTCGTTCATACTTTTTAAAACAACCCAAAGCACATTAATGGAATGTATATGGGCTCAAAAGTGTCTCTGAGTCCAATATGTTTAGACGTGCTCGGGGTGGGTTAGGGGTACCTGTAATTTTTAGATACTAGATATTATATTCACAACTTGCTCAATTATTGCAGTATCATGCCTTTAGGGCACCTCCTTTGTGGATTACCTTAGAATCAGTTGACAGTTACCCAATGAATATAGATGTAGATAGATTTCTTTGGATTCCATGTACGTCCCATTCTCAATTAACTAATCCAATAATGAAACACTCCCTTAAGATATGGGACTCTGTGAAATATTCAAAGTTAATGTTACCACGTGTACCACTTTTGCCTTTACTTCGAAATCTTATGTTTGATTCAGGATTATATACACCATCCTTCCTTAAAACCCAGACAGAGGCGGAAGTATTTAGATACTTACAATTAAAATACTTTGCAGATTCTATAGTCAAGGATAAAGATTCTCTTGACAAAAATTCTGCCTTTGAAAATGATTTGGATTCACAAGGTCTGATATCCCTAATATACTTTGAACTGTTAATAGGTCCAGAATCTTATAAACCTTCATATGTTCATAGTTAAGAGTTGGAACCACCCCCTGGAGACAAGGACTTGTAGAAAATCTGGCAAAATACTGCAAAGGCATCTATTAGTGCAAGCCTAGTTGAGACCAATTTTAAAGTGCCACAGAGGTGCCTCAGATGGTGCCAGATGGGATTGCACGATTAGTCCTGGGTTACTCCTCAGAATGTTTTAGAAGATGCCAGTGAGACGGTAACCTTTTACACATTTCATGGGAGTGCCCCAAAGTTGGATCACTATGGTTGTGCTCCTACAGGATGATATACTACTTATGAAGATTTGCTAAACAGGAAACCAAAGGATCTAACTATGAATCAATTCCGAATTATGTTACATATTTGTAGAGCTACCAAACAAATGAATTGCTAAAGCCGTCATTGCCTTTTAAAGAGGTAAAAGATCGACTTCAACAAACTAGGATTAACGAAAAGATAGCAGCCACACTTACTAACACTAATACCACAGTTTCATAGGATTTGGAAGCCATGGTATACTGTATATGTTACACCAATAACAGAGGCATGTATCTATAGAAATCACAGATTTTCTTCCTTTTTGCCCTCCCCCTTCTACCATGTGTGAATGTGATTGTATTTGTCTTGTTTTTTTAGTTTTCTTCACCATGGGATAAGTGCCTTATGAAGATAATAGAGTACTATAATCAGAAGGTTCAGAATGATATTAATGTATTAATATTTTAGATTATAAATGCTTTGTCGTTAGATTTTTTTTAGTTATCCTTATCTACTAATAATTTGATATTGCATACATTATTTTCCCATGCACTTTGAATAATATTGTTATTTGTAACATGTTAAAAGAATATTTTGCACTGTAAAGTACTTACACCATTATATACTGTATTATCATGTTTTACAATAAAAAATATTGTGACCAGAAAAGTGCATATAAAACCTATAAGTAAATGACCAGGTTTAACCTATGTGAAAGAGAAGCCAAATTCGGAGGCAGGCAGCCCTCACAAATGACCACGTGTTCCAGGGGGACCCCATCACTTTAAGGTGAGTGGAAATTGGAAACAGTTTGCTTACTTTCTGTCATGTTGCCTCCCATTACTAAAGCTTGTTAATGGACACGAATAACAGAATGAAAATAAAAGTGAATAGAAATGAAGACCTGAACATATCTTTTGACTTTAGTTTTTTGAAATGAAGGTGAGAAGTAAGAAAGTTCTAATAAAACCAAAGCCCCATTAACGGAAAGCCGTGTGAACAGCTTGCGGTACTTCTCGCACATTATTTTGCTTGACAGAATCAATGTGACAAGATCACGTAAATCAGTTTGTATTCTCACATACTGTCACAGCAGAAGAATGTCTGCCAACCAGAGAAGCCCAATAGTTTTTGCCTCTCCAGGAAAGTAATTTAAAATAAAGTTTGCAGAACACGTCCAAAAAAGCCTTGCATTTAAAGTATAGGTATTTAAAAAAGAACGGTTTAAGAAGACAAAATATCGGCAACTGTTGTAATAAATTTCAGAATTTATTTCACAAGTACTAACATGAAATGTTAACTCTTCTTATTTCTACAAACATTCACCAATGTTTGATGTAGGCACCCTTTGTGACACGGCAGACGTCTACATGACACAATGATACAAAACTGGTTCTCTGTCCAGCACAATATGGGACTTTGCAGGTAAGTCACATGAATGTTTTCCTTGGTTGTTCAGAGCATTCTCCCTGGCATAAGCAGCATGTCTCCTCAAATTACTTCTCTCACCTTGTGATGTTGTGACGTGGAGGTTCTTTTTGCAAATATGGTTCAGAAATGTATCTGATTACATTTTAGCATATTCTAGCACACAAACTTTTTTTTTGCACTGATGCTGCCATTTTAAATATCAGGTCATATAGTGAGCATTTTGAGTGGAGAGTGTTTAAAGGTGAACAAATTAAAACTGGAAGGCTGCTTTCTCATGTTATATCAATATTAGTTCACAACTGTGGTTGTGGGTGTATTTTCACGTACCATTCTTTTTACATTGGCATGGTTGATGTTTCACATTTCACTACTGCAGGTTTTTTAGCTGCAATATGAGATAGATACACTAATTTGTATTGCTTCATCGTATACTTACTGAGCATGTGTGGCCTGCTAGTCTGCCCTCTTAGGCCATTGTAATCTTCCAGCATTTCCTAGGCCCTTTGTCAAGCCCCTCTTTGTCATAGGAGCCATCATGCTGCAGGCTTTCTTGCTTCAAGTTGCGTTCTGCTTCCCAGCAGCTCATCCAATTACTTTGGGTGCTTCGGCATCAATCCAGTGCACACATGCACAACTATCTGCAAATCTATCCATGGGCCCAGCTACTGTTGCCTCCCGCACCTAGTCAGCCCACACTGCAGCCTCCGTGGCCATGTGTTCACATCCAAATCCATCTAACTGTCTGAACATTAACATAGAACTGTTGGTAAGCTTATTTTACTGTAAATAGTTTCCGTCACTAAAGTGTAGTGTAAGACGTTGAAATCTTTTGGGCACCATAGACAGGCAAATTTTTATCACCATATTTGAAAGAGAAAATGCTTTCTCAAGCATACAGCAAACCATAACCACATCATCAAAATATACTCACAGTTATGGCCAGTATGTGGCTTTCACTGGCTTCTCATGCTTCCTTTTGTAGGAGCTCCAGCTCACTTAAGGATTTCTTGCTTCAGATTATTTTCTGCAGCTCAGAAGATTTCTTTGGGCGTCTCTGCCCCGGCACAATCCTGGCTGCAGGGCTCTCTATGACTTATCTGCTGTTGCCATCTCCACCAAATCAGCCTACACTGTGGCTTCTGTCTAAATTTCATCAGTCTCTTTATAGTCCATCCCGACTGGGTTAGAAATGGACTAGGCTACTTGGCCAGCAGGGCTCACCC
Organism: Gastrophryne carolinensis; assembly: GCA_027917425.1. Classification (NCBI taxonomy): domain Eukaryota; kingdom Metazoa; phylum Chordata; class Amphibia; order Anura; family Microhylidae; genus Gastrophryne; species Gastrophryne carolinensis. The sequence goes on along the minus strand of CM051241.1, from coordinate 28,228,469 downwards.
AGTTTCCCTTATTGACCTGACTCTAAGTCACTATGGAACACCTTTCCCACAGCCCCATAAAGGGCCAGTAACTCTCTTTGCTGCAGTTAGGTCTTTGGTCCAGTCCCATGCTTATATGGTACAGTCTGTCCCTGCCCAGATAGTGATAGCATCTTCTCTTTGATTCTTTGAAATGTAATGTTTTGTTTTACCCAGCAGGGCAGAGACTCCACAAAACATGTGATTTTTACTATCTCAGGTTTTGGTGCTTGTCTCCAGGACATCCCAACTCATCATCAGTGCTGTACATACTGATAGCTTTTCAGGTTAATTGTACCTTATGCAATTACTTATTTTTTTATTTTCTAGTTTTTACTAGTTTAGATCTATTTTAGGTTGACATGGATAATATGATTGAGTTGAACATTGTAAAACTACTTGTCAGTCAATGTTCTGCTGTATGCTTATGCAGACTTCCTAGGCATGTTTTTTACAGGCATTCTACATATTTTCTTTAATGCACAATGTAAATGTGGAGAGCACAATTCCTAGATCCACAGGCGAATTTCTTAGATTTCAGGTGATAATTATGGCTGCCTGATGGATACAGTCTTTGTATTTAGCCAGGGGGAAGTTAGCATTCAAGTCATGTTCAAGGTCAATCCACTTATGTTCTGTAATTAGAGAAGACATATTGAAATGAAGGGAATCACGACTACCGAACTGTCAAGCTCATTTATCAGCAGACCATTTATGACAAACATTTTCTGCAATTAATGACTTTCCATGCTGACATGTTTATGCACTTTACAGTTTAAAGTGACAATGTCTCAGATTCCTGAAGAGTTTAATGAACCAACTGGACTTGTTTGGCCGAAGATACATTTCCCAGCAGAGAAGTAGAGTCTTTAACTAAACGAACATGTCAGATCAGGCAGTCTAATTAGAAATTCTCACAGAAGAGGGAGAAATCATTCCTCGTTAACTGGAGGCAATCATTAGAAAAAGATGTCACACATATGGGAAAAACGGGGCTTATAAAGCATTTCTCCCACTTCCAGATGATGTAACTTAACATGCCACAATGTTGGCATTACCCTACCTAACCTATGGGTTCATTACCTTACATATATCTTCTCATCTTAAGTGTGACATTTTGTCACACATTTATAAGTGGTACTTAAACAGGACCAACACCAGTTTTTCCTTGTGTTGAGTCCCGCTGACACCACATAAAAACAAGCTAGACAGGTGGAACAGTCCAGACTGGTGGAATCTTCTTTTATTTCAGGATTATCATTTCTGGGTCCCAAAAAAAGAATTAACTAGGGATTTAACACTGGTGGAAAATTAAGGAGCCCCAGTAAGAACAGACTCCCAAATCTACCAGATTTTGTCCATGACCGATAATGGCAGGCCAGGGTTTCGTAGAATCAGCCCCGGAACTGGAATTTGCTGACCTGGATCGGGAGCAGATTTTCATCCTTACACATAAGGCCTCAATCTCCACAAGAATACCTACTGTATAAATACCTCTCTCAGTGGTATTATACCCCAAGAGGCGTAACAATTTTTATCCTCAGGTTACCATAACCCCAAAATTTACTTTTTTTGCATCTGGATAGAGCTCCTGTGCTATCCAGGTTGTTGTCGAAAATCCACTCACTTTTTTTACATCATTTTTTTTCATCACCTTTTGTAATGATAATGGTGTCCCCCATGGTGATCGCCTGTTGAGAGGCCAGGCCCGTCCCCTTTGAACTGGGCATGAGCAGGAAGCACTCTCAGAGCCTCCAGGAGCATTCAAGAGGTCAGACTCTGTTTCGGATTTCTGCGCAATCGGATGTGCGAAGGAACTGCATTGAGAGATCTCCGTGCCTAAATATTTCTATTCCTGAGAGCAATGGTTTATTGAATGATGCAGTGGAACTTGAATGTTAAAATACAGTGGCAGGAACATTTGAAATGCTTTTTCCTGTTGGTTAAGGAACTGATTTTGTGATTAGTGGGTTCCATTCCTGGCTGGAACATGATTGAAGTGCTCTTGAGCAAAGCATCTAGCTCCCCCAACTGTTCCCTGGACACCTTGGTTTGGGCAGCACACTGTTCCAGGAATGCGTGCATTGCTTGTGTTTGTCTCACTGCATGGATGGGTTTGAGTGGACCAAAAGCCAGGATTTTAACTATCCTGGGTTTTGGTCCTTGCCCCTGGTGGCATCCCGATTCCCAATCTCACTCACCCTTCCCCAGTCCTAGGGTGCATGCGCAGCCTCTCGTTCAGTCAAAGCGCTCAGATCCGCTCCCGCCCCTTCGTCCAAGAGCTCATCTAAGGTGAGTGGATCTAAACGCGCTGATGGCCGCATCCCCAGCTACCCGTTTACAGGGAGCATGTGTGATGGGTGGAAACCATGGGCAACACTTAAAGTAGAAAACATTAGAGCCCTGTTAGTGGAGTAGGCCCTGATAGTGAATAGGAACCATTAATTAGAGTAGTTAAACCTGTTGGATGCAGTTCTTAGGCCCATTGCGTCATGAAACCACATGATCGCAGTATTGCCTAGGGAATGGACCGAACAGTGCTTTAATGGTTTAGAGTCTTTCTTTAAGTTGGTCAATAGAGACTAAGCCAGATGTCATTGGCAACATTAACTGCCCTGCCATTGGTTGGGACTCACAACATTAGTTGGAAAGGCAACAACACCACGGTTACATAAGGGAGAGACCTACCCTTCTAGAGTGTTCTACTGAGTTCTAAGCCTAGACTTGGCTATGAGCGGATGCAGTGCAATGTAGTGTGGAGGAGCCGAGAGCCAGCCATGGAGGCGACCATTACCATTGACTGTTGTTGTAACCTGTGGATCGTGCTGTACTGAACTGTTTGCTGTGTTTGCCATGGAAGGAAACCAACCAATAAAGACCGTGTTGAGTTCACCAATGAGTGTCATCTCTGGATCCCAGCGACATCTGAAGCCAGTAAGTACACCTCCACCCACACATGCCACACCAACACGGGATGCCCTACCCTAGGTCCAAGAACCCCCCTTGCTCCCCAGAACGCATGCCCCCAGCCAGGCACGCGCCCGCTACACATGCCTACGCTGGCCATTCACAAATGCCTGTATGCACCCTGCTAAAGGTATAGCGGGGATGCGGCTGCTGCTCGCCCATGCACTGTTGGACCATCTAATAGACCAGGGTGGGTTTTAGTCCACTTTAAATGCGGTGGAAATATTTCTATGTGTCCACAAGCATGGCCAAAAGCCATATACTGTATGTATGATGACGTGAAGTGGAAAAAAATCATCAGAAGAACTAACAAAAGCAAGGCTTTTTTCAGCCTGTGAAAGTCAGCATCAATCACAGCTTTGGCTTAGGTCGGTTGGGCATGAGCGTCTAGTTTCCGAGTCTGGCTGTCTCATCTGCAGTTTACATTTAAAATATGGAGACAGCAGCAGATCCAGGAATGAAGACAAAGATGTGCCACAGAACAATGGGCCTCTTCAAGGTGGAGGAATATAGGCTCTAAAGAGTCACTCCAACCCAACCCAAAGCTGAAATTGTGTGAAAAAAACTGTAAAAACCTAAGTGTTGCCAAAACGAAACTAATCAAGTCGAAAACAGAGCTAAATAAAACCAGGCTTTCCCCGGTCAATGTGACCCAGGACACTCAGCAACAACCACTGCTTTGAACCAAAATAGTTCATTGCAGTTCATTGTTTGTGAAGTGAAAGTTCATGGAATCTGCAATTTTATTTTCACTGTCTAGCTATAACATTTAGTACTGTAATTTCTGCAGACAACATCTGGATGAAAATCTGGAGGCAGTAACAGTTACAGAATGGAGAACTGATTGGACAGTTGGCCTCTTTCAGGAGAAGGCTCTGAAATGCCACTCTAACTTGACCTTAAAGCAGAAGTTGAGTGTAACTGTTACTTTGGGCAAAACCCAAAATGAAGGTTTTGCATTAACAGTTAATGTTGTCACTTCTACAGGTCATATTTAAAATATAGAGGCAGCAAAAATTACAGGATGGAGGAAGTGATGTACTGAACTGGAGGACGGAAGGGAAAATGGGCCTTCTACAGGTGGGTGAGAAGTGGTGGGGATTTAAGATAGTTTATGTTCATACAGATAATGAAATGGCTACTGCCTGCAATAACCCCTTGGATGGCGTAGATAAGTTGATGGAAAGGATTTTACTTGGACTTGCAAGGAGACATTTTCAAGTTTCTATTTGCAATGTAGAATTTTTCTAAAGCCCGTTGCCGCTTTCCTAAGCAAGCCAGTGGCTCATACAGGCGGTAAGGGAATATCAGTGCTTCTGGAGGCTGATGATTGTGTAGTTGTAGGGCCACAATGCGCAGTCTGGGCTTTAGGCTTGGGGAGCAATATCCAGGCCATGGTAGTAATTAAACTTCAGTCTGGAGGATTAACTCTAACTGGAGTGTAAATTTGTTCAATTGCAGAAGCTTTTTCTTGCCTTTTACACTTGTCTGCATTTATGGACAGCATACAAATTGTTGTTAAGTGAGATTATAAGCACACCGTATACAAGTGTTGGGGATTACCACTGTTTTTGTAAAATTGTTCTCTTCAGTAAAGGATATAATTCCTATATTAGTGGTATAACATGTTGTCCCCCTTTCATGTCTCATATTTTGTAATGTCATAGTACAATAATTTTCTTCCTTGCACAAGAATCCAAGAATGTGTTAACTAAACCCCTTCAACACAACGAGGACCTTAAAGATCTTGCAAGCGCATTTCCGAGAATGCAATACATTTTCTCCCAAAAAGGCAAATGCCGATGTATTCTGTTAGCTAAAAGAATTAAGTGGAATGAAAAGAATCTTTAGTAGGGTCAAGTTAGTAAAACATAAACTGACAATTCTGATGTTATATTTAGAGGCCAGGGGACTAGGAAAGCCAGAATCTTGATTTGTCCAAAGTTTAGTTTAATGTTAAGGATTAGCATTCTAACTGGAATGACTCAATAACCTCTTGCATTAGGTCACTAAAAAGTGTAAGCTGTATTTCAGATTAGTTTTTTTTTTCTTTCTTTGGCCAGGGTAGTAAGTGCGTGTAATTAAGTGGTTAGTAAGTATGTGTAGGTAGTAAGTGGGTGTAAGTAAGTGCTATTGGAAAATGCGCTCTTCTGACTTAGCACTTACATTTGAATCCCGTTTAAGTGTATTGGGGGAATTCTGATAGTGTGGTCCAGTCTGTGGAAAGAAACTAAAAAACTCACTTTTAAGTGTATGCAAACCAGATAAAAATGAGAAAATTGGAGATGTGGTGGGTAGGGGGGCGGCCAAAACACCAGTCCACCTGTGGGATGACCATTTTGCAGCGTCTGTGCCGTTTTGGGAGCGCCCCCCCTTGCTCAAATTTTCTCCTTTTTATCTGGTTTGCATACACTTTTTTAAAAAATAGTTTTTTTTCTTGTTTTACTATTTGTAGTCACTTTTTGATAAGCACTTGAACTTTAGTCACTTTAAGGTTTTTTGTATGAATTTTTGAGATTATCTGCTAAGGATTCTTTGGTGTGTATTTGTTTCTATTATGGATGTGTGGATGTGTGGCAATATTGATATAATCTATAGTCATAAAGGGGTTAGTTGTGTGTGTGGGGCTTTTGCGGCTCTTTGAGGCCACGTGTCTCAGGGGGCTGCTTTTGGGTTTTGGTATTTGTATTCATCAGGTTTTGCATGGGTTTATTGATTTAGAGTGCCACCAGTGCATTTCTTTTGTTTCTATGAAGTGTATGATAAGTAATGATTTATTAAGTGTGCCAGAACAGGGCCACCGAGTTGAAGTCCAGTTCAGGCATGGAGGCTGATTGATTACTAATGCCTGGTATTGGCAGATGAGCATCTTTATTGCGGCTCTACTAGTAGATGCTAGTAGATGCTGTAAGCGGGTATAGGGCGCTGTAACAGAGCACCTCAGTCGCTGTAGTAACCTGGCCGGCATTGCTGAATGTGATGTATGTTGGGCGCTCTAACACCAGTACAGCGCTGTAGGGAATGAGAGGTAGCGCCAGCTCAGTGTGACCGACTCTCAGCGCTTCACACCATGCTTATCAAAAAAGGACACACACACAGCATTGGCGCTCTAAATCTGGTTGCTATAGGATAGAGCGCCAGACGCTGTGTGATTAAAGTCTGTTTTTGAACAAAGCGAAAACACAGGGAATGACATTGTTTTAACACTTTAGTGCCAGACCTGTAATGACAATTCTGCATAAAAATATAAAAAGTCAAAAAAGTTTCTAAAAATGTTTGTTTGCAGCCAGGAGAGGTCACACAATGATTTGAGTAAAAAAAAAAGAAAGCAAATGAACGGCCATTGAAATTTATGGGAGAACGACACTGAGGGGTTTATTTATCAAGGGCTAGCGCCAGGTAGTGTCTGACGAGCGCCAGGTACCGCCAGCTAACGGCGGCTACCGACTCAAGTACGCCCGGCGGTGGTCACAATGACGCATTTATCACGCTAAATGAGGCTAGCGCCGGCGAGAGCGTTAGCTAGCGCGGGATTCATCATGTAGCAATGACTGCAACGAACAGCGCCGCTGCTAATCCCATCACAGCGACAGGTATGACCTGGGGCTCCCTGGCGTTGTCCAATGCATTTCAATGGAACAATCTCTAAATAATCATAATTAATTGCTAATAATGTATTTTTTTTTTTTTTTTTAATGTCAAAAATTCTGTGACCACTTCTGCAATGTTAGGATTTTTTCTTAAGTAAAAAAATAAATAAATAAATAAAAATTGTGCAGAATTGAAATTACAGGTCTGAGATTAATGTATTCATATTACAAAATGTTTAGAAAAACTTGTATAATTTTTACATTAAAAAAAAAAGGTTGTTTGGGGGTTAAAAACTACTTTACACACATCGCTGCCAGCGCTCTGGGGTTTAAACAAGGAATTCACAGCACGAGAAATTTTTGAGCGTGATTTGTTAATGAATCTGCAGCAAGCCGTTCGCTCTGGCCATTCGCTGTCAGGCGCACCCATACAACGCGGAACCTGTGAAACATCGACCCCTAACCCCGTATTCAACATTACCGCACACCGACTGAGTCGCTGTCAACAAGCAAACCCCGGCCAAGCACAGCGAATACTAGCTGGCGCTGTGAAAATCACGCTACTGGCGCTCATCTGACGCTACCTGGCGCTATTAATGAATCGGCCTCTGAGCGAAAGTTAACACCTGGCGCTCTTGAAACGCTATACACTGAGCCGCCTGTAATAATACATAGGACGCTACATGGTGCTGTTAGAGTCGCTCACCAGATTCACTTTCTTAAATGTGGTTTTACGTACAGCGCCCAGCGTTCATCAGGCGCTGCCTGCCGCTATGAGCAGTGCATAAAAGACAGCTCATAATATATACTGCATAACACTGATCACATTAAGCAATATAATTTGTGTTTTTAAATGGAAAGTTCATTTTGAATGGCATTTCTGAAAGTCTACGTGCCAAAAAATGTCCTCTGGGTGCTGAGCTGATATCCTATTAGCAACTTTACACCAAATCTCTACACGAGTTCTACAAGAAGAGAAAAGAACACTGCCTCTTATGGACGCATGGCTTAAAATAGGGTGTGATTTAAAATAGAAAGAACAATGTATAAATGCTCAAAAGGGCACATCCTGTATACTGGTTATTAATAGAGATGAGCGAACTTCTTGAAAGTTCGATTCGGGCGATTCGCCGAATTTCCCCAAGAAATTCGGGTTCGCCCAAATCAAACTTTCACGAATCGCTCATCTGAAAAAAAAAATGCAGGCATGGTGGGAGCGGGCAGGCCGGCTACGCTGTCAGCAGGCGGCCCCAAAATATTGCTCGTTTTCAGCCATTCCAAGTTATGTCTCTGTGTTAAACGCATTCAAATAAATGGGTTAAGCATAGCTGTGCTGCTCTGTGCCACACTATTTATGCTAAACTGGCAGGTAAAGATCAATATTAACTCCTTTGGTAGGCACAGAAAAGTTCACTCACGTAATTTACTAAAAAAAAAAACTGAATGAATGTAGGTTAATAAGAAAATCCCAGAAAACTGCAGACCTAATAATATGCTTCATACCCTCCCCATTATGTTCTATTGCAATGAGCCTTACTGCTGCAAAACAAGGAGGCGAGCCCACTGACCTGCACTCAGAATTAGTAGTACATATGGAATATCATTAGTGTATTAAGTGCATTAAGGCCAGGTAGCGACAGATGAGCGTCTGTAGCAGGCATTTTCAGAGCGCCCGCTAGTAGTCACTGTGCTCAGCCGTGGGTCGCTACTTCATAGCGACTCAGTCGCTGTCCAGTAATGTTGAATACATTGTGAGGAGTCGCTATTTGACCAGTACAGCGCTGTATGGGAGCGCATGTTAGCGACTGCTCATAGCGACCGACTCACACCATATTCAGCAAAAAAAACAGCCTCACAAATCTCTGGTGCTGAAAAATGCTTGTTTGAAGCCCAGAGCGCAGGAGGCGGTGTGTTTAAAGTCTGTTTTTCAGCATCTATCCACTAGTAACAAAGCGAAAACATATAGAATTACATTGTACCAACATTGTAACATGAACACTTTAATGGCAGACCTGTAATGTCATTTCTGAAGAAATATATAAAAAATAAAAAAAAAATGTGAAAAAAACTGCTTTTTCAATGCCAGAAGAGGTCACAGAATTATTAGTGATTTAAAAAAAAAAAAAAAAAAACAAACAAAAACACAGTTTAAAGAAAAGGAAAGGCTCGTCCATTGAAATGTATGGGAGAGCGACAGGTAGCGAGAGGTCATACCTGGCGCTGTGCAAGGCTGAACGCCGGCGCTGTTCGCTGAGGCTGTGAAAATGATGAATCAGACGCTACATGGCGCTATCCCAGTCGCAAAACAGATTCTGCTTGATAAATGTGGAATTGCGTGCCGTGTCCGGCGTTCACCAGTCGCTACCTGTCATTCTCGCTCTCCCATACATTTCAATGGACGATCCTTTTATTCTCTTTAAACGGGGTTGTTGTTTATTTTTTTTTCACAAAATCACAAATAATTCTGTGACCTCTTCTGGCATTGAAAAGCATTGAAAAAGCAGTTTTTTTCACATTTTTTTTTTATTTTTTATATATTTCTTCAGAAATGACATTACAGGTCTGCCATTAAAGTGTTCATGTTACAATGTTGCTACAATGTAATTCCATATGTTTTCTCTTTGTTACTAGTGGATAGATGCTGAAACACAGACTTTAAACACATCGCCTCCTGCGCTCTGGGCTTCCAACAAGCTTTTTTCAGCGCCAGAGTTTTGTGAGGCTGTTTTTTTGCTGAATATGGTGTGAGTCGGTCGCTATGAGCAGTCGCTAACATGCGCTCCCATACAGCGCTGTACTGGTGAAATAGCGACTCCTCACAATGTATTCAACATTACTGAACAGAGTCGCTATGAAGTAGCGACCCACGGCCGAGCACGGCGACTACTAGCGAGCGCTCTGAAAATGCCTGCTACAGACGCTCATCTGTCGCTACCTGGCGTTAGTGATGAATCAGCCTGCCAGTTACTCAATAAAATGTGTATATTTTACTTTTGGATAGTTTTTACTTACAGTCAAGTAGGAATTTCCAGAATGATGCAGGAAACTCCTATTTGGTTTGGCTTTTCAATTCCGTTATGAATCTGTTATCAGGTTGACACAAAAGAATTAAAAATATAATTTTAATTTCAACCCAAATCCATTTTTATTTGAATTTTTTTTTTATATATTCAGACATGTAAAACCTGACATACAAAGGTATCCTCCTCATTAATTTTCTTTTATGCAACTCCCTGTACTGCCGACAGATGCTTTGCTAATTGCTCATACAGTTGATTAAAATTGCAGATAACCACAGATAGATGTAGAACAAAGAAAAATAACGGTAATTTAGACACAAGGCCAGGCTAAGATGTCACAAAATTATTCTAACTTAACGCAACCTTTGGTCAAACATGCGATAAGAACATAATTATCCTAAGAGGTTGACGACACTGATGAATATTTCCTATTCAAGATGCCAATGCAGCACGGTCATTTACTGTTAATGCACATTGTGTTTAACCGTACAATTTTTAATTGCTGGATTTGTAGGGTAGCTTGCTGATTAAGATTAACCTGAGTGTTTCATGTTCATGAATAGAGATGGAATGTATTTTTCTCATTTTGTAAAGCAAATAAAAAATAAAAAGGTCTATTGGCTTGATGCAGAGCCTCCCCGTTCAGCTCCCCCGTGCGTTTTCCCGTTGGTTTTGGGCTTTGATCGAGTCAGGAAAGGGTGCTACATTGATTTTAGTGTGCGCTTATGCGCTCAGGTGTGCGCTCAGCCGCCTTTCCGATTGTCGGCTCGCACGAGGCTGTTTCCCGGGAAAACGTACGCCTCGTTCATTGGTCCGTTTTTTTCAGTGATGCAGAGCCTTGATTTCCGATTGAAAACACCCTAATAAAACGGGGCCGCCGAGCCTTCACTTACGGCAAGTCAGAGCAGCCGTATTTGCACTCGGGCAATAATATGCAGTCCTCTGTTGGAGCACATCAGCGGCGCCAGCTCCGCGGTCTTGTCCTGCTGAGTATGGCAGAAACCAGGCTGCACCGCACGCCTTTGGACATCGATGACATGAGTATTTGATATTTTTTATGGTTTTTTGGGGAGGATCCTTTTTACAGGGTCTCCATAATTTTTATTTTATTGTTTGTGTGCAGGCATTTGAAGATGGGACATAGGATAAATGTGCAGGCACTGGCTGGCCCTGATTTGGTTTTTGGGAGTCGTTTTTCTGGCTTTCCCTGCCTAGGAATTCCTGCCTACATGAACGATTCAAATCAGCCGATCTATTTGGTGGCTGGCTACTGGGTATGTGTCTGAAACTTGTATTGGTTGCCCACCCTCTCTGACTGTGTTTGTTCCCGTAACACACTATTTGGTAACTTTTTTCGTAGTATATTTGGAGCCCAATTATTGATCTACAAATTAAATGGGTTAAGTGATTGTACCCTATTGCGTCATGTTCTTGCCCTCTTATGTAAGTAGTATTCCCCAGACTTTTTTAATCAGAGTACAGCTTGGATGTGCATGTAGGCTCATTACAAATGTCCTTTCCTCCCACCCTACCCCGCTCACCTATTTGTCCCTCTTTTCTATTGTTGCAATGCACACCTTTTTTTAATTATTTTTTTGGGGGGTTTTAGGGCAGGAGACTCTGGCTATCCTTTGGTCCCCTGGATGAAGACCCCCATCCTGCACCGATCTTCACAGGCAGAGGAGCGCTACAATACTGCCCCCAGGAGGACTCGCTCTGTGTTGGAGCGAGGCTTTGTTCTCTTGAAGATGAGGTTCCGTTGTCTTGATGAGACTGGGGGGGGCACTACAATAGACGCCTGCAACGGTCCTAAACCTAATCATGGCTTGTGGGCTACTCCGCCACCTTTAGTTTCAGCCCTCCCCACCCCTCCTTTTTCTTGCACCCAAAGTGGCACCGCGCAAACCATACGTGCACAACTAGTGTTTAGTGTTTTTTCAGAGACCACATTTTTTTTTTTTTTTTCAAACAAATTTTGTTTTGTCATTTGTTTTTTTGGGCCCAAAAGAAAAATTACACGTGGGCACAGAAAATGTATTCCCCACAAATTAGTGGTATGTTGGGTTGCATGGTGACGAGGAATGATGTTGTGCCTGCAAATTGGCTGCAATGTGGGCCAGGCTTTGATTAATCTCACCCATATGGCTGGTTAGGGCAGAGATATTTCTGTTTAATACCTCTACTTGGGCGTTGAGGTTTGTGAGTTGGGTGCACACAGTCTCATTGAATTGCTGTGTTGTCGCAGCAAAGGCAATATTTTCCTGCCTCCATGTTTCCTCCAAAATTTGAAGTTGCCTTCTTTGGGAAATATGGCATCTAGACTGGGTAGGAGCAGTGGGACGGGTGGTTGGTTCTGGTTCCGAAGGTGGTTGTGGATGTGGTGGCTGTGCCGGGGTTGCCTGCGTTGCTGCCACTGGTGCAGTAGTGGTTAGTGACATATGTGGGGTGTCCTCCTCCAAATCTCGTATATGGTCAATGATGGGTGGGCTTCCTGTGGTCTATAAAGAAATATAGCATCTTTTTAGTTTATTTATGTCCACAAAAGCTCGCAAATATCAATGTTAAAAGTACACATCAAGGCCCATTGACTTACCTCATCGCAATCCACAATTTGGGTTTGTGGTGTAGAAGCCTGGTGTGCCCTTGGCCTCGGTGCTAACGCAGGGGTTTGGGGGCCTGGTGTGTCCTGTTGACTTGGTCCTTAGAATGTAGATAGGAAGATTAGGTAAATGGCCAAGTACAGTGTGTTGGCTAGCATAACACCGCCTTCTTGAACTTTTTGTACTAGGTCATGGCAAAATCAGACTCACCTTGGGACCTTACATTCCCGGTCTGTGTCTTGTGCCTCTGCCAGTCCCTGGATGCTGGCCGGGTGTATGAATGTATATACATGTTCCTCGGCGGGCGTAAGGATAATTTTAGTGGGTAAGCCACCCCCTGTCTGTTGGCTGGGGAAGATTAAATCACACCTAATAAGTGTTACATCCTTTTAACAATGTGACTAAAAATGCATTTTACTTTTTCCTTTACTTCTGCTCCACCCCCTGTCTGTTGGCTGGGGAAGATTAAATTACACCTAATAAGTGTTACATCCTTTTAACAATGTGACTAAAAATTGTCCTTTACCTCTGCTGACGGCGCATGTCCATTTTTTTTTTTGCTGTAGTATTTCAGGTCCCCAAATTTCCTTTTTATTTGTTGAATATCTCTCCGGACTGATCCCACACTATTGACCTGCCTGCAAATATTAGTCCAGATCGCCATCTTAGCCTGCTTATTGGTTGTTTTTGAGGTGCGGCCAAATAGGGCATCATAATGCTCGCAAACTGCATTTGCCACCGCCATGCTTTGAGCATCGCAAAATCGGGCAGTTAGTGAGCCACGCCGTAGTTGTCTGCCACATGGGTGTGTGGTCTCCCCTGCCTCTGAGGAAATTGATGGTTGGGTATCTGGGGAGTCGTGTGTGCTTCTTTGGCTTATGGGGGAGGGGGATGTTGTGTGTGTGCTTCTCTGGCTTAATGTCTGGGTTCCTGTTGAGCTATCAGATGTTGAGCTGCATGTGGAATGTGAGGTACTGGAATTGGGGGAACCAGAGGGTGGAGGTGGAGGGGTGGGTGACCAGGGTGGGGTGGTGGTTTTTGCAATGCGCTTACCCTTGCTTATGTGTTTGGATTTGTGGGTATGCTTGGTGTGTGGAGGTGGAGGATGCTGCATGGTCTGACTAGATGGGGCACCCTTGTGTGTGCGTGTTTTTTTTGCAGGTGGTGGTGAATGGGTTAATGTACCCTTGGTCCTGCGTTTTTTTGAATGTGCCTGTTTGTGTGGAGTATCCACCGTTTTAGTGGGGGCATGTTCTGCATGTGTCTGGTGCCTGCTCTTCTGTCTTGTGGAGGATGAGGCATGTGTGCGGCTGCTATGTGCCTCGGCCCTTGGTTGGCTCTTTTTGCTCCCTTTAGGTCTGCCCATATTGATATGGTATCCAACACAGAGCTGAGTGCCTTGTGCTTTAAATATGTTTTCCGTGTGGCCGTGGTCAACAGCGGGTGCGCGCCTGCGCGCACGCACGCACCTACGTCTCCGCGGGGGAACGTCAGAGCTATACCTTGCAAACCCAGAAAACCCCGGAGCAGGACGACATCATCATGGATGTGAGTATGCGCGCGTGCGTTTATGTGCGCGCACACATTCCTTGTAATTAAAAAAAAACAAAGCGCCAGAATAGTCTGAAACAACTTAGTTTTTCACGTTACATACAAGCCCACCTTAGTTTAACACATGTACGCAGCTCAAAACTAAACTACATGCAGATAGCAGAACTAGGGCAATGTGAGGCAGCAAGAGGTTCAAAATGTGACTTTAGTTAGGCCAGCAAACTTGTTAATGCTTTTTGTGTACATGAGACAACAACAGTCTCTAATATCTGTGTCTTTGTCATGCAAACAGATTCACAGCAGCAAGCAAGGGAGCAAGAATGGAGACTCCGCCACTGACGCAATATGCGCCTAAAACATGGTAAGTGGCGTTTTTGGTTACCAAAGTAAATGAACCAACAATTCCATTGGCCACAAAATGTAAAAACCCAAAAAAACAACGAAAGACTTTGGCCCTTATTCATCAAGCGATAGCGCCAGGTAGTGTCTGACGAGCGCCAGGTAGTGGCAGCTAACGGCGACTACCGACTCAAGTACGCCCGGCGGCGGTCACAATGACGCATTTATCAAGCTAAATGAGGCTAGCGCCGGCGAGAGCGACGGCTAGCGCGGCATTCATCATGAAGCCGGCTGGCCCGAACAGCGCCGCTGCAAATTCCTTCACAGCGACACGTATTACCTGGCGCTACCTGCCGCTCTCCCATACATTTCAATGGCAGACGCTGCAATGATTGTTTTTATTGGTTTTGGGGTTTTTTGCTTTGGTACAAAATTCAACACATGTTTATATTGATATGTTTTATGAATCTTGCTGGTTATTTATATGTATTAGATTTTTTTTTTATTTTTCACAATGTAATGTTGTGAGTGACATGGGAATTGCATCTCCTCCACCCAAACTCATTGGCCTCAAAATCGCTGGTTTTCCACACAAACGGGGCTTGTAAAGCTATTTTGTAGCCTGTCAGGTTGGGCGGTCACGTTCGCTCTTAGAAATTGTCAGCGCCCAAGCTATTCGGCAGCCCTGTCCTTGATGAATCTGTGTTGGTCAGTGTTTGTGCAGTCGCTGTTTGAATTCGCTATGTGGCGGCGCGAGCGTCGCTGTGCCTCGCTGCGCTGCGTTGTGCGGCGCTGTGCTGTTCATACATGTGCCCTTCTGCCATTTGCAAGGAATTCACTTCCCGCGACCCCAGTCGTTGTTAATGAATACACTGTAGTTGTGAGCGTGCCTGGCCACATATTGCAGGATTAACATTCAGTCGTACCAGCTCATAACAACCCGTTATGCATTCTCATGTGTGCCACATTTTCAGGTAGTTGTCTAGTTAGATTGTGTGATGACTTTGTGAAGCAATAAGATCTGTATATTTAAGCACAACGGTGTATGCTTTAGAAGGACCTATGCATTACAGTATGTAGAATCCCCTGCTAAATCAAGCTAATAATTCGTTGCGCCTTTGGCCCTAGCTTGTTTTGCAGCGTCATTTTAATGTTTTTCCGCCACTTAGCTTGCACATAGCTGATATTAGCTTGTCCCTGCTGCGCGCATGTTTGTTTTTGAATTTTGAAGCACAGTTGCTTGCGTCATATCCGGTTCCGGGATCCTCCTTTGCGTTTCAACGCCACCTTAAGGTAAAAATGTCTAGCGCTTATGCCAATAGCTTGTTTTGCAGCGTCATTTTAATGTTTTTCCGCCACTTAGCTTGCACATAGCTGATATTAGCTTGTCCCTGCTGCGCGCATGTTTGTGTTTGAATTTTGAAGCACAGTTGCTAGCGTCATATCCGGTTCCGGGATCCTCCTTTGCGTTTCAACGCCACCTTAAGGTAAAACTGTCTTGCGCTTATGCCACTAGCTTGTTTTCAAGCGTCATTTTAGTTTTTCCGCCACTTAGCTTGCACATAGCTGAGAATAGCTTGTTGCTGGGGCGCGGTGCGTATTTTTGTTAGGTTTTGTTTTTTTTTTGTCTAATGTCGCTAGCGTCATTTCCGGTTCCTGTTTCCTCCTTAGCGTTTCCAATATGGCTCCAAAACGCCGAGTAATGCGCCTCCCCAGCTCCTCCTCAGATTCCGGACCCACCACCCCTCCCCCACATCCCCCACCTACCTCACCTTCCCCAAATACCACCCCTCCCACCCATTCCCCTCCTGGGCCCAGGAAACAAAGGCGCACCCGGGTGGATAGCCGTGTAAATGGCCAGGTTGTGAAAGTGAGTATTTTAGTTATGTATTTTTAGCTTAAAAATTGATAAACACACAGGGGGGATAGGGGCAGAATTTGTATTGTTTTTAGGCCAAAATTTAACACTCCACATGGGGCATCCCCATTGTGGATGTCCTGCTTGGATGGCCCCCCCCCCTGGAGGGCCCTAAAAATTACCTCTGCCCCGTCCCATCTGTGCATGCGTGAGTTGCGGATGCCTATTGCGCTTACCTCTAGCAGGGTGTACCCCTGCGCCATACATATTTTCATTTTGTGTGCAGGCGCACTCCCTGTTAGAGTCAAACGCCACATGCGTACTTTGCCGTGCAGACACAGCTGAGCTGGTATGCACCTCCCAAGGGCCTTGGATGCGCATACCACACCGGCGTGGAGCGCTGTGTTTGGCTTGCGGAGTGACGTGGGAGTGTCCTCAGCGGTGTATTTGGGGCCTTCCAAGGGGGTTGCAGACAGTGGCCCACCCACAATAGTTGTGGCCCACAAAAGTGCACCCAAACCCAGAATAATGTAAATCCTGGGTGTGGGTCCACTTTGATCTTGTCTCTGTATAACTGTTTATGACATTGTTCTGAGGTCATGTATTTAATTTTTTTTTTTTTTTTTTTTTTTATTCCTAGGACTTCTGCCTGGCCGAATACGACTATGCCCGAGGAGCTAAAAAACGCCTTGCCATGGAGGTGAAGGCCACTGTGTCCCGGCGCTTCCAGACCGACCTGACCATCCGGGCCATCCAGCAAAAATGGTCTGATTTCAAGCGCCGGGACCCAGAAGGCGTGTACCGCCTATATGATGCCTACGCATCAGGTAAGTTAAAGCTTATGTTCTTTTTTGCCTTTGTGCAGAATCATCTGCTAAGCTGTGTCCTTTTTTGCTCTTTATATTAATTATTTGATTTCACCCCCTCCACACAGATAAGCGTCCTCCCCTGGGGAAACGTGGGAAGGGATTCCTCCCCCGAACCAGGCAGGCGGACTCGGGGGAGTCATCGGGGGAGGGTCCCTCCCGCGGGTCCTATTTAGAGGACCCAGGGGAGGAAGGGGATGACGCCCCAGAGGAGTGTGCTGCTGGGGGGCAGGCTGGATCAAGCCTCAGCTCCTCACACTCTGAGTCTGAGGACTCTCACCAGGCAAGGGGCCACTCTCAAGCAGGGAGTGAGAGGGAGGAGGGTGGCCCTTTGCCTGGTGGATCTTCTGAGCAGAGTGTGAGGAGCCGAGGCTCCCCGCCTCCTCCTCAGAGCCCTCCCTGGGCTTCAAGTGGCGCTTCATCCCCTGGTGAGTTTACATGTTTTAATTGTTAGTCTGTGACAGGTTTCATCTGACCATTTGTGCTTAGCCCTTGCCATTCCTCTGTAATTTGCAGGGCATCATATAGGCGGCACCTCCATGGAATTTTGGCGTCAAATCCTCCTCGGGCATAGTCGTGGTAAGTGTATGTTGTTAGCCAGCTCATTTTGGAATTTATGTCATTCCTTAAAGTGGACCCACAAACATTGATGATATTGCTTGGATTCTGGCGCCTTCCCTGCCCAATCACATCCCTCACCCAGGGCCACCCCCCAACCAAACACCACAAACTACTTCCCTCTTTGGGGGTGGCAGAAGCCATTGTCCCTGCCTCCTGTGTGGCACTCGAGATGTGTGTGCGCCTGCGCTCTGTTTCATACTGGCATGCGCGTGCGCACACACTGGAGGAGTGATGTGCGGAAGGCAGGGGCGGTGGCGGACTAAAATTGTGTTGCTCTGCCAAAGTAGACTAAAACACTGAATATTCACAATCCTGGGTCTTGGACCACTTTTAACAGACACGTTTCCTGGTCCATTGTCTCAGCTGGTTTGCTAATGTACATTAACATCACAAACCACACTACAGTGCTAGCCAACTGGCAACCACCCCTATGTTTCTGGCCACACCATGATGTGTGCTAGCAATAGTTAATTTACGTGAAGTAGTTAGGGCAAACACATGTTGCACACTGGTAACATTAGCCATTAAATTGGTAATGAGTCATTTACATTGCAATGTAAAGGTTAGTGCCAGATTTTCATAATGGATACATGTGGCAACCATAAACACTTCACATTAACTAATGGACCAGGAATATAGCAAATATCGTTTAACATGTATGTAAACAATTTTTTTTTTTGGGAGGTAAGACTCAATAACCAGATTGATGTCAAAACTTCGGGTGTCATAGCTCCACTAAATTTTGTTTTGTATTTTGTTTTTTTATGGACAGATGTCGCTACGCAGACGGAGGCAGAATTCCTCCTCCCCACACCAGCTCCAGGGACGGCCAGCAGCATGGGCCACCGCCACAGCTGCGATGGTGAGTACATCCAAATTCAGATGGGTAAATACTTTTGAAACATTTCTCTTCTAGTTACATTTGTAGAAAGTTTTTATTTACCAATGTGTGAATTTCACACACATCTAGGTTAAATGTGTTTGGACAA
This sequence comes from Gastrophryne carolinensis, assembly GCA_027917425.1. Lineage (NCBI taxonomy): Eukaryota > Metazoa > Chordata > Amphibia > Anura > Microhylidae > Gastrophryne > Gastrophryne carolinensis. The sequence goes on along the minus strand of CM051241.1, from coordinate 28,210,050 downwards.
TAATCCAACATGCCAGTCACCATCCTTGATAGTTGCCTCACATTCTTGTTACGGACACATACGGACTATTTGTGGCGTATAGACAACCAAATGGGGCTGATTAGGTGTTTACCCATAACATTATAGGGCAAACTTCCATCATCCTTAGGCACTGATGTTTGGCTGGGACTAAAGACATAAATGTCCTTACTTGGCCATAAACATTATTACATTTGCAAGAGTTAACCTGGCCCAACACCAAGGGTGTTTAATGTGCATTAAACATTTAATTTGCCAACAACTAACAACTAACACCCCGCGGAACATACGATAAGTGCAGGTACCGCGGGTCCAACCCACCAAGCAAACCCCTAATTATCGGAACTTATCTTCCGCTGGCTCCCGCGCACCACTCCAGACGTGCATTTTTCCCCCCTGGGCCTCTGTGAATGGCCGCCGGGTCCCCATGAGCAGCCAGAGAGTGACATGCGTGAAGAGGCGGCGGAAGAGGAGTGTACATTCCTGTTCCCTGCATAGACGTTAGCGTGCGTTTTTTGTGCCAATCACGTTGGAGCATGGAGAGGTGAGTGGCTATGGATTACTGTGTGTATACACACATCAGGGGAAAAACAGATCTGTGAGCAACAACAAAGTGGGCCAAAACCCATGATAAACTATATTGTGGGTGTTGGTCCACTTTAAGAGTAAAGGTATGTGGTCCTAACATGTTTTCAAGCCAATATTAAAACTTTAATTTAAAATGTTAGGGGCACATTGTTCACCAATGTTAATGTGAGTGTTAGCAAGTTAGAAACACTGACATTACATTGCTACATCTGTGTATGTTGAGTTCCCAATCAAATTCTAATATATTATTTTTAATCACATCTCTACAGCTTGTATACGCCAGCATCGCAGACTGTGGCGGGCCTTCCGACAGATGAAAGGGATGCTGCTGGCCATGAAGAGGCGTCGGAGACGTTAGGGTGGGGGGGATTTTTGCCATGTCAAATTTTAGTGGCTTTGTTGGCCTATGTTGGCCGTGTTGGGCCAATTTGTTTGAATACAATTTTATTTACGAATAACTGTGTTGTTCCTTGACCAGCATAGGTTTAGATTTCAAAAAACCATTATGTCTAAAATTAGGCAGCCATTTTGAGCCAGTACATGTTTACACCATAGTAAGCAATGTTAACTAATGTGGCACATAAATGGTGGCATAATATTAGAGATGATTGAGCAAATCATCCATGACTGTGTATTTCGCTTTCACATGTATGGATAAACACAAATTAGAGGTGGTTTTCAAAAATATATTTACATAAATCATAAGAAAAAGGTTTACAAATTAATATTCTTGGCTGGGTGGCCGGGGAGGTTGGGAGTCATTGCTAGGGGCGGTGTTGGGGGACAACAGTGCAGTAAAAAATATAGACTGCTGTTGTATGAGCTGTTGTAGCAACAACAAAGTTTGGTCCTGCCGCTGTATTGCTTCTGCCTGGCGCTGTATTGCTTCTTCCTGGCGCTGTACAGATTGCTCGATAACATTTGCCAGGCGACCAAGGTCCTGGTTCTGTTGTAGGTTTTGCCGTAACTGGTCCACCTGGCGCTGCAGGGCCTCATTTTGTTGCTGACACATCAGCACCTGATTTTCCAACGCCGCAATGCGCTCATTAGTTCCATCACGCGGCTGTTGGCGACTGTAGTCCTCCAGCATCCGGACCCCTAGTTGGTAGAAATCGGCACTGGTTGGTGCCACACCTCCTCTTGCTGTGGTTGGAGGCTAAACAAATAGTAAACCACATTTTAGTCAAACAGAACCAATGCAGTTATGCCCCTCCAAAAAGGTACCATAAACACTCACTATACAACTTACCCTTGTCTGAGCCTCTGAAGCTTGGCCACATGGGACTTGGGAAGAGGTCCCAGCTTGGGGTTCTGGTTCCGCCTCCTGCCAAAACAACAATGAAAGGAAATGTTACATGTTGCTTCTTCCACTACCCACGAATATGCCAATGGGTTTCGAGGTCGTCTACATCAGCCATGTTACCTGCGTGTCCTCCGGCACAGGTAGGCTCGAGGTATCGCTGCCAGAGAGTCGCAATTCAACATCCGAGATGTCGGGCAAGTTGGCATATGCTAAACAGGAAAATCAGGTTAGTAGGTCTGTGGGCCAAACTCTAATGTAACCTGGTTAGGCTATCGAGGCCATACCTCTAAAAAGTTAAAAAATACACACTAGACCAAAGGTCTCTGTTAAACTCAGATTGTTAACATGTATGTTACAGGACTAAGACGCACTAATTTCTGCAAATCTCATCATAAACATTGCTTAAATTAAACATACCCCCAATATCCCAGATGTCTGGAGTGGGGTCCTCACTCGAGCTTGGACCTTGAAAATACATGTGGACACACAAGTTGCCAGAAGCAAGTGGCACAACATTAGAGCCAAAATACAGACTAGAGCAAGGCAAAACCACTTACCCTCATCTCTGGCAGCTGGAACTTGAGGGGCCCTTTCTGGACAGCCACTTCCGATATTCGGGTCAACTAAAAAAAAAAAAAAAAGTCTCTAAATAATCAGCAAACTACTACAGGGAATGTTTGGCTAAAAATATGTCCGCAAATAGACATTGCTATCACTCAAATAACTAATAGACTGACCCTGGGGAGGCAACCAGCACTCCCAAGAGGCATCTTCAAGTTTACCAAGCAAACATGTAGCTTAGTAGACTAACCAAATTGAACCAGTGTAACCTAAACAGCATAAAGGATACATTATGTATTGCTCTACACACCAACAGGGTCCTGTTGACCGGCAACATCGGAAGTGGGGTCCAAAGATGAACCAGTCACTTGGCCTACCAAGAAAAAAGACGAATGAGACACATGCACTTGAGTAAAAGTGGATCAAGCAAGGTGAACACATGCACTTACCGACATCCAAAGAGTAGGTGGGATCCGGAGGAGATGCTGGGGCCAAGGGCATGGGAGCTAGGCCAAAATAAAACCAACATTGAGCCATAGCTAATGTGCGTTGCAAAATACAACATGCATTAAGGTGTGTGAGCAGCTCTTTCACTAATATTGACTAATCAAGCCAAGTGTGGCTCCCACATTGATATGCCGATATATGGCTACACATCTCTGGCATCCTACATATCTACACATGTTAGGGCCTTGTTAGTTACTTGCTGTGAGTGTTACAGTGGGCGTGCAATTAGGGCGCACGCACATATTATTAATAGTCAACAGGGCAAACCTTGATTGTTTGAGCTGCTCCCACACCCATTTGTTTATAAAAAAACCAGCAACCAAATTATGGGTAAATACCTTCAATGGCAGACTGGGGTAGCCTTGAGGTTGCTGGAAGGGCAGGAGCTTGGGTGTCCTGAGCCACATCCCGGACAGCAGCATGTGCACCTATGCATAAAGCAACAGACAGAAAAGTTACAAATGTTTGAGCTGTAATGTAATACTTCACAGGTCCTACTGTTAGTTGGTCAGAATGTAAAAATGCAAATCACATACATTAACATTAGGTTATTGTAAAAGCCAGAAAATATGTACCTTCAGCCCAACCGGTGGTGTCATCCCCAGGATCCACACCCTGCAGCCGAGCCAGTGGGATTTTGGCCTTCAGCATCTCCTCATACGGCCTGTAGGTACTCTTTGGAGCCTGGATGAACCCACTGTCCACATCAAGATCGTGATTCATCTTTTTCATAAGGGCCCCTCGCAAAGTGTAGAAGCGTTTCCTGCAGGATGGGCCACTACGTGGGTGTTGAGCTGTGCTACTAAGCTCCACACCAATGGCATCCCACAGTTTGCTTCTTTCTTGTTTGCCTATGGACTTGCTTTGGGAGCCAAATATCAGCTCCCATTTCGCAAGTGTCAGGCGCACAAGATGATTATTCTCAGCCAAATTAAATTCAGGCTCCCTCTTGGCACCTGGGCGCTTAGCCTGGGGTGCTGCCCCACCTTCAGGCTGTGCCCTTTTCCGTAAGGGAGGTCTGCGCACAGCACCCACCAAACTCCTACTCGGGCCTGCTGTGGCCGGCAGATGTCCTGTATTTGGCTCCATCCTGTAGCTGCACACACACACAAATAAACACCCCACAAGCACGCATGCACACTACAGAATGGCATCGCAATCTCTTAGGCTTGGGCAGGTTTTATGTGCTCTAACAGCCAATCCAAAAGCAGCCCACTTAATTGATTCACACATACAGCCCAGTTCCTTCTAGGCACACCTCCACTGCACTGACAGAAGCATGTGTGTTAGCCAATTAACTCATTACAGACCTCATTAAACAAACAACACACACCCAAATCCAACAATGGACTGATGTATCTCAAACCCTTGTGACATGTGCTTAGCCTAACGGCTATTTAAAAAAACAACAGCTTCCCTTTCATTGGTCCCCACCTGATTTTTGGCCCATGTCCGTTAATGCACGCAAGTTACGGCTCAAGTACGCTAGTAGCGCTACTAGCGTGCGCGTGCGCACTCTGTTTTACGCACACCTGGGTCGGCTAATTGGCGCCCGGAAATAGCAGAGCGACGCAAAAGGTGGCAAAGCGGACCTGTCACTTTAGAAAATGAAGTATAAAAGGAAGGAATGTTCTAGCTTCTGCTATTCTTACACTGTGGCAAAGGCTGTGGTGTGGTGCTGTGCTCGCTTCCCTTAGCTCATTTGAGCCTCTGTCTGGTTTCTGTCCTCACTCTCTGTGGCTTGTTGGGTGATTTCTGACATCAGTGCTGTTTCTTTAGGAGCTTGGTTTGGGTGGCATCTGCAAATATTGTGTAGCATACAGCAAGTGAGGCTTGATTTTGGGGCCTTTTGTGGGCTGTGCAGCAACTCCCCTCTTGGTTGTGCTTAACTTAGAAAGCTGGTTTTCAGCAGGCTGGTGGTTTGGACCACTATAGTTCTGGTTTTGTGGTGAGCTGCATTGTAGCGGGTGTGTGTGTAGTGTGATTGTTTGTGTGTGTGTTGTGTGTTAGTGGTTTTTTTTGTTTATTTTTGTTTTTGTATATATCTTTAGTGTGTGTGATGGATAAGAGGGTGATGTATGGTGTCTGGGTGGATGGATGTATGTGTATGCTGAAAGAGCAGGAGGAAAGGGAGCGGGGTGTTGTGAGGCTTAGGGCACCCCGCTCCTTTGCAATCCGCCTTTCAGTATGGGACTTAAGTGACGAGCAGATCAGGAGCCGCTTCCGTCTGAATCGTGCTGCACTACAGTCCCTATATGATCAGATTAAGACCAAAATCGAGCCATCCACCAAACGCACTCATTCCATTCCAGGCATAGTACGCCTGTGTGCCACTCTTAATGTTTTGGCACGAGGGACCTTCCAGGCAACCTCAGCCCTCCTCAGCGGGATAAGCCAGGCTACTATGAGCCGCATACTAATCCAGGTAGTTCTGGCAATTTGTGATTTAATCCCAATTTACATCAAGTTTCCTGAGGATGAGGAAGAGGTTGCCAAAATAAAACATGCTTTCTATCTGATGGGAGGGATCCCGAATGTGCTAGGGTGCGTTGATGGTACACATATCCCTTTCCGCCCTCCCCGTGCACAGGAGCTGTCCTACAGAAACAGGAAGCAGTTCCATTCATTTAATATCATGGTGGTCTGTGACCCAGACATGAGGCTGCGGGCGGTGAGATCGGGGTTCCCCGGCTCATGCCACGATTCTTACGTCTTGCAGCGGACAGTCCTGTGCCGGAAGTTTGATAACAACGAAATGCCAGCTGGCTGGCTACTGGGTAATAAATTAACCATGTCTATGTATTTTGCTAATATGTGGCCTAGTAAGCCAATTTTAACCAAACTACCACCAAAAAACATGTACTAGTACTAATTGCTGTCTCTCTCCTTGTGTTTTTTCTACAGCGGACAAGGGATATGGGCAGAGAACGTGGGTCATGACTCCGGTCAGGAACCCACGGACCTCTGCCCATGAACGCTACAATGCAGCGCATCGCAAGACCAGAAGCATTGTGGAAAGAACCATCGGCCTGCTGAAAGCACGCTTTCTCTGTTTGGCACGGCCAGGAGGAGAGATGCTCTACAGCCCACAGAAGGTTTCCAAGATCATCCTTGCCTGCTGTGTGCTCCACAACATTTGCATTTGTCACCGAATCCAAGCCCCCGAGGAGACAGCACTGGTGCCAGAAATCCCCAACCTGCCCGCAGATAGAAGTGAGGACACCCAGACTGGCGATGAGCTAAGGGAAAGGCTGATCACTTCTTTTTTTGCGGTAAGCTAACTACCCTTCACTCTAATGCAAGTACTGCACTACTGTTTAAATGTATTTGACCTCCCATCAAAAAGAGCAAAAAAACGCACTAAGGGGGGTGTAAGATGACCAAAACCACTCTAAGGGGGGGTGTAAGATGACCCAAACCACTCTAAGGGGGGTGTAAGATGACCAAAACCACTCTAAGGGGGGTGTAAGATGACCAAAACCACTCTAAGGGGGGTGTAAGATGACCCAAACCACTCTAAGGGGGGGTGTTAGATGACCAAAACCACTCTAAGGGGGGGGTGTAAGATGACCCAAACCACTCTAAGGGGGGTGTAAGATGACCCAAACCACTCTAAGGGGGGTGTAAGATGACCCAAACCACTCTAAGGGGGGTGTAAGATGACCAAAACCACTCTAAGGGGGGTGTAAGATGACCCAAACCACTCTAAGGGGGGGTGTAAGATGACCCAAACCACTCTAAGGGGGGTGTAAGATGACCAAAACCACTCTAAGGGGGGTGTAAGATGACCAAAACCACTCTAAGGGGGGTGTAAGATGACCAAAACCACTCTAAGGGGGGGTGTTAGATGACCAAAACCACTCTAAGGGGGGGTGTAAGATGACCCAAACCACTCTAAGGGGGGTGTAAGATGACCAAAACCACTCTAAGGGGGGTGTAAGATGACCCAAACCACTCTAAGGGGGGTGTAAGATGACCCAAACCACTCTAAGGGGGGTGTAAGATGACCCAAACCACTCTAAGGGGGGGTGTAAGATGACCCAAACCACTCTAAGGGGGGTGTAAGATGACCAAAACCACTCTAAGGGGGGGTGTAAGATGACCCAAACCACTCTAAGGGGGGTGTAAGACGCCAATGTTGGTTATCAAGTTTTTTTTTTTGGAAACCACAAAACAACTATAAAGATATATACTAACTGCACTTTTCTTATTTTTTCAGGCACAAAGAGATGCACCCTGATCCCTAATTTCCTTTTCAAAAACTTTCCTGGACTTTACTTTGCTTTAGAATTTCTGTTGGACTTTTCATTTTCAATTTCATTTCTGTTTTATTATTAATTTTTTTTTAGAGTGAAAATAAAATAAAAAATATATATATACATGTGGCTATGTGTTTAATTCTGTTGTAAGTTTCTGTTGTAAGTTTCCTTTTCATTCTAATTCCTATTTTAATTTTCCTTTTTTTTCTCTGTTCTGTTTTTATTTTCCTTTTCGATTTTCCTTTTCTTTCTCAGTTCTGTTTTTATTTTCCATTTCTTTCTCTGTTCTGTTTTTATTTTCCTTTTCTTTCTCTGTTCTGTTTTTATTTTCCTTTTCTTTCTCTGTTCTGTTTTTATTTTCCTTTTCGTTCTCTGTTCTGTTTTTATTTTCCTTTTCTATTTTCCTTTTCTTTCTCTGTTCTGTTTTTATTCTCCTTTTCTATTTTCCTTTTTTTTCTCTGTTCTGTTTTTATTTTCCTTTTCTATTTTCCTTTTTTTTCTCTGTTCTGTTTTTATTTTCCTTTTCGATTTTCCTTTTCTTTCTCAGTTCTGTTTTTATTTTCCATTTCTTTCTCTGTTCTGTTTTTATTTTCCTTTTCGTTCTCTGTTCTGTTTTTATTTTCATTTTCTATTTTCCTTTTTTTTCTCTGTTCTGTTTTTATTTTCCTTTTCGATTTTCCTTTTCTTTCTCAGTTCTGTTTTTATTTTCCATTTCTTTCTCTGTTCTGTTTTTATTTTCCTTTTCTTTCTCTGTTCTGTTTTTATTTTCCGTTTCTTTCTCTGTTCTGTTTTTATTTTCCTTTTCGTTCTCTGTTCTGTTTTTATTTTCCTTTTCTATTTTCCTTTTCTTTCTCTGTTCTGTTTTTATTTTCCTTTTCTTTCTCTGTTCTGTTTTTATTTTCCTTTTCTTTCTCTGTTCTGTTTTTATTTTCCTTTTCGTTCTCTGTTCTGTTTTTATTTTCCTTTTCTATTTTCCTTTTCTTTCTCTGTTCTGTTTTTATTTTCCTTTTCTTTCTCTGTTCTGTTTTTATTTTCCTTTTCTTTCTCTGTTCTGTTTTTATTTTCCTTTTCTTTCTCATTGGTGGTTTAATTGTATTTCCTTTTTATTTAACAAATAAAAAAAAAAATAATTGTGGCTATGTGTTTAATTATGTTTTATTTTGCATTTATATTAGAATATCTGGTTGAATTTAATTTCCTTTTCAACACAAAATAAAAACTCTTTAAATTTTTACAAAATGTGGCAATGTGTTTTATTCAGAAGGTACTGGATGGCCAGGACACAGCAAAGCTAACAGGCGCTGTGTAGAATAGCGTGGTCACACTGACTGACAGCGCCTACAAAGCTGAGGGCCAACATCATATTCAGCAATGTAGGCGTTGTTCGCAACAACGCCAGGTAGCGACTGAGGAGGCCTGCTATAGCGAATCGCTACCGCCCGCGGCTGACGCTAGCGGCGCTCATAGCGCCATACTTCAGTCGCTCATCTGTCGCTACCTGGCGCTATTGATGAATCGGCCTCTTTGTCTAAAAAGCCCTTAAAGCGGACCTTCACTCAGAATAAGAGTCTATCTTATATGTTTCCCACACCCTGTACATAAAGTTTGCCCACCTTCAAAATCATCCTACCTGCACCTAGTGCATGTTATGAGGCTTTCAACATCCAAGATGGCGGATTATGGAAGCCGCCATCTTATCAGGCAGCCTGCAAACAGGAAGTGCCTTCTAACTGTGCTGCTCTGCATTCTGAGATTGCTGACCTTTTCAAGAGGTCTCTGCTCTGTGTGAGCAAAGCACAGCTATAACCCACCCCCTGTACCTTATCCCACTCTCCTCTCCTCAGTAAGTGTGATGCTTCTGAGTCAAGATGGCGGCGGCCGTATACTAAATTCCAGAACTGAGTTGCAGCCCAGTGGTGGAAAGAATAATTATTGATTGACTAAAAAATTACTATCTATTATTTTGAGATGCTGCGGAATCTTTTGTTAAGAGTTTGGGCTTTTCAGTAAATAACGCAGAAGGTCCGGTTTAAAAAGGGCCCCAAAAAAAACACGCACAATCAAACCAAATAAACAATGCTAAACTAATGTTGTTTTTCATTCACAGATACAAGAAAATCACAGGCACAAGACACCGAGGCCTAAAGAATTTTAATTTGGCTTAAAATGAAAATAGTTTATTTGTTAAAACATTTAGATTCAATTATTTGTAAAAAACTTTGGTTAAAAAATTCAATTTCAAACGCTGGAATAAAATAAAAAAAAAAAAAAAAAAAAAAATGAAAGTTGTGTTTACTGCAAATGTACAATCACACAACATCATCACACATTTCCATGACACAAAAAGTTTAGATATGGTACAATAAATCCAAAACAATCAGAAAGAATTAAGGTATGCATTAATGGCAAGGAAAAAGGAACACAAAGGAGATTAAGGTATGCATTAATGGCAAGGAAAAAGGAACAACCCAAATTTATTGTTTCCAAAAATATATGTGTCAAATTGGCAGTGGTTGCCATATGTATATTCCAATGGAGTTTGAGGGATGTGCGCTTGCGTGTAGCCAGATTGGCAACTGAAGAGCCATGGAGATGTAAGTATACTTGCTAAAACCACCAAAATGGAAGGTCAAATACGACGGAAACCAAGCAGGTACGTTCAAAAAGGCAGGAAAAATCAGGGAAAAATGGGCCGCCCGTGTGAACGTGAACGGGAGCCCCGATCAAATTGAAGGCACCCGAGAGAGCAAAAAAAGCTTTCCGAGTAAAGTGAAATTGACGGATCAGTTAGGGAGCCATTCCGACGGAGGCTCTGCATCACATTTGAGCCACGATTCAAACGGGAGCCCCGGACAATTGGAAGGTTTTAAGGGCAGTTCAGAGGAGGCTTTGCATCAGGCCCTATAAGCCTTTTATACTTTTATAATGCAGAGAGCCTGTCCACTTATTAGCGACCTCTAGAATTTTATAGGGAATGTCCTGAAGATGTTATAGGCCACATAAAACCTGGAAGGTTGGGTCTACTGCCTTTTCTTTTTTTAGATAAGATGGTGGCCACAACAACCTTCAACTTCTTTCTATGTTGAATTTCTGAGTTGCATCCCTTGCTTGCAGCTCTAGATTACTGGTCTGTAAGCAGCCTAAAGCATGTGACTTGGTGGGGCCCTTTTTTACAGCAACATTTAGCACCTGTGCCTCTAGAGTTTTGATAGCTGCCTTGAATTTTATAAAATACAATATTAGGGTTTGTTACGGATTTGAAGATAATGTCTTTTCAAGCCTTATTAATTGCCAGCCAACTGAGCCAATGATCCCAACTAGAGATAAGCACATTGATTAGGCATACTCTCCCAAGAAATTTGTTTCATTCCGAATCAAAGTGAAACACATAAAAAAAACAATTTAAAGTGTTTTTGCCTTGGGAAGTCAAAAAGTAGAACAGTCGACGAGACCCTTGGGTCGCCCTGTTACACGTGAAGCCAGATGGCATTTCTAAATCCCAGCATGCCTTACTGTCCCAAGTTATGTTAGCGGCAAAACTAGCCATCGCTAGCTCATGGAAAAAAGGAAACGTTCCTTTCCAGATGGTGAAAGAGAGGCTGAATGGCATCTTTATTAATGAAAAACTAACCAGCATTCTGAATGATTCCCATGATAAATTCATGAAGATTTGGGGCCCCTGGGTCGGGTACTCATTTCCAGAACTAGGAGAGGTTTTGATGCAATGATGTATGACCTGCAAATTTCCTCTCGTAAAAAGGCATGGATATATGTATACATATATATGTGTATATATATATGTGCACCTTCCTTCCCTTCCCTTTTTTTTTTCCCCTTTCTCCCTTCTCTTCTCCCAGCCCCCCCCCCTTCTATTATCCATCGCCCTCCTGCTCAAATCCTTACCCCCTACCTTGGCGTTGGAGGGGTGGCAGCTCCGGGAGCTCGGAGCGGGAGGAGATAACCCTCCCATCTGCCAAATTGAGTAAAGATATACATGTGTTTCTAGGCGCCAGTTTCGAGATACTCAGAGGTATGCGCCATTTCTCCCTGGAAGTCACATGTTATCGTAGATATGCCTTAACAGTTTATTATTGATGACTTATGCATGTGAACGACAACTTGTATTCTGTGTTCTCTTTATTTGTAAAAGAACATGTCATATTGTCTAAACTTTTATACCCAAAAAATTACAATAAAAAGATTGAAACAGAAAAAGTAGAACAGTCAAATATTTGGGATTTGATAGTTGACACACCAAGGAGTCCCAGAAAAGGAACAGACAGGTTGGTGGCGTGTGACAGGTGACCGCAGCTTGAGGAATCCCGGGACAGGAACAGTGGCACTGATGGAGGTTTGCATGGGTGCTAAAAATGATTCCCCAATTCCCCCCAAGTCCAGTTAGGGGAATGTGCTTTGTGAATGTAACATCCCAATTTTAAGAGCAAGATGATGAAGACAGTAAGCTCAGTTAGGAGAATGTGCTTGGTGAACACTTGACTGCAATTTTATGAGCAAGATGATAATGACACAGTCAGTCAACCCAGAAAGTCGAGAATGTGCGTGGTGCACAAAAAAAAAAAAAAGCTGATGGGCAATTAGAATTGCCTTTGCTTCAGTCAGTGATCCCACTCCCTAAATTGCTATACACTGATCTACCTACACATCTCCACTACAATGCCCTGAGCTACTCTTCCCAGCCAGCCGCAGTCACTGCAATATTTCCAGATCATGTGCATCGCTGCTTTTAAGAGCCTGTGACACCATACAGAGGCTAGCTATATTATATGCTGATTGGCAGTGGGAAGGGGATTATAGGTAAACTGTCCTTTCACTTTCACCTTTGAGCACACTCAGGATCAATTCAAACTGCAGTTTCACCGAACCGGTTTGCTTATTCCTAATCCTAACATGAGGTTGACCAAACCAGTAATGTGTGTGTGTGATATATATATATATATATCCATATGTGTGTATATATATATATATACTGTGGGATATTGGGGGTGAACGGTAGTGACACAGACAACAGTTCTCTCTCGGCAAAGCAGGTTTATTGCAGAAAAATGAAAATATTCAAATTAAATAATACTTCTCCATTCATAGGTTGCAGCATCAATGCAGAAAATCAAAACAAATGGTTACATCACCAAATAAAGGTAAATCCAGGGCTGGGGCTTCCAGCAAGCTGTGGGTCAAAGGAAAGTCCAATCCAGATTGCAGGGCAAACCAGCCCGCCGCTTCTCACCCCCAACGGTCCAAGAGTGGGGCACAGAAGCCAAGTCCTCCGGCTTAATAGTCCAGTATTGCTATTCACAAAACATGGAGCTCCCTCCATCAGGCTAGTCAAAGACAAATGACTGGCTCAGTGGGAGCCTTTTATTCAGGCTCCTTCCTGAAATCAATCTAACCAGGTGTGCAAGGCCTGAGATCAGAAGAAACCTAGGAGTGGGGAATGTGACCAGGGTTCTGAAATCCTGGCATGGATCGTGCTCTATACAGCACTGTAGGGGAAAAATATACTCCATCCAGGACTTCTCCACACACTTTACCACAATATATATATTGTGGTAAAGTCTATGGTAAAGTGCTGAATGGTGTATATTTCTCCCCTGCTTTGCTCAATCAGGCATGATCCATGCCAGGTTTACAGGATCCCAGTCCACATCCCCGGCCCTCTACAGGTTTTTTCCCTAATCCCAGGTCTCACACAGGTGATGAGGCTAATTGTGTGGAAGCCTAAATAAATGGAGCCGAAGAGGCTTTCAGTTTGCTGGTGAACAGCCTGGGATGAAGAGCCCAGGTGTACTGCTCACAGTGACTGACAGAACTGAATGCAGCCGAAGGACTTTGTGTTCCCCGAACTTGGACTTGTGGATTAACAGCAGGGACTTGTATGCCCTGTAAGGGGACCTGTTACAACCAGGACTTGCAGTTTGCTGGATTATCCTACCCTGGACTTTACTAGAGCTGGTGAGGTAACCGCTTAATGTACTGCATTGTAGGATGCAACCTTCTCTGATGTGAAGAGATCTTTGGCTGTTCAATATATTATTTTCTCTTTCAATAGTTTTTATTGTAGCATAAAAAATACACCAACATGGGATGTCATGACAGTAAGTAAAATGTGATATGCACTTCACAGATAAAAAGGATACAACTGCACAAAACATCTCCAGGTGCTTTTTGTCACAGGAAAAATAATTTCTCTAAAACTTTATATATTGAACAAGCAATAAAACAGCAAAACAAGAATAAGTATAAGGTGTTAGCCTGGCTTAAAAATAAAATGAGACTAAGTCGCCCACAAATAAACCAATACCGAACACCAAAGTCTTAGTTTATGGCTTTCCATCTCTTGTCAATCGGTGTAATATGTGCTAGCATCAAACACCATAGAATGATGAGGAAAAAGAAAAAAAGGAAAAAGCAAACATCCTCCTCTAAGAAAGAAGAAGAAAAAAAAAAAAGAAAAAAAAAAAACGGGGGAGGAAAAGAAGGCAGAAAAGAAGGCAGAAAAGAAGGGACCTTACTAACCTTCATTGCAGCTTTTCAAACCAATAGCAAATATCGATTAAATGCATCAGGTAAAAATTTGCGTACCCAGGGGTCCCACACTACTCTCCGCTAATGTATTATTATGAATAGCTGAAAGTTTTTCCATAGCCATGGTATCATTCACTCTACTTTTAAATTCCCTAAATTGAAGAGTGGGGGTCTTCCAAGCTTTAGCAATAACCATCTTTGCGGCTGTACAAATATGATAAATTAACTTTGTCTTTGTTTAGAATTACTAATAACTCCAAAAATCTTAATCCAAAATTGTTGTACTATCTTGCATCCCCACCATATATGCCCATTGGTGCCCAGAACCGTACACCCTCGAAAGCAATGTCCCTGATCCCCCACCCCCCCGTCATATGTGCTAATCGTTCCGGTACTAAGTACCATCTCAAAAATATCTTCAAGTTAACTTCTATAGCTGAAGAGGATGCCGCCTTTCCAAATGATGCTAGTCACATCATACGCCATTGTTTTGGATCTTTAACCCTTTAAGTGCCAGCCTTCCTGGAGATTTTGTCACACTCTGTTGCCAGACCATTTTGCACTATTTTGCGCTCCCCATGTTCAACTGTGATTTTTGAAGGAATTTCCAGGGATTTCCCAGGAAAATGATATATTGTTTTTTTCAGCAGAGCTTGGGCTTTAACATGAAATGTCTTGTTTGTCATTTTCTAAGTGTATTCCCAATATTTTGGGGTGAAAAGTGTGCAAAAAAAATAATAATAAAAAATAATAAAAAATATAAGTTTGTCAATAAAATCTTATTTTGTGTGAAACCCCAATTTCTCCCGGTTACAGCGGTACCACATATGTATAGGTAGACACCCTTTCCTGCCCAGGAGACTCCCCCAAACTGAAACAATGCTTTAGGAGATTTTCAGATAAAATACAACTATGCTTTGCAATATGCGCACCTTGCAGTTTTTAAAGAAAAACAACCCTTTACATTTGAAATACCCCGACAAACTATATATTCCCTAGAAGTATACACCACAGGCTTTCTAGGCGTACCAGGCTTGTTGACATAGGTGGCGTTTTCTGGAAGTAATCCCTCAATGTATTTTTTGGTTACAAAGGGTTTCCCTAAAAATTAATAAAAAAGCTGAATCAAAACCACATTTTCCTAAAAAAAAACTATATGCAAACCATACAAAAACTGAAAATCTGAAAAAGCAACATCCCCCAAACAGAACGATACCCAACATGCATAGGTTCAGTCAAGGAGAGAGTTGCCAAACACACCAAAGTAAAGCATGTGCGTAATGGTAATTTTACTTCAAAATTTCAACTCTGCAGACAAAGTGCGCACCTTGTGCTTTTTCTACCAAAACAACCCTTTACATTTGGAATATCCCCCATAAACCATATATTCTCTGAAAGTACACATGTTAAGCTTTCTAATCGTACCCAGCTTGTTGTAGTGGCCTCATCTTTCTGGGAGTAATATCTCGAAGAATTCTTAGGTTGCACAGGGTTTCACAAAAAATTGTATAAAAAAGCAGAATAAATAACACCTTTTCCTAAAATATCAATATGCAAATAAGAAAAAACAAGGTAAATCTGAAAGCGCAAGGTCTACCGAGCAGAACAATACCCAACATGCATAGGTACCTGTAACCTTTTAACTGCCAGCCTACTTGAGATTTTGTCACCCTCTGCTGACAGGTAATTTTTCACCATTTTGCGCCATGCTTAAGTGTGATTCTTGCAGGAATTTCCAAGAAAATGGCAAATTTTCTTTTTGTGGCAGAGTTTAGACTTTAACATGAAATGTCTTGTTTGTATTTTTTCTACTTTTTTATATATTTTTTCTACTTTTTTTTTATATATTTTTAAGTAAATAAGTAAAAAAAAAAAAAATATATATATATTTTTTTTAAATTGTCTCCTTTATTTTAACAAAAGCATTTATTTTATTAAAGAAAACCATATTGCACGTGAAAGCCCCATTTCTCCCGATTACAATGATACAACATATGTATTGGTAGCCCCCCGTTCCTGTCCAGGAGATCCCCTAAACTTAGAAGAGCACTTTATAACATTTACAAATAAAATACAACTACTATCCACATAATAAAGGGTTAAATAAAAAAAATTGGTGTGGGGTCCCCCTTCACAGGGGGGGGGGACACCATTTCTTGGCGGAATATAAGGGTTTTTTTTTTGGAGGCAGGTAGTGGGGGGTCTAGGGGTTAATGGCAAGCCACACACTAGCCGCAGGTGACTTGCCAGACCCCCGAGCCTTGTGAACTGGTATAGGGGTCACATGGACCCCTTACCAGTTCACAAAGGGTTAAAAGTAAAAAAAACGCACAGACACACTTTTTTCAAAATAACTTTATTAACAAAAATATTTTTTTTATTATTTTTTTTTTTAATACTTACCTCCCATCCATCCCTGTGTCCCACACTGATCACTTAGGCTTCTGCTCTCCTGCTGGGTTACAGGTAACAAAGGGTTATTTAAAAAAAAATGACATAGGGTCCCCCTATGGGTAAAACCCTTAAAAATCCAAAAAAAAAATGGCGTGAGGTCCCCTCTACCCAGCGTAACCAGCCTGTGACCAGCTATGGGGGCTTGTAGAACAGGGCGCAGGGGCCAGCTTTAGTGGCCCCTGGCCCTGCGGCTACAAGCCGTCATAGCCTAGGGCCACGGCTCTTCTGCCCCCCCCTGGGCTTTGGGGAGGCAGGTAATTTGGGGGGCCAGGGGTTAGTGGCAAGTCACCCGCTAGCGCAGGTGACTTGCCAGACCCCCGAGCCCTGTGAACTGGTATAAGGGGTCACATGGACCCCTTACCAGTTCACAAAGGGTTAAAAGTAAAAAAAAACACACAGACACACTTTTTAAAAAATATCTTTATTAAAAAAAAATAAATGTTTTTTAATATTTTTTTTTAATACTTACCTCCCATCCATCCCTGTGTCCCACGCTGATCTTAGGCTTCTGCTCTCCTGCTGCTGCTGGAAGCCTTTTATACCTACTGGGTTACAGGTAAGAAAGGGTTAATTAAAAAAAAAATGACATAGGGTCCCCCCTCGAAGGGAGGGGGACCCCATTTTTTTTTTTGGATTTTTAAGGGTTAAAATGGCGTGAGGTCCCCCCTACCCAGCGTAACCAGCCCTGTGAACTGGTATAAGGGGTCTCAAAGGGTTAACAGTCTAAAAAATAAACACAGACACAGGTTGTTTAACATTTTTATTTAAAAAAAAAAAAACATTTTACCTTTACTCACCTCCGATCTTCAGATGCAGTGTCCCGCGGCGATCTGATGCAGGTGACAGCTGGGCAGAGAAGGGGGGAGGCAGGCAATCGGAGGATCGCCTACCTCCCTCCTTCTCTGCCCAGCCGTCACCGGCATCTGACAGGAGAACTGCCGGGTGCCCCGATGACACCCGGCAGTGACGTCATTAGCCCCGCCTCCGAATGGACGGGGCTAAAATCCAAGATGGCGGCCGCCATCGGAAGCTGAAGCGGAGGGAGGGCTGTTATGCCCCCCTCCAGAAGACAGAAGAGCCGGGGGGGGTGATCGGAGCCCCCCCCCCCCATGAAGAGGAGAGGCGGCGGGAGCCGGCGGGAGCGGAGGTGAGTAACTGTCATTTTTTTTTTTTTTTTTTTTTTACAGGCAATCCCGGCAGCTGCTGAAACGGGGGGGGGCACCCTATTCCGGGCCCTCCCCTGCAGCCGGAGGAGCCCCGATCGGCGATCGGAGCCCCGCTGGCTGAAGAGGAGACCCGGCCGGATCAAACAAGGGGTCAGGTAAGTGCCTTTTTTTTAAACTTTTTTAACTGTGATTGGGGAATGCCAGGCACGTAAAATTTACGTGGCTTGCACTTAAGTGGCGGAGAGGCAACCATGTACATTTTACGTGGCTGGCATTTAAAGGGTTAAACTCTCCTAATTCCAACTCCCATTTTCCTCTAAAAGAGTGCTTCCCCTTATTCAAACCTGTGGCCAAAGAATTATAAATGTCAGATATTGCCCCTTTATCTCTCGGATCTTGCTTACATAGTTTCTCAAAAGAAGTCAGATCGTCTAATTTTGGATTAGTTTTAGAAAATTGTTTTATAAAATGAACCACTTGCAGATATCTAAAATAATCCTTTATCTGTAGATCATGTCTATCCTGCAGCTGCTGAAACAAGGGCACACCCGATCCCTGGACACAATCTACCAGCCGCATTATTCCTGCTCTCCTGCATCTACTGAATCTAAGGGGATCTATGACTCCCGGAGGGAAAAGAGGATTCTCCCATAGGGGTGTCAATAGTAGATGAGAAGAGGCCAGTTCCCCCGTGTACTTGACACTGTCCCACACCCGCATGGAGTGCTGCATGATTGGGTTAGATATTTCAGCTCTATCCCTTGGCATTAACCATAAAAGATTGTCGACCTTTAATGGGTAAGACAGGACGCCTTCTATATGCATCCAGCTCAGAGTATCATCCTTCACATGATAGGATAGCAATTGCGCAATTTGTGCCGCTTGAAAATATTATCCTATGCTTTTTACCGTCCCATACAAAGGAAAGTATTTGATTCTGTAATTCTTCTAGAAATCTGGGCAGGATATTTATCGGAAGGACTCTAGCAAGATAGAGAAATTTGGGCAACAGGGTCATTTTTATGGCTGCCATTCTACCCATCCAAGACAGGTTACATGCCTTCCATTGTGATAGAAGAGAATTAAATTTCATACGAAGGGGTAAGTAATTTGCTGTAAATAAGTCACTATAGTGGCTTGTCAGAGCAACTCCGAGGTATTTTATCATTTTATCATCCCAGCAAAAATCATAGCTAGTGTGCATCTGATGCCAGAGTGTTGGCAGGACATTAATATGTAGGGCCTTTGATTTGGCAGTATTAACTCTAAGGCCCGATACCTCTGCAAAATGGGTCAATGCAGAGAACAAATTAGGCAAATAGATGAGAGGATTGGTGAAAAATAACAGTACGTCATCCACAAAAAGACAAAGTTTATGATGTTTGTCACCTATCTTTACCCCTGAAATATCCGGGGAAGCTCTAATCATGTGAGCCAGTGGCTCCATGACCAGGGCGAAAACAGGGGAGACAGAGGACACCCCTGTCTGGTACCTCTAGCTAATTCAAAAGATTCTGATCTATATCCACTGTATTTCACAAATGCGGACGATGATTTATATACTGCTTCCAGTATACCTAAAAACTTAGGTCCAAATCCCCACTTCTCTAACAAAATAAAAAGGTATTCCCACGAAACAAGTCAAATGCCTTTCGAATGTCCAATGATAAAAAAAGAACCCCCCGATCTCTAGCTATATGAGAGATTTGAATCACTCTTCTAAGGTTATCCCCTGCTTGCCGCCCCAGGATGAAGCCAGTTTGGTCATCAGATGGTAGATAACTCAACATTCTATCTGCTAAAATCTTGGTCAGGATCTTGATATCTAAATTAATTAAAGAAATAGGTCTATAGTTTTACCATACAGTATGATCCGCATCAGGCTTCGGGATCATACTTATTGATGGCGTAAGTGTTTCTCGTGTGAAAACATTCCCCTTTCGAATTGCATTAAGTGCAGCAGTCAGTTTTGGGATCAGAATAGTGCTAAATGTCTGATAATAGACTGCTGGGAGCCCATCAGGTCCTGCGTGTTTATTAGGTTTAAGTCCTGCCACTGCACACTGCACTTCTTCTACACTAAAATCCTCCTCCATAATCTCTCTAAATTGAGTGGGCACTTCTGGTAAGGATATATTATTGAGAAAATCATGTATCATTCCAATTTGCGGTGGTTGGAGCTTAATTGGACGATAGTACTGCTCAGGAGTTTTTAATTTTCTAGCCAATAAAGCATCGGCATAATTCGTTTTACAGTAAAATGTATGTTTGATCCATCTCAGGGTTCTTTCTGCTTTACCTGCTAGAGCCAAGTTGAGATCTCTAGTTATGCTATTTAATCTCGCCCGATTTTTTTGGGTTGCACATACTTTCATCTGTTTTACAATATCAATGTAGTCCTTCTCTAATTTCTCTATATGCATCATCCGTTCGCGCTTCTTTCTTGAGGTCAGCTGTATCAACTTTCCTCTAATTGTAGGTTTATGGGCTTCCCAAAAAAATCGTAGCTGAGATATCTGGGGAATCATTTAGATCAAAATAATCTTAAGGCCTCTGATACAGCACAAGATATTTCTGGGTCGGATAGAAGGGATACATTTAAGGACCAAAGAGCACAAGAAGGTCTGCTAAGATGAAGATGAAGAAAAACCTTCCTCAGAGGAGGAGAGGAAAAAAAAGAACAATATATTAAACAACCACTGGAGATGAAAAGTTATGGGTCCACTTAATGAAGGGATAACCAACCCTTCAGCTCCAGCTTATATCCCAGATGATCACTACTCGTTCTTATCGTCTGATAATATAATCAAAAAATTGCTGATGGGCCTACACCCATCTAAACAGAAAGAACCAATCAATTGTCACCCAGACCACAAAAAGCTGATAGGCTGGAGGACAACCAGATTTAGTTTGAAAAACATTTTTTTTTTTCTTATAACAAGTACTTATAATTTTTAACCATAAGAAACTAAGACTTGAAATCTTAAAACAAATCCCTTCCGGGATTAACGAAGTGCAACATGTCAATGCCGCCGGACATACCAGGAATGCTCCCAATAACTCTTGTGCAGGTCCCAAATAATGGAACTTCTCAATAATTCTTAGTAGCGATAGGGCGGAGCAAGAAGGTAAGAGAGGGAAGACAACACTAAAGGGAACACTCAAAAAAAAGCTGGGGGAGAGGGGCCCCACGGCAAGAACCTGTAAATAACCTTGCACAATCTCCGGTAGACCTATAGAACTACAAAATTTACATCTGAAGTATAACGATTATATAAAAAATACCTTTGCCTAAATAGAATCTTAACGTTTTAAAGAATAGCATCTTAGCCTAAAATTTCTGACAGATCCAGATCTTCAAGTGCCCTCAAAAGATAAGCGAGAGCCTCGGTTACCCGAGGAAGTCTATCTCTTCTGCATTTTGCCCACACGCTGCAGCATTAGTAGACGAAGCTTTAGATAAATTGAGGGACACCACTTGCTGTTGGAGTTCCTCTAGAGAGGTTGCAGTGTAGGGGTTGCTGTTATAAACAAAAGAAACCCTGAAGGGGAATCCCCACTTGTACTTGATATTGTGGTCACGAAGTATAGCAAGCTGTGGCCTTTTCTCTTAGACATTGTAATCGGTGAGAGATCAGTATAAACTTAGTATTGGCCCCCCTGAATGGATAACTTCTCAGTGTCCCGGGCTGCTCTCTGCACCTGCTCCTTTGTAGCATAGTAGTGAAATTTCACAATTATATCTCGGGGCGGTTCTTCAGGGGCTCTGCGTGGACCCAAAGCCCTATGGACTAATTCTAAATGTTCCATGGGGATCCAAAGCAGCAGCTCTTGACATACCGCAGTGATCACAGATCTAGTGTCCTCAAAATGTTTTGGAAATGTTTTGGAAATCGCCTAAACCGGAGATTCTGCCGCCTATCACGATTTTCAAAATCCTCAATCTTAAGGTAAAGAAAAGTATTATCTTTCTTCAATTGCAGGATTGCGCCGAAGAGACTTCTCCCAGCTTCCTGTCTAAAGTGGTCAAGCTGCATGTCACTTTCTCCACTTCCATTGTTAAGTGCTGCATAATGATTTTAGTATTAGAGGCAAGTGCTGCTTGTAGCAGGTGCTCTATTTTAGGCAGTATATCACCGCTCACCTTAGCTTGAAGATTATCATCCCTCTCGCTAGCTAGGAAGAGGGCCCCACTCGCTTCTACTTCTTCCATGTCGGCTGCTGATAGGCTGTCATCCGCCATCTTGGCAGCCATCCTGCCTGACGCCGCCGCCTCCAACTTAACCCCGCTGTCCTGGCCCTCTCCTCGCTCGGTCTCCGCAGCGCCGCTGTCTCTTCCACCGGGCAACACTCCCTCCTGCCCTCGCTGCGCACCGACGCCTGCTGAAAGTCCAGTTATCGTCCAGCGGGCACGGAGCTCAGCTAGGGATCTGCCATTTGCTGTCCGCGTGCATGCGCACTCCCGAATATTTTATTTTCAATAAAGTTGCTTTTGATTTGAAGAACTGTTGTCCAAGTCACTGCCGTTCGTCCCAGATCCTGACAATATGTACCTTGGCTGGCCTTCCTGCTTGGTGTAAACCACTAATTTTTAGTCAACCTCCCACCTCGGTTTACCCTTCATCTCACCCTCACAGACATACATGCAGGGTCAATGGTGTTAACCCCCTAAATGTGTCCTCTCCTACTCACTCCCACCTAGTAATAACTACAGAGTGGTTTAAGGTAATAAAACCTCCAAAGTCATTGGAAAGCAAAATAACCAAATTCCCAAAGTTTCTCTCTTGCTTGTGTCTCACCCCCTCCCTTGGAATGTGTTCAGTTGGTATCATACAGCAGAAATGAGATTGGAATGTTCTGGCTGTGATACCAACATCATCCCCCTGGTAGGAGAGGTAGGGTGACACCCTCGTCTGGGGCCTATAAGCATGGCTAGCAACAATGGCCAGGGGCACAGAATCTTACCATCAAGGGTGACACACATTATCCATTTTAAAATCTAAGGAGGAGACCAGGAGCCATTGGTCATTGGTAAACCTGTGAGGACTGACAGACAATTGATTTGATCGAACTGCAGCCCAGACAGACTCAAAGTATTTTCCCCTTTTTATTTGTATTGCTATCTATTTATAAGTACCATGTTTTATAGTTAATCCTGTTCACCTTGCACCATTTTTCTAGTAGTTTTTTTAAATAAATTGTGAAAATACAGCAGTGGGTAAATGATGCTTCAAACTGAGGATCAAAAAAAGCTCATGCTAGTTCTGAAGACCCTGGCTACATTACTTGCCTAGGACAAGATTGATTCCATCTGATTGTGTTGTGTGTACTTTTTCATATTCTGGTGGCAGCCTTGTATAGCCACGCGTGTTGCCAATTGAATGAAGTTTAACGCTGCAGAGACACATGTGGGGTGTGATTGGCCAGTTTGATTAGATGAATGATCAAGAGGTCTGCTCAACCTGTGCAATTGTCACAGAAAGGTCTTCCAGAGACTTAGTAAAAGATATTCAAACATTACACTTTCTAATATACTATAGCACCACTTGGGAGGTAAAAATAGATACCTAATAAAGAGATTAGAGCTTCTTCCTCATAGTCAGTCAGCCTGCCTAGTTAGGGGAACTTGCTTGTGAACACTACAATATAATTTTATGAGCAAGATGATGAAGACACAGTCAGCCACTCCAGTGGCTAAAGTTCAATTCGAACACGGCTCCATTACACTGCCCTGAGCTACTCTTCCTAACCAGCCATGGTCACTGCAATAATCATGTGATTTTCAGAGCCTGTGACATCACACAAGGACTAGGGAATTATGGGTGATCTACACTCCCCACCTTTTAACTTTCACCTTTGCGTGCAAACGGGAGTTTTTGACCTGAACGTCAACTTAAAATCGGGGTTTGTTTGAATCGGTTTGCTCATTGCTTATAGCTTGGAAGGCAAAAATAGGAACTTATTCAAGAGTTCAGAGTTTATTCATGTTTACCACCAAGCCTTTAAGTCAGGCATAATGTGCACAAGTCTAATAATTTCTGTGGCAAGACCCCACATATTTGTTTATTTAGAAATAAATATTCTACCACTGTTACTGCTGTATGAAAGCCTTTAAAACATAAATATAGCATACTGTGCCTAAGCCTGTATGTAGTGCATGATATGAATATCCCATTAACTTTACAATGTACTTAAAAGTGTCTATACAATGTCACACTAGCAATAAGGAATATATGGAAAATGTTAGTTCAAACTAGTTTTAATCACTGCAAGCAGTGGTGGGTCGGTGATGTGCAAGTTTAATTGCAGGATATGTGAATTAATGGCTGGAGGCCTGGCCCATGCCATCTGTACCAGAGACACATAGTGGTACAATGGCGGCGATGCTTGTAGCTATGCCCCTAATCCATCTGTAAGGAGGGGAGGGAAGGCCTCCTCCTTACAAGCATGAAAGCTGTTGTACTACCACATGTCCTGGCTCACACATCTGGTTCGAGATAACTTGACAAATTTGTATTATTCCCCCTTAATTTTTCATCATGTTTGCTTTTGTCACTGTAAGCAATTCTATACCCATATATACTAACTCACTCCTGATTTCCCAGTAGGGTTGTACATCAAACAAGAATGGTTTCCCTTGTTCACTTGATTAACTGGAAAATAGTATAGTGTCCATTTTCATTTTTAGAGGGTCTGTAGTTTGGCCAACTGGTTTTTAACATGTTTTCAAGTGAGGCTCAGATTGGGAGGATGTAATGGTTGAAAACAAATATGAAGGAGAAGCACATTTCTTGTACCTTTAATGGTCTATATGGGAAACAACTGTAGCCAAATCTGGCAGAAAACAGGTTAAGAAACGCAATGGCAGCTTCCAGAATGAATAGTAATAAATAAAGTGGATTTTTTTGTCTCTCCTTAGTTCTCCTTAGGGTGAAACAGACTATCACACCATGTGACTACTGGATTCTGGTAATGCCGACTTGCGCGGCTTACCGTAAATCTCTGACAAGGAAGACTTATGTGTTCATTTATGATAATAATCTTAAATTAGTAACAACATTATGGATGCTTAACCTAAATGTATGCTCCATACTTGTCATAATGCTATGTGTTCAATTCCCTGAGATTGCAAATCCATTTTGAAGCATTGCAATTTTAAGGTTTAATTGAAACAGTCATCCAATAAGCCGCAGAAGTAGCCGCACTTGAAATCAATAACAATTTGAATCAGTTTGTGCTCACCAAGAAAATGGCTCAGCGATCTAGCTCGGACTTTTGTTTCTGTCTGCTGTCATTAATTATCAGTGGGAACACGTGATGGGCTCCCACCTCACCTTCAATTTCTAGAATCGCTGGGAATGCTGTTTTCTGTCCACTCCCCCTCCTTGTCTTTCTGAGATGACTGTCTCTGCTCGGCTGAACACCAGATATCAAATTAGTTTCAGATAATAGCAGACACAGCTAGTTTGGGTGGTTGGAGAGATAGGTATATCTACAGCAATTGCAAGATTGAATTTTAGTTTTATCTTATATTTTTTCATACAGGACATCTAAGTATACTTAAGGGACATTGGATGAAATAGAAGAAAAGGGAGTGAAAACATTGCAACTGCCATTAGCGTCAATAGAAAATTGGGGTTTCTGTTCCTTCCATTGCTGTCTGTGGTTTCCTCAACCACCCTTTCTATAACAGAGGCTCAAGATTATGATTAACTGACATCAGGAAAACAAGGGCCAAACACTTAGTTCCTGTCTTTATTTGTATTTTTACTGTCTTCAGCTGACTCTTTCATATTGCTACCAGGACCATCAGACTTTTGGGTTTCAGTTCAATAGTTCAATGTCGTTGCTGATGCTATTTTGGTCTCTTTCATGTAATCTAGGTGTAAACTGGTGCTATTAGGGCCTAGAAACAAGAAACTTGTTACTTTTACAGCATATTTAAGTGCTAGGGGATTACTGAATACAAAATGGCCTTTTTCACCTGAGAATGTGATTGAATTATTGAATGCCCTAGATTTTTGAGCAGGAGTTACAGCTCCTTAAAGTGGACCAACACCCAGGATTTTGACTATCCTGGGTCTTGGTCCACTTCGGTGGGGCACCCCCGATCGGGGTGCCCCGCTGTGTGAACCCCCCCCCCCGATCACCCGAAAAACTCACCTCTCCCCGCTCCCAGCGCCGACGGACAAGCGATTTGACAGCCGCGGACAAGCGGACAAGGGGGGTTTCAGAGATCGGGATGTCCTGCGGGGAGGGAGGTGATCGGCCCGGGAATCTTATAGATTCCCGGGCCGATCACGGGAGAGTGATGGTCCACTTTAAGGTGTCACAAAAATGATTTGCACAAATAACCTATTCACATTTGAATCAGATGTATTATTAAAAAGAAAAAGGAGGGCAAGGCCACAGGATTCCCTTAGGGTGGTAACTGCCACTGAACGAAGCCTATGAAGTTGGCCCATATGGAAACCTTTCAGCAAGATGATCGGAGTGGCCGGGTCGAGAAGATAAGATTCCCTGTGTGTTCAATACAGCTGCATGAATGCCTTTGAGGCATGTTTTTGAAAATATAAAAATTGCATTCAAGGCTACAACATTCCCTTTAGGTTGGTAACTGTAATCAAGGTGCCGAGTTCTGTTGCTATTGGCAAATGTACACCAAGCTTGTACACCAAGGACTAGAAGAAGAGAAATGTGAGCCCTGGACACACGTAACACTGCTTCATGATATGTGTAAGGTGGATGAGCAGCGGCCATAGCAGCAGCATTCTGTGTGTACAAGACAGGACTCACTTCTGTCTTTCTGTACTGTAAAGCTTGGTGTACAGATTTAGCTTTAAAAGGAACATTGGTGGCAGTTAAAACCTTGCCAAGACACTCCAATCTGCTCCCGCCCTCTGGTTTTACCTTAGGCCATTCTTTACTCACTCGCCAAAGGATCAATCTTCTAGGTCCCTCGGCTTCCGACGGGCGGCACCATCTTGCATCCCATAAGGCACTGCATGCGGCCCCCGGTCTCATGCCTACGCAGTGCCCATGAATGGGATGCAATGGGGCCGTCCGTAATCCTGTGAGACAGATTGGTGCGAGCTAAAGCCATGCTGTCACTAACAGATGGCTAAGTCGGTGCGGGGGAGAGCAATCGGGCTCTGCAGCACCCGAATCTCACCGCAAAAGGCAGCGGCGGCATTCAAAAGGTAAGGAGGGGGTCCAGTGTTTCTCTTTAAGTTGCCAATTGCAACATATTAGCGGTAGTGAGAAAATACTAGATCAGATCAGCACCCTGAGAACATCTTTTTGGCACAAAAAATATATACTTTTAAAAATGCTATTGAAAGTGGACTTTTCTTAAGGACATCTACTTTTTCTTAAGGACATCTACATCAACCAAAGGCAGACAGTCAAGAAATAAAAAGGAGACAGGAAAACCAAAGACAGAACCAGGAGTCTATGTTATCAGAAACAGTTAGGGAACTCCCAAGATAAGAAGGCTAGGAGCTGCCTTCTGAGTTTTTCCTTTAATACGATAAGGGCAGTTCCATTTTATTGATCTAAAATTTCTATTATTTCTAGGTTCAAAGACAAATCAAACCTTAATTTGCATCCTTACTCCTATTAGGTATAATTTACTGTTTCCCTCTTCTTGAGAAAAAGATTTAAATTAAGCGTAAACTGCCCCAAGAGCAAAAGGAAACTGGCAATTAGGTCTTGGTTGCCATATTCCTATTTGCAATGGCTTTTCTTTGGTACTTTTAATTGATGCCTCTGTCTCGGCTTGAATGGATCCACTTCTAGTTGTAGTAGATTGTGTACTAACTAGAATTTACAGAGCTCGAGAATCATAAGCAATTTTTGCTCTTCGGGCTTGCTGTTGAATCTACCAAAAACAAGCAAACAAGTGGTTAAAAGTGGGATTAGAACACATAACGGACAACTGCAATGAGTGCCAGTAAAAACACAAATTTTATTGATATTGCACTAGCCACTGGCACTGTCACAAACTGTACAAAAAACCTCTGTACAAGAAGCTAAAATCACTGCGCTGTGAGTATAAAAGTCACGCCCCCCCATGCACCCAAGCATACCTCGCACGGCACACATGCACGTAGTGCAATATCAATAAAAATTGTGTTTTTACCGGCATTCATTGCAGTTGCCAGTTATTTGGGCCAGTCCCACATTTAACCACTTGTTTGCTGGATTTTGGTACGTAAGCTATAAGGTTAGTGGGACACCTTTTATAATACTAGGTAGAGCCCATTATTTATGGTGGTTGTTTGATCCCCTAGTCTTTAATTAATATTTGTTGCTGTTGAATGTATTGTTTTTGCTTTTTTCTTGTTAGCCCTAGCATGGCACTAGTTACCCGCTAAAGTCAAAGACTTAAATCAGACCAAAACCCAATGCGGCATGGTCCTAGAGCCTAAAATACTTAGGCTGGAGGGTGGGTGGAGGGTGCCAGGGAAGGTTTTATTGGTTCTGTGCCACTTTAAATTTACAAATCACAAAACTACACTGTTCTCGCTACACTTCTACTTTTAGAATTCCCCCTCTAACTTAACAGCACACCTGCGGTATAAAGAGTTTAGGAAAATAAATTCAAACTTATGGTCCCACCTGTAGAAAAGCCAAAGCATGAAATGGTGTAAATTACACATTCTCGAACTGGGCACAGAAGAGGTATAAAAATTAAATTAAAATAAATTGTTCCACAAAGTCGAAGTCACCTTGACTTTTTCAAGGCTGTCATCTTGATAACCAACATTCATCTGTTTTGGCACATTAGTTTTCCTCCTTTTTAAACATCAAAATGACTCAGTGCAGCGTTCTGATTTAGAACCCCCCGGGTTAATAGCTTCTACAGGCTTTTCAACCTTGCAACAGCCGAGAGAACCTTTCAGCTGCATCGCCAAATACATATATTTCTTAAAGAAAACAATGACTTTAATTGTTAAGGCGAGTGTTTAGGAGCGGAAAACTCAGAGTATAAATCAGACTACAGTGGAGAACTTTGAATTTACAAAGAAAAACAACTTTTATATATGGCAGATGACTTGTCTCTACAGTAAACATATGGGATACAAGCGGCAAGAGTTTATGTTCTCTTCAGAATTTCAATGCAGAAGTTAATGAACATTACGCCGTTTACACTTAGGCTGCTATAAATTTGCACAGCAAAGTAGTTTTCGACACTCTAGATAAATGCGCATCACACCTCCAGCATAATGATCGGAGATGGCAGCTAAAAATGTAAACGAAGATAAAGTAGGTCCCACTGTGAGCACCCGGGGGTCGGCTGATGCCTGACTGGTGGCTTGCGCTATTACCCGGTCCGCAGTTTGGACAGCCACCAGCGGGTGTCAGCAAAGCTCCTGTCCTATGTGCCCCTCAGCTGCTGCACCTGTTAGGTGTATTTAAGTGGTAACTGCCCTTTACCAGGATTTTGTTTGCTATGTGTGTATACCTCTTGGACTCTCTGTACCTCTGGTGCTTCTGAATCATAGTCTCCATCGGAATCTGGTGGCAAACAGGCCCTTCCCTGAGTCTGCTTGGCCACTTCCTTCGCCTAGTCCTCAATGCAGCAGGCCTCTTACCGGCACCTGGAGGCTGTTGGCCCCTGTCCCGGGCCCTTTGGTGAGTATGTCTGAGTCTGTGTTTCCCTGTATTTTTGTGCTTATATTAGTTTGTTTTTTTTTTCCTGTATAGTTTGTATTGTGATGTCAAGGTCTTTCTGTTTCCTTCTTACCTGTATCATAGGTCATCCTTTGTTTCCTGATCCTTGCTCTGTTTTTAGCCCTAGTCTGTGTCATGCTCCGTTTTTCTGTGTCTCATGTGTTGATTTGAGTCCCTATTTGTACCTTGCTTTGAGTTCCTGATCCTGGTCCATACCTTTGTTTAAATTTACTGTTTAGTGCCTTGCTTTAAGTCGCTGGTCAGAAAGATACCCCTTTAGTGGTCAGCCCAGCTTGAGGACATGGTGGCCCCCCTACCCCCAGTCAGCACCAGCCCGGCAGTTCATGCCGAGAGAAGGACTTGAGGAGGTAACCCCTAACCCTGGATAAGTGAGAGCTAAAAGGGGAAGAGGAAACAAGACTCTGGTCTCTTGGACCACTCTGGATTAACCTGTACTTTACCTTTTGTTTTTTCCAGACGAGAGACTGAGTTAACTCTGGGCCACCAAGGAGGTCCTGGACCACCCCTGGGGGCCTCCAGCTGGCAGGAACCAGGACAGGGATGCACTCCAACACCTTGGGAAACTCAACCCCCCCACAGGTAACAACCTGGGGAGTAACCAATATATTTACCTTAGAGGGCAAAGGCCAGGAGGAGAACAATACTTACCTTAGGATCCAGGCTCCACCTATTCTAACAGTTCCTCCCCTGTTCTCTACAGGATCCCTCTATCCTATACACCAATTCCAATGTGAAGGAAGCCCCTGGCACATCCACAGTAGGGAGAAACCCCAGGAAACCAGGCACCAGAACCCCTTTTGTTTAAGACCCCTGTTGGCTCCCTTGACATCCCCTTTCCATTAATAAAGGTAACCAGTGCAGTCAGATAGATCCAGGAGGAAATGACTACGTATGCCCAAGTTCATGCATTTCTAGGCAGGCAAGTATCCCAAAGCAGGATGCCTGTTGGTGCAATGGTTCTTGTCTTGTTCCAAGACACCTTTTCTGGTTTTGGTCTGTTCCTGTTTCTGGTCCTATTTTGATTTATGGCTCCTGGTCTGTGTCTTCTTCCAGGTTCTTGTACCTGGTTTTTGTCTTGGTTTGTGTTTTTATTCTTTCAGTTTACTTTTCAATGACTATGCATTGCTCCGAGTTCTTGATCTTGTACATTGATCAGACTCCCCTTTCTGATCCTTGTATTTCTCTGAGTATTTGTACTTGGTAGTGTGTTTCTGTTTTTGTCCATGCTTAGTTCTGAATTGTTTCAACCTGTTGCTGATCAACCTGCGTTCCTTTGTCTTGCTCCAAGTATATTTTACTGATCTATGCTTGATTCTGCGTAACTGGTTTTTGCCCTAATCCAGGTTTCTATGCCTGGTTCATGTTTTATTTTGAGTTTCTGTTAGTTATTTTGCTCTGTGTTTCTGTACCTGATCTATGCTTTGGTACACGTTACTTGTCTTTAAAGGGATTGTAAACTCAAAAGCAATATTAAGGCAGCAGGCAGCTATTTCCTGCAGCACCGGGTAGATGCCGTAGTCTCCAAAGTTTGCCCTCCTTTTGATTGCATTGCTCCAGGACCATGCAGAAAATTGCCTAACGACCACTCTGTCCCTCGGAGCTCTCAGCACAGACAAGCATGGCAAGCCATGGTGGTCCCAAAGCTGTCTCTGACCACGGCAGAACATGCTTAAGACTCATAAATCTGTGCCAACACATTACTTTCCAAGCTCAGTGGTGACCCAGAAATTGAAGCAAAGAAACCACCTTCACTTAATGGTTTACATGGTATTTACATATAATCTGAGATTTAGAGATGATACCTCTCCCAAACCTTAGTGGACTGTTCCTACCCCCATTGGACATTATTTACTCACCTTGCCGGTGAATCCATCGTCTGGGTCCCTCGGATTCTGGGTGACCTTCCGACAGGCTGTGCCATCCTACATCCCATCAGGCCCCCGATCTTGCGCCTGTGCAGTGCCCATGAATGGGATGCAACTGAGCCACCCAAAACCCTATGAGACTTTGTGGAGCTGGGAGATCGGCTTGGTGGGGTGAGGATCGGGCGCAGCAGGCAGCGGCGACATCCAAAAGGTAAGTAGGGGCCGATGGGGGGGGGGGGGGGGCCTCAGCCCCTTTTTATTTTAGGACCGATGTTCCTCTTTAACAGGATTCTCTTCTACATGGTGCCCCATCTTTCTCTTTTTTGCATTTTCCTCCATTATTATTTTATGGTCTCCAGCATTTTCTTTTTTCTTGCCCTTATTCATTCTTCGTGCCTTTGCCGGTCTCTCTCTAGTTTTAATTTAATTCCTTCATCTCTTATTGTAATCACATTTACAACTATAATCAGTTTCCATCCCTCTTGCTCTCATGTCCCACATGTTCCACATTTCACCTCCCTTCTTTTCTTTTCCACATGCATACCAACTTCTATATTTACATCTCTTTGTCTGAGGACAGCTACCCTATTTTCTTCTCTTTTATTTCCCTCTCTTTCTTTCACTATTTCTTGCCCCATTCATCTCCTTCAATTATGTGTTAAGTATTTCTTTTTCCCATGTTTTCACATTACTTCTCTTATGTTTTCATCATTCTCTTTTTTTAAATCCTCTCTCTCTCTTTTCCACATTGCTACAGTCTTTAGCCTTCTTTACAACATAGTCTCTTTTTTCCACTTGCCATTGTTTTCCCTTCTCTTTCTTTTTAATGTTTTCTCTTTTTAATTCCTTTTCTGTATTTTTTCAGTTTCTCTCTCGCTCTCTTTTTTCCCATGATTCCTCCATTTCACATTCCTTTCATTCCCTATCATTTAATCATCCTTCCTGTTTTATTGTGTTGCTCTTTTTCACCTTCCATTGTTTTTCCCTTTCTTGCACCTTCCTATAGTCTTTCCTTCTTTTCCTGCAGTCGTTGCTTAATTTTTCTTTTCGCCCACCTTTTTTTCTTTAAATGTGAATGTGTGTATCTGGGGGAGACCATTCTGAAACCTTGCACAGGGGAGTATTTACCCTAAGGCAGACACTGTGTACATCTATACTGACAGCGGCAGTGGCATCCATGTCTGCCTGTGCATGGTATGATTCAAGTCTGCCCGGTCTCACAAGGTAAATTAAGTTTTAATGCCTAATCAGAGAAACAAACAACAAAATAATGATGAAAGAACGGCATAAGCGCGACAGATGAAAGCGCTGATGCCTGATGATGACTTTGCTGCTCCGGCAAATACATCCCATTTACTTCTATATCTGCCACTAATGAAACAAAGTGACTGGGAACTTTTTCCAATGCTCTCTCTTTTTCCCCCGGTCCCCCTGGAATATACTCTGTTACTTATAATCTCATTTACCCTTCTTGCTCCTCTATAGCTCTGATAAAGCTGCTAATTAGATTTTTGTTTCTGTCAGCCGCGCTTAGGCTGCAATGATTTGTTACATTTAGGAAAAAAAGGTTCAGGTGTTGCTAACTGATAACAGAAGAACATTGCTTATGTGGGGCCTAGGCGGATAAACAGTCATCTGTAGAAAGCCGACAGGAGTTTGAAAGAATTAGGGCATCTTATAAAGGCATGTCCTTAACTTGGCTGTGGGCAAAGTTATATTAAAATGACAAAAGAAAGCCAGCTCCTAAAGCTGACCTAAACTAAAATGACTCACATGCCACATCTACCCTCAACCATCTAGGCAACGCATTTGGGATGACTGCTGTCTGTCCCCTATAAATGTGGAATTTGGATGGTAATATGTATCTTTTGCTTTCTTTGAGCCAACTGCACCCATGGCTACTTTTTGGGGGTCTGGGACCCTTGCAGCTGCACTGGGCATCATCTCTATTATTCTGTAAGGGGGTACCAGGAGATACTGTATCCTTCACAAACTTTGTCGGAGAGACATTTAGCTGGCTCAGCAGGTGTCTCTTCCCCATAATTGTAAAAAATTTGTGGGGGAGAAACCCGCGCTTACACCTTTTAAATATATAGTTTTTATAAAGTCAAATGAAATGCTCGACGTGTAAAATCCTATTATCCCTTTAGGTTACATAAACATAAAACAATAAACACAGAGCATACAATTTATAATAGCAAATAAAGTCCAAAGGTTATTAAACATCCACAATTAGTTTCTTAAATTCAGACATCAGCCAGCTTCCATATAAATTCGAAGTGGGTATCCCAAAGCACTGGAGTTATACTGGAATTTTGGTGAAGTCTATAAGCAATCCACTTCAGCTTTCCACCACGTGCCCACCACCTGTATAGGTAACTCTTACCAGATGATGTATGAGTAATATACTCCAAATGAAGCCTTTCTTTTGTTGCTATATAGATCACTTTCTTTTCAAAGCATGTAATCCTTATCAGACAATGAAGCTCCCAGTTGTAGTTTTTATAAAGTACGGTATGTATCAAATCGGATGCCATAAAGGAAATAAAATCAATAGAAACATCTAGTGTAATACCGTTTTAATATATCTCATTAAAAGATAGTTAAAAATGTGCACTCACATTTCAAATGGTTAACAGCTTGTAATGAGTGTTAGGCGGGAGCCTTCACCCTGCTCCTTCTGCACCTTGGCCAGTGATGCTGCTCGGGGAGGGGGGGGTGTCCGCTGGCACTTTATACGGGAAATTGCTGTAACTTTATGTACGCCCAGCCGCCGTCAACGTTTCGTTGCTATATGCAACTTTTTCAAGACTCTCTTCCCCATAATTGCTCCATCTCTCTTTTTCTGGGATTTTGCCCCTGTTATACTGTCTCCGACTTTCTCTAATTTCATATCCTCTGTGGACTATATGGACATGTCTGATAGGCCAGGGATGATCCTCCACTTCTGTAAATCAAATGTGTTTACACTATAGGACATTATTTTTTGTTTTGTTTTTTCCTTCTGTGAATCTATCTCTGCAGTCCACTTGACATAGCTGTTTCTGTAAATTGAGCTTAAGGCATAGTGAAGACTACAATCCTACTCATACTGCTCTTCCAAGTGCAATATCTGAGAGCTTTCGTATGGCTGCTTTCATTCCTCCAGCCAGAATGTCATTCATTATGTCTTCCACTTTTTGGAGTCGGTTACAGTACGCAACTGGGAACATCTTCAAATCCAGAGTACAGAGCACACATTTCTTTTGATCGGTGTATACTGAAGCTTTTCTTAATCCACCAAGAGGTCATAGTTTGGGAATCTCTACTCTAATGCACAAGTGTAGAAATCAGGGACGCTGTCACTTTGTAGACCCACAGAATATGGTGGGTTTAGAGGACAAGGTGAGAGTAAAAACCTCTCTAAATTGACATTTTGTGCTTTGAACTGCGATATCTCAACTAACTGGCACCTAACTGGTATCAGACTATGGGAAACAGCCCCAATCATAGTATTTCTTCATGTCTGTGAAGGAACTTCTCATTCATCCATGTCATGGCCAGTATTGTAGTAATATGTAGTAATGAGTCAGAGCAAATTGATGTTTTGATACAAAGGAGTGGTGGCAATGGCTCAATTTAGACCAGTTTATGACTAACCTGAGAGGTGCATGTGAGCAGGGCAATTAGACACACATCTTAAAAAGGGCCACATCACTCAACCTTATTAGCTTGCTACCAATCCTGTAATCTGTCTCTAAAATCTGGTTAAAACAGTGGTCTTGGTTTGCACATATCTGCGGAATGTTGAAGCTACACCACCATAAGCCAAGGTGCCTCTGTGTATGCGCAGTCACAACGCTAGCCTATTCAAACACATGGGGGTGGGGGATCTTGGACTGCCTGCGGGAGGCTTTTTTACCCCCCCCCATGTGCTGCAAGTGGGGCTCTCATAGATTATAGTTAGGACTGCACCAACGCAGCTATGAAGAGGCACCTTGGTGTTTGGTGGTGCAGCTTCAATATACTTCTGCAGATTTGTGCCAACCAAGACCTCTGTTTTAACCAGATTTTAAAGACAGCTTATAGGTCTGGTTGCAAGCTAACACGGTTGATTGTGGCCCCTTTTACAATTTGTGAATTCTAATTGCCCTGCTCATATGCACCTCCCAGGTTAGTTATAAATTGGTCAGACTGAGCGACTGCCACCCCTCCCTTATATCTCTTGATTCTGTGAAAGCACATGAGGGTGGGGAGTCTTGGCTGTATGGGGGAGGCTTTCAACTTTCACCCCTATGTGCTACACTCAAGGTTATAGAGCAAGCTCAGGTAAGCTGCTCCCAATTTATCCATTGCATTGTATGTCCCAAGTCACAATTTCATAGATTAGACTCAGGACTGCACCTTGGCATTTGATGGTGCAGCTTTAATATACTTCTACAGATTTTTATAACCAAATTATAGAGAGAGATTATAGGACTGGTTGCAAACTAACAGAACTGATTGATGTGGCCCCTTTAAGACTTGTGAATGTTTAATTAGTCATCCAACTGGCTTTGTGCATTCAGAATTGTGAAAGTTATCCATGACAAAAGCCAGCCAAGCCATGGAGACAAAAGTCTCCACTTATTCAGGAAGTGGAGAAGTAACATTGGAGCTGTTCTGAGAAAATCACAGCAAAAGATGTTCTATTGCAGACAATTAAAAAATGTATGGCCTAACCAAGAACCTCCTCAAACAATTCTATAATGCGATGATCAACTCAGTATTGTGTGAATCCTTCACAGCCTAGCATAGAACTGCATCCATAAAGGATAAACTCAGGTTCGATACAGCAACCAAAACTGTAGGAAGGATAACTGGTTCTCTACTGGTTCCAATAAAAATATTTACAATAACAGGATAACATCCATAGCCATTAAGATTATTGATTATTGACCATTGCTTTTTCAACTCCCTCCCTCCTGGTTGCTATAGTGTTCCTCCTCAAAATCATCTAAATTTATAATCCTTTATGCTTACTATCAAAATTAAATTTCTTGTGATATGTATGTACTCACTTGGCGAGTAAAGAAGATTATGACTTCTGACTAGAA
Source organism: Gastrophryne carolinensis (assembly GCA_027917425.1). Lineage (NCBI taxonomy): Eukaryota > Metazoa > Chordata > Amphibia > Anura > Microhylidae > Gastrophryne > Gastrophryne carolinensis. The sequence continues at coordinate 28,174,014 of CM051241.1, read as the reverse complement.
AAACAACTCCCATAAAAACCACTGTATTTCCTACATGGTCAGGATCATAGTCAGGATCCAGAGAAGAGCAGCCGCGCTCTGTACTGTCAATGCAGATGCCACATGCCAGTCCATCGATGCCACTGATCTGTGTGCATGGCCCTGTCTGCCTATTCACTTGAATGGGCAGGCACGCGCACAGCAGCGAAAAAGCTACCGCTCTCCATCGATGGTTTGGCATGTGGTGGGTGCCTGCTTTCCTCCGAATCTCAGCTAAGGTAAGACGTTTTTTTTTGGTACTGACCCCCCCCCCCCCACCACCACCACCACCACTAGGGATGAGCGAATCGATCTGGACGAACCCGGATTCAATCCGAATTTCATGAAAAATTCGATTCGGATCGAATCCGAATTTCCCCGCGATTCGATCGCTCGAAGTTTTCCTTTAACATCCATTCATTTACATTACAGGCATTCTAAGATGGCGGACGGGACATGTCCAGACATCAACCCCGCGCCAGTGCAAGCTGGGACAGTCACATGCAGCCTATCAGCAGCCAGCAAGCCCGGTGACGTCACAGCGCTATTTAAGTCGGCCATCTTGCTTTTCCTTCCTCATTTCTCTATTGCATTCGTGAGAGACAGAACGCTGTAGTGAGGGAGAGAGGCAGTTAGACAGGCAGGGACAGACAGGGACAGGCTGGAGACAGGCAGGAGACAGGCTGGAGACAGGCAGGAGACAGGCAGGAGACAGGCAGGAGACAGGCAGGAGACAGGCAGGAGACAGGCAGGAGACAGGCAGGAGACAGGCAGGAGACAGACAGAAAGTCAGCGAAAAACAGGGAAAGTTAGGAAAAATCGGAGGCAGTCACAGGGAGATTTTTTTTTTCATCCAGCCTGAGTGTTTGTTACTGGCTGGCTGACTGGCTTTGTTAGCGTTTTCAGGCTGCTTATACTAACTAAATGTGCATATATACTGAACTGATCTTAAGTCTGCTGTGAGGCATCCCATTCTGTGACTACACCAGCCTCTATTTAAGACCATATAACCATTTGCACTTATTCTAATTGAAATTAGGCCTGATAAAGACACTTTTGCTGTGCATAGCACTACTGGTCCTTGCCAGGTGCACTCCTGTTGGGGCATCCCATTCTGTGACTACACCAGCCTCTATTTAAGACCATATAACCATTTGCACCTATTATAATTGAAATTAGGCCTGATAAAGACACTTTTGCTGTGCATATTCTTACTGCTGCCTGCCAGGTGCACTCCTGTTGGGGCATCCCATTCTGTGACTACACCAGCCTCTATTTAAGACCATATAACCATTTGCACCTATTATAATTGAAATTAGGCCTGATAAAGACACTTTTGCTGTGCATAGCACTACTGGTCCCTGCCAGGTGCACTCCTGTTGGGGCATCCCATTCTGTGACTACACCAGCCTCTATTTAAGACCATATAACCATTTGCACCTATTATAATTGAAATTTGGCCTGATAAAGACACTTTTGCTGTGCATATTCTTACTGCTGCCTGCCAGGTGCACTCCTTTTTGGGGCATCCCATTCTGTGACTACAGCAGCCTCTATTTAAGACCATATAACCATGTGCACTTATTCTAATTGAAATTAGGCCTGATAAAGACACTTTTGCTGTGCATATTCTTACTGCTGCCTGCCAGGTGCACTCCTGTTGGGGCATCCCATTCTGTGACTACACCAGCCTCTATTTAAGACCATATAACCATTTGCACCTATTATAATTGAAATTAGGCCTGATAAAGACACTTTTGCTGTGCATAGCACTACTGGTCCCTGCCAGGTGCACTCCTTTTTGGGGCATTCCATTCTGTGACTACAGCAGCCTCTATTTAAGACTATATAACCATTTGCACTTATTCTAATTGAAATTAGGCCTGATAAAGACACTTTTGCTGTGCATAGCACTACTGGTCCCTGCCAGGTGCACTCCTGTTGGGGCATCCCATTCTGTGACTACACCAGCCTCTATTTAAGACCATATAACCATTTGCACCTATTATAATTGAAATTAGGCCTGATAAAGACACTTTTGCTGTGCATATTCTTACTGCTGCCTGCCAGGTGCACTCCTGTTGGGGCATCCCATTCTGTGACTACACCAGCCTCTATTTAAGACCATATAACCATCTGCACCTATTATAATTGAAATTAGGCCTGATAAAGACACTTTTGCTGTGCATAGCACTACTGGTCCCTGCCAGGTGCACTCCTTTTTGGGGCATCCCATTCTGTGACTACAGCAGCCTCTATTTAAGACCATATAACCATTTGCACCTATTATAATTGAAATTAGGCCTGATAAAGACACTTTTGCTGTGCATATTCTTACTGCTGCCTGCCAGGTGCACTCCTGTTGGGGCATCCCATTCTGTGACTACAGCAGCCTCTATTTAGGACCATATAACCATTTGCACTTATTCTAATTGAAATTAGGGCTGATAAAGACACTTTTGCTGTGCATAGCACTACTGGTCCCTGCCAGGTGCACTCCTGTTGGGGCATCCCATTCTGTGACTACACCAGCCTCTATTTAAGACCATATAACCATTTGCACCTATTATAATTGAAATTAGGCCTGATAAAGACACTTTTGCTGTGCATATTCTTACTGCTGCCTGCCAGGTGCACTCCTTTTTGGGGCATCCCATTCTGTGACTACAGCAGCCTCTATTTAAGACCATATAACCATTTGCACTTATTCTAATTGAAATTAGGCCTGATAAAGACACTTTTGCTGTGCATATTCTTACTGCTGCCTGCCAGGTGCACTCCTGTTGGGGCATCCCATTCTGTGACTACACCAGCCTCTATTTAAGACCATATAACCATTTGCACCTATTATAATTGAAATTAGGCCTGATAAAGACACTTTTGCTGTGCATAGCACTACTGGTCCCTGCCAGGTGCACTCCTTTTTGGGGCATCCCATTCTGTGACTACAGCAGCCTCTATTTAAGACCATATAACCATTTGCACTTATTCTAATTGAAATTAGGCCTGATAAAGACACTTTTGCTGTGCATAGCACTACTGGTCCCTGCCAGGTGCACTCCTGTTGGGGCATCCCATTCTGTGACTACACCAGCCTCTATTTAAGACCATATAACCATTTGCACCTATTATAATTGAAATTAGGCCTGATAAAGACACTTTTGCTGTGCATATTCTTACTGCTGCCTGCCAGGTGCACTCCTGTTGGGGCATCCCATTCTGTGACTACAGCAGCCTCTATTTAAGACCATATAACCATCTGCACCTATTATAATTGAAATTAGGCCTGATAAAGACACTTTTGCTGTGCATAGCACTACTGGTCCCTGCCAGGTGCACTCCTTTTTGGGGCATCCCATTCTGTGACTACAGCAGCCTCTATTTAAGACCATATAACCATTTGCACTTATTCTAATTGAAATTAGGCCTGATAAAGACACTTTTGCTGTGCATAGCACTACTGGTCCCTGCCAGGTGCACTCCTGTTGGGGCATCCCATTCTGTGACTACACCAGCCTCTATTTAAGACCATATAACCATTTGCACCTATTATAATTGAAATTAGGCCTGATAAAGACACTTTTGCTGTGCATATTCTTACTGCTGCCTGCCAGGTGCACTCCTGTTGGGGCATCCCATTCTGTGACTACAGCAGCCTCTATTTAAGACCATATAACCATTTGCACTTATTCTAATTGAAATTAGGCCTGATAAAGACACTTTTGCTGTGCATAGCACTACTGGTCCCTGCCAGGTGCACTCCTGTTGGGGCATCCCATTCTGTGACTACACCAGCCTCTATTTAAGACCATATAACCATTTGCACCTATTATAATTGAAATTAGGCCTGATAAAGACACTTTTGCTGTGCATATTCTTACTGCTGCCTGCCAGGTGCACTCCTGTTGGGGCATCCCATTCTGTGACTACAGCAGCCTCTATTTAAGACCATATAACCATTTGCACTTATTCTAATTGAAATTAGGCCTGATAAAGACACTTTTGCTGTGCATAGCACTACTGGTCCCTGCCAGGTGCACTCCTGTTGGGGCATCCCATTCTGTGACTACACCAGCCTCTATTTAAGACCATATAACCATTTGCACCTATTATAATTGAAATTAGGCCTGATAAAGACACTTTTGCTGTGCATATTCTTACTGCTGCCTGCCAGGTGCACTCCTGTTGGGGCATCCCATTCTGTGACTACAGCAGCCTCTATTTAGGACCATATAACCATTTGCACTTATTCTAATTGAAATTAGGCCTGATAAAGACACTTTTGCTGTGCATAGCACTACTGGTCCCTGCCAGGTGCACTCCTGTTGGGGCATCCCATTCTGTGACTACACCAGCCTCTATTTAAGACCATATAACCATTTGCACCTATTATAATTGAAATTAGGCCTGATAAAGACACTTTTGCTGTGCATAGTCTTACTGCTGCCTGCCAGGTCCTCTCTGGTTTTTGGGGCATCCCATTCTGTAACATACCATTAGCCTCTGCATTTACTGTAAGCTGCACAGTTATTTAAAGAAATTTGGCCTGTATGAGCCTGCTAACACACTGCTGCTGTGTGCATATATACTGATCTCAAGTCAGCTTTGGGGCATCCCATTCTGTAACATACCATTAGCCTCTGTATTTACTCTAAGCTGCACAGTTATTTAAAGAAATTTGGCCTGTATGAGGCTGCTAACACACTGCTGCTGTGTGCATATATACTGATCTCAAGTCTGCTTGGGGCATCCCATTCTGTAACATACCATTAGCCTCTGCATTTACTGTAAGCTGCACAGTTATTTAAAGAAATTTGGCCTGTATGAGCCTGCTTACACACTGCTGCTGTGTGCATATATACTGATCTCAAGTCTGCTTGGGGCATCCCATTCTGTAACATACCATTAGCCTCTGCATTTACTGTAAGCTGCACAGTTATTTAAAGAAATTTGGCCTGTATGAGCCTGCTTACACACTGCTGCTGTGTGCATATATACTGATCTCAAGTCAGCTTTGGGGCATCCCATTCTGTAACATAACATAACCTACCTACCATACTAAGCAGCTCTCTTATTTAAACTAAGCAGGCCTCTTATTTACACTAAGCAGCTCTCTTATTTAAGCTAAGCAGCTCTCTTATTTAAACTAAGCAGGCCTCTTGGAGGCTGATTGTCCACTTTTGGGTGTGCATTTATATTCGGTTTCATATACAGTGGGGTATCCCAATTTGTAAGATAACCTACCCCAACCATGTAAACTAAATAGGCCTGTTGCAGCCTGAGTTTCTCTGCTTGCGTATGGCCTGCATTACAATCTGTCTCTTTCAATGACCCTGCTGCCTGGGGTATCCCAATTTGTAAGATAACCTACCCCAACCATGTAAACTAAAGGTTACGTCCTTCCAGAAGGAAAACTTATGCCGAACACTATTTTTGTTAGGGGCATTGATTGACCTTTGGATTGATCGGCATGAAATTAAGGTTTTTTTTTCAAAGTATGGCGCTGTAAAGAAGGTCAAAATTATGTCTCATACTTGGATTATTGTTACTTTTTGTTCAGCTTGAAATATAACAGGCCACACGGGCATCCCAAGGCACATGCTATTTTAACCCTATCTGTTATACAACATAAGCGTTGATCAGCATCAGCTGCTTTATTAAGCTACTTCAGTTTGCACTTGTTTTTGACTGCTTTTAATAAACCAGGCCGCAGGGCACCCCAAAGCTGCACCTTGCACCCTATCTGGTATACAACATAAGCGTTGATCAGCATCAGCTTCATTAAGCTACTTCAGTTTGCACTTCCTTTTTGACTGCTTTCATTTAACCAGGCCGCAGGGCACCCCAAAGCTGCACCTTGCACCCTACCTGTTTATACTAAATAAGCATCTACAGCCTCAGCTTTATTAAGTTATTGCATTTTGAATTGGTTTTGGTCTGCTTTAAATACACCAGGCCGCAGGGCATCCCAAACCTGCATGTTGCACCCCATCTGTTATACTAAATAAGCGTTGATCAGCATCAGCTTTATTAAGCTATTGCATTTTGCATTGGTTTTTGTACTGCTGCCAAAACACTAGCCCATATGGGCATCCCAAACCAGCACATGCCACCCTATCTGTTATACTAAATAAGCTTCTACAGGCCCTTTTTTTATTTATTTATTTTTATTTATATAGAGCTGCAATCGATTATATTGTGAGGTAAATTTGCCATTTTGCAGCATAATATAGAGCAGCCCCTGTGTAAATCTGAGGGGCAATAGCTTATATAGTGAGGTAAATTTGCCATTTTGCTTCGTTATATAGAGCAGGCCCTGTGTAAATCTGAGGGGCAATAGCTTATATTGTGAGGTAAATTTGCCATTTTGCAGCATAATATAGAGCAGCCCCTGTGTAAATCTGAGGGGCAATAGCTTATATAGTGAGGTAAATTTGCCATTTTGCTTCGTTATATAGAGCAGGCCCTATGTAAATCTGAGGGGCAATAGTTTATATTATGAGGTAAATTCATGGTTTTGCACCATTATATGGAGCAGCCCCTGTGTAAATCTGAGGGGCAATAGCTTATATTGTGAGGTAAATTTGCCATTTTGCAGCATAATATAGAGCAGCCCCTGTGTAAATCTGAGGGGCAATAGCTTATATAGTGAGGTAAATTTGCCATTTTGCTTCGTTATATAGAGCAGCCCAGTTGCCATCTAAATCAACTACTGTCCGGCCAGTACAGCTTTTCCAGGGCAAACTCTGCTAGTTGCGGACACAAGTCAAGTTTGGCTTCCCAGCAAATCCAGTGGATCCTGAAGGTGTGTTGGCATGGTCATGTCAAGGTATGACATGACCTGCTGTTTGAGGTCCAGCTCCAGGTCTTCCTGCTGCTCATGAGTAGACTCACTATGCGGGTGTAGAAAGCTACTCACTAGCGACTGAAGACTGAGGCTGCTGCTGATGGAGCTGCTGCTGCTGCTCCTTCCACCCCCCCAGCAGCCATGGCAGTGGAAGGTGATCGCAGAGGTCCCCCCGAGTCAGACCTGCGGGAGTATGGGCCATGGCGCAGATAGACATCGCCCAACTGACTACGTGGGATGTCTCTGTAGTAGGTCAGTTTGTCCTCCCTCTCAGTGGGCGTAAAAAATGCCCCCATTTTGTGCCGGAAGCGAGGGTCCAATAAGTTGGAGAGCCAGAAGTCTTCCCGCTGACAAATGGAGACAATTTTGCGCTCACTAGTACGCAAGCATGTGAGCATGCATCGTGCCATTTGTGCAAGTGACTCGGAGGGACTACCTGTCTCCATCTCCACTGTAAACTGCCATGGTGTGTCTGGGTCCTCTGTCTCGCCTTCCTCACAACCCTCTAGCTCCTGTGGCTGCTCCTGCTCCTCCTCTCCTGTCAGATGACTAGATAAAATGGTCATTTTGTGAAACCTAAACTGTGGTTTGCTGTGCCCCACCCCCTCCTCCTCCTCCACTTCAGCCCCCACAGGCTTCATGTGGCTGTGAAATGTATGTGCCATGTCTCCAGTGCCCTGACCAGCCATGGTTTCCAACATGTGTTGTAGTACATGAAGCAGTGGAATCTCATCGTTCATCTCATAGTCCTGGCAACTGACTAATAACGTAGCTTCCTCAAAGGGCCTGAGCAAACGGTCGGTGTCACGTATGAGCTGCCAATGGTTTACATTGAATTTACACAGGGGTGTCCCCCTATCCGTTTGGATCATCCAGAAATCCGTGATGGCTTTTCTCTGTTCCTATAGTGCAGTGGTCCTCAACCCTGTCCTCAAGGCCCACCAACATGTCATGTGTTTTGGATCTCCAAATAGCCAGCTCTATTGCTCTGCAGCTGCACAAATTACTCCACCTGTGCATCTTTGTGGAGATCTGCAAAACCTGGCCTGTTGGTGGGCCTTGAGGACAGGGTTGGGGACCACTGCTATAGTGGATCCTGCATATGGAGGGTGGAATTCCAACAGGTGGAAACATCGCAAATCAGACTATGGTGGGGTACACCGTTGTGACGCTGAGGCTCAATAAGGTTGTGCTTGGTGGTGTAGGAGTGCCAGAAGTGCATGCTAACTTTCTTTCCTGTTGTTCGGATGTCTTTCAGATGGGGGCAAGACTTCAAAACTAGACTGAACACGTGTGCCATGTCAGGACGCATGACTCTGGCTTCCTTGTCGCAGCGCAAACAAGATGTTCTTCCAAGTGTAATGCAGCAGGCTGGACTTATGGTGACGCTGTCTGAGAGGAGAAATCCCTCAGACATCAAGATTAAAAATTCCAAGAATTTTTGAGGGCTAATTATTCAGAGGCAAATGATAGCTAGTTGTTTCTGATTTAATTACAAGGTGGAAACACACCCTCAAACAAAACTTCACTTTGGCAATACTATTGCATTTGTCTATTCATAATTTTATGTATATACACTAACTAACCTACTTTTTCTCCACAGGATGCTGCATGAAACACTGCCACATCGCTGAGTAGCTGATTTTTCCTAACAACAGTCCGCAATAATTCACTGCTGCTGCCGCCGCCACCGCCGCAGACTCCAGGGACCCTCTTCCACTACCTCGGCTTGCAACACCTCCTCCCACGACACTCTCCTCATCACTAATTGCCGGCTAGTGGAAGAAGAGGCGAGTGTCTCCTCCACTTCTTGGCTGGGCAGTAGCTGCTGAATTTTATGATTATCAGATCTTCATCAATGGATAGTGGAGCTGAACCCAAAGCATAACAGACAGACAGTTGACTGGGGGTGTCAGATGCCACTTGTGATGCTGTGGACTGCTTTTGCAGCACTTCGAGACAAAGTTGCTTCATTGGCTGACACAATGACTGGTAAAGCTGTGGAACATATGGTTGAAAAGCAAGAATAACCATTTGTTTTTATATGAAAAAGACCCTGGTTTATACAGACTTTTTTTTTTCCAGAGACTGCCCTGCGTGGAAATGAATGGCGCATGGATCATCCAAGCTTTCCTCCCAACAATGCCTGATTGCCTGATGTATTCCAGTAGATTGATGACGGGGCCAGACCTACACTAAAGAAAGATGGATCGTGCAAAACAGATTTAAGGCGCTGCTCTCCAGTTACAGACATTCCTCCGCATCGGACCACAAGTAAGTATTGATAAAAAATCCTTTACGTTACTCTTACTTTTTATTAATATTCTTCGGATAAGACGGATCAGACATGATTCCAGATTAAAAATTCCAAGAATTTTTGAGGGCTAATTAGTCAGAGGCAATGATACCTTCTTGTTTCTGATTTAATTAAAAGGTGGAAACACACCCTCAAACAAAACTTCACTTTGGCAATACTTTTGCATTTGTTTATTCATAATTTTATGTAGATATTACTAACTAAGCTACTTTTTCTCCACATGACTCTCCACAGGGTGTGATTCATCCAATTTTTGGGCTCCTGAAGCCAACTCCAGGGTCTCTTTAAAGTAATGTTTGGGCTCCTGCTGCTGCTGCTGCCAACTCCAGGGTGTGATTCATCCAATTTTTGGCCTCCTGAAGCCAACCCCAGTGTCTCTTTAAAGTAATATTTGGGCTCCTGCTGCTGCTGCCAACTCCAGGGTGTGATTCATCCAATTTTTGGGCTCCTGAAGCCAACCCCAGTGTCTCTTTAAAGTAATGTTTGGGCTGCTCCTGCTGCTGCTGCCAACTCCAGGGTGTGATTCATCCAATTTTTGGCCTCCTGAAGCCAACCCCAGTGTCTCTTTAACCCTTTTGTTGCCAAGCACGTAACACCTACGTGCTGGCTTGGCTGGGCCTTAAGTGCCAAGCACGTAGGTGTTACGTGCTTGACTTTCCTCGCTTGTAGTTTAAAAAGTAAAAACAACAAATACTCACCTGACCCCTTGTTGGATCCGGCCGGGTCTCCTCTTTAATTTGGTGCCATCCGATCCCCCGTGGGGGGTCGGATGGCTCCAGGAGAGCCCCCGGAATAGGCCGCCCCCCCCCCGCTTCTGCAGCAGCAGCTTCTAACTGTAAAAAAAAAAAAAAATAAAAATGACATTCACTTACCTGTCTGTGCGCTGGCTCCCGCTGTCCCTCCTCTTCACCTGGGGGGCCTCCGATCCCCCCCAGGACTTACCGATCTTCAGGAGAGAGCCTGGGAGGCTCTCTCCTCTCTTCTGCACGATGGCGGCCGCCATCATGCCTCTAAGCCCCGCCCCCTTGGGGGCGGGGCTTATGAAGTCATCCCGGCCCCGATCTCAGGCTTCAGCCTTCTCAGCTTCTCAGATGCCGGTGATCGGTGCCCTGGAAGGAGGTGGCAGGAGATCCTCTGATCTCCTGCCTTCTCCTTCTCTGGATGCCGATCACCGGCATCTGTCAGCTGAGCGGCGAGGGACAAGAGCTTGCAATCGAAGGTAAGTACAGTAAAAAAAAATTTTTTTTTTTTCTAATAAAATACTTTTTATTATTGTGTAGTGTTTTTTTTTCACATTAACCCTTTGTGAGCTGGTAAGGGGTCCATGAGACCCCTTATACCAGTTCACAAGGCTGGGGGGGTGGCAAGTCACCTGCCCTAGCGGGTGGCTTGCCATTAACCCCCGCACCCCCATTACCTGCCTCCCCAAAGGCCAGGGGGGGGCAGAAGAGCCCGGGCCCACATAGGCTATGTGGGCTCGTAGGCTGCAGGGTGGGGGGGCCACCAAAGCTGGCCCCCCCACTCTGTGCCTACAAGCCCCCATAGCTGGTCCCGGGCTGGTTACTTTGGGTAAGGGGGACCCCACGTCATTTTTTTTTTTGGATTTTGAAGGGTTTTTAACCCTTCAAAATCCAAAAAAAAATGGGGTCCCCCTCCCCGGGAAGGGGGACCCTATGTCATTTTTTTTTTTAATTAACCATTTGTCATCCAGCAGCTATAAAAGGCTTCTGGGCAGGAAAGGGTGTCTACCTATACATATGTGGTATCGCTGTAACCGGGAGAAATTGGGGTTTCTCACGCAATAAGATTTTATTGACAAACTTACATTTTTTATTACAAAAAACTCTACAAATTGTAAAAAAATGTTTTTTTTTTGTTTTTTTTCACACATTTCACCCCAAAAAATTGAGAATACACCTAAAAAATACAAACAAGACATTTCATGTTAAAGCCCAGACTCTGTTGAAAAAAACAATATATAATTTTCCTGGGAAATCCCTGGAAATCCCTTCAAAAATGACAGTTGAATATGTGTAGCGCAAAATGGTGAAACATCGTCTGGCAACAGGGAGTGGCAAATGCTGCAGGTAGGCTGGCAGCGAAAGGGTTAAAGTAATATTTGGGCTGCTCCTGCTGCCAACTCCAGGGTGTGATTCATCCAATTTTTGGGCTCCTGAAGCCAACTCCAGTGTCTCTTTAAAGTAATGTTTGGGCTCCTGCTGCTGCTGCTGCTGCCAACTCCAGGGTGTGATTCATCCAATTTTTGGGCTCCTGAAGCCAACTCCAGTGTCTCTTTAAAGTAATATTTGGGCTCCTGCTGCTGCTTGCAACTCCAGGGTGTGATTCATCCAATTTTTGGGCTCCTGAAGCCAACCCCAGTGTCTCTTTAAAGTAATGTTTGGGCTCCTGCTGCTGCTGCTGCCAACTCCAGGGTGTGATTCATCCAATTTTTGGGCTCCTGCTCCTGCCAACTCCAGTGTCTCTTTAAAGCAATGTTTGGGCTCCTGCCCCTCATAGTGATGCCACTTAAACTCTCTGCAATTGTGCCGCTCTGCGATTCTATTAGCGATGCCTCTGATCTGCATGTGATATTTATTCAAAGTATTATTTAACTAACCCAGCACGCATCCTGTGCGTGTTACAGCAAGGCAGAATGGTTTACAACCCTATTGAGGCTCTAGGAGGCTCAGAAATAGCCGTTTTTAATAGCGATTCGTCGCGAGTTTATTCGGGTCGAATCGATTTTTGTCGGAAAATTCGGCGAATCAGTCGAATCGAATTTTTCAAAAGTTCGCTCATCTCTAATTTTTATAACAGATGATGCTGAGGAATCGCTACGACTTCCTGCTGTCAGATTATGAGAAGCGGACGTTGGCCCTGGCGGTGGTGGACGCGATAGTACGACGATCCCAAACCACCTATACCTTCACCCAGATCGCCCAACACTGGTCTGATTTGAAGAGAAGGCATAAGCCCCGGATGAGGCGGTACTTCCCCAAACATTTCCCATGTAAGTGTTGAAAATTTAAATGCAACTATAACCCTGGCCTCGCCTGGGCGTGGTTTTATGATTGTGTCTGTATTTCAGCACATGAATGAAATATGCGGTTCCACCCCACCCAGACCAGGACATGCAGCCCAGTGTTGGGCAAAACAGGTGAAGGTCTAGGTGGTCCACCGCCAGTGTCAATGGCCACCCCCTCCTCTGCAAGTGAGTATGAGGAGCCTCTTGACCTCAGCATGCAGGGGAGGGGGGAATCTGACGGCAGGGAGTCGAGCATAAATGACCCACAACCTGACTCAGGTAAGGGAAATATAGTTAGATATGTGCTAATACATGCATTAAATACATATACTCATGTGCACTATTGTTAGTTGTAGATTTAGACGTCGCAGGGACATGCCAAGGGATGAGCGAGGAAGGGGGCGATGAGGAAGAGGTGGCTGGGGAAGGTGAGAAAATTGATACCTAGAAGCCTAACTTAATATGATATTCATGATACAACAGTCTCTAATATCAGTGTGTTTGTCATCCAAACAGATTCACAGCAGCAACAGAGGGAGGAAGAACGGAGACTCCGCCCCCAACGCTATGTGGCCCCAAAACATTGTAAGTGGTGTTTTTGTTTAGCAAAGTAATTTAACAAACAATTCCCTTAAAAAAAAAAAGGCCAAAGAAACATTTAACTAAAGACTTTAAAAAAAAAACAAAAAAAAAGGGCCTAAAAAAAACCACTACAAAACCAAACATAAAAACAATGCTAAACTAATGTTGTTTTTCATTCACTGATCAAAGAAAACAACAGGCGCAACACCCTGAGGCCTAATTTATTGAATTTCCGAAGAAAAGTTTAACGTTTATTTTTTTACAAAACCAAAGTTTTTAAGAAGAAAAAAAAAATAGTAACAAAGTTAAAACAACTTTTTAAATAAAAAAAACTAAAAAAGATTTGTTGTGTTGTCTTTCCTGCAAATGTCCAATCACACAACATCATCACACATTTACATGACACAAAAGGTTTAGATATGGGACAATAAATCTTGAAAACTAAAAAAAAATAACGGTAAGCATTAAAGGCAAGGAAGAAGGAACCCCAAAGAGATTAAGGTATGCATTAATGGCAAGGAAGAAGGAACCCCAAAGAGATTAAGGTATGCATTAATGGCAAGGAAGAAGGAACACAAAAGAGATTAAGGTATGCATTAATGGCAAGGAAGAAGGAACACAAAAGAGATTAAGGTATGCATTAATGGCAAGGAAGAAGGAACACCAAAAATTAAATATTCTAAAATATATATGTGTCAAATTGGCAGTTGGTGGCATATGTATATTCCAATGGAGGTTTAGGGATGTGCGCTTGCGTGTAGCCAGATTGGCAACTGAAGAGCCATGGATATGTAAGTATACTTGTAAAACCCCAAAAAATGGAAGGAAAAATACGACGGAAGGCAAGCAGGTACGTTCAAAAACCAAGGAAAAAGGAGGAAAAAACGGAACGCCCGTGTGAACGTGAACGGAAGCCACGATCAAATTGAAGGCACCCAAGAGAGAAAAAAAAAACTTCCAGAGTGAAGAGAAATTAAGGGATCAGTTAGGGAGCCATTCTGACGGAGGCTCTGCATCACATTTGAGCCACGATTCAAACGGGACACCCGGACAATCGGAACGTTTTAAGGTCAGTTCAGGGGAGGCTCTGCATCAGGCCACTAGTGCCTGTGGCCAAGCAGTGTGGGCAAATTTGATTACCAGCTATTTTGCCTAATATTTGGTTTGTTTGTTTATGTTATTTTGTTATTTTCACTATGATTTGCCTTTGTGAACGCCTTTTTCTTGTTTTTTAAAAAAAGTAATGACTTAATTACTAAAAAATTGACACCTGATTTGAGACTCATGCAGTTTATTTTCGCATGTTTGTTCTTAAAAACCTTCATTAATATCAAAATAACCCAAACATTAATGCATCAATGCATCATGCAAGAACAGGTAAAGTCACGTTCAATCTATTTTCTCCTAATATGTCCATTTGTAGTTGAAGGGCACTTGCAGACTCAAAATGTACATATGTAGAACATAACTATTAATTGGGGCAGACTCATGGCACCTAGCAATTGGCCACATTCAGGAGTTCTAAAGTAACTGACTCCAGGCCAAAGTTTCCCCGCCCACCAACATCAAGATCCATAGGGAGCAACAATTTCCCGGGGAATAGTGGGGCAGGAATACATAGGCCCACATACACACCCTCCCCTGCTTGGCCACATTTGCCACCGGGACAGGTGGAAAGCAGCCATACCTATGTCACATCCACGCCTGTAAGTTCGGTGGTCACCCAGCCAATGACCCCCAGTCCTAATGGCAGTCCAGTCCAATCTTTGCCATGGGAAAATGTAGTTGTTGCACACCCAAGAATGTCCCCCAATATTGCCAACAAACAGGATGAGCCAGCCACCATTTGATTAGGCCCAAGCCTGCAGCGTGGTAGCTTGAGCAGCCGCTTCAGTGAGGCTTAAGCTTAGCCATTGGCTAGTGGGGTATGTCAGCACTCTAATGAGCTATAGGGGCAAATTTAAAATCAAACCAGCAAAGCCATAAAAAAGGCAATCTTGGTAGCGCTCACCAGACAGGTAAATAGAGTGGGGATGTAAAGGAAAGATGTGGAGCAGATACAGGTCAAGTAGATCTTAAAATTGATGTTGCTCATAATAAGGTTGTGGTGGGCCTTGAAGGTGGCCCAACACCTGGGCATGTGTGTCATTCAGAATCTGCCACTGCTCAAGCATCTGTCTGTTGCTAGTTCAAAATGCATCTAGCATGGCAATGAAATTTGCATTTAAGGTGGCCGTTTGTTCTGCCATCTGTGTGGTTAAATTGGCCATTTGTCTTGCCATCTGTGTGGCTAAGTTGGCCATTTGTTCAGACATCTAGCTGTTGCTCATCCTAAATTCAGTCAGCATGTTTGTGAATGTATTATTGAAATTCTCGAATTGTGCAGTAATCTGCTCTGCTGTTCGTTGAGTCACCTGCAGAAAGTAACGGCTGTCATGGCGCCATGCTGACTCCAGGATCGGCATGCGCCTCCCCTGGGAAACTGGTCAACGTTGTTGACTGCGTCTTCCCCTTTTGAGCGCCTGCAGATGCTGGACCTCTAGGGCGAGCAACAGTCCCAGATGTGCTCGGTAAAACCTCTGCAGCAGAGCTACCACTGGGGACTGTAGGCTCAGTCTCAGCCTGCTGCCCACGATAGGCTGGCAGCATGCGTCCAGCTTCACTCTGCTGCAGAGGATTTGGTGCAGTAGGATGCTGGGACAGTGGAAGATTATGTTCCAGGGGGGTAATTTCTGAAGGTCCAATCAGGCTGGCATCCTCCTCCTCCTCCATCTCCTGGATTACATCCATCAGTGTGGGGCTCTGTTGGGACATGTGAAAAAGTGTTTCAGATTTGGCCCTAAATATCTTTTGGATCCAAATTACTCATGTGCATTCACATGCATCAGCAGTTTCATCAAAGTCCACTTACCCTATATATCTGTTCCTGTGTCCTAGGCAGCAGGGAAGTAGACAGCGTGCTCAACCTGGAGGAGGCTTCCACACTTCCAGAGGCTGGATGCTGGGCTGGATTTAAAAGTAAAAGGCATGTAAACACACAAACATCCATTGATGAGCTTAATTAGTACATATGCGTAAGAAAACACGTGGCCAAGCAGGAATGACAACTCCCCCAATGGTGCAAGTTGACTTTCACAATGAATGTCAGTATCTCTTATATGTATGCCTCACCCTGTACATACAGATTGGTCACCTTAAATAATACAAACATGCATGTACTGCATGTTAGGAGGCTTTACAGATCCAAAATGACTCATTAGGGGGCCAGTCAGCTTGCAAATAGCATTTGGCTTCAGAGTATGCTGCTGTGCATTCTTCCTAGGTAGCCCTTTCCCTTACCCCACCTCAAGTTTTTCTGACCAAAGCACAGCTAGAACCCCAGTGGTAGAAAGACAAAGAAGTAAGTGTTGTCTATTATTTACTATATTCACATCATATCAGGCCTGCAAACCTTTTTAAGGACCATTAACTACTGCACCCTGGGAGAGTGGTCATAATGAAGGACATTCCTCAGATATTAAACACCCGCCTAAAGCAGTAACCTCCCCTCAAAGCCACTCCCTAGGGGCATGTGTTCCTATAGGCCTGTGAGCCTCATTTCACACGTTTACAATAGTTCACATTCAAACAAACATTACTAACCTGCAGAAATATCCTGGATGTCCGTGTCCTGTCTGCCAGAGAGGCCCTCTAATGCAACTGGGTGTATTAATGCCAGGACAATTTCTTAAGCTCTGTTATATTGTAATTTGGTGGGGAAGCCCCTGCCAGTTTGTAAGCTAAAAAATAGAGGTTAACTGAACTGGTTAACTAAATTTTGGGCATTGTGGTCACTACAACAAGCAGCAAAATGCACAACTCAAATATGTACCTGTGATTGCGCCTTTTATTCTGTTTCTTCGGTGCTGCATACTTCAGGTCAGATATTTTTCTCTGTATCTGCTCCACATCTTTCCTCTCGTCCCCCGCTGCATTGACCTGTCTGGTGAGCTCGTCAAAGATTTGGGTCTTTCTCATTTTGCTGGTTGATTTTGAATGTCGCCCAAATAGCTCATCATAATGAAGTGTGAGACCACTTGCCAATGCTAGGGTTTGTGCCTCCCCAAACCGGCCACTCAACTGGCCTCGCCGCAATGTTCTGCCTAATGGTTGGTCTTCTGGCTCATCTGTGTTTGGTGGCAATTCGGGGGACATTCTGGGCTGGCTCTGTGGTGATGAATCGGGAGTCACGTGGCTGGAAAAAGACTGGACTGGTCTCGCATTAGGACTGGAGGTCCTTGCCTGGGTGGCCACCGAACTTCCTATGTTGCATAGGTCTCGCTGAGTTCCACCTGTGCTGTGGCAAATGTGTCCGAGGAGGAGAGGGTGTGCTGGGGGGGTGGGGCTTCGGGCCCTCTGCTTCTTTTGGCCCTTGGAACTGGTGCTCCCTTTATCATGGGATGTGCTTGCGCGGGGAGCAGGAAAGGGTGTGCTTGGGGGGGTCGGGCTTCAGTCCCTCTGCTTCTTTGTGGCCTTGGAACTGGTGCTCCCTTTATCATGGGATGTGCTTACGCGGGAAGGGGAAGAGGGTGTTCTTGGTGGGCTGGGGCTTCGGGCCCTCTGCTTCTTTGTGGTCTTGGAACTGGTGCTCTGTTTATCATGGGATGTGGTAGGGCGGGGAGGAGGAGAGGGTGTTCTTGGTGGGCTGGGGCTTCGGGCCCTCTGCTTCTTGGTGCACTTGGACGTTGTCATACCTTGCTGTTTGGATGTGGGTGCCGTCTTCTTTGATGTCCCTTCCTTGCTTTTAGTTGCTGTTTTGGATGTTCCGGGATTTGTGGCCAATGTCGCATTGTGGTGGCCACTTTGGTTCCGCATTTCACGCACCTTCTAGTCGCTTGGTGCGACCGAGTGCTCGGTCTGGAGGATGAAATGTCCTCATGCCGCTGTGGCCTTTTGGTCTTGGCCTCCTTTGCGCTATGTTTTTTGGATACCATGCTGACAATCTCAAAGAGAATGAGTTGTGTGTCCAGGACCCTTTAAATACTAATGACTGGGCATGATGCGTATGCGTGCGTACGGCCGTTCGTCCGGACGCGCGGAACCCGGAAACCGCTGGGGCATTACTTATCTGCTGCGGACAAGAAACAAGATGGTGCTCACACGCCAACAACAAGCTAATTATGCTCGTAAGTGTATTGTAAGGATGTTGATTTGTCATCTAAATGCATGCCTAGGCCTTAAGGAAGCGCAGGAAGAAACAGTTGTTTTTAAAAGTTATGTAAACTCCGTGCCAAACAGAAGTTAGTGCGCACATGTGTGAACCAAGCCACTTGCATCTAGACAGAGAGTTTCAGGCTAGAAATGTGTTTGGGAATTTAATTTAGTCAACTGATCTAATTGTGACAGATATTTGTATGCCGTTGGATCTAACAACTATTTTTTTTTGTGTTTTTTTAGACGATGCTTCAGCGCAGGTACGACTACATGATCAATGCGTTTGAGAAGAGGAACGTAGCCCTGGAGATCCTGGCCCGGATCCAACAGGAGACGGACACAACCTTCACCCATACACAGATCATGCAGCACTGGTCGGACCTAAAATTACTACACATGCCGCGGGTGCGGCGATTTTTTTTGGTCTCCATTTCCCAAGTAAGTACATGCTTACAAGCGATTGCATGCTAGATGTAACTAATACAGAAGGTAGGCCTTTATTTATAAATGCTTTTCTTTTCTAGTGTTGTAAATGGAGTATCGAATCACATGCACCAGGAGGCGCACAGGCCGGCCGGTGCTGCATGAATCTGCAGCCGCAAGTGAAGGTGGTGGATCTCCAAGGCCAAGTTCCTACCCCTCCTCTGTAGCGGCCTCCGACCAGCCCCTGGACCTTTCTACAGAGGAGGGGCGTCACGGTGTGGGCAGGGAGCACACACATACATGCTATTAAAAGCAAAGCTGATTCCCTTAATCTTTTTTTAGATGAATATGTTGCAGGTGAAGGATCTGTGGAAGAGACTGCAGCAGATCAGGCCCAGGAGACATATGGAGAAGGTGGGTGATGTCACACACACATTCTAAGTGTCATTAGAAGTGACCCTATTTTAAATGTCTCTACAGCCTCAACTTCCCAGCAGTGGAAGGCCCCGGAGCGTAGGGTGGTCCCCGAAGCAGAGGTCGCCCACCAACTAAGTAAGTTGTAATGTTAATTTTTTGAGTATGTGGGAAATTACATCATCACCAATTCACCTAAATCCATTGTCAAGGCCATTACCATAATGCCATATGGCCTCTTCATTTAATGAAGTCCTTAGCATAATGACATATGGCCTCTTCCTTTTAGTAATTCCTTAGCATAATGACATATGGTCTCTTCCTTTTAGTAATTTCTTAGCATAATGACATATGGCCTCATGAGTTAGCTTGCAACCTATTAAACATTCCATCCACAGCTGTTAACCCTTTCGCTGCCAGCCTACCTGCAGCATTTTCCACTCCCTGTTGCCAGACGATGTTTCACTATTTTGCGCTACATATGTTCTGCTGTCATTTTTGAAAAGATTTCCAGGGATTTCCCAGGAAAATTATATATTGTTATTTTCAGCAGAGTCTGGGCTTTAACATGAAATATCTTGTTTGTGTTTTTTAGGTGTATTCTTAATATTTTTGGGTGAAATATGTGAAAAAAAATTAAAACAAAATATTTTTTTACAATTTGTAGTGTTTTTTTGTCATAAAAAATGTAAGTTTGCCAATAAAATCGTATTGCGTGTGAAATCCCAATTTCTCCCGGTTACAGCGATACCCCATATGTATAGGTAGACACCCTTTCCTGCCCAGGATACTCCCCCAAACTGAAATAGCGCTTTAGGGGATTTTCAGAAAAAATACAACTGTGATATGAGCTATGCGCACCTTGCAGTTTTACCAGAAAAACAAGCCTTTACATTTGAAATACCCCCAACAAACTATATATTCTCTGGAAGTACACACCTCAAGCTTTCTAGGCATGTTGATGTGCCCATAGTTTTCTGGAAGTAATTCCTCAATGTATTCTTAGGTTGCAAAGAGTTTCCCAAAAAAAAGGATAAAAAAGCAGAATCAAAGCCACATTTTCCTAAAAAAACTATATACAAACAAGAAAAAACAAGTTTAATCTGAAAAAAGCAACATTCCCCGAACAGAACAACACCCAACATGCATAGGTTCTGTCAAGGGAAGAGTTGCCAAACACCTCAAATTTTTTTCAAATAAAATACAACTACCATCCACACTACAAAGGGTTAAATCGAGAAAAAAAAAATGACATAGGGTCCCCCCTCCCTGGGGGGGATTTTTAAGGGTTAAAAACCCTTAAAAATCCCCCCCAAAAATTGACATGGGGTCCCCCTTTCCCAAAGTAACCAGCCCGGGACCAGCTATGCAGGGCTTGTGGAAACAGGGCACAGGGGCCAGCTTTTGTGGCCCCTTGCCCTGCAGGCTACAAGCCCGCATAGCCTGTGGGCCCGGGCTCTTCTGCCCCCCCTGGGCTTTGGGGAGGCAAGTAATGGGGGTGGCAGGGGTTAATGACAAGTCACCCGCTAGTCACAGGTGACTTGCCACCTCCCCCAGCCTTGTGAACTGGTATAGGGGTCATGGACCCCTTACCAGTTCACAATGGGTTAAATGTAAAAAAAAACACACACACACAAAAAGAAAAAATTATTTTATTATTATTTTTTACCTCCCATCCATCCTGGAGCACTGTGTCCCTCGGCGATCACTGGCTTCTGCTCACCTGCTGGAAGCCTTTTATAGTTGCTGGATGACAGAACACAAAGGGTTAATTAAAAAAAAAATTACATAGGGTCCCCCTTCCCGGGGAGGGGGACCCCATTTTTTTGGGGATTTTTAGTTAAAAACCCTTAAAAATCCCAAGAAAAAATTACGTGGGGTCCCCCTTACCCAAAGTAACCAGCCCGGGACCAGCTATGGGGGCTTGTAGGCACAGAGTGGGGGGCCAGCTTTTGTGGCCCCCCACCCTGCAGCCTACGAGCCCACATAGCCTATGTGGGCCCGGGCTCTTCTGCCCCCCCCCTGGCCTTTGGGGAGGCAGGTAATGGGGGGCTGGGGGTTAATGGCAAGTCACCCGCTAGCCCGCAGGTGACTTGCCAGACCCAGAGCTTTGTGAGCTGGTACAGGGGTCTCATGGACCCCTTACCAGCTCACAAAGGGTTAACTGTTAAAAAAAAACACCACACATTAATAAAAAGTATTTTCTGATGACAGATGCCGGTGATCGGCATCCAGAGAAGGGGGAGGCAGGAGATCAGAGGATCTCCTGTCACCTCCTTCCAGGGCACCGATCACCGGCATCTGAGAAGGCTGAAGCCGGTGATCGGGGCCGAGATGACGTCATAAGCCCCGCCCCCAAGGCGGCAAGATGGCGGCCGCCATCGAGGATGAAAGGGGAGAGAGCCTCTCGGGCTCTCTCCTGAAGATCGGTAAGTCCTGGGGGGGATCAGAGGCCCCCCAGGTGAAGAGGAGGGACAGCGGGAGCCAGCGCACATGCAGGTAAGTGAATGTCATTTTTTTTTTTTTTTTTTTACAGTTAGCAGCTTCTGCTGCCAAAGCGGGGGGGCGGCCTATTCCGGGGGCTCTCCTGGAGCCATCCGAGCCCCCATGAGGGATCGGATGGCACCAAATTAAAGAGGAGACCCGGCCGGATCCAACAAGGGGTCAGGTGAGTATTTTTTATTTTTATTTTTGTAACTAGGAGCGGGGAAATTCAAGCACGTAACACCTACGGGCTTGGCACCTAAGGCCCAGCCAAGCCAGCAAGTAGGTGTTACGGGCTTGGCAACAAAAGGGTTAAACATGTTTTTGCTGAAAAATAATTTATTTTTCTTTTTTTAACAGACACCGCACGTGCCAGATTGGCACAACTCACGGCCACTGTGTTTGCAGGAGCTTCGCGATTCGTTGGAGACCACAGATGAACATTAATTATCTGGTGCCTGCCATTGCTTTATATATAGTTTGACATATATTATTTTGGTTTTAAAAATTGTAATATTTGTTTGTAGATGCAAAAATGTTAAAAAATATTTTTTTTAAAAAAAGGCACTAAAAATACCATTTATTAGTAAACAAAAAAAACTTGTTTCTGTGTCATTTTCTTTTCTACATACATTCATTAACCTTTTCGCTGCCAGCCTACCTGGAGTTTTCGTCACCCTTTGTGCCAGATCATTTTGGGGGGGGGGCAAAAATCCCCCCAAAAATTGACATGGGGTCCCCCTTACCCAAAGTAACCAGCCCAGGACCAGCTATGGGGGCTTGTAGGCACAGAGTGGGGGGCCAGCTTTTGTGGCCCCCCCACCCTGCAGCCTACGAGCCCACATAGCCTATGTGGGCCTGGGCTCTTCTGCCCCCCCCTGGGCTTTGGGGAGGCAGGTAATGGGGGTGCCGGGGGTTAATGGCAAGTCACCCGCTGCGGCAAGCGGGTGACTTGCCAGCCCAAAGCCTTGTGAACTGGTATAAGGGGTCTCAGGCACGTAGATTCTACGTGCTTGGCACTTAAGTGGAGTGGAAGCAAGCACGTAGAATCTACGTTGTGATTAAGGTAAGCTTTAAGTGCAGGAAATGGAAGAAGAATGAGACCGCAAAGTGATTAAGGTAAGCATTAGGTGCGGGAAATGGAAGAATATATTGACCGTAAAGTGATTAAGGTAAGCTTTAGGTGCGGGAAATGGAAGAAGAATGAGACCGAGAAGTGATTAAGGTAAGCTTTAGGTGCGGGAAATGGAAGAATATACTGACCGCGAAGTGATTAAGGTAAGCATTAGGTGCGGGAAATGGAAGAATGAGACCGCAAAGGGATTTAGGTAAGCAATAGGTGGGCCAATGGCAGAAGAATGAGACCGCAAAGTGATTTAGGTAAGCATTAGGTGGGCCAATGGCAGAAGAATGAGACCACAAAGTAATTAAGGTAAGCTTTAGGTGCGGGAAATGGAAGAAGAATGAGACCGCAAAGTGATTAAGGTAAGCTTTAGGTGCGGGAAATGGAAGAATATACTGACCGCGAAGTGATTAAGGTAAGCATTAGGTGTGGGAAATGGAAGAAGAATGAGACCGCAAAGTGATTTAGGTAAGCATTAGGTGGGTCAATGGCAGAAGAATGAGACTGCGAAATGATTTAGGTAAGCATTAGGTGGGCCAATGGCAGAAGAATGAGACCGCAAAGTGATTTAGGTAAGCATTAGGTGGGCCAATGGCAGAAAAATGAGACCGCAAAGTGATTTAGGTAAGCATTAGGTGGGCCAATGGCAGAAGAATGAGACCGCAAAGTGATTTAGGTAAGCATTAGTGGGCCAATGGCAGAAGAATGAGACCGCGAAGTGATTTAGGTAGGCATTAGGTGGGCCAATGACAGAAGAATGAGACCGCGAAGTGACTTAGGTAAGCATTAGGTGGGCCAATGGCAGAAGAATGAGACAGCGAAGTGATTTAGGTAAGCATTAGGTGGGCCAATGGCAGAAGAATGAGACCGTGGAGTGATTTAGCTAAGCATTGTAGCAGAAGTGAGTGAACTAAATATGTAGACGAGCATATTAATGAGTTAATTTTGTTGTGCGCAGGCGTAAGGTCGTAACGATTTTCGTCTGGACCTTTATTTATAGAAAAAGGAATTCTGAATCTAAGGGGAAACGCAAATGATTTGTTCGAGGCGACGATGGAAAAAGGGCAAAAACGAAAGGCTACGTTGTTTCATGAGTAACATAAACGGAAAATGAAAGCTGAAAAATGACATTCTTGTTGGCATACGAACGGACGAAGACGTTACTGAAGGCTTGCGATGCGTACTTAGAATCACTCGTACACTCATACGCGAACAGGAAAATGTAAAATTAAACTGATCGACACAAAAACAAAAGTATTTTTATGTCTCTCTGAATCAACCCTAATGTGCTGTTTGATAGGCTTGTAAATCATACAATCCCCTCACTCGATTGCAGTTTTGCCTCTATGGCCTTGATTCACAAAGAGTTGAAAAAAACTCTCATGGTAGTAAAAAATTCAATTCATGAGAAAAAAGCCTGAGAATTTCACTGTTAGTGAATCACCAGATAGGAAGACAATGCAAATCAATGGCAGCTTTTTACTATGGGTAAAAAGTTCAATACCTTTTTCAAGAGTAAAAAAGTGTCATTGACTTTCATTGTTTTCTTATCTGGTGATTCACTAACAGTCACATTCTCAGGCTTTTTTCTCATAAATTGAATTTTTTTACTACCATGATAGTTTTTTTCAACTCTTAGTGAATCAAGGCCTATGTGTTAAATGTTGTGGATAATTTTTGTAACTGACAATATTTAGACCCCTGTCCAGCTTGCATAATTTTAAAATGATCTGATACGGCATCCTTGTGTTTAATATGCCCTTTCACTGAGAGATTCCATGTCCATATGGTTTTTAAAATATAATTAACCCTTTTATTACAAAATGTGTAATGTAAATCAAATTGTATGATGTACATCTGGAAAAAAAATGTCCTTGCATCATTATAATTTCCACAAAGGTGCATAAACTCCTCTCTCCTGCTGGCTGTCCAATATAATATAGTCAAAAAGGCAGGGATTTGTGATTGCCACAGAGTCACAATATAAACTGGCAGCTCGGTGGAATGTCATTATATAACAAGCCCTCTGAATCTGGTTTCCGTGAAATGGAATCCTGTGTGATGTGCTTCTCATATTCTCCTTCTGCAGCTTCTCACGAATCATCAGCGACCATATGATGTACAAGGCAAAAGCAAATGTAATTTTGTGCTACCCTCAAGATGTAACTTTGAAGGGACAAAGCCCTCACTGGGCGAGACCTGGCATTTCAGGAAGACCTCACTTGCTGTTTGTCTGTCACACTATTTGATCAGTAGAAAATCTAATTCCAGCAGCATAACACATGCTCAGCAGGATGTCTTTTTTAACGGATTTGGTTTAACCGATTTGAGACAGTTCAATGGTGGTTATTTTCCTGCAATGGATGGTGGTACTCTTTTTAAAAATAAAAATGTCTTAACTAGACACAGTCTATGAATTTTGCTGAGGTTTTCCAAAGCAAGTGTCATGATGAAATAGTTATTTGAGTTGATAAGACATATGTCGCTTAGGTTCAAACAAGGAAAGTTGGTGTAACAAAGTAGAAATCTGGCAAATGGTGGTTCTCACCAAATCAAGTCACCATCATGTTCCTGAAGTCCCGGACGGCTACTGTTATGCATCACATGTGCTCCCTCCTGCCCATTGACGTGAATGTCACCTCAACTGTTGCCTCCAAAATATCGCCCGCATCCGTCCCTTTCCCTCACCTAAAATCACTAATATTCTGTTCATCTCCCATCTAGACTACTGCAACACCCTCCTCAGTGGTCTACTGGCTAACAGACTGGCACCTCTGCAATCAATCATCAACTTTGCTTGCCTGCCTCATCTACATAAACTCTTGCTTTTCCTTTGCTGCTCCTCCCTGTCAATCACTCCACTCGCTCCCACTTTCTGAAAGAATTCAGTTTAACCCTTTAAGTGCCAGCCTTCCTGGAGATTTTGTCACACTCTGTTGCCAGACAATTTTTGCCATTTTCTGGTATGCATGTTTAATTGTAATTTTTGAAAGGATTTCCAGGTTTTTCCCAGGAAAATTATGTATTGTTTTTTTCAGCACAGTCTGGGCTTTAATATGAAATGTTTTTTTTGTAAGCATGTCAGTGTTTTTTTTATATTTTTGTGTAATATATAATTAAAAAAATGGAAAAAATATTTTTTTTTACATTTTGTGGTGTTTTTTCTTAATGAAACATGCAAGTTTTTCCAGAAAATTATATTGTGTGTAAAAACCCTATTCCTCCCGATCACAATGGTACCATGTATGTATTGCTAGACACCCTTTCCTGTCCAGAAGACGCCCCAAACTGAAAGGAGCGCTTGAGGAGATTTTTAAAGAAAATACAACTATTTTGCGCTACTTGCAGTTTTACAACAAAAACAACCCTTTACATTTGCAATACCCCCCTAAACCATATATTTATTGAAAGTACATACCTCAAGCTTTCTAGTCGTACCAGACTTGTTGTTGTGGCCACAGATGTCCAGGTGAAATACCGTCAGCAAAATCAGCCTTTTCATAAGGTTTTTTAAAAACAAGAATAAAAACACAGAATCAAAACCACATTTTCCTAAAAAAATAATAAGCTAGCAAAAAAAACACAGAAAATCTGAAACAGCACGGTCCCCTGAACAGAACAATACCCAACATGCATAGCTACCCCCAAGGGTAGGGTTGCCAGACATCCCAAAGGAAAGCATACGCATAACGGTAATTTCACTGTAAAATTCCTGCTCTACAGACAAAGTGCGCACCTTGCACTTTTTCAACCAGAACACCAATTTACACTTAAAATACCCCCCACAAACCATATATTCCCTGAAAGTACACACCATAAGCATTCTAGGTGTACCAGGCTTCTTGTCCTTGGTCCAGATTTCTGGACACAAACCTTCCAGGAACTCACTGGTTGCACAGGATTTCCTTAAAAAAATAGCAAAAATGCAGAATCCAAACACTTTTTTACTGAAAAACAATTAGCTTACAAGAAAAAACACCCAAAATCTGAAACGGCAAGGTCCCCTGAACAGAACAATACCCAACATGCATAGCTACCCCCAAGGGTAGGGTTGCCAGACATCCCAAAGGAAAGCATACACATAACGGTCATTTCACTGTAAAATTCCTGCTCTACAGACAAAGTGCGCACCTTGCACTTTTTCAACCAGAACACCACTTTACACTTAAAATACCCCCCACAAACCATATATTCCCTGAAAGTACACACCTTAAGCATTCTAGGTGTACCAGGCTTCTTGTCCTTGGTCCAGATTTCTGGACACAAACCTTCCAGGAACTCACTGGTTGCACAGGATTTCCTTAAAAAAATAGCAAAAATGCAGAATCCAAACACTTTTTTACTGAAAAACAATTAGCTTACAAGAAAAAACACCCAAAATCTGAAACGGCAAGGTCCCCTGAACAGAACAATACCCAACATGCATAGCTACCCCCAAGGGTAGGGTTGCCAGACATCCCAAAGGAAAGCATACACATAACGGTCATTTCACTGTAAAATTCCTGCTCTACAGACAAAGTGCGCACCTTGCACTTTTTCAACCAGAACACCACTTTACACTTAAAATACCCCCCACAAACCATATATTCCCTGAAAGTACACACCTTAAGCATTCTAGGTGTACCAGGCTTCTTGTCCTTGGTCCAGATTTCTGGACACAAACCTTCCAGGAACTTACTGGTTGCACAGGATTTCCCTAAAAAAATAGCAAAAATGCAGAATCCAAACACCTTTTTCCTGAAAAAACAATTAGCTTACAAGAAAAAACACCCAAAATCTGAAACGGCAAGGTCCCCTGAACAGAACAATACCCAACATGCATAGCTACCCCCAAGGGTAGGGTTGCCAGACATCCCAAAGGAAAGCATACACATAACGGTCATTTCACTGTAAAATTCCTGCTCTACAGACAAAGTGCGCACCTTGCACTTTTTCAACCAGAACACCACTTTACACTTAAAATACCCCCCACAAACCATATATTCCCTGAAAGTACACACCTTAAGCATTCTAGGTGTACCAGGCTTCTTGTCCTTGGTCCAGATTTCTGGACACAAACCTTCCAGAAACTTACTGGTTGCACAGGATTTCCCTAAAAAAATAGCAAAAATGCAGAATCCAAACACTTTTTTCCTGAAAAAACAATTAGCTTACAAGAAAAAACACCCAAAATCTGAAACGGCAAGGTCCCCTGAACAGAACAATACCCAACATGCATAGCTACCCCCAAGGGTAGGGTTGCCAGACATCCCAAAGGAAAGCATACACATAACGGTCATTTCACTGTAAAATTCCTGCTCTACAGACAAAGTGCGCACCTTGCACTTTTTCAACCAGAACACCACTTTACACTTAAAATACCCCCCACAAACCATATATTCCCTGAAAGTACACACCTTAAGCATTCTAGGTGTACCAGGCTTCTTGTCCTTGGTCCAGATTTCTGGACACAAACCTTCCAGGAACTTACTTGTTGCACAGGATTTCCCTAAAAAAATAGCAAAAATGCAGAATCCAAACACTTTTTTCCTGAAAAAACAATTAGCTTACAAGAAAAAACACCCAAAATCTGAAACGGCAAGGTCCCCTGAACAGAACAATACCCAACATGCATAGCTACCCCCAAGGGTAGGGTTGCCAGACATCCCAAAGGAAAGCATACACATAACGGTCATTTCACTGTAAAATTCCTGCTCTACAGACAAAGTGCGCACCTTGCACTTTTTCAACCAGAACACCACTTTACACTTAAAATACCCCCCACAAACCATATATTCCCTGAAAGTACACACCTTAAGCATTCTAGGTGTACCAGGCTTCTTGTCCTTGGTCCAGATTTCTGGACACAAACCTTCCAGGAACTTACTGGTTGCACAGGATTTCCCTAAAAAAATAGCAAAAATGCAGAATCCAAACACTTTTTTCCTGAAAAAACAATTAGCTTACAAGAAAAAACACCCAAAATCTGAAACGGCAAGGTCCCCTGAACAGAACAATACCCAACATGCATAGCTACCCCCAAGGGTAGGGTTGCCAGACATCCCAAAGGAAAGCATACACATAACGGTCATTTCACTGTAAAATTCCTGCTCTACAGACAAAGTGCGCACCTTGCACTTTTTCAACCAGAACACCACTTTACACTTAAAATACCCCCCACAAACCATATATTCCCTGAAAGTACACACCTTAAGCATTCTAGGTGTACCAGGCTTCTTGTCCTTGGTCCAGATTTCTGGACACAAACCTTCCAGGAACTTACTGGTTGCACAGGATTTCCCTAAAAAAATAGCAAAAATGCAGAATCCAAACACTTTTTTCCTGAAAAAACAATTAGCTTACAAGAAAAAACACCCAAAATCTGAAACGGCAAGGTCCCCTGAACAGAACAATACCCAACATGCATAGGTACTTCCAAGGGTAGGGACTGGTGAGGTGCAGTTAGGATACTGTAGCTGTGGCATCAGATAAGATCAGGGATCAATATCATGGGCCCATGCCCATGTTTTTATCATCATGTGCCACATATCCAGCTGCTCCTGCTTCAGCACTTCCCATCACATCAGCAGGAAAAGAAACTAAAGAAAAAAAAAATGACCACAGCAAAAAAAAAAAAAAAAACATAAAAAAAAACATGAAAAAGCACATTGAAAAATCAAAATTCTAATTGGGTGTGATACACCTCAAAGCAATTGTCAAAACATAAACCGGGTTGGCTGGGACATTTCGGGCAGTAGTACCGCACATCCTTTCTGATGCCACGCTTCCTACACACCCTACAAGCCTTTTGGGGATACTTCTTACCACCTACATCGGGAAGGCACTTTATAAAGTGCTTCCCAAGCAACCTGGCCTGATTGTCATTTATAGCCACCTCCTCTGGTAAATCCTCAGTATCCCCAAACAACAAAGCAGAGATTAACTGCTGCTGGTAATTTACAAACGAAAGATTAGAGCCTGGTACTGCTGCCTTAAAGACAACAAAGCTGTTATAAGTCGCCATTTGGACCAAATGGATAGCAACTTTTGTGTACCAGGCTCTGGTTTTGCGGGTGGCATTGTAATAGGTTAATATCTGGTCCGTTTTATCAACGCCACCCATGAATTTATTATAATCAGTTATGCATCGTGGCTTTTGGGAAGGGGCTCGGGGACCACGATGCCTTACATTCACCACCGACTCATCGTGGAGTGTTGTCAGTAGGAATACGTTTTTTTTGTCCATGAATTTCACGGCCAGGAGCTCATTGCTTCTTAAAGCGTAAGACTCTCCACGTTTTAGATTTTTCTCAAGTATGGACCTGGGCAACCCTTTTCGATTGCGGTTGATGGTGCCGCAGGCCAGGGTATCTAAGGAGTAAAGGGCACGAAATAAGGGGATGGAGGTATAAAAATTATCCACGTATAAGTGGTACCCCCTGCCCAGTAGAGGAGTCATGAGCTCCCAAACGATTTTTCCACTGACTGATAAATCAAGGGGACAACCAGGGGGGTCCAGATGTGTGTCCCTGCCTTCATAAAGGCGAAAAAATTTGATATACCCGGTAATACTATCGCACAATTTGTAAAATTTTATCCCATAGCGGGCACGCTTGCTAGGGATATATTGACGAAAAGTAATGCGCCCTTTAAATAGCAGAAGTGACTCGTCAATAGATAATTGTTGGCCGGGGGTGTACACTTCTGCGAAGCGCTCCGACAGACTATTAATAAGGGGCCGTATTTTATGAAGTCTGTCGTGACCGGGCTGATCACGGGGAATAGCAGTGGAATTGTCGTTAAAATGCAGAAACCGCAGTAAAATTTGGTAGCGGTTTCTCGACATTATGGCCGGAAATAATGGTGTTGCCAATATGGATTGGGTATCCCAATAGGATGCAATACTAAATTTTTTTAGAATACCCATTGCTAGAGTGAGCCCCCAAAATTTTGTTATCTCACTCAAATTTGTTGGGTTCCATGCCTGAGCTCGGGCGTGCCTCTGCTGGGGGTTTTGCGCTAAGACCTGCTCGGCATAGAGATTAGTATAGAAGACCATATCCAGTAGGATGGCTTCGGAAATAAACAATTTGAAGTAGTCAATGACGCTGAAGTTTGTTACATCGACATTGACCCCGGGGACCGAATCAAAGGGAGGAATTTCGGGGGAATAGTTATTAGGAGGCCTCCACGTAGGCTCTCCACCAGCTGCAGCATTCGGTGCTTCGTCCTGCTCTACTCTATCCTCCAGCGTGGCCTCCTCTTGTGCGGTACCACCCCTTCTATGGTGGCTTCTACTGGTACCACTGCTCGGTTGTGCCTCCTCAGTAGAGAAGACACTGTCTGACTCGCTGTCTGACGGTAAATACTCAGATCCTGACTGACTACACTCTTCCGAGTCAGACTCCATCAGGTAAGCCGCAGCTTCCTCTGCAGTGAACCTTCTCCCAGCCATACCCAAATGAAGAAAAAAAAATCTACAACTAAAAAATACAAAATAAGTGTCTAACTAAAAGCTAGAACTAAAAGCTAGAACTAAAAGCTAGAACTAAAAGCTAGAACTAAAAGCTAGAACTAAAAGCTAGAACTAAATGCAAAATACAAAAACTAAGATTACCCTGTAAACAGAAAAACTAAATATAACAATGCAAAAATACAGTCAAATCAAAAGAAATAAATTGCTAGCTACGACCTGATGGGAAGTGGTGAAGTCAGGAGCAGCAGATCACAGGATCCCAGAAGACTCAGGCCATCCCTTCAGCAGATCTTGCGGATGAAAACGAGTTCCTGGGGAAGCAGGAGGCTTCCTAAGGGGTGCTAAAAGAGGGGGCGCTACAGTCCCAAGGAAGGGGGGAGGGCAGGCGCTACAGTCCCAAGGAAGGGGGAGAAGGCAGGCGCTACAGTCCCAAGGAAGGGGGAGAAGGCAGGCGCTACGGTCCCAACAAGGGGGAGAAGGCAGGCGCTACGGTCCCAACAAGGGGGAGAAGGCAGGCGCTACAGTCCCAAGGAAGGGGGAGAAGGCAGGCGCTACAGTCCCAAGGAAGGGGGAGAAGGCAGGCGCTACAGTCCCAAGGAAGGGGGAGAAGGCAGGCGCTACGGTCCCAACAAGGGGGAGGGCAGGCGCTACGGTCCCAACAAGGGGGAGGGCAGGCGCTACGGTCCCAAGAAAGGGGGAGAAGGCAAGCGCTACAGTCCTAAGGAAGGGGGAGAAGGCAGATGCTACGGTCCCAACAAGGGGGAGGGCAGGCGCTACGGTCCCAAGAAAGGGGGAGAAGGCAAGCGCTACAGTCCCAAGGAAGGGGGAGAAGACTAGCGCTACAGTCCCAAGGAAGGGGGGAGGGCAGGCGCTACGGTCCCAACAAGGGGGAGAAGGCAGGCGCTACGGTCCCAAGGAAGGGGGAGAAGGCAGGCGCTGCGGTCCCAAGGAAGGGGGAGAAGGCAGGCGCTACGGTCCCAAGGAAGGGGGGGAAGGCAGGCGCTACGGTCCCAAGGAAGGGGGGGGAAGGCAGGCGCTACGGTCCCAAGGAAGCGGGGAAGGCAGGCGCTACGGTCCCAAGGAAGCGGGGAAGGCAGGCGCTACGGTGACAACCGAGGCTGGAGCGGTGAAGTCTTCGGGCAAAACCAAAGCTCAGCGACAAACCTAAAGGAAAACATTAACATTAGAAAACCCCCCATTCTCACATAATAATTACCTGATCCCCAAAATAACGGTGCATGCATAGACAACAGCGGCACTACAGACATGTGGACAGTATATATTCCAGAAACAGTAACCAGCTGGCCACTTCTAAAAGTGGGCCAACACCCAGGGGTGATCGGCCCGGGAATCTATAAGATTCCCGGGCCGATCACCTCACACACCGCGGGACATCCGAGATCGGGATGTCCCGCGGGGTGTAACCCCCCCAAACACCCCGAAAAACCTTACCTCTCCAGACGCTGCTTCCTCCGCCTCACTCGCGCTCCTCCAGACGTGCGCGCGCCCGCGCCAGCCGTCTCAGAGTGACGCGCGGGAGGCGGCGGCGGGCGCGATCCCTTGTCCGCCGACGGACGTCACTTGTCCGTCGGCGGGCATTGGACAGGGCAATCATGTGGGATCGTGGAGAGGTGAGTTTTCGGGGTGTTTGGGGGGGTTTTGGGCAGCAGGGCACCCCCGATCGGGGATCCACTTTAAGCAAAGCATTTGGCACACAATAATGAAAACACCATTGAAAGTGGAATTTCACTTTATGCAGACCAAAACCGAGGTTAGAGATAAACCTGCTTATCACCGGCCTGAGGTCTAAGACTCTTATGTGGGGCGTCTATCTCTTTGTAGGGAAACCTCCCAAATCGACGTTTTTGCTAATCCCACGACACATGCATCATGGGGAGGGGGGGGGGAGTGAAATTATTATTCCGGCCAATCAGGGTATACACACAGCGAATTGGATTGACCCAGACAGGAAAAACAACACATGACAATCCTATGTTGTGTTCTTCATTAAGTAGCAGGACATCTCCCTTGACTTTGGGTCCACTTTAACCCGTAGTTTACCTGAAAAGCTTGAAAGCCAAATATCCTGGTGAATAGATGTATCTGAGGCTACTGCTATGATCGCCACAGTCTGGGCTGGAGCCAGGGCTAACACCGCCAAGGCTGGAGCCATTATGGAGCCCTGCCAACCCTACCGTATAGTGATGGTGACGGGTAAGGTGGGTATCGCCTGTCAAGCATTGCCCCGCCATTAGCCCTCATGTCCTACCTGCGCCCCGCCTGCTCCCCGGGCCACAAGATGCCGCATCCTCCGCTGTGGGCAGCGCTGTAAGGTGGCGGCCGGGCCTCCTCGGATACGTCAGTCGGGGGCCACAACACCACCGGTATTGCGAGGCGTCGGGAACGCTCGTATGGCCTCTACCTGTCGGGAGGAGGAACAGCACTTCCGGGCCGCTGCTGAAGCTGTTGCTAGGGAGGAGCAGGCGTCGCTAGGGAGGAGCAGGCGTTGCCAGGGAAGGCCTGTGCTGGGTGTGACGGTGATGCTGCGATCAGCTGAGTGTCAGGCGCACCCTAGCATCCCATTCATCTGCTTTGTGGAACCTCCGCTGCTAGGAGGCACCAGCTAGGAGGAACCTCAGCTACTAGTGACACCACCGTATATCCAAAGCAGTCACAACATACTGGTGTTAGGAGGATGATGATGATGATGATGATGTGAGGAGGGGAGTGAGTGGTCACTATAGAGGAGCAGCAGATGAAGTGACGGCCTGGGAATCTACAAGGCAGCAGCTGACCGGACACATCACATGAGGATGATGATGATGATGATGATGTGAGGAGGGGAGTGAGTGGTCACTATAGAGGAGCAGCAGATGAAGTGACGGCCTGGGAATCTACAAGGCAGCAGCTGACCGGGCACATCACCGGAGCCGCGCACACGCTTCCCAGCCCGATCACTCTGCCTGTCCCTCTGTTGGCGGCGGCGGCGGCGGAGCGGAGGCTGCTGGCGGCGATCACTTTTCCTACGGCCACACACCCTGAGGAATACAACCCCACGGATCGGCTCACCCACCCACCCAGATCGGCTCATCCTCCCACCCAGATCGCCTCGCTCGCTCAAACCCACCCAGATCGGCTGGCTAGCTCGCTCACCCAGATCGGACCGACCACCCACCCAGATCGGACCGACCACCCACCCAGATCGGACCACCCACCCACCCAGATCGGCTTAGAAGCACCCTCCACTTACCTCCGGTCAACGCAGTAAGAGGAGGTGCGGAGCGCAGGGCGGATCTATATAGAGGCGGCGCCGGCTGATGACAGCAGCCGTGCGCCGCCTTCTGATTGGTCTAGAGACGATCGTGTAATCGAGGTCAGGAAGAGGTGACCTCCAGCTGAACCTCTGAGGTGTCTTCTAGACGAATCTTCAGGAGCTGACCGGCGCTGATCCCCAACATGGCCCTGAGGTAAGAAAATGCCAGCCACGTAAAATTTACGTGGCTGGCACTTAAGTGACAGAGAGGCAACCACGTGAATTTTACGTGGCTGGCATTTAAAGGGTTAATAACTCACAAGGCTCTCTACAAATAAATCCGCTCATACATTTCATCACTAGTCCAAAATTACCAACCTAGATGCAGTCTCCACTCTGCTCATGACCTCCTCTCGTACTCTACCTTGATCACTCACTCCCACTCTCAAGTCCAGGACTTCACACATGCCACCCCACTCCTCTGGAATGCCCTTCCTCATACTAGGGCTTGGCCCTCTCTCCTATTGTATCCCTGCATCTTTATTTATTGACTTGTCTGTTAAATTTGATTCTTAATATTGTGTGTTTTTTACGCATTGTCATCATAGTTGTATTATAAGTACTTTCACCTTGTAAAGCGTCCCAGAATACGATGCCAATTTGATTGATAGTATTGGTTAGAGATGAGCGAACTTCTCAAAAATTCGTTTCGGGCGATACCCCGAATTTCTCAAAGAAATTCGGTTTCGTCTGAATCGAACTTTAGCGAATAGCTCATCTCTGGTGGGAGCCGGGAGGCCGGCTACGCAGTCAGCGGGCGGCCTCCCCGCTCCCACTATACAGCAAACACTTACCGGCATGGTGGGAGCGGGGAGGCCGGCTGCGCTGTCAGCTGTCATCAG
Source organism: Gastrophryne carolinensis (assembly GCA_027917425.1). Lineage (NCBI taxonomy): Eukaryota > Metazoa > Chordata > Amphibia > Anura > Microhylidae > Gastrophryne > Gastrophryne carolinensis. The sequence goes on along the minus strand of CM051241.1, from coordinate 28,138,978 downwards.
AGGACGTGTCATCAGAGGAAGCCGGCTTCCTCTGATGACGCGTCCTCTGATGACAGCTGACAGCACAGCCGGCCTCCTCGCTCCCACCATGCCGGTAAGTGTTTGCTGGAAAAAAAAAATGCCGGCATGGTGGGAGTGGGGAGGCCGGCTGCGCTGTCAGCGGGCGGCGGAAGCCGGCTTCCACTGCCCGCTGACAGCGCAGCCGGCCTCCCCGCTCCCACCATGCCGGCATTTTTTTTTCCATTTCACGGCTTGGTGAGAGCGGGGAGGCCGGCTGCGCCGTCAGCGGGCGGCAGAAGCCGGCTTCCGCCGCCCGCTGACAGCGCAGCCGGTCTCCCCGCTCCCACCATGCCGGCATTTTTTTTTTTTTTATTTCAGGGAAAATTCGGTCAGCACGAACCACTAAAAATTCGGGTTCGTGCTGAATCGAATTTTCCCTGAAATTCGGAGCGAATTCAGGTTCGTTAGAACCGATTCGCTCATCCCTAGTCTTGGTCATCATTACTACCCTTTAAGGTAGTGATAGGCATGTGCTGCAGGAGGATTTCAAGTAGCACAAACTATATTAGTGAATAAACTGTCAATAGCAACAACACTGGAGCATTAGTCTAATAATTATCCTAGACTTCAGCAATGCCCTTGAAGGTAGAGCTTGGGCAGCAGATGAATCTCATGTAGCACAATCTTTATCAGATAGAGGCATAGTCACAAGAGCCACGGGTACCTAAGAGTACAAGCCAACAACAATGCAACATTAATCATTTGAGAGCCCTGTTCTTCACCAGTACCCTCGAATGTAGTGATAGTCTTGTGCAGCAGTAGGAACTTAAGTAGCACAGTCGGTATCAGGTAGAGGCATAAAGAAGAGAGCCACAGGTGTAAACACCAGATCAGGAGCCGAAGTGGAGAATCATAAAAACTGGACAAAGAGCAAAAGCAGGCAATAACACAAGACAGGTCAATGGTCAAATGCATAGCCATACCAGCTGGGTCAGGAGGTCTAGGGATAGAGATTCAGGCTGATCTAGCTGCAACAAAAACAGGAATAGCACGACCGGAACAAATGCAAGCTTCAAAGACCTGCTGACAATCATCTTAAGATGCTGGGCAATGCTCATGTCAAATTTTGCATAATTGGGATGCTAATGGAAATTGCTATATAGGGCCACGTCCATTAGCTTTCATGACTGTAATAGATGTTTACATGCTTATTCTACTAGGGATACTCAAAGGCAACTGGACTTGCTGGACTTATTGGCACCATTCTTTGCCCTGATTAAAGCGGTCCTCAACCCTGAATAAGAGCCTATCTTATATGTTTCCCACACCCTGTACATACAGATTGCCCACATTAAAAATCATCCTACCTGCTCCTACTGCATTTTCTGAACCTTTAAACATCCAAGATGGCGGCTCAGGGAATATCTGGCAGGCTGCAAACAGGAAGTTCCTTCTGACTGTTCTGCTCTGCATTCTGGGATTGCTGATCTTTTCCAGGCCCCAGCTCTGATCTGTGTGAGCAAAGCACAGCTATAACCCGCCCCCCTGTACTTTATCCCACTCTCCTCAGTAAGTGTGATGCTTCTGAGTAAAGATGGCAGCACCCTTATCCTAAAGTCCTGAACAGAGTTGCAGCCCAGTGGGGAAAAGAATGATAAGTGACTAAAAACGTAAAATATATTAATTGTAGATGCTGGGGAATCGTTTTATAAGGGTTTGTGCTTTTCAATAAATCATGGTGAAGGTCTGGTGTAAATAGTGGATTACATATTTAATTGCTATGCACTCACTAAACTTTTTTGTATTCACCTTTGATGTTGTTTCAGTTGCACTATATTTACATAGTTAACTTAGTTTCAAAAAAGGCAAGTTAAAGCAAGGGAAGGGGTTGGAGGAAAGGCTTTTTTATTATTATTTACAGATTCAGAATCATTTGAATCTGGATACAATCAGGATACAATAATCTCACATCTATGGGCAGTGTTGCCACAGAGCAGTGCATAAAACATGCACATACTATTTCATCCTGACAAAAAAAAATGATTTTAATTAAAACCCACAGGCAAGTAGAATGAAAAATGACAGGCAGCTTCTCTCACATTTCCACTTTTTTCTTGAATGGTAAAAGAACGATAAAAAAGGAGACACATAAAAGTCGGATATTGTTCATTAACTTTAATGATTTATCTTAAATTCTGAGACTCCAAAATAACCTCGCTATAAACGTCTTCTTTTAATCAATGCATAGCCAGCCTGGAGCGGAAAAAGGCAAGTGGGGGTGGCAAGAATGACCCCACCACCATTTTTTGTCGACTTCTGGTTAGTGTAGTTCAAATAAGAAATTTCCAAACTTTTGGGCAGTAACCAGATAATTATTATTTATTTTTTTTAGTAAAAAGGGCATTGCTTTGCGTAGGTAATAGCACATGGATCGGCATGGCTAAGTTGGAGGCAGGATTCAGGGCATGACTGGGCACAGTATGCAGGACATGGCTGAAGACAATTCAGAACACATCTGGATGGCATGGCATATCTGGACAAGGGGTATGTGGAGGCAGGATTCAGGAAAAGGTACAGAACCTTTGAGGGCATGTTTGTACACAGGACATAACTGACTAAATTCCTGGAGACAGGAATCTGGCCACACCTGGACATGGGATACATGGCCTATTGATAACTGCCTTCAAACGCTCCCAGGACAAACACCAACTAATTATATTTGATGATGTGGAAGTGAAGGTTCTAAAGTTCTAGGAAGCCATATCTGGCAAGACAATCTACCGCTGTCTTAAAGCGGACCAAAACCCAGGATTATCCTTGGTTTGATCCTTGCCCCGGGGGCACCCCGATCAAGGTTTCCCCATTGTGTGAAACCCCCCAGGTCGCTTGAACAAACTCACCTCTTCCTGGTCCTATGATGCATGCGAAAGCCCAGAACAGGTTATATTTGTTATGACAATTAAAAGGATATGGTACAATATGTCTGAGGGCATCCTGAAAACTTTTAACAATGCGGTAATCTTGACCACATCCTTCACAGTCTGTATGGAGGTTCCACCATCAGGGACAAGCAGAGGCAATGTAGAATAACTAGAACTGCCAAATAAATAATTGAATCCTCCTTACCTTCTTTGGAAGAGCAATTCATCAGTAGAATCTCATCACACCCAGGGCATACCTTCTTCAGGCTTTTACATTCTGGTCACAGATTCATTGTTCATACTACAAAAACACCAAAACTGGGGCCATTAAGGCTCTAAACAAGACCTGGGATAGGGAAAGACCAACTCCATTCTCAGTCATGTATACAACTTAATTTGCTTCTAGGCTGGTAACTCGTTTTTTAACTATTATTCAAGCCGTGTCTGGAATGTGTCATTACCTAATTCTTTCTCACTTCCTGTTTCAATAGCTCAATATGTAAATGAAAATAAACTGTACTTTGATAGTTCCCTAGCTAGAGGTGCATCTGGGAGGGGGGGGGGCTGGAGTTGAGGGGAAAGCCTGGGATACTCTGGATGTAATAGATTATAGATGTAATAGAGTCAGACTGGGGATTTATTATTATAAGTGTATAGTGTAGCTGTAGTTACTGGAGTAGGCCAATAGATGCCCCCATAGATAGATAGATAATAAATAGAATAAGTAGCGAAGTGTAGTGTTGTTACCTAGGTTTGATATTAGGGGCAGCAGAGGAATCGACCCGTCCTTTTTGGGGATTGTGAACAGGTTGGAGTAAAACCCCTGACCTTCCTCCTGAAAGGGTACCTGACAAATGACCCCTTTTTGAAGGAGTTTGACTGGTTTCGGGATGCCCCTGACCGAAGGATCCTTGCGGGTGGTCTGGCTGCAAACTCTATCTTGTAGCCTGATGACACCACCTCTAGGATCCAAAGATCCGCCACGTTGTGCCTCCAGATATGAGCAAAATGCAAAAGCCGTCCCCCCACCCACTCGAGTGAGGGCGCCCCCTCATGCTGGAGTGGGCTTGGCTGGAGGATTAGGCCCACTTCTCCAGGCCCCTCCTGCCCTATTACAGCTCTGCCTCTACCTCAAAAATCTCTACGAGAGCAAGGACGAAAGGCCCCTCTGCCAGTCCAAAAGAGTCGATATGATGAAGTCCTCTGAAAAGGCCGAGTCGTCCTCTTCCTCTGAGGCAGTTTGCCATCCTTCACCATACCGTCCAGTTTTTCTCCAAAAAATCTGCTCCCTAAAAAAGGTAGATCTATAAGAGCTTTCTTAATGGCGGCAACCGCCAACAATTGTCTTAGCCATAAGGAACGGCGCAAGGCCACAAGCAGAGCAGAAGTTCTAGCAGCTAGCCTGACTGCATCATCCATCGTAGTGATAGCGAACGAGTGAAAGTCCAAACAATCCTTAAAATCTTTGGACTCTTGAATAAGCCTGCGAGACTTATCCCTGGCTAAACTTTTTCTTCATCTTCTTCCTTGAAGCCAGGGACACAATGGCCATGGCACAAACAGGACGTAGAAAGGATCCTTTCATAGCAAAAGCATGGCGGGCCAATTGATTCATTCGTCTCTCCGTGGGATCTCTTAAAGATCCCATAGTAGCAGATGACATGATGGAAGTATTAGACAAGCCTGCTACTGGAGAATCCACCTCAGGTGGGTAAGACCAAAGCTCAATCATGTCCGCCGGAATGGGATACCTAGAGTCTAGTATCCTAGGAACAGCCGGTAATTTGTTAGGATTTTCCCATTCATTTAACTCCATTGTAGAAAAGTGCAGCTGCTCCGGGAACACCTGCCTTTGCCTTACTGGCTTAAACAGATCATCCTTCCCTCTTTTTGCCACCTCAGGAGGGGTGATATTATTATTATTATTATTATTATTATTGTTCATTTATATAGCGCCATCATCTTCCGTAGCGCTTTACAAAGTAGTAATTACAGACAGGGTAGAAAATACACTATTTCAAACGCAGTTTTACAGATGTGACAGTGGATATTCTCCGCAACAGGTTCCAATGCCTCCTCTTATAGGTGGCCTTCTTTGGAATAACCAAGGATAACTGTCTCTCCACATCTGACTGCGCCTCGCTGCCTTCCCCCTCTCCAGGGGAAGGAAGGGATGGGTGAGCCGTTGCGCTCACACCAGCAATAACTGGACTAAAGACCTGAGCCGCAGCTCTATTATGGTCTAACCAATTCTCATGGCGCAAGCGGAACAAACCGTGCTGAAACTACCCCTGGGATCCTGCTTACATAAGGGGCAGAGCCCGCCCTGCTCTAATGGGATGCCCGAATCCCTATCCCCTGATGCCTCCTTCATGGTGTTTTTTTTTTCTTTTTTTAATTTGGCAATCAGACCTAAAAGGCCCTAAGCCTAAAACCAATCCCAAAAGGGACCGGGAGGAACCACAACCCTTTTCTAATCTTCTTCCAAATTCTAAAAAATAAAACAGGAGAAAAGAAAGCATTAAAAATCTCCCTCTCTTTTTTTTTTTTTTTTTTTTTTAACTGATAAAAAGATAAAACTGACAATCATTATAATAATAAAATATATTCATACAGATAATATATATATATATATTGTAGGGATCTTCCCGGGGGATGGTGTGTTTGGACACAGTTCACGACAGACTTAGGTGTTATAAAAGCAGGTCTTGGCGTTTATTCATGGCATAAACAGTCCAGTAAACAAAACATACAGCAGCAGCGTGCTTCTTTAGTGTACAAAACAAAATAAAGACCTAGCCCGTCTGGGCGCTTACTAGCAGGTTCTTCTCACCTAGCTGACACTTTTAAAACACAGCGTTCGCCTGGACATCGCAGGGTGAGTTTTTAGCTCCAGCAGTGGCTGCGTTCGCAGCTTCCTTCACACACACACAGGCTGTTCATTTCTGGCTGAGAGCAATAGCCTGCAGTCTCTGCAGAGCTTTTACCTCCCAGGCTAATTAGGATCAGAGCTCACCTGATTCAAAACCCAAACCGGATCGGAGGGGTGTGGAATGACAGGTCCCTCTACCAAACCTACCTGCCATTCCATATAAATCCAGGCCCGGCAAAATTGAACAACACCTCAGCAGCATACCACTGCTGGGAAACAAATCAATCCTGGACTTACCATCTCACCCAGCGTAGTAACCTAGGTGAAATGTACACCCCCTCGACCACTTCTCCAGTGACATGTCTACATATCCCCCCCCTCTTTTTCAGACCAGAGGGCTGAGCATTTTGTCCCCACAGACAATGTACCCTCGACAATGCGTCAGCATTTGCTTGTAATTTCCCTGGCCTGTGTTCCACAGTGAAATTAAAGTTTTGTAGGGACAGAAACCATCTAGTCACTCTTGCGTTTCTCTCCTTGTTTAACTTCATCCATGTTAGGGGGGCATGGTCTGTCACTAACTTGAATTTCCTGCCTAGTAAGTAATATTTTAGGGATTCGAGGGCCCACTTCACTGCCAAACACTCTCGCTCCACAATGGCATAATTTTTTTCGGCCGGGGTTAGCTTTCTACTCAAGTACATCACCGGATGCTCCTCACCATTTACTACTTGTGAGAGTACTGCACCTAAGCCTGTGTTAGAAGCATCTGTCTGGACCAGAAATTCTCGCCTGAAATCGGGGGTAACTAACACAGGTTGTTGGCACAAGGCAGATTTAAGGCTTTGGAAAGCCTTCTCGGCCTCTGGAGTCCACGTGATCATGGCTCTCTTTCCGCCCTTGGTCAAGTCAGTTAGGGGAGCAGCAACTGAGGCAAAGTTCGGCACAAATCTACGGTAATAGCCCGTAATACCAAGGAAAGCTCTGACCTGTTTCTTTGTCAGGGGTTTTGGCCAATTCTGTATTGCCTCCACTTTATTTAGCTGTGGCTTAATCAACCCTCTTCCAATAATGTAGCCCAGATACTTGGCCTCTTCTAGGGCTACTGCACACTTCTCGGCATTTATGGTCAATCCTGCATCACTTATGGTATCCAATACGGCCTGTACCTTACAGAGGTGACTTTCCCAATCAGGGCTAAAAATGACCACATCATCGAGGTAGGCAGCTGAGTAATCACGATGTGGTCGCAAAATCAAGTCCATCAACCTCTGGAAAGTCGCAGGTGCTCCATGTAACCCGAACGGCATCACTACATACTGGAATAGCCCATCAGGGGTGGAGAATGCAGTTTTCTCTTTAGCCTCATTAGTAAGTGGAATCTGCCAGTAGCCCTTTGTGAGATCGAGGGTGGTTATGTACCTGGCATTACCCAACTTCTCAATCAACTCATCTACCCTGGGCATAGGATAGGCATCAAATTTTGAGATCTCATTCAACTTTCTGAAATCGTTACAGAACCTCCAAGTTCCATTAGGCTTTGGGATTAATACAATCGGGCTGGACCATTCACTCTGTGACACCTCAATTACTCCCAGATCAAGCATACGTTTTACCTCGGCAGATACGGCTTCCCTACGGGCTTCTGGGATCCTATAGGGCTTGAGGTTTACTCTGCTTCTAGGCTCAGTTTCAATGTGATGACAGATGAGGTGTGTACGCCCTGGAAGGTCAGAAAACTTGTCTTTGTTTTTCTGTAAAAATTCCTGAACCTCCTGTTTCTGTGACACTGATAGGGTATCACCAACCTTGACTGGAGGGATTGGTTGTGACAAATTATTAACAGTATTTGTCGCCCCCAAGGATTCCCTGTCTTTCCAGGGCTTAATCAAGTTTACGTGGTAAACTTGGAAAGGCTTCCTTCTACCTGGTTGGTGCACCTTGTAGTTCACCTCACTGACCTTTTCCACAATCTCATAGGGACCTTGCCACTTCGCCAGGAATTTACTCTCAACAGTGGGAACTAGTATAAGGACCCTATCGCCTGGGTTAAATGTCCTGATTCTTGCAGACCGGTTGTAGATTCTACTTTGGGCCTCTTGCGCCCTCTGGAGGTGTTCCCTTACTAGGGGCATTACAGCGGCTATACGGTCCTGCATTTGTGCTACATGTTCAATAACGCTCTTGTATGGGGTGGACTCGCTCTCCCATGTCTCTTTTGCAATGTCCAGTAGACCCCTAGGGTGACGGCCATAGACCAACTCGAATGGTGAGAACCCTGTGGACGCTTGGGGCACTTCCCTAATAGCAAACATGAGGTAGGGTAACAAATGATCCCAGTCACGGCCATCTTTTTCCACCACTTTTTTCAACATATGTTTCAAAGTTTTGTTAAATCTCTCCACCAATCCGTCCGTCTGGGGGTGGTATACAGAGGTACGGATGGGTGAGATTTTAAATAGTTTGCATAACTCCTTCATCACCTTTGACATAAAGGGTGTACCTTGGTCAGTCAGGATTTCTTTGGGGATTCCAGTCCTAGAGAACATATAAAACAACTCACGTGCAATTGTTTTAGATGCGGTGTTTCTTAAGGGCACAGCTTCAGGATAGCGGGTCGCATAATCCATGACCACCAGAATATACTGGTGTCCCCTAGCGGATTTTACAATGGGACCCACTAAATCCATGGCTATACGCTCAAAAGGCACCTCTATAATAGGGAGCGAAATCAAAGGACTGCGAAAATGTGACACTGGGGCACTAAGCTGACATGTGGGGCACGACTCGCAGTGCTTTTTAATATCATTATATATCGCCGGCCAGTAGAACCTCTGGAGAACACTCTCCTGCGTTTTGTCAGTCCCCAAGTGTCCCCCAAGAACATGGTTATGTGCCATGTCAAGCACCTGACGCCGGTACGGCTTAGGCACCAGAAGCTGTTCCACAATCTCATCCTTAATCTTAGTGACTCTATAGAAAAGATCATTAGTCACAGAAAAATGTGGAAATCTTTTCTCAGCATCTGGTTCCTGAGGTACCCCATTCATGACAGAAACCTGCTCTCTCGCATTTTTGAGAGTGGGGTCCTGTAACTGTGCAGTCCCAAAATTATCCCTAGACACCTCTAAGTCTGGTATATTTTGCTCAGTGGGAGGAGCCTCCTCCTCTCCAGCCAGGACCTGCAAAGGAAAACAATCATTTTCATCCTGCACACTTTTATCATTTACAGGGGGCAATGCAACAACCTTAGGAGTATCCTCACTCCTTTCGGGGGATTTTCTTTTTCCCCAGAGAGCCCAGAATAATGGAAAATCGCGCCCCAATATTACGTTATGCATGAGGTTTTTAACCACACCCACTTCATATTGTACGGTGCCTTGTTCAGTCCCGACTTCAGCCAACACTATAGGGTACACTTTTGTATCCCCATGTATACAAACAACACTCATATGCTTTTTACACTCAAAGTCGCCAGCCACCAGGCTGGCATGCACCAAGGTTACGAGGCTTCCTGAGTCCAGCAACGCCTTAACAGGAAAATCATTAATTGTAACGTTGCAGATTTGCGGTTCAGTCTCTAGTCCAGGAACTGCAACACAAGATGGTTCCGCAAATAGCGACTGACGTCGATTAGCCTCACATTCCATGGGCTCAGTGGTAAGAGGGCAATGGGCAGACACGTGTCCCATCTCATGGCATCTCCAGCACTGGATAGAGCCTGGTCTCCTTGGCAAGGAGTCCTTTTTAGGGCCACTTAGCCACCCGGGACCATCCCCAGTCTTTTGCCCCTGAGACACCACTTGAGCCCTTTTTCCTCCCTCAGCACCCCTCCACACTCCCCCAATAGATGGAAGTCTCTTACCAGCTGATGGCACAGATCTGGCACTCCGGGGAGGTGAGGGGGCTGCAGAAACATCACGGAGGTAGTGCTCAGTCGCCTGGAACCTCTCCACAAGGTTGACAAGTTCGTTTGCATTCTTAGGGTCACCTTGTCCCACCCAGCGTTGCAGGTCAGCAGGAAGTGCTCGGTGGTAGCGATCCATCACAACCCTCTCTAGGATCTGTGCAGGAGTAGAAGTGTCTGGCTCCAACCACTTTCTCGCCAAATGGATCAGGTCATACATCTGGGACCTCGCCGATTTGTCCAAACTGTAGCTCCAGTTGCGTACCCTCCTGGCACGGACCGCAGTAGTAACGCCTAGTCGGGCAAGTATCTCCGCTTTTAGCCGAGTATAGTCCTTAACCTCTTGCTCACTGAGGTCATAGTAGGCCTTTTGAGGTTCCCCTGTTAAATAGGGCGCAATTACCTCTGCCCACTCAGCGACTGGTAACTTCTCTCGCTCAGCCACACGCTCAAACACAGTTAGGAAGGCCTCAACATCGTCCTCAGCAGTCATCTTTTGCAGTGCTCGCTGCACAGCTCTTCTCACATCAAAAGTCTCTGGAGCGGCTCGCACCACTGACTGGGGGTTGGCAACCACAGGCGCCTCTTGTTTTGCTATCAGGTGTTCAATAAGTTGTTGTTGGGCAGCCATGGTCTGTTCATGTCGTCTGTTGGCCTCTATCTGAGCCTGTTGTTGTTGCAAACTTACTTGCATAAACTGCTTCAGCATCTCCTCCATGTTGCCCGACTGTTCTTGGAGTGTAGTTGCAGCTTTCACCCAAGACATAAGCAGCTGTAGCAAGTCTGTCCACACCGTTGCCCCTAGCAACCGTTTTGCCCGCTCCGCAGCACCAATTGTAGGGATCTTCCCGGGGGATGGTGTGTTTGGACACAGTTCACGACAGACTTAGGTGTTATAAAAGCAGGTCTTGGCGTTTATTCATGGCATAAACAGTCCAGTAAACAAAACATACAGCAGCAGCGTGCTTCTTTAGTGTACAAAACAAAATAAAGACCTAGCCCGTCTGGGCGCTTACTAGCAGGTTCTTCTCACCTAGCTGACACTTTTAAAACACAGCGTTCGCCTGGACATCGCAGGGTGAGTTTTTAGCTCCAGCAGTGGCTGCGTTCGCAGCTTCCTTCACACACACACAGGCTGTTCATTTCTGGCTGAGAGCAATAGCCTGCAGTCTCTGCAGAGCTTTTACCTCCCAGGCTAATTAGGATCAGAGCTCACCTGATTCAAAACCCAAACCGGATCGGAGGGGTGTGGAATGACAGGTCCCTCTACCAAACCTACCTGCCATTCCATATAAATCCAGGCCCGGCAAAATTGAACAACACCTCAGCAGCATACCACTGCTGGGAAACAAATCAATCCTGGACTTACCATCTCACCTAGCGTAGTAACCTAGGTGAAATGTACACCCCCTCGACCACTTCTCCAGTGACATGTCTACAATATATATATATATATATATATATATATATATATATATATATATATATACACATATATATATTATAAACATATACAAATATATAATAACAATATAAATAATATAACTAACTGAAATATGAATTGATAATGCAATTAATCAAAAAAATTATATAAAAATTGATAATGGCGAAGTCCACTCACCACCACCGCTCTTCTCTTTACCGCTATACAAAAAGAAATGATCAAACACATAATATATATATATCATAGCTTAGTGCAAACAACGGCAAAATCAGCTTGCCCTGAGGCAGCAATATGAATAAACCAGCGGAACCCCCGAAAGCCATCCTAATCACAAGGCATTTCTAGGCCAGCACCTTGGCCCAACTGGCCACCGCCGCAATCGCACTGCCATCTGGCTGCAATATATATATATATATATATATATATATATATATATATATATATACACACCTCGCCCGGGGAGAGAAACAACTGAATACACGGCCTTGTGGTTCCGGGTTAAACTCTGCCCCTTGCGTGACGTCAGCCACGTCCCTTAAGGGCATACATAAAAAAATGTTTTTTTTTTTCTTTCCAAAAAAATTTTTTTTTTTTTATATAATTTTTTTTTTTTTTAAAGATAAAAAACCTACCTAACTGGAAGAAGGAAGGGTTGGGTAAAAAATAAAAAACATTCCTCAGCAGGTACACCAGAGAAAAACCTGCGGCTGACTTGCTTTTCAAAAAAGCCTGCAGCCCAGAGCATATACACTCTGTAAGCGCCCCAAGACCCCGGCGCTTCCACCTTACATTCACGGACCCCAAAACAGCCAATGCTGTGGAGGCATAAACTTGGGTCTTGAGGGATCCGTGGGAATAAGGCTACGCAGAGAGCCGACAGGGTTCAGTCCCCCGCTTGCTGCCAATCTTTGAGAGCTAATCTCTTGAACAAACTTTACAGTCACTTGCCACTGCAAGAAATAAAAAACTGATCTTGGTGAGGAGGCAGATGCTACTTATGGGCCGGGAGGGGCCACACCTGTTTTCTTTCTTGCAGTCACGTGATCAGCAAGGAGGTAATCCCAAGCGTAAGGAGTGCCTGGAATGGATTGGAAAAAACTACTTGGGACCTTGGATGTGAAGGCTACAAGAGGGTGCTCCTGAAGGCTCATTGGGATCCCAGGAGGGGATGCCCAGAAAGAAGATAGAACAGGAGGAGACTCCACTGAGAAGTACTGGGGAGGAAACCATGTTTTTCTGTTGAATTGTGTTAAATGAGAATGTGCTGCAGAGTGAAAAGTGTTAACTAAAGAAAGTGAAACTCATGAAGGGAACTCTGTGCTTTAATGTCTCTGCTGTGCTCTAGAAGATTGTGGTGACCATTCCATGGACTGCGTAAGAACAATGCCTTGTCCCTGGCCAACCGCCTGGGCCCAATTTGAAGAACTTTAACCCTTTTTAGTTGAGCATCCCCAAGTGTACGCACCAACCTCCAAATGTTGCCTGCCTACTTACTTGCAAAAGTAAAGTATATTTATCTGTATCTAACTGTGCACAAGATGCTGAGCTTGGCTAGAACATAGGGCACCCTATACACTGAATACAGGACATGGCTTGACACAGGACCCAGGACATGGCTACCCTCATAGGGCACCCTATACACTGAATACAGGACATGGCTTGACACAGGACCCAGGACATGGCTACCCTCAAGTCACAGCAGAAGACAGAAATCAAAGGAACTCAAGATGTACACATGACTGTACACAGGATGAAGGGCATGGTTGCAGAGGGCAAAGCTGGAGTGCTCCCCAGGCTACAGTGAAGCGTAATTCTTGAGACCAGCCAAGCAGCATTCGCAAAAATGCCATGTTGGCTGCATTGCACAGGTTACTCAGGTGGGGGGCGGGGGCACAGTGGAAGGAAAGAAGTGTTTTGTGCTGCTTTAAGTGAAGCAATCAATGAGAAATGCCACATAAAAAGTTATTTAAGCTCTACCGCTGGATTAAGGTGCCTGATCCTGGGTAGTCCCAAACCCCCAAAAGTCACAGGAAAAATTTAGTGATCTGCACTCTTCTTAATAAAACTCCACTTTAAATCAAATCCAATTAAAAACATCTCCAAATAAATGATCCAAACCTTAAAATCAGTGAATGAGAAAGTCATGGTAAAGGTGAGTAAACAGGATAGCCACTGTTTCGGACAACCATAGTTTACATGGCACATCTCACTTAGCATTTATATACTATAGCAGATAAATCATTATTTCAGTAACTGAAGCACTTTTTTACCTTTGTGTGTCAGGAATTAATGATAAATGCCCTGGGAAGTTGTTGGCAGGCTTGTTGCTGCTTCACAACAATGCTCACAAGTTTCACAAATCACAAGCTAATATCAAGGAGTGTGGCTTCATGGAGCTTAACCTACCACCTTAACGCTCAGACCAGACTCCCAGTGATTACTTTCTCGTAACCTATTTCATAACAACATTTTTGAATGGGCACTAATTTCCTGAACAAATTGCAGTAAAAGAGTCAGTAACAGGGCTCCTGCAGCAGCAAGAAGTCTTCATCTATTCTGAGGGTATCCAATCACTGAAGGTGAAATTTAGGGTGTGTTGAGATCAGGGAGGATTATATTCACAAAACAGGTACACTCCTGGTAGATACAAGATATAGCATACAGCTGTATGCAGGATTCAGGGCCACAGTTCCGCACTACACATGGATACACACAGAATTCAGAACATAGCTGGATCAAGGATGCAGGTACAGAGTCCAATCCCTGCCCTACATATAAGGTAGAAGAAGTCGTCAATGGAGACTGGGGCATTCAAGTAATGAGAGGTAGAGGGTTAACATTATAAGACTTCCTATTTTTCTGAAGGTGGCAATCCCCTTGAAATTGCAAAATGGTTTTGTGGAAATTACATATATCATTTTGCATTGCTTCATCTGTGTTCTTAGCTTCTTCTTTAGAGATGCCCTTTGAACTCCCTACTTTTGGCCAAACTTTCCCTTGAAATGACTTTCTACAGCAGATCATTTATAGTTGTCCTACAGTAGAGGCGCGCAGGAAAGACGGGCGGTCCTGTCATTGTGGCAAATTACAGTAAGGCTCGGAAGGATGTAGCCATTTATCAACGCTGCAAAGAGTAATGAATGGAAAGTGTATGCAAGACTGGAAACAAAGGAGCGGCCAATATTTCTTATTTACTCATTATTATGTTTGACTGACACATTCAAATGGAAACTGAACTACACTCTTCATCTTGAGAATTTAAAAGAATCAAAATTGCTTATTTATGGACTTTTAATTCACCTTCCGTCTGGCTTAATTGGACAATCATAAGAAGGTATTATCCTTTCCCACAAAACCCATATCTTTCTTATATTGCAAGTTTCAGCAGGCCAGCTCTTGAGCTGTATAAGATTGTGCTTTTATTAGAAAGTGCTCTGTTAGACTGATGCATTGATTATGTAGAAGATCCATAAAAAAATATGGTATATTCCAGAGTCACCTGCTGCTGTTGAACCAGAGGAAGGATTACTTGGTGCCCTCAAATTAGAAGAGATTTTTTAAGGCATGTCAATGGATCTTTTAACTGTGCAGCTGGATCTTTTCCAGGATAGCACTGGATCTTTCCCAAATGTGCCACTGGATCTTTCTCATGTGTGTCAATAGATCTTTCTCAGGTGTGCCATTGGTTTGCACTAGATTTTTACCAGGTGTGCTAATTCTTAGATGTGCCATTGGACCTTTCCCAGGTTTGCACTGAATTTTTCCCACGAATGCCACTGGACCTTTCTTAAATGTGCCCCTGGATTTTTCTCATGACCTTTCTCAGTTGTGCCATTGGACATGCCCCAGGTTTGCACTAGATTTTTACCAGGTGTGTTCATTCTTAGATGTGCCATTGGACCTATCCCAGGTTTGCACTGAATCTTTCCCACGAATGCCACTGGACCTTTCCCAAATGTACAACTGGGTGTTTCTCATGTGTGTCAATGGATCTTTCTCAGGTTTAAAAAAAATACCAGGTGTGCCAATGGATCTTTCTTAGATGTGCAATTGGACCTTTCCCAGTTCTGCATTGGATCTTTCTCAGATGTGCCACTGGATATTCTCCAGGTATGTCACTGAATAGTCCTCTGAAAGAAGGCAATATGACAAGCAGCAAGAAAATCGACTACCGACTGATCCCCCCTGGTCTGACATTGTCTCTGTTACCTTTACTAGCTGCTATTACAAAACACACAGTCTATTGCCTAATTTACAAGTATGGATGCTTGAAAAAGCTCAAATTTGAGTGAAACTCATTGGAAGATACAAATCTCTAAGCATACAATAAGCAGAGTTGTTTTATAACATTTTTGTATTGTTTTGTCTCACATGCAAGGCTATGCTAATATTTTAAAGTGTGTTAACTGAAAATAAAAGGTACAAATTCAGTATATATTTGAAACAGAGCATTGAGACTTATTGCTGAATAGAGGGGAGTAGAAAGATGAGGGTAAAGCCCATTTGGAGGAGCAGCGTTGATTTGGGGTACCCTTGAGACCAGTATTCAAACATTGGGAAATGGAAACGGGCAACAACGTCACTGGATCCTTCCCAGGTGTGTCATTAAATCTTAGTACTAAAGTACTTTTGAGCAAGGCATATAACTCCAACAACTTCTCCCTGGGTGCCATGTCTAGGTGCCAATACAATCCTAAGGCTCATGTCTGGTTGACACCCTCACTGTTAGTGATAGTCTGGAATCAATCCTTGCTCACTTCAATGCACTTTAAACAGTGTGCTTGCATTACCCAACCCTAACACTCCCACCACAGACGACAGAACAGGAAGTGAAAAAGTTTAAAATATATCTTTATTTTTTAAAAGGAAAATATAAAACAATGCCATATTTAGTCCTACACAATGGGAATACCTTTGCGTGTGCCTGGACAATCAATTTAATGGTTCCAGGTAGGCCTGGTCCACAAGTCCATCCCTAACAAGTTTGTTAAAGTGGACCAACACCCACCACTGATTGGATCTATAAGATTCCCGGGCCGATCAGCTCCCTCCCCGCTGTGTGAGAAACCCCCTGGACGCCCACAAACCTTACCTCCTCCCGTTCCAACGGTGCATGCGCGGGCAGCCGTGTGTCCCTCTAGCAGGGCGCACTCCCTGTAAGAGGGACACGCGAGAGGCGGCGGCGGCCTCAGCTTATCCGTCGGCAGTGAGGTAAGTTTTTTGGGGCTTTCTGGGGTGTTTCACACACCCCGATCGGGGTGCCCTACAGAAGTGGACCAACACCCAGGATAGTGAAAATTCTGGGTGTTGGTCCACTTTAAGGGGAAATTGTATGGCGTTACATCAGCTTGGAAGCAAACGATGACTTCGCTCAAGTGGAAAACGGAGAAAGTAATGGACCTCCAGAAAATGTTTTTGACACAGGGCCTTATTCATGAAGGTATAGCGCCAGGTAGTGAAATCCAAAGACAGGAACGCACACCACAAAAGGATTATGAATAAAGTCAAAATCATTTATATTATATGCACAGAGTATATACAATAATCGTATTATGTCAAAGCCAAATCATCAAAGGAAAAACTATTACAACTGTAGCCTCTCACAAAAATGCATCTATGTGCCATGTATAATACAAAGTGAAACAACAAGCTGCTTAATAGCGCCAGGTAGTGCCTGTACAGCGGCAGGTGAACGCCGGAGGCGGCACGCAATGACACATTTATGAAGCCGAATCTGATGAGTGACTGATGAGTATCCCAGGCTCAGCGTACAGCAACGGCGTTCAGCCTTGCAGAGCACCACGTCTTACCTGTCGCTACCTGGCGCTCTCCCATACATTTCAATGGACGATCCTTAAATCCCTTTTCTGATCCCAATTTTTTTTTTGTATTTCTTGGGCAAGAAAATTACATTTTTGAAAACTTTTTGGATTAATTATTAGTGATGAGTAGTATTCGATCGAGCCGGTATTCGATCGAATACTACGCTGTTCGTCATACTCGATTTCGATCGAGTACAGCGGCGATGGCGCACTCACAATTCGTTTCCCCTCCCACCTTCCCTGGCGCGTTTTTTACACCAATCACCATGCAGGGGGGGGTGGGACAGGTCCTGGGAGGACGCTGGCATCGCGAAAACGGCGTCTACACGCATTGGCTGGAAAAACCACGTGACCTCGAATATACAAAACTCAGCACTTCCTCTTCGTCAGCATTAGCAGCTTGAACTTAGTGAGGGACAGACGCTCACAGCAGGGAAAGACAGGCTGTCGCTGGCAGGGCCCCAGAAGCTCGGAATATCGCTTTTACCACCATCTATACCAGCTACCAGAAGACAAGACAGTCCTTAAGAGCCCTTATTAGGGCTGCTACGCTGAACAGTATATAGCTCATATTCTATGTAGTCAGGCAGGGCCCCAGAAGCTCAGAATATACCTTTTACCACCATATATACCAGCTACCAGAAGACAAGACAGTCCTTAATAGCCCTTATTAGGGCTGCTACGCTGAACAGTATATAGCTCATTTTCTATTTAGTCAGGCAGGGCCCCAGAAGCTCAGAATATACCTTTTACCACCATATATACCAGCTACCAGAAGACAAGACAGTCCTTAATAGCCCTTATTAGGGCTGCTACGCTGAACAGTATATAGCTCATTTTCTATTTAGTCAGGCAGGGCCCCAGAAGCTCAGAATATACCTTTTACCACCATATATACCAGCTACCAGAAGACAAGACAGTCCTTAAGAGCCCTTATTAGGGCTGCTACGCTGAACAGTATATAGCTCATATTCTATGTAGTCAGGCAGGGCCCCAGAAGCTCAGAATATACCTTTTACCACCATATATACCAGCTACCAGAAGACAAGAGAGTCCTTAAGAGCCCTTATTAGGGCTGCTACGTTGAACAGTATATAGCTCATATTCTAAGTAGTCAGGCAGGGCCCCAGAAGCTCAGAATATACCTTTTACCACCATATATACCAGCTACCAGAAGACAAGACAGTCCTTAATAGCCCTTATTAGGGCTGCTACGCTGAACAGTATATAGCTCATTTTCTATTTAGTCAGGCAGGGCCCCAGAAGCTCAGAATATACCTTTTACCACCATATATACCAGCTACCAGAAGACAAGACAGTCCTTAATAGCCCTTATTAGGGCTGCTACGCTGAACAGTATATAGCTCATTTTCTATTTAGTCAGGCAGGGCCCCAGAAGCTCAGAATATACCTTTTACCACCATATATACCAGCTACCAGAAGACAAGACAGTCCTTAAGAGCCCTTATTAGGGCTGCTACGCTGAACAGTATATAGCTCATTTTCTATTTAGTCAGGCAGGGCCCCAGAAGCTCGGAATATACCTTTTACCACCATATATACCAGCTACCAGAAGACAAGACAGTCCTTAAGAGCCCTTATTAGGGCTGCTACACTGAACAGTATATAGCTCATATTCTATGTAGTCAGGCAGGGCCCCAGAAGCTCAGAATATACCTTTTACCACCATATATACCAGCTACCAGAAGACAAGACAGTCCTTAATAGCCCTTATTAGGGCTGCTACGCTGAACAGTATATAGCTCATTTTCTATTTAGTCAGGCAGGGCCCCAGAAGCTCAGAATATACCTTTTACCACCATATATACCAGCTACCAGAAGACAAGACAGTCCTTAAGAGCCCTTATTAGGGCTGCTACGCTGAACAGTATATAGCTCATTTTCTATTTAGTCAGGCAGGACCCCAGAAGCTCGGAATATACCTTTTACCACCATATATACCAGCTACCAGAAGACAAGACAGTCCTTAAGAGCCCTTATTAGGGCTGCTACGCTGAACAGTATATAGCTCATATTCTATGTAGTCAGGCAGGGCCCCAGAAGCTCAGAATATACCTTTTACCACCATATATACCAGCTACCAGAAGACAAGACAGTCCTTAAGAGCCCTTATTAGGGCTGCTACGCTGAACAGTATATAGCTCATTTTCTATGTAGTCAGGCAGGGCCCCAGAAGCTCAGAATATACCTTTTACCACCATATATACCAGCTACCAGAAGACAAGACAGTCCTTAAGAGCACTTATTAGGGCTGCTACGCTGAACAGTATATAGCTCATTTTCTATTTAGTCAGGCAGGGCCCCAGAAGCTCGGAATATACCTTTTACCACCATATATACCAGCTACCAGAAGACAAGACAGTCCTTAAGAGCCCTTATTAGGGCTGCTACGCTGAACAGTATATAGCTCATATTCTATGTAGTCAGGCAGGGCCCCAGAAGCTCAGAATATACCTTTTACCACCATATATACCAGCTACCAGAAGACAAGAGAGTCCTTAAGAGCCCTTATTAGGGCTGCTATGTTGTACAGTATATAGCTCATTTTCTATGTAGTCAGGCAGGGCCCCAGAAGCTCAGAATATACCTTTTACCACCATATATACCAGCTACCAGAAGACAAGACAGTCCTTAATCCCTTATTAGTGCTGCTATGTTGAACAGTATATAGCTCATATTCTATGTAGTCAGGCAGGGCCCCAGAAGCTCAGAATATCGCTTTTACCACCATATATACCAGCTACCAGAAGACAAGAGAGTCATTAAGAGCCCTTATTAGGGCTACTATGCTGAACAGTATATAGCTCATTCTAGCTATATACACACTGCACACAACGGCTGCTTTAGTGAGGGGTAGCTGCTGCTGCTGGAATAGGGACAGAAAGACTTCAGTGGTGTATTAGCACCTATATACAAAACTATATACACTCTGCTCAAAACGGCTGCTTTAGTGAGGGGTAGCTGCTGATGCTGGAATAGGGACAGAAAGACTTCAGTGGTGTATTAGCACCTATATACAAAACTATATTTTGCACTACTGTTTTGTGTCCTCTGTGCCAACAAAACCTTGTTATATACCCGGTGCGTATAGGCACCATTTCACCTTCTGGCAGTATACGGCTGTATAGCCAGGTGTTTTTCTTAAAAATATTTTTATATTTGGCACTACTGTTTTGTGTCCTCTTTACCAACAAAACCTTGTTATATACCCGGTGCGTATATAGGCACCATTTCACCTTCTGGCAGTATACGGCTGTATAGCCAGGTGTTCTTAAAAATATATTTATATTTGGCACTACTGTTTTGTGTCCTCTGTGCCAACAAAACACTGTTTTATACACGGTGCGTATAGGCACCATTTCACCTTCTGGCAGTATACGGCTGTATAGCCAGGTGTTTTTCTTAAAAATATTTTTATATTTGGCACTACTGTTTTGTGTCCTCTTTACCAACAAAACCTTGTTATATACCCGGTGCGTATATAGGCACCATTTCACCTTCTGGCAGTATACGGCTGTATAGCCAGGTGTTTTTCTTAAAAATATTTTTATATTTGGCACTACTGTTTTGTGTCCTCTTTACCAACAAAACCTTGTTATATACCCGGTGCGTATATAGGCACCATTTCACCTTCTGGCAGTATACGGCTGTATAGCCAGGTGTTTTTCTTAAAAATATTTTTATATTTGGCACTACTGTTTTGTGTCCTCTGTGCCAACAAAACACTGTTTTATACACGGTGCGTATAGGCACCATTTCACCTTCTGGCAGTATACGGCTGTATAGCCAGGTGTTCTTAAAAATATATTTATATTTGGCACTACTGTTTTGTGTCCTCTGTGCCAACAAAACACTGTTTTATACACGGTGCGTATAGGCACCATTTCACCTTCTGGCAGTATACGGCTGTATAGCCAGGTGTTCTTAAAAATATATTTATATTTGGCACTACTGTTTTGTGTCCTCTGTGCCAACAAAACACTGTTTTATACACGGTGCGTATAGGCACCATTTCACCTTCTGGCAGTATACGGCTGTATAGCCAGGTGTTCTTCTTAAAAATATTTTTATATTTGGCATAACGCGTGGCCAAAAAAGTAAAACGTCTGAAATGCGGAGGGCTAGCGCAAAGGGACGTGGACGAGGACGGGGGCGCGGAAATGCTGGTGGGGGCACAAACCGCGTTGAAGCCAGTGGGGATACAATGCGTGCTGGTGAGGGGCAGCCAGCATTACGCTCATCCAGCTTCCCTGCCTTTATGGGACAGTTATGCGGGGGGCGGGGTACACCTCTGTTAAGGCCTGAGCAGCGTGAACAGGTGGTGCAATGGATGGCCGATAACGCTTCCAGTCACTTGTCCACCACCCAGTCATCCACACAGTCTCACTCTGACCCTCCTTCCTCCCAACCTGGCCAACAGAGTCAGCCCAACCTTGACCCCTCCCAGGACCTCTTTTCGGGTCCTTTTCCAGATGTGCTGCAAGAATCCCAGGAGCTAGCAGAGGAATTTGTTTGTAGTGATGCCCAAACACTTGAGTATCCGCCATCTGCTAGTGATGTGGACCCGGAACCAGCATCTGCTATCATGAGCGATGATGATGAGACGCAGTTGCCATCAAGGGAGGCTGTTGGAATGTCCAGTGGGCAGGAGGAGGAGCAGAGAGAGGAAGTGGAAGAGGAGGTGGTGGACGACGAAATGACCGACCCCACTTGGACAGGGGTGATGTCCATCGGGGAAAGCAGTGGAGATGCGGTCTGCGCATCACCGAATAAGGCAGCAAGAGGCAGAGGACAGTCCAGAGGCAGAGGACAGTCCAGACAGAGAAGGCAGGCCACAGCCAGCAGGGCCGAAGCTCTTCCCGGCAGCAGGCAGTCGCGCGAAGCTCCCCCATCGAGGCCTCGTACTTCTGTGGTGTGGAGATTTTTTAACGTTTGCGCGGATGACAAACTGAGCGCGGTTTGCGCAATCTGCCACTCAAAACTGAGTAGGGGCTCTGAGAAGAGCAATCTGACCACCTCAGGCATGCGCCGTCACTTGGAATTCAAGCACTGGGCTGAGTGGGAGAGAGCAAACGCAATACAACCTGCGCCCCGTCTTGCTGCCACTGCCTCTTCCCCTTTGTTGTGTGCTGCCACTGCGGTCCAGACCTCCAGCCAGGACACCTCCACATCTGCCTCTGCCTCGGCAACTTTGGGGCCTTCTCCTTCAGCCCCACCTTCCCCCGCATCTTCGTCTGCACCTTCCATCTCTTCGTCCCATCAACTGTCCATCTCGCAGGCGTTCAACTGCAGGCGGAAGTACGCCTCCAGTCACCCCCAAGCCCAAGCCTTAACCTGCCTCATCTCCAAACTGCTGGCCCTGGAGATGTTGCCGTTTAGGCTTGTGGAGACGCAGGCCTTCCGCGACCTGATGGCGGCTGCCGCACCTCGCTATTCCGTCCCTAGCCGCCACTATTTTTCCCGGTGTGGCGTCCCCGCCCTGCACCAGCACGTGTCGCGTAACATCAGGCGGGCCCTGAGGTACGCAGTCAGCGCAAAGGTCCACTTGACCACCGACTCGTGGACAAGCGCTTGCGGCCAAGGACGCTACATCTCTTTGACGGCACACTGGGTGAATGTTGTGGAAGCGGGGACGGGGTCGCAAACAGGGACGGCCTACATACCACCCCCGCCCAAGATTGCCAGCACGGGTTCTGATAGACCCCCCTCCTCTTCCTCCTCCTCCTCCTCCTCTGCCTTAACATCGCCCTCAGCCCCTAGCTGAAAGCGTTGCAGCACTGGCGCGGGGAGACGTCAGCAGGCGGTGCTTAAGCTCATCAGCTTGGGCGACAGGAAGCACAGCGCCGCAGAGGTGAGGCACGCCATATTGCAGCAGACAGAGATGTGGCTGTCGCCGCTGCAGCTAGGACCAGGCATGGTCATGTGCGATAACGGCCGTAACCTGGTGGCGGCTCTGGAGCTTGCAGAACTCAATCACGTACCATGCCTGGCCCACGTTTTTAATTTGGTAGTACAAAAGTTTCTAAAGACTTACCCCAACCTGGCAGAGCTACTGGTCAAAGTGCGGCGCTTGTGCGCTCACTTTCGGAAGTCAACTGTAGCTGCTGCTAGCTTAAAAAAAATCCAGCAACGCCTCCATTTGCCTCAACATCGGCTGTTGTGCGACCTGCCCACTCGCTGGAATTCCACCTATTGCATGTTGGCCAGGGTGTGTGAGCAGCAGAAAGCATTGATGGAGTACCAGATGATGCATCCACGCGTGCCTCCAACTCAGCTCCCTCAGTTTGCCAACCACGAGTGGCCATGGATGGCAGACATATGCGATGTATTGCGTATCTTTGAGGAGTCCACTAAGAAGGTCAGCAGCGAGGACGCTATAGTGAGCGTAACCATCCCGCTCCTATGCGTCCTTAAAGAATCGCTCATCGCAATAAGGGAGAACGCATTGCACACAGAGGAGACGGGGGTAGTAGGAGACGCAACGCAGGTAGACAGTCAGACCACACTTTTGTCTGCTGCTCGGTGGCAGTTGCAGGAGGAGGAGGATGAGGAGGAGGAGGACAACGTGGAGGTGGCTGTGGAAGAGGATGCTGGCGGCGAGGGTAGCAGTCAGGCTGTGTGCGTCCCATTGGTTCAGCGCGGATGGGGCGGAGAGGAGGAGGAAGAGGAGGAAATGGAAAATGATCCTTCTGGTGGGGGCAGTGAGGTCATGCCTACTCAGAGTCTGGCACACATGGCTGACTTCATGCTGGGCTGCTTTTCCCGGGACATACGTGTTGTCCGGATATTGGAGAACAAACTATACTGGGTCTTCGCACTCCTGGACCCCCGGTATAAAGATAACTTCTCCTCTTTTATTCCGGTAGAGGAGAGGACGAATCGATTACTGGAATACCAGAGGGAACTCTTGCAGAACATGATGCAGATTTTCCCACCCAGCATCGCTGGCGGCAGAGAGGAGAGTGTCTCCCAGAGTCTGACAACATCGATCAGGCCCACAGCCACCAGGGGAACACTCTCCAAGGTGTGGGACACGTTCATGTCACCCCCTCGTGCAACTTCCATCACTGCGGGGCCCGCTATCAGCAGGAGGGACAAGTATCGGCGGATGTTGCGGGACTACCTGGCAGACCACACCCCTGTCCTCCCCGATCCCTCGGCGACCTACACTTACTGGGTCTCCAAGTTGGACACGTGGCTGGAACTGTCCCTGTACGCCTTGGAGGTGCTTGCCTGCCCTGCCACCAGCGTGCTATCAGAAAGGGTGTTCAGCGCAGCCAGGGGCATTATAACCGATAAGTGCAGCCGCCTGTCAACCGACAGTGCCGACAGGCTGACGCTAATCAAAATGAACAGCAAGTGGATTGACCCGGACTTTGCTTGTACAACAGTGGAAAGCAGCCAAGAGTGAAGTGCCATCTGTATGAAGTGCCATTTCCTCCTCCTCCTCCTCCTCCTTAACCGCCGTAGAATTGCTGTATTAATAAAAAAAAATTATGGCTCACCTCTTGGGCTTAATACAATCAATTTTTAAGAGGTCTCAGCTCGTGGGACTCCACACAATGTTTGAGAGGTCTCAGCTCTTGGGCCTCCACACAATTTTTAAAAGGTCTCAGCTCTTGGGCCTCCACACAATTTTTAAAAGGTCTCAGCTCTTGGGCCTCCACACAATTTTTAAAAGGTCTCAGCTCTTGGGCCTCCACACAATTTTTAAAAGGTCTCAGCTCTTGGGCCTCCACACAATTTTTAAAAGGTCTCAGCTCTTGGGCCTCCCCTACTGCTGGGGTGACACACTGTAACAAACCTCCTCCTGTGAGCTTCCCCTACTGCTGGGGTGACACACTGTAACAAACCTCCTCCTGTAAGCTTCCCCTACTGCTGGGGTAACACACTGTAACAAACCTCCTCCTGTAAGCTTCCCTGACTGCTAGGGTGACACACTGTAACAAACCTCCTCCTGTAAGCTTCCCCTACTGCTGGGGTGCCACACTGTAACAAACCTCCTCCTGTAAGCTTCCCTGACTGCTGGGGTGACACACTGTAACAAACCTCCTCCTGTAAGCTTCCCTTACTGCTGGGGTGACACACTGTAACAAACCTCCTCCTGTAAGCTTCCCTGACTGCAGGGGTGCCACACTGTAACAAACCTCCTCCTGTAAGCTTCCCCTACTGCTGGGGTGACACACTGTAACAAACCTCCTCCTGTAAGCTTCCCTGACTGCAGGGGTGCCACACTGTAACAAACCTCCTCCTGTAAGCTTCCCTTACTGCTGGGGTGCCACACTGTAACAAACCTCCTCCTGTAAGCTTCCCCTACTGCTGGGGTAACACACTGTAACAAACCTCCTCCTGTAAGCTTCCCTGACTGCTGGGGTGACACACTGTAACAAACCTCCTCCTGTAAGCTTCCCCTACTGCTGGGGTAACACACTGTAACAAACCTCCTCCTGTAAGCTTCCCTGACTGCTGGGGTGACACACTGTAACAAACCTCCTCCTGTAAGCTTCCCTGACTGCAGGGGTGCCACACTGTAACAAACCTCCTCCTGTAAGCTTCCCTTACTGCTGGGGTGACACACTGTAACAAACCTCCTCCTGTAAGCTTCCCTGACTGCTGGGGTGCCACACTGTAACAAACCTCCTCCTGTAAGCTTCCCCTACTGCTGGGGTGACACACTGTAACAAACCTCCTCCTGTAATCTTCCCTGACTGCAGGGGTGACACACTGTAACAAACCTCCTCCTGTAAGCTTCCCTTACTGCTGGGGTAACACACTGTAACAAACCTCCTCCTGTAAGCTTCCCTGACTGCTGGGGTGACACACTGTAACAAACCTCCTCCTGTAAGCTTCCCCTACTGCTGGGGTAACACACTGTAACAAACCTCCTCCTTTAAGCTTCCCTTACTGCTGGGGTGACACAATGACACAAGAGGACATGTCTGACCACATCTCACACACACACACACACACACACACACACACACACACACACACACACAATGACAATTAGGGGTGGGGTCTATTTATTTTCCCCCTTGCCTATGCCATCTGTGGTTGTCATTAGGCAACGTGATTTTAAGGGGTGCAGAATTTTGTTCTTTTTTGTACAGTTTGGCTTGGGGTCCATGG
Organism: Gastrophryne carolinensis; assembly: GCA_027917425.1. NCBI lineage: Eukaryota > Metazoa > Chordata > Amphibia > Anura > Microhylidae > Gastrophryne > Gastrophryne carolinensis. Next base: position 28,112,862 of record CM051241.1, on the reverse strand, counting down.
CAATGTAGAGGAAAGAAGGTTTCCTTGTCTTGTCTCACTTTACGTAGAAGTAATATTGTGTTTGGAGTGTATTGTTGAGAGGCTGTGATAGTGGCGTAATAGTGCGACTTGGGCGCGTTATATGCACCCAGACATGCTTCCCCTGCTGTCCCAGTTGCATTCCAGCAGTGTTGGCATCATTTTCTGATGTTTCAGGGTGGACTTGGTGACCTCCAAGTGGTCGAATTGAGATTTCCAAGTGTCGAGCATTTTTTTCCCATAGACTATAATGGGATTCGATATTCGGTCGAGTAGTCGAGTAACGCGGTCTATTCGAATCGAAATTCGAAATTTCGAATATTTCACTACTCGCTCATCTCTATTAATTATATTTTTATGCAGAATTGTCCTTACATGTCTGGTATTAAAGTGTTCATGTTACAATGTTTTAACAATGTAATTCCATATGTTTTTGCTTTGTTACTAGTGGATACTTGTTCAAAAACAGACTTTAATCACACAGCCTCTGGCGCTATGTGCTACAACTACATAATTTTGAGCGATGGCGATGTTTGGGGCTGTTTTTTTGATGAGTGTGGTGTGAGGCGCACTGAGCTGGTTCTACTGTTTGCTCCTATACAGCGTAGTACTGCGACTAACACATCATATTCATCAGTGCTGGCCAGCTACTTAGGCGCTCTGAAACAATGATCCATGGCTCTGAAATCCGCTCTACAGGAGCTCATCTGTCGCTACCTGGAGTTAGTAATGAGTCAGCCTGACAGTCTACACTCTTATACACACATCGGGTCTTCTTAAGTTTACTATAGTTAAAGCAGGTTTCCTCTATTGTTTTCCACTTTCAGATGCATTATTTTACTAAAGGTGAATCTACAGACAAATTAAAGTGCTGGATGCCCTGGATGAGCCATAATGCCTGAAATCACTTAATGCATATCAAACAAGTGTGTGTAGAAGAAGACAAGTAGCTTGGTGTTATATTGACTTGAAAACAACCAAGTAATGTGAGATTATGTCTTCCCCAAATGCATAGTCAAACGCTCTCTGTCACACATGACAGGTACTTTTAAAATACCATTGTTCTGGTCTAAAAGATACAATAAATTATTTCCAAGTAGTAAAGTGAGTAGACTCAAGGGGAGGGCTTCTGGTGATTCTCCAGTACTGAGTAAAAGTGAGGGCTCTATCGATCAAATGGACTCTATTAACATCCAGCAGAGTAAATGATTAACGTTTCCTGCTCTGCCGTATTATTCAGATGCAGCAGATTGTTCTTTTTGTGATATGATCTATGATCTTCCCATGAAGATCCCGCACTCCGGTAAGCCCTGGCATTTCATTAACAATGAACAGTCTTAATACCATGTCATATCACATTGTACTTGTTATGCATCACTACAGTTTTAATCTATTATCTCTGCTGATCTACTCTGTGATGTTACCTCCTCCCCCTATTCGTATGGTTCCCGGAGTGGCCATTTTGTACAGCATCTTTTATTGCTTAATTGTATATTTTCTTTTAATGTTGCTTTAATTTTTGGGATGTATTTTCTTTAATGGGTGAAGAGTGACTAGTTGTGACAAGTAGCATTTTTGAGAAATTATATATTGTTACCAAGAATACTAGAAAAAGGAGCCCCACATCTCCTAATGCCACCCTACTAAAAATTGGCACCACTGTTTGAAAATTTCATAAAAATCCAATTTTTATTATGCACATTAACTCTATACTAAATAGACATGTTAAAAAACATAAAACACACACAAAAATCAATGACAGAAAGGAGGGAGGTGGAGGGGGTGAGAATGACTAGTCCCCACTTTTTGTATGGTCATGTCAGCATATTACAAAAATTACCACCACATAATAAACCCAATCTAATGATTATAAAGTGCAAAGTGCTCACTCAATTAATGACATAAAGTACTAACAATAATGAGCTATAATATATATATAACTACTAACAAAGGTGACCAATAATCACAGGTGTATATCAAACCCAGTGGCGCTGCTACAGCGCATTTTCTATAAACACAATGTTAAAATGAATCCCAATACAGAGGACCCGCCGGGTACAAGCAATACAAGTGTAAATACAACCATAAAAATCTCTCACATGACCAGGGACAGGACACCCACCCTCCCAGGCGTTACCAGTTATAGTGTTTTATTAAAAATTATAGAACTATTTATCAGATTTGGAGTACGGGGTCAATTCTGACTATGGGAAATCAGGGTCCCACTGCTAGCAAGGCTAATGCTGGAGACTAATACCCATAATCCAAGACTCAGCAGATCTAAATCTAAGGCCAAAGATTCAAGGGCTGACCAGGATTCACTGGAGCCACCTGCAAGGATGGGAGGATATACTAGACTGCATAAAAAGTCCCAGGTTGTGCTACCAAAGATTTGAAGGCCCAGATAGGCAAGCGGAAATCCCCAGGTACCAATAGTAGGATCTGGGAGGTAAAAACAAGAATGGATGTGAGCCAATGTCATAATAGAAAGTTCATAGTAAAGGTCGAGCAGCAAGATGTGTAGCTGATAAACAAAGGTTCATAGCAAAGGTTGAGGGCATGCAGCGAGATGCGTACTTGATAAATTGGGTGAAGGTCCTCTCCAAAGCAAGGACAATGGCTCTGCAGGATGGGATTCTCCTGGCACCATCTTTGCACTTTCCTATATAAATGTCTTTGCTAATGTATCAAGCAAGTCAACATGCACACACTAGAACCAATGCCCAGAAGGGCCTTTTGCAAATGGGAACTTGCTGTATAAACACATGGTGCGTGCACACACCCACTACGCTTGGTGCATGCACCCCCCTGCACTTGGTACATGCACACCCATTGCACATGGTATATGCATACTAATTATGCTCTTTACTGCCATGGGAAGAATGACATTTCTAACAGCCCTCTTGCTCTTGTTGAACAATGTTGATGCAGATCCCTGAAAACTTCATCTAGTTTTCTGGCCAAATTGATTGCACCTTTTAGGTATTCAGGAATCCTTGCACAGGTGATTTTATGTTCAGGAGTCTCAAACAATCATAGATAAAATCGATAGCTCAAGGTGGGCTTGTTCAGGGTCTTGTACGTTACCTTCAAACTTAATCCTCACTGGCCCTATGGCCCTGTTCTGGCTTGCAAAAGGCAGTTTCACCTAAGGCGACTAGCCCACAGTTATCATATTGCCTAACACAGAATAAAAGTAGCCCAGAGAACTCAAAATTGCACTGCCCTGCTTTAACTAGATAGTGGTACCACATAAAAGTGACAAACAATTTCACTGAAAACAAGCCAATTGCCAGCTAATAGTACCAGAAGAGGATCCCTATGTTCTGAACCACTGCATGTTCTAGCAAGAATGAGGTATCCTGTGGATAAGAGCCGTTAACTGCTGGGTATTCAATTGCAAGGTTAATGGCTCCTACAAAACCTACAAAGAAATACATGTATTCCTCCAAATTTGACTACTTATCTACTTACCTGCCTGGCAGTGTCCTCTTTAGCTCCTACAGGTCTTCAACCTTTCTCATAGGGTCTTCTTTATTCCTCATCTGGTCTTCTAAAGTCCCTTCTCCTTATATCCTTGCTCACAGCCTGGAATAATGGCTGAGAGCCGATGAAGGAGGCTTTCATACCTCATATACCCAATGTCACTGGAGGAGAGGGGTATGGAGGGGTTTTCTTGGGGAATCTCTCTCCACTCAAGTGATATGAAAGTCATGGGACACCTATACCAGTTCACATGACAGGGGGTTGTCATGTTACCTACCGGCACTGGCGGGTGACATGGGGGTGCCCTCGTCTGATTACCCGCACCCCCTATGGGGCTCTGGGGAGCAGCTCTGAGCTAAGTTTAAAAGTCCACAAGCTGATAGGAAGGAAATGGCAGGCAGCAATATCAATTTATAGCTGGTCTGGATGGTTCACAAAGGGCTGGGCAATTAGTCACATACATAACAAAAAGGAATACACCAACACCCAAATCCCCACCACCCTGCAACAAATCCTACATTTTTAAGAACAGGTTTTCGTTGCAAATGTATGGGAAGCTGCAGGGCCACATCACGCCACTTTCCTGCAGCCCTACTGTAAACAGTGAAAGCTCCTCCAATTTTGGGACATACATAGCAATTAATAAACTGAGAGCTGATTGTAGGATTTGTTTGGTGGGGGTTTGGGTGCTGGAGTATTCCTTTTTGTTTACTCCACAATCTGACATCAATACTCCAAGGTAAACGCCTGGCTTTGGTGACTGTATGGACCTAAAGACTAATCAGCTATGGTGTGAGATTCCCTATCTGGTCTCTCCTAACTATATATGGTTAAAAGGATGCATTCAGCTTATAATTAAAAAACATAATCAAGATAGTCAGAAACATCACCCAAAACAGAACATTCTTCCCAAAAATATAATGTTCCGCAAACGTTTCATCTTTTTAATTCTGACTCAATTCCTTCTGTTGACCCTACTATGTTTTAAATACATCCATGTGTGATATCCTTGTTGCCTACTCTGCATAGAATTGATTAAAATACAATGGCCTGGACTGGTATTTTGGGTATTTCAATTGGACTGTCATATTTTTCTTATAACAGGATAATCACATACTCAACAAGAAGTAGTTTAATGAACAAAGACAAAAAACAGTTTATTATGACTTATATAGAATGCCCTACTTGGATATTGTGCCTATCCATATCCAGGTGAGTATAAATGTGATGCATTCCACCATTAAAGCTGAACAAACCCCACCCAGGCTTGACTGTTACTTACTGCAGATCTTGCCACATCATGACCACTTCTGATTTGTGACCTTGCTGGACCTAGTCCAAGCTATACTCTATGTTGCCTACCCTACTGCAACTCAACCATATCTGACTTTTGCTCCACATTGATGACCCTTACCCCATTCCTGAAAACATTGATATTGCTTCCTAAACCCCACCTCGGAAATGTCTATCATCAAGTCCGCCCTGCTTCCTACATGAGCTGTGAATCAAGAATAGGACATCACCACGGTTTTAGACTACACTTTAAAGTTAACAAGCTTCCAACAAGACTCCTAAACAGCAGTGCAATGCTTGCTTTGGTGACTGTATGGGCCTACAGCATTACACCATTATAGAGTGGGATCATCTATCTTGTCTCTCCTAATCATCACCATGTAGGGTTAAAAGGATGCATTCAACTTAAAAATAGAAAACATACTCAATGTTGTTGTAGCAAAAGCAGAAACACCTTTAAACAGCAATTACAGCATTTTAAAACTACTTCCCTCCAAAAAAAATATGATGTTCCGCAAGCTTTTAAGCACAGCGAAGATCATTTTTTTCCTTTCTGTATTCATCTTTTTAATTCTGCCGTATATTTCACAGACGAGCAATGAAACTGTCGGAATTAGTTTCTGACTCAACTAAGGCAGAAGTAATATATTGTTACATTTCTGCGTGTTGAGTACATTTTGTATATGTGTAATACACCTCTAACTCACCGGGATAGTGCTGTAAAACAGGCAATCTGTGGGGGCACCCGGTGTGCCTTTTGGATGCGCATTTGATTTACATCTGCAGTAATAGGAAAATCCGCCTCTTTGCTGTGCAGAATGGCAGAGGAGAGGCCATGGCTGCTGCTGTCTGTACAAAGAAAACACAGTTCGTCATCAAATCATGAATACTGTGATGCGGTGTTACAAAATTAGTTCAGTTGTAGTAACTGTAGATATCATCTAGTATTAATATTAGCCTCGATTCAGAGACACATTCGTCCGGACTTCCGTAGCTGTCTGTGAAAGTTTTGGTGGGCGTTTGTCATTTGTTTGCTTTTTTCGTTCATTTTTCATTCGTACGAACGTTCGGGAATGCGCTTTCGATGAACGGAAGCAAATGGGAACATTTCCGTTAGTTCGGATAATTTTCAAAACAAAATCGGAAATTTTTCGTTCGTTCAGAAAACTTCCGTTGCTGGGATGGGTTTCTGTCTGATTCAGAGAGCTGATTTCCGACGGATCACCACCCTATAAATCCGTTTCATTTCCGATCCACTTACGAGACCTTTGAGGGCTCGGATTTCTATTGTTGAACATGTTTTGCGGCTATGTGGAGGAGTCTGCGCGCTTTTAGCACCAAGCCATTGCATGTATCAGCATGGCCGAGGCCATAAATTGTATAGCAGTGCATACCTGAATCAATACATTTCATGTATGCCTTATAGATGTATTTTAATGCTGACCTAAATTAGTCCTTAGCATGTAAACCTTTATTTTCCCACACATCCATATAATTGCTATATTTTTTTAGACTTATGTCCTTTGTGAATTATATTTGGATTGTTGAACTTGAATCTTAATTTGTTGTAGGAGTTATTGTTTTAGTTGGTTACCTTTGCTTTGTGTAATTAGTTTATTTGGTTGCAGGAACTGCAAGATGTGCCACTCGCCCTTGCTCCTGATGCCCGTTCTTTGCCTGCAGAATGCGGGCCAGGGGTTCTCTAATCGGGCACTATGCAAAACCCTGGCTCTGGCTTTTGAAGTCCAGATTTAGGTGTTTGGACCATACAGGGGGGGGGGGGGCACTGCAGTATGACCCCAACAAGGTTATACCAATATTTTAATTTACCTTTTTTTAACAGGGACCACACGTGCCAGAGTGGCACAACTGAGTGTCAGGGTCCTTCAGTTGGTGGGCGAGATGCAGGAGCTGCGCAACTAGTTGGGGACCACAGATGAAGAATAATGTTCAGTGGCCTGCCATTGCTATGTATTTTGTTTTTTATAGTTGTAAAAATTTGAAATTTTCAAAATTGTTTAAAATTTTATATGATGGAATAAAAAAAAATGTTACATTGTCATTTCATTTACAAAATACATTAACACAAAACTAATGGGCCCAGAAATATTTAAAGATGAATATTCACATGACCGAGAAGTGATTTGGGTAAGTTTTAGGGGGCTAAAATGGAAGAAGAACCTAACCGAGAAGTGGTTTGGGTGAGCTTTAAGGGTCCAAAAGGGAAGATGGAAGATAGTGCTAAGTGGTTTGGGTGAGCTTTAAGGGTCCAAAAGGGAAGATGGAGGATATTGCTAAGTGGTTTGGGTGAGCTTTAAGGGTCCAAAAGGGAAGATGGAGGACAGTGCTAAGTGATTTAGTTAAACATTGTAGTAGAAGTGAGGGTGGCAAATATGTAGGCGAGTACTTTAATGAGTTAAGTTTGTAGTGCGCAGGCGCAAGATTGTAGGGATTTCAGTCTGGACGATTATTTATTGAAAAAGGGAAACAGAAACTAACGGGAAACGTAAAGGATTCGTTGGAGGATACGATGGGAAAAGGGCAAAAACGAAAGCCTACGTTGTAACATGTGAAAATGAAATGGAAAAGTCTGGATGGAAAATGACATTCTCGTATTCGTAATCTGCCGTACGAACGGACGGAAACTTTACAGAAGGTTTTCAATGCATGCATAGAATCGCTCGTACGCTCATACGAGAACGGAAACATTTCCAAAAAAAAACCGGATCGGAACTAAAACGGAAGTTCTTTTTTGTCTCTCTGAATCGAGCCTATTCTTTATAACAATCCATGTTCTGCAAAGTTGTACATGGTACAAACAGGGTACAACAAATAATACAATGACATAGTTATTACGATTGAAAAAAAAGACATGTGTCCATCAAGTTCAACCAAGGGTGTTTGAGTAGGGGGAAGTTATTTGTTATTTTATTTTTTGTTTTTTATTGATAACCGCTAATAGTAACTGTTAATGTTATTTTCTTCTAGATACGCATCTAATCCTTTTTTGAAGTCAGTGGTTGATGCTGTAGCAAGCTTCTGTGGGAGGCTATTCCACAGATTTATAGGTCTTATGGTAAAAAATTATTGTCGCCTCTGGAGACAATTTCTTTTTTTCCAGTCCAAGGGAGTGCCCCCTTGTCTTTAGAGAGCATTTTACTTGAAATAGTGTTTCCCCATATTTTTGTTTTGTCCATTTACATATTTATACAAAGTAATCATGTCCCCCCTCAGCCATCTCCTCTTAAGACTAAACAGATTTCATTCTCAAAATCTTTCCTCATAACTATGATCCTTCATTCCCCTTATTAGTTTGGTGGCTCTCCTCTGCACCCTTTCCATTGTCAGGGCATCCTTTCTATAAATGGGCGCCCAGAACTGGACAGCATATTCCAGGTGAGGGCACATCAGGGCATTTTAAAGAGCCTCTTGTAATGCATGATAATATCTTGGTGGCCTTGGAAGCTGTATACTGTTATTTAGCCTGTGGTCTATCATTCCCCCCGGATCCTTCTCAATGTTTCTCCCATTTTTACTCCCCCGAGGAAATATGTGGCCTTCAGGTTATTAGACTCCAAGTGCATGACTTTACATTTCTCCACATTGAACTTTATTTGCTAAGCTGATGCCCAGACACTCAATGTGTCCAAGTCAGCTTGAAGTTTGTGAACATCGTCAATAGACTGCACTGTGCTACATATCTTTGTGTCATCTGCAAAAATAAAGAAAGTGCATTTAATTCAATTCTTTTACATCATTTATAAACAAGTTGAATAATAGTGGGCCCAGCACTGAACCCTGGGGTACGCCACTTACAATCGGTAACCATTCATTCAGAGTAGGTATCATTAACCACAACTCTCTGCACACGATCCTTCAGCCAGTTTTCAATCCAGTTACAAACTGTATTTTCTAATCCTGAAGATCTCAATTTCCCCAATAAGGGTCTATGGGGGTCAGTGTCAAATGCTTTTGCAAAATCCAGAGCGGGCCCCCACCATGCCGGCAAAAATGCTTTTTTTTTTTTTTTTTCTGTTTTTTAAATGCCGGCATGGTGGGAGCGGGCCGGCCGGCTTTACCGGCCCGCTCCCTCCATGCCGGCATTTTTGATGGGGAACTTCGTAAAAGTTCGATTCGGCCGAACCCGAATTTCTTTGTGAAATTCGGCGAATCGGCCGAATCGAACTTTTCAAAAGTTCGCTCATCTCTAATTTTCACTGACTGTTACTGTCCCCATCAGGTCATCATTATTTGATATTACCAGAAAGAGCATCACCCCTAGTAGGTGCCTCTACGAACTGATTCATATAATTATCTTGTAGCAAGCTGAGCAATGCTCTCCCCCTTGTAGAAGAAGCAGAATCATGTCTCCAATTGATTCCTGGGTAGTTGACCACTGTACCAGCCTGTGGTGCCCGCTCTGTTTATGAAGCTGATCCTCAGTTATATTTGGGGGTCTAAAGATTACACCAAACTGTATTTTAACATTTATATTGCCCCCCTACTTCTACCCACAAGGATTCTACATCCTTTCCACATCCTCACAATCTTCTGATAGTATCCCCTCATTAATATATGTTTTCAATTCTTGCGTTACATAGAGACACACTCAACCCTCTTTTCTTTTTGCTCTGTCTTTCCGAAAAAGAGCAAACCCTTGTAGATTGAGAGTCCAGTCATTTGTGGAATCCAGCCATGTCTCAGCCACATCAATAATATCAATATTCTCTTCCAGCACCAGAGCCTCAAGCTCCCCCACATTTGTGAACATACACTTTATGTTCCTATCTAGTTTGACACATTGAGCTATAGTATTAGCTTCTGCAGTAATGCATCCGCCTAATTTTTCTTTTTTTTCACTGCTGGTTTGCAACACATGGATCCCCTTGTCCATCATAGCAGTCCTCCCCTCTTCTAATTCTCCACCCACCATCATATACTGTCCCCTAAGTAACCTGTCTTCACTTTTGTTTTCACTCCTCCCCCCTCTCCTCTAGTTTAAATAACTCTCCACCCCCTCTAGTATCCTCTTACCCAGCACAGCAGCCCCCCTTCCACTCAGGTGCAAATTATCTGTAGAATACAGTTTGTACCCCAATGAAAAGTCATCCCAGTGCTCTGGGAACCCAAATCCTTCTGCCCTGCACCAGGACTTGAGCCATGCATTTAACTCTCTAAGCTCCCGCTGTCTTTCATGTGTAGCGCATGGCACAGGCAGTATTCCAGAGAATACAATCTTAGAGGTCCTTCCCTTCAACTTGATGTCTAATTCATTAAATGTGTTCTTAAGGATCCTCCATCTCCCATTAATACTGTCATTGGTCCCCACGTGGACCACGACAGCTGGGTCATGCCCAGCCACTCCCAGTAATTTATCCACCCTTACCACCACTTGCCGAACCCTGGCACCAGGGAGACAGCAAACTATTCGGCTGAGGTGGTCTTGGTGACAAATTATTCTATCAGTCCGTCTGATAATAGAATCCCCTATGACCACTAACTGTCTAGTCCTACCTGCAGTCCCAACCAACCGCTCACTATCTGGGCTGTCCTCCCGGCTGTTAGGGAGAGCAGTATCCACTAGGGCTGCCATTTCTGAGACTGACACTGCGCAGACACAGATATGGCCTTCCTTTTCTGTGCACCCTTTCTACTCCCACTATCTACATTTACCCAGCTACTTCTCTGCTCCTCTTGACCCATTACTCCACCCTCTGTATCTACCCCACTTATTTCATGCTCAGTGAGCAGAACGCTCTTTTCCATATTGTCAGTCCTCCTCAGTGTTGCATTTTGCTCCTCCTGATCTCTAACCCGAGCTTCCAGGTTTGCAATATGCTCACATTTACCACAGCGGTATTCACCCTGGAACTGCTGCTCCTGAAGTGTATACATATGACAAATTGTGCACTGAAGTAGACCTCCAATATTGCTAGCCATTATCCTAGTTACAAAACAGCAGTACATTTTAGTGCTTACAGTTGCAGCAACTTTGGCTTTTAACTTTTTTATTTTAGCACATAGGCAATAAGAACACTTGAAGTCCCCTAATCAAAAGTCCCTTCATGAAAAGTCCCCTCACTTATAACACAACCTCACTTGAAAATAGAACCGAAACTTGCAAAAGCGCCTAAACTCCCTTTAACCCTTTAAGTGCCAGCCTACCTGGAGTTTTTGTCACACTCTGTTGCCAGACCATTTTGCACTATTTTGCACTCCCCATGTTCAAATGTGATTTTTGAAGGGATTTCCAGGGATTTCCCAGGAAAATGATATATTGTTTTTTTCAGCAGAGCCTGAGCTTTAACATGAAATGTCTTGTTTGTCATTTTTAAGGTGTATTCTCAATATTTTTTGGCGAAATATGTGCAAAAAAAAAAAAAAAAAAAATTTTTTTACAATTTGTAGTTTTTTTTGTAATAAAAAATGTAAGTTTGTCAATAAAATCTTATTGCGTGTGAAACCCCAATTTCTCACAGTTACAGCACATGTTACCACATATGTATAGGTAGACACCTTTTCCTGCCCAGGAGACTCCCCCAAACTGAAACAGAGCTTTAGGGGATTTTCAGAAAAAATACAACTGTGATATGCGCTATGCGCACCTTGCAGTTTTTCCAGAAAAACAACCCTTTACATTTGAAATACCCCCCACAAACTATATATTCTCTGGAAGTACACACCTCAGGCTTTCTATTTGTACCAGGCTTGTTGATGTGGCTACAGTTTTCTAGAAGTAATCCCTCAATGTATTCTTTGGTTGCAAAGAGTTTCCCTAAAAAAAGGATAAAAAAGCAGAATCAAAGCCACATTTTCCTAAAAAAACTATATACAAACAAGAAAAAACAAGTATAATCTGAAAAAGCAACACCCCCCGAACAGAACGATACCCAACATGCATAGGTTCTGTCAAGGGAAGAGTTGCCAAACACCCCAAAGTAAAGCATGAGCATAACGGTAATTTTTCTTGAAAATTTCAGCTCTGCAGACAAAGTGCGCACCTTGCGATTTTTCAACCAAAACAACCCTTTACATTTGGAATATCCCCCATAAACCATATATTCCCTGAAAGTACACATGTTAAGCTTTCTAAGCGTACCCAGCTTGTTGTAGTGGGCTCATCTTTCTGGAATTAATCCCTCAAAGAACTCTTTGGTTGCGCAGAGTTTCCCTAAAAAATGTATAAAAAAGCAGAATAAAAAACACCTTTTCCTAAAATATAAATATGCAAACAAGAAAAAACAAGTTAAGTCTGAAAGCGCAAGGTCCCCCGAACAGAACAATACCCAACATACAGAGGTACTATTAACCCTTTTAATTGCCAGCCTACTTGAGATTTTGTCACCCTCTGTTGACAGGTCATTTTTCCCCATTTTGCGCCATGTTTTGCGTCATTTTTGCTGGAATTTTCAGGAAAATTATATATATATATTTTGCAGCAGAGTTTAGGCTTTAACATGAAATGTCTTGTTTGTAAATTTTATTTATTATTAATTTTATTTATTATTAAGTAAAAAAAAAATAAATAAATAAAAATTTTTTTTAGAAAATTGCCTCCTTTATTTTAAATAAAAAATGTATTTGATTAGGGAAAACCATATTGCATGTGAAAGCCCCATTTCTACCGATTAGAACGGTACCACATATTTATCGGTAGTCCCCTGTTCCTGCCCAGGAGACCCACCTAACTGAAACAAGTAATTTTTAACATTTACAAATAAAATACAACTACCATCCACACTACAAAGGGTTAAATCGAGAAAAAAAAATGACATAGGGTCCCCAGGAGGAGGGGGGGCATTTTTGGGGGGGATTTTTAAGGGTTAAAAACCCTTAAAAATAAAAAAAAATAAAGATGACATGGGCCCCCCCTTACCCAAAGTAACCAGCCCGGGACCAGCTATGCAGGGTTTGGAGGAACAGGGCGCAGGGGCCAGCTTTTGTGGCCCATGGCCCTGCAGGCTACAAGCCCGCATAGCCAGTGGGCCCGGGCTCTTCTGCCCCCCCCTGGGCTTTGGGGAGGCAGGTAATGGGGGTGCCGGGGGTTAATGGCAAGTCACCGGCTAGCGCAGGTGACTTGCCACCTCCCCCAGCCTTGTGAACTGGTATAGGGGTCATGGTTAAATTTAAAAAAAAAACACAGACACACAAAGAGAAAAAATATTTTATTATTTTTTTTTTTTAATACTTACCTCCCATCCATAGTGGAGCACTCTTTCAGCCTTTTTTAGCTGCTGGATGACAGAACACAAAAGGGTTAATTTAAAAAAAAATTGACATAGGGTTCCCCCTCCTAGGGGGGGGGGACCCCATTTTTTTTTGGAATTTTAAGGGTTAAAAACCCTTAAAAATCCCCCCAAAAAATGACGTAGGGTCCCCCCTACCCAGCATTACCGACCCGGGCCAGCTATGGGGGCTTGTAGAACAGGGCGCAGGGGCCAGCGTTGGTGGCCCCTGGCCCTGCAGGCTACTAGCCCACATAGCCACTAAGTGGCCCGGGCCCTTCTGCCCCCCCCTGGCCATTGGGGAGGAAGGTAATGGGGGGCTGGGGGTTATGGCAAGTCACCCGCTTGCCGCAGGTGACCTGCCATACCCAGAGCCTTGTGAACTGGTATAAGGGGTCTCATGGACCCCTTACCAGTTCACAAAGGGTTAACTTAAAAAAAACACCACACAAAAGTATTTTATTAAAAAAAAAAAAAATTTTTTACTGTACTTACCTCCGATTGCAAGCTCTTGTCCCGCGCTGCTCTGCTGACAGATGCCGGTGATCGGCATCCAGAGAAGGGGGAGGCAGGAGATCAGAGGATCTCCTGCCACCTCCTTCCCCGGCACCAATCACCGGCATCTGACAGCTGAGAACGCTGCAGCCAATGATCGGGGCTGGGATAACGTCATAGCCCCACCCCCAAGGGGCAAGATGGCGGCCGCCATCGATGAGGAGAGAGCCTCCCGGGCTCTCTCCTGAAGATCGGTAAGTCCTGGGGGGGGATCGGAGGCCCCCCAGGTGAAGAGGAGGGACAGCGGGAGCCAGCGCACACACAGGTAAGTGAATGTCATTTTTATTTTTTTATTTTTTTTTACAGTTAGCAGCTGCTGCTGCAGAAGCGGGGGGGGGGCGGCCTATTCCGGGGGCTCTCCTGGAGCCATCCGACCCCCCACGGGGGATCGGATGGCACCAAATTAAAGAGGAGACCCGGCCGGATCCAACAAGGGGTCAGGTGAGTATTTTTTATTTTTATTTTTTAAACCAGCAGCAGGGAAATCAAGCACGTAACACCTACGGGCTTGGCACTTAAGGCCCAGCCAAGCCAGCACGTAGGTGTTACGTGCTTGGCAACAAAAGGGTTAAACAATCTTATTTATAACAAAGCAATATTTCCCTTCCAGTGTCAGTCTCTGTCTGGCAAACAGTCAGAAGGCTGGCCTCAGGTGAAATAAGTAGGCTTCTAATTAGGCAGGAACACCCCCGCCTAGGTAACTGCTCTCTATCAAATGGGAGCAACCAATGTATTTAAATGCAGGGCTAAACCCTGCAATACAAAAAAACAGTAACACAATGCTTTTTTTTTCTCTTTTCCCTCCCTTAATGAAAAGTCCCCTCACTTATAACACAACCTTACTTGAAAATACAACCGGAACTCGCAAAAGCTCCTAAACTCCCTTTAAACAATGTCCAGTGTCAGTCTCTGTCTAAATATGTTTATATTTATCACAGCGCTATTAACTCTGAACTGCTTCTCCTGAAGTATATACATATGACAAATTGTGCACTGACGTATACCTTCAATATTGCTAGCCATTATCCCAGTTACAAAAACAGCATTAAAAAATATTTTATTGCTTACGGTTGCAGCAACCAACAGAAGTCTGCCAATATAAAGTCCCTTAATAAAAATCCCCCTTACTTATAATACAACTGTACTTTAGATATTCAACCAGAACTCACAAAAGCTCCTGAACTCGCTTTAAAGCAATCTTTTTTTTTTAACAAAGCAATACTTCCCTTCACCAGTGTCAGGCTCTGTCTAGTCTGGCAAATAGTCAGAAGACTGGCCTCAGGTGAAATAAATAGGCTTCTAATTAGGCAGCAACACCCCACCCAGTTAACTCCGTTGTTCTGTATCAAACACAAGCAACCAATGTATTTTAATGTAGGACTAAACCCTGCAATACAAGAGAGAGAGAGAAAAAACACAGTAAACACAATGTTTTTTTCCCCTTACTAAAACTTCACTTGAAAATACAACCAGAACTCGCAAAAGCTCCTAAACTCACTTGAAAACAATTTTATTTATAGCAAAGCTATACTTCGCTTCACCAGGGTCACTTTCTGCCTAGTCTGGCAAAACAGTGCCTTAAAAAGGTTTTTCATATGGCTAGGACAATTTTAAATGTTACAGCAACCTTAAATCTGAACACAGGACAACTGTTAGTTGTGTATTCCAAATATGCCCTTATGAACGAGTGGCAATCTCAAGCTATGTAGGGGACACAGAAAGCATGTGGGTGAAGGTGCTCTGTTCAGATGAGACCAAAGTGAAACTTGTTTAGCCTAAATGCTGAACACTATGGGCTTGATTTAACAAAGGTAGAAAAAAAATAGTTTTGCTTGGAAAATTGGATCGCATGCGTGAATTTTTAACTTTTTGCATGCGATTCAGCAAAGGGGTCGAATTTAATACATGCGCTCGAATGTGTGTGAAAATGCGATCGTAAAATTTTGAATCGCTCGTAACAAGGCTGTAGCAAGCAAAAACTATTGGAAAATGTGCTCAAAATTTCCAGTAAGCATTCTTAACTGTGTGTGCATTTCTGGAGCAGAGATCTTTTTCTCTGACTGTTGCATGTTGTTTTTAGCCTTTTCATAGGTTATTTTTGTATGCATTAATTTTCATATTAATTTTTTTTTACCTGTTAACCTATATTTGGGTTAATATTGGGGCTACATTTAAGCAATAGGCAAGGTATGCTGTAGTGTAAGCACTCTGAAAATACTTTTTTATTAGAGGCATATATGTTGGCATTTTTTGGGGTGGTTGTTTGCTGGTTGTAGAAATTGGTTCTGCTGGTTGTAGAAATTGGGCTTGATTCAACAAACAGAAAAAGTCTTTACCCCATATAGTTCATTTGTTTTCTAAATTTCACACAGCTTCAGAATGATCAGATGACATCCCCAAGTTATATATCTCAGATGACAATTGTTTTTTAATGCACTATCGCAACTAGTCTTTTTGTTATGAAGGATCACATTCATCCATGTAATGCTAGATATGTATTTAGTAATAGATCAAGGCAACTGGACATGCTGTTTTATTTTGCTTTACGTGTTTTGTTATTCATTGCACTATTAGGAAAGGCAGCTGAATGACTTGTGAAATGTGTTGAAGTAAAAAAAAGAAATACTATTGCAGCTGCATAGATATACTCCTACATATATGCTGTTATATTATATTTCATACTTTATTCATTTTGTAACTGTTCCTTCAGATTACCAGACTGGCGCACCAGGCATACTAAGGCCAAGGTCAAAAAGCTGAACCAATTTCCCCCTGGCCCTGGTAACCTTCCAACCCCCAGAGCCTTTGGCCAAGGTTTAGCACTTTTGCTTGGGGGGTCAGCTTAAATATTTTATTAAAACAGTAATTTAAAAAATATTAAATAAACTAATAAAGGGATGTATTGAGTAATAGATCAAGGCAACTGGGCCTTCTTTTTTCTTTTGCTCCACGTGTTTTGTTATTCATCCCAGTGGATGTAAGTATGAATTTAACATTGCCTATTGGGAAATGTGGCTGGATGACTTGTGAAACGTATCAAAGTAAAAAAAAAAAGCTATTGCAATTGTGTAGTTTTATTCCTGCAAACCTACTGCAGTTAACTTTTGTATTTATTTATTTTTACTGTTTCAATAAAAATGAAAACAAATCATGGCCCCTCTCTCCAAATTACCAGGCTAGTGCACCAGTCTGGTCCTGACAACTCACTAGACCCTTTAGCCTTCGGCGCAGGTTTGGTGCTCTGTCTGGAGTATCGGCAGTTTTAAATTAAAACGGTCATAAAAAATATAAAGTTAGCTGAGAATTTTTTACATCTGCTTGGAACAGCTGTAAATAATTTGTTCAAAAGAGTAGTAAAAACTAGAGTCAAAACATTGCTGAATCACACTCATTTTTTACTATTGTAAATTTCAGTTATATTTTTTTAACTTCATGAGAAAAGATAAGTGAAAAAATTAGTATAGAAAATAAAGCATGTTTTTTTTCTATGTTGAATCACAAAAATTTGAAAAAGCTAAAACGGTAGTGTTTGTTTCTCAAGAAACAAACTAATTTCTTGTTACAAACTTTGTTGGATCGAGCCCTATGTGTGGAGAGAAGCTAACCCTGCACATCACCCTGTACATACCAACACTACCATGAGACACGGTGGTGGCAGCATCATGCAGCTGGGATGCTTTTCTTCAGCACTGGGAGGCTGGTCAGAGTTGATAGGAAAATGGATAGCATTAAATACAGGGCAATCCAGGAGGAAAACTTATTAGAGTTGGAATGGCCCAGTCCAAAGCTAAATCCCATTGCAAATCTGTGATATTACATAAAAATTGCTGTTTACAAATGTCAGTCTCTAGATGTGCAATGATAGTAGATACATACCCCAACAGACTTGCAGCCAAATATGATTCTCCAAAATATTGTCTAAGGGCCCTGAATACATTTGAACACCAGACTTTTTCAAAGCACTATATATTATAGTGCAGAGCATAGTGGCATATTGTTGGCAGGGGATTGTTCACTACACTCTTCTATCATGCAGGAACAACGGTTGTTTATTCAGAAGCAATCAGAATACTTCAGCAACACATCCCAACATAGAGCAAAGGAAACAGCTCTTTCTGTCACTAAAAAAAAGACAGGCCATGTGACTGTATGCATAAACTAACTTTATCAATAGCATAATAAGCAGACAGTCATATACAGAATGTAGTTGTTGCATTAAAACTATTCCTAAACCCCCACTCAACTACTACTATCTTTATTGATAGTGGCTTTTGGATAATATCTATTGTGATATATACTTTACAGGAATAAAAAGTTTAGAAACAAGAATAATAATAATGTGGCTAAACAAAAGTGTCAGGTGGGCAATACACAACCAAAAAAGCATATAAAAGCTTGAAACAAAGGCACTATGTTACTCACAATAAACAAACTCATGTATCCCACGAGCCACTAAATCACGCAGGTGATGATGTTTCACATCAGTGTGCTTAGTCCTTGCACCGATCTTCTCACTGCTGGCAAGTTTAATACATCCTTGGTTGTCTTCATAGATAATGGTTGGCTGAGTTAATGGTTTACCAAAATCTTCCATAAGTTGTTTCATCCAGATTACGTTTTCTGGTTTTAGGTTTCTGCTGAAGACAATGCAACTGACACAAGTTTTCTGCTGGACCAATAAACTGAAATTTCTCCTAACTTGAACAAGTAACCACTTGAATCCGCATCTACATAACCTCAGAGTCAGATCTCCTAATGCAGATATTTTAAGATTTAGCCTTTGATTTTCTTTAGGATATTGTAGTAGTCTCTCGGTTGTATTCCAGTCTCTTCGGCATAGCTTGCTTACTCATCTATAAAGAATTCCAGCTGAGGCTGCCATATCTTTGCAAGTAGTAGTTGCTGTTTACAAAAGTGCCCTCACTGCTTTTCGGCAACTCTCATTGTTGGGTACCAGATCTTCATCTCCTTCTACCTTCAAGTAAGATGGATCCACTGGAGTTGACACACCTTTGGCTTCTAACATTCCAAACTGGTTTAAGACTGAGGAGAATTTAGGACTTTGGTTGAGAAGAAAACTCTCATCTTCCACTCCGTGGATTTGGTTTCCCAATTAATATATCATATTTTCAAGGTCTTTAGTTTCAAATTGCTTGTTGAGAACTTCACTTTATCTTCCTTCTTGATGGGCAATGATTACATCATCTACATATAAAAGAACATAAGTCCATGTCTCTGCTACACATTTTGTGTATAAACATGGATAAGCTTGAGAACTTTGAAATCCTTCATCAGTCAAGACTTTGTTCATTTTGGAGTTCCATGCTCTTCCCGGCCGAGAAATATTTACAACATTTTTTATATACCCTTTAGGTTGAGTCATGTACATCTCTTCTTCAATGTCGCCATTTAGAAAGGCAGTTTTGATGTCAAAATGTCTCACTGTTGAAATCTGTTGAACAGCATCTACAGTCATTAAAGTTCTGAATGTGGTTTTCTTAGCAACAGTAGAAAATGTAGCATCATAATCTTCACCATATTTCTGTGAGTATTATTTGGTGACTAACCTTGCCTTAAACTGGTACACTTTTCCTTCAGGGTCATATTTATTTATGAAGACCCAATTACATCCAATTGCTTTCTTGCCTTGTGGTAGCTCAGTAAGCTTCCATGTCTGGAGTTGGACTCCATCTTTTCACCTGCAACTTTAAACTACTTCTGCTTCTGGTAGACAGGCAGTTGTTGCATCTGCTGCCAAGACTGTGGTTCTGGTTCAGGAAGTGTTCTGATCATATAAGAAAGACACTTAGCTGGGATTCCTTTGTTTGGCATCTCCGATCTCCTGATTGGAGGTTGAGCTGGTTCTTCTGTACCTTCCTTGGTGGTTTTAGAGCTTATCCAGACTTCAGCGCTTTATTTTTCAGCATCTGGAGCTTGGGAGAGTGACATTTTTATTCTATTTTGCTTTGGTTGAATTTCTGGCAAATATTCATGAAATTTGAGCGATGCAGAGTTCTCATGAATCACTACATCTTTGACAATTGCTACTGTGGTGGTCTGTGGGTGGAGAATTCTGTATAATTTTTGAGTTTCACTATAGTCAACCAGGACCCTTTCTTTCGCACAAAGTTCCCACATAGAACTTTTTTTAGGAATATGCTCAAATGTTTTGCTTCCAAATACCCTGAGGTGCTTCAGGTCAGGCTTCTTGCATTTCTATAGATCATATGGAGTCTTGTTTCTAGCTCTGTCTGACAGTCTGTTGTGAAGAAATCACACTATCATGATTTGTTCCCCCCATATTGTTATAGGTAGGTTTGCATCAGCATACTTTTGCACCTTCATATAGTGAGTGTTTTTTTGCTTTCTGCATCACTATTTTGTTCTGGGTTGTATGGAATTGTTGTCTTTAACACAATTCCTTTCTTTTTCAAAATGGTTTGCACCTTGCTGCTTGTGTATTCAGTTCCATTATCTACACGCAGGGCTTTTGGCATTCTTCCAAATTTGTTAAACACTAAAGATTTTGTTCAAGTTTCTGTGACACTTCATCTTTGCTGTGCAGCAGGTATACATTTGTGTATCTTTATCAATGAATGTAAGAAAATATCTTATCTTGCTGGGGGGTTGAACACTCATCGGATCACATACATCTGTGTGTATCAAATCCAGCAGATCTAGCGCTGCCATTTTTAGGAAAGGATTTTCTGGACATTTTCCATTTAAGACAATGGGTGCATTTCATCACTTGACTGCATTGGTCTATTGTAATTCCATCTGCAAGCTGTTGTTGAGCTAGTAGAGTAGGGAAGAGGGGGTAGAAGAGGAGGTTACTTGTAGTGTGAGTGGTTTTAACCAGAGTGTTGAGGTGTATTTGGCCTGTATTTGGCCTGTATTACCCAACAACATCACACCATCACAGAAAAAGGCTCTAAAAGAACTTGAGTCTAACCCTGACATAGTCATAAATCCTGCCGACAAGGGGGGTAATATAGTCATCATGACCCGAGCACAATACGAGAGAATGTGCCATAAAATATTGAATAACAGAGACTGGTATAAAAAGGTCCCCATGACACGCCTCCAAAAAGACCAATCAGAATACAAAGACCTCATATAACACACCCTGACACACGGTATCATCAACAAACGGACAGCTGATTTTCTACTAATAGACAAACCCGTAACCCAAACTTTCTACGCCCTACCCAAGATACATAAATCCCTCACAGACCCACCAGGACGACCAATAGTCTCAGGCATAGGATCCATAACCAGCACAGCAAGCCAATATATAGACTTTCACCTACAACCACACGTTCAGACCCTACCCTCCTATGTGAAAGACACATCCCATCTCCTGCAGACATTGGAACCTTACCCAAAAACACACTTCTAGCATCTTTCGATGTAGAGGCTCTCTACTCGAGCATACCCCATACTGCAGGCCTCAGGGTGGTAAAAACATTTTTGGACCAACTAGATATAAGCCAATACGATCACAGCTCATTTCTCATCAGACTACTAGAATTCATACTTACCCACAATATCTTCCTATGCCACAACCAACTATATCACCAGATACAAGGTACCGCCATGGGCACGACCTGTGCACCCACCTACGCCAATCTATACCTTGGCTGGTAGGAACGAACCCTTTGGCAAAATGACAACATGATGCCATACTTAGAGAAGGTAATTTTTTGGCACAGATACATCGACGACATTTTTGTCCTCTGGGAAGGGACAGAAACTGAACTCAGATCCTTTCACGGACTACTTAACAACAATACACTCAATTTAAAACTAACACTTCACTACAGCACAAAGGAAATAACCTTCCTCGACCTGAAAATAGGTATAGACCCAGATGGCAACATATACACAAACTTCTATAGGAAGCCGACGGCGGCAAATAATATCCTCAGGGCCTCTAGCTCACACCCAACACCCCTCAAACAGAGCATCCCCTACGGAGAGTACTTACGAGCTAGAAGAAATTGCTCAACCGAAATAAATTTTCAAAAAGCAGCCGGGGACATAAGAGATAGATTATTACTTAGAGGATACAGTAAGAAAACGCTCAAACATGCCTACCATAGAACATTAGAAAGGAACAGACAAACCATACTCTTTACCCACAAAAAGAAGACACAAACTACACCAACACTTCCTATAGTACTTACCTACACCAAACAACACATGCCCATCAGGAAGATCCTTAATAAACATTGGCATGTATTGTCCCATGATCAAGAGCTCACGAACATAATCCCAGAAACCCCCAAATTGGTGTATAGGAGACCCAGGTCACTAAAAAACTTGTTAGTACAAAGCCACTACAGTGACCGCACTACGAAATGCTGCAAAACAACTGTGGGGGATGCAGCGTATGCCAGTACATAAACAAGGCAACACCTTCACCCTCCCGAATCATAAACCACACACCATCAAACACTTCGTCAACTGCAACTCTACACATATCATCTACCTACTCACTTGCCCATGTGGAAATTTCTACGTGGGCAAGACAAACCGCAAGTTCAAAATAAGAATCTTAGAACACATTAGGGATATCAGGAATAAGAACATAACTACGCCTATAGGACGCCATTATCTAAAAAAACATGCCTCCAACCCGAAAGGAACAACCTTTCAAGCACTTGATAGATTACACGTCAATCAGAGAGGAGGCAATATCCAAAACCGGACCCTACAAAGAGAGTCAAAGTGGATTGTGAGACTAAAGGCCACAATCACACCGGGACTCAATGAAACCTGTAGTTTCTCTCCCTTCCTTTAACCAAAACCAACCTCCCAACCTACCCAACATCCCCAACACAGACTTCCGCAACTAAGGACCATTGAAATACACAATAACCCTTAACACTAAGCCAGCATCTATTAAAGGTACATCTTTCCCCCCCTTCATCCCAGACTCAGACTCCTGAAAGAGCCGCTTAATCCATAAGCAATAAATGGGATTAATAAAATCCCCCCCATATGAACACTGAGATAATTATACAATTGTTAAGTTTAAAACTAGAGATGAGCGAACTTTTGAAAAATTCGATTCGACTGATTCGCTGAATTTTCCGACAAAAATTGTTTCGACCCGAATTAATTCGCGACGAATCGCTATTAAAAATGGCTATTTTTGAGCCTCCTAGAGCCTCAATTGGGTTGTAAACCATTCTGCCTTGCTGTAACACGCACAGGATGCATGCTGGGTTAGTTAAATAATACTTTGAATAAATATCACAAGCAGATCAGAGGCATCGCTAATAGAATCGCAGAGCGGCACAATTGAATTCAAGAGAGTTGAAGTGGCATCACTATGAGGGGCAGGAGCCCAAACATTGCTTTAACCCTTTAAGTGCCAGCCTACCTGGAGTTTTTGTCACACTCTGTTGCCAGATCATTTTGCACTATTTTGCGCTCCCCATGTTCAAATGTGATTTTGGAAGGGATTTCCAGGGATTTCCCAGGAAAATGATATATTGTTTTTTTCAGTAGAGTCTGGGCTTTAACATGAAATGTCTTGTTTGTCATTTGTTAGGTGTATTCTTAATATTTTTGGGTGAAATATGTGCAAAAAAAAAAAAAAAAAAATGTTTACATATTGTAGTTTTTTTTGTAATAAAAAATGTAAGTTTGTCAATGAAATCTTATTGCGTGTGAAATCCCAATTTCTCCCGGTTACAGCGGTACCACAAATGTATTGGTAGACACCCTTTCCTGCCCAGGAGACTCCCCCAAACTGAAACAGCGCTTTAGGGGATTTTCAGATAAAATACAACTATGCTACGCAATATGCGCACCTTGCAGTTTTTCCAAAAAAACAACCCTTTATATTTGAAATACCCCCAACAAACTATATATTCTCTGGAAGTACACACCTCAGGCTTTCTAGGCGTACCAGGCTTGTTGATGTGGCCATAGTTTTCTGGAAGTAATCCCTCAATGGATTCTTTGGTTGCAAAGAGTTTCCCTAAAAAAAGGATAAAAAAGCAGAATCAAAGCCACATTTTCCTAAAAAAACTATATACAAACAAGAAAAAACAAGTTTAATCTGAAAACGCAACAACCTCCGAACAGAACGATACCCAACATGCATAGCTACTGTCAAGGGAAGAGTTGCCAAACACCCCAAAGTAAAGCATGTGCGTAACGGTAATTTTACTTGAAAATTTCAGCTCTGCAGACAAAGTGCGCACCTTGAGATTTTTCAACCAAAACAACCCTTGACATTTAGAATATCCCCCATAAACCATATATTCCCTGAAAGTACACACGTTAAGCTTTCTAAGGGTACCCAACTTGTTCTAGTGGGCTCATCTTTCTGGAATTATTACCTCAAAGAATTCTTTGGTTGCGCAGGGTTTCCCTAAAAAAATTATAAAAAAGCTGAATAAAAAACATCTTTTCCTAAAATATAAATATGCAAACCAGAAAAAACAAGCTAAGTCTGAAAGCGCAAGGTCCCCCGAACAGAACAATACCCAACATGCATAGGTACTATTAACCCTTGTAATTGCCAGCCTACTTGAGATTTTGTCACCCTCTGTTGACAGGCCATTTTTCCTCATTTTGCGTCATGTTTTGCGCCATGTTTTGCGCCATTTTTGCTGGAACTTTCAGGAAAATTATATATATATTTTTGCAGCAGAGTTTAGGCTTTAACATAAAAATGTCTTGTTTGTAAATTTTTTTTTTTTTTTTTACAATATTATAAAGTAAAAAAAATAAATAAATAAATAAAAAAATTTTTTAAAAAATTGACTCCTTTATTTTAAATAAAAAATGTATTTTATTAAGGAAAATCATATTGCATGTGAAAGCCCCATTTCTACCGATTAGAACGGTACCACATATTTATCGGTAGCCCCCCCATTCTTGCCCAGGAGACCCCTCTAACTGAAACAAGTATTTTATAACATTCACAAAAAAAAATACAAATACCATCCACACTACAAAGGGTTAAATCGAGAAAAAAATGACATAGGGTCCGCCCTCCCAGGGGAGGGAGACCCCATTTTTTTTTTGATTTTTAAGGGTTAAAAACCCTTAAAAATCAAAAAAAAAATTGACGTGGGGTCCCCCTTACCCAAAGTAACCAGCCCGGGACCAGCTATGGGGGCTTGTAGGCACAGAGTGGGGGGGCCAGCTTTTGTGGCCCCCCCACCCTGCAGCCTACGAGCCCACATTGCCTATGTGGGCCCGGGCTCTTCTGCCCCCCCCTGGCCTTTGGGGAGGCAGGTAATGGGGGTGCCGGGGGTTAATGGCAAGCCACCCGCTAGCGCAGGTGACTTGCCATCCCCCCAGCCTTGTGAACTGGTATAGGGGTCATGGACCCCTTACCAGTTCACAAGGGGTTAAATGTAAATAATCACACAGACACACATAAAGAAAAAAATATTTTATTAATTTTTATTTTTTTTTACACTGTACTCACCTCCCATCCATCCTGGAGCACTCTGTCCCTCGGCGATCACTGGCTTCTGCTCACTTGCTAGAAGCCTTTTATAGCTGCTGGATGACAGATTACAAAGGGTTAATAAAAAAAAAAAATGACATAGGGTCCCCCCTCCCAGGGGGGGCGGACCCCATTTTTTTTTTATTTTTAAGGGTTAAAAACCCTTAAAAATCAAAAAAAAAATTGACGTGGGGTCCCCCTTACCCAAAGTAACCAGCCCGGGACCAGCTATGGGGGCTTGTAGGCACAGAGTGGGGGGGGCAGCTTTTGTGGCCCCCCCACCCTGCAGCCTACGAGCCCACATAGCCTATGTGGGCCCGGGCTCTTCTGCCCCCCCCTGGCCTTTGGGGAGGCAGGTAATGGGGGTGCCAGGGGTTAATGGCAAGCCACCCGCTAGCGCAGGTGACTTGCCAGACCCCCAGCCTTGTGAACTGGTATAGGGGTCATGGACCCCTTACCAGTTCACAAGGGGTTAAAAGTATAAATAACACACAACACACAAGTTTTTTAAATATGTTTATTAAAAAAAAAAAAAAAACATTTTACCTTTACTCACCTCCGATCTTCAGAAGCAATGTCCCGCGGCGATCTGATGCAGGTGACAGCTGGGCAGAGAAGGGGGGAGGCAGGCGATCGGAGGATCGCCTACCTCCCTCCTTCTCTGCCCAGCCATCACCGGCATCTGAGATGAGAACTGCCGGGTGCCCGATGACACCCGGCGGTGACGTCATTAGCCCCGCCCCCGAAGGGGCGGGGCTAAAATCCAAGATGGCGGCCGCCATCGGGAGATGCGACGGAGGGAGGGCTGTTATGCCCCCCTCCAGAAGACAGAAGACCCGGGGGGGGTAATCGGAGCCCCCCCCCATGAAGAGGAGAGGCGGCGGGAGTCGGCGGGAGCGGAGGTGAGTAACTGTCATTTTTTTTTTTTTTTTTTTTTTTTAACAGGCAAATGCCGGCGGCTGCTGAAAGGGGGGGGGCACCCTATTCCGGGCCCTCCCCTGCAGCCGGAGAAGCCCCGATCGGCGATCGGAGCCCCGCTGGCTGAAGAGGAGACCCGGCCGGACCAAACAAGGGGTCAGGTAAGTGACTTTTTTTTTAACTTTTTTTTCTGGGATTGGGGAATGCCAGGCACGTAAAATTTACGTGGCTGGCACTTAAGTGACGGAGAGGCAACCACGTAAATTTTACGTGGCTGGCATTTAAAGGGTTAAAGAGACACTGGAGTTGGCAGCAGCAGGAGCCCAAAAATTGGATGAATCACACCCTGGAGTTGGCAGCAGCAGCAGCCCAAACATTGGCTGAAAGAGACACTGGGGTTGGCTTCAGGAGCCCAAAAATTGGATGAATCACACCCTGGAGTTGCAAGCAGCAGCAGGAGCCCAAATATTACTTTAAAGAGACACTGGAGTTGGCTTCAGGAGCCCAAAAATTGGATGAATCACACCCTGGAGTTAGCAGCAGCAGCAGCAGCAGGAGCCCAAACATTACTTTAAAGAGACACTGGAGTTGGCTTCAGGAGCCCAAAAATTGGATGAATCACACCCTGGAGTTGGCAGCAGCAGCAGCAGGAGCCCAAATATACACTGGAGTTGGCTTCAGGAGCCCAAAAATTGGATGAATCACACCCTGGAGTTGGCAGCAGCAGCAGCAGGAGCCCAAATATACACTGGAGTTGGCTTCAGGAGCCCAAAAATTGGATGAATCACACCCTGGAGTTGGCAGCAGCAGCAGCAGGAGCCCAAATATTACTTTAAAGAGACACTGGGGTTGGCTTCAGGAGGCCAAAAATTGGATGAATCACACCCTGGAGTTAGCAGCAGCAGCAGGAGCCCAAATATTACTTTAAAGAGACACTGGGGTTGGCTTCAGGAGGCCAAAAATTGGATGAATCACACCCTGGAGTTGGCAGCAGCAGCAGGAGCCCAAACATTACTTTAAAGAGACACTGGGGTTGGCTTCAGGAGCCCAAAAATTGGATGAATCACACCCTGGAGTTGGCAGCAGCAGCAGGAGCAGCCCAAATATTACTTTAAAGAGACACTGGGGTTGGCTTCAGAAGGCCAAAAATTGGATGAATCACACCCTGGAGTTGGCAGCAGCAGGAGCCCAAATATACACTGGAGTTGGTTTCAGGAGGCCAAAAATTGGATGAATCACACCCTGGAGTTGGCAGCAGCAGCAGGAGCCCAAACATTACTTTAAAGAGACACTGGGGTTGGCTTCAGGAGGCCAAAAATTGGATGAATCACACCCTGGAGTTGGCAGCAGCAGCAGCAGGAGCCCAAATATACACTGGAGTTGGCTTCAGGAGCCCAAAAATTGGATGAATCACACCCTGGAGTTGGCAGCAGCAGCAGCAGGAGCCCAAATATTACTTTAAAGAGACCCTGGGGTTGGCTTCAGGAGCCCAAAAATTGGATGATTCACACCCTGGAGTTGGCAGCAGCAGGAGCCCAAAAATTGGCCTAAAGACATAAATATGTTTTGCACCATTTGGAAAGTGTAAAACGTGGCACCATGCTGAATCTAGTCGCATGCATCAGGCATTGGTGGGTGGAAATCCTGGCTGATCCATCCCTGATTCATTTTGACAAAGGTGAGTCTCTCCACATTTTTAGTTGACAGACGAGTTCTCCTCGCCGTAACTATGGCCCCCGCCGCACTAAACACCCGCTCAGATGTCACGCTACTTGATGGGCAGGACAGCTTTTCCAGGGCAAACTCTGCTAGTTGCGGCCACAAATCAAGTTTGGCTGCCCAGAAGTCCAGCGGATCCTCAAGGTGTGTTGGCATGGTCATGTCAAAGTATGACATGACCTGCTGGTTCAGGTCCTGCTCCAGGTCTTCCTGCTGCTCATGAGTAGCCTCACTATGCGGGTGTAGAAAGCTACTCATTAGCGACTGAAGACTGAGGCTGCTGCTGCTGATGGAGCTGCTGCTGCTGCTCCTGCCAACCCCCCCAGCGGCCATGGCAGTGGAAGGTGAGTGCAGAGGTCCCCTCGAGTCAGACCTGCGAGAGTATGGACCATGGCGCAGATAGGCATCGGCCAACTGCCTACGTAGAATGTCTTTGTAGTAGTTGAGTTTGTCCTCCCTCTCGGTGGGTTTACAAAAAATGCCCCCATTTTGTGCCGGAAGCGAGGGTCCAATAAGGTGGACAGCCAGAAGTCATCCCGCCGACAGATGGAAACAATTCTGGGGTCACTACGCAAGCACGTGAGCATGCTTCGTGCCATTTGCGCAAGTGCCTCGGATGGACTACCTGTCTCCATCTCCACTGCATACTGCCACGGTGTGCCCGGGTCCTCTGTCTCGCCTTCCTCAAAAACCTCTAGCTCCTCTGGCTGCTCCTGCTCCTCCTCTCCTGTCCGCTGACTAGATAAACCAGCCATTTCGCCAAACCTAAACTGTGTTTCGCTGGGCAACTCCTCCTCCTCCTCTTCCTCCTCCTCCTCCAGTTCAGCTCCAACGGGGTTCATGTGGCCGTAAGATGTAAACGCCATGTCTCCAGTGCCCTGACCAGCCATGGTTTCCAACATGTGCTGTAGTACATGAAGCAGTGGAATCACGTCGTTCATCCCGTAATCCTGCCGACTGACAAATAAAGTGGCTTCCTCAAAGGGCCTGAGCAAACGACAGGTGTCACGTATGAGCTGCCACTGGTTGACATTGAAGTTACACAGGGGAGTCCCCCTATCTGCTTGGATCATCAGGAAATCCGTGATGGCTTTTCTCTGTTCATATAATCGGTCCAACATGTGAAGGGTGGAATTCCAACGGGTGGAAACATCGCAAATCAGACTATGTTGGGGATACCATTCTGACGCTGTAGCTCAAGAAGGGTGTGTTTGGCGGTGTATGAGTGGCTGAAGTGCATGCAAAGTTTCCTTGAAGTTGTTAGGATGTCTTGCAGATGGGGGGAACACTTCAGAAACCGCTTGACAACCAGATTGAAGACGTGAGCCATGCAGGGGGCATGGGTCAGGCTTCCTTGGCGCAGCGCAGACAAAATGTTCTTCCCATTGTCGGTAACCATGATTCCCATTTTAAGTTTTCTTGGAGTAAGCCATGTTTGGATTTCCTGATGAATACATTTAAGCAGTTCCTCCCCTGTGTGACTCCGTTCGTCAAGACAAACCATGTGAAGCACTGCGTGACACCTCCGTGCCCTGCACACATGGTAGACTGGAGGGGCACTGAGACTTGAGCCTACAGTGGAGGGTGAGGAGATGGCGGAGGATGAGGAGGCCGAGTCGCACGGTGTCACAGGCCCAACGGGCAGGGAGCGCGGAGGCCGAAGCGGCGTGACCTGTCCAAGTTGCTGCTGCTGCTGCTGCAAAGGGACCACATTCACCCAGTGTGCCGTAATTGACATGTACTGTCCCTGACCGTAGTTACAGCTCCAGATGTCGGCGCTGCCATGCACTTTGCTACACACCGACAGGCTCAAGGACTGGCCCACCTTCTGTTCAACAAAAGTGTGCAGCGCTGGTACTGCCTTCTTGGCAAAGAAATGACGGCTTGGGACTCTCCACCTCGGCTCGGCACAAGCCATCAGTTCTCTGAAAGGTGCAGATTCCACCACCTGAAAAGGGAGCGACTGCAGCACCAGCAACTTGGACAGGAGCACATTAAGCTTCTGCGCCGTAGGATGAGTGGGCGCATACTGCTGGCGGGATGCATGACTTGGAGGAGGAGGAGGAGGAGCAGGAGCGACAGAGGATGGGTATGACGCACAGCTGCCTTCGGCTGAGGTGCTGGAGCCTTGGCTGGCAGAAATTGGGAGCTCACTTGGTGAGGAAGCAGACTGGACCACCCCTTGGGAGCCTCGGGTCTCCCAGGTCGCTTTATGGTGAAGCATCATATGTTGACGCAGGGCCGTGGTGCCAACATTTGGACCCTGGCCACGCTTCACCTTTTGCCTACATATCTTGCATGTGGCCATGTTACCCTCCTGCAGAGGCTTCAGGAAAAACTGCCACACTGCCGAGTAGCTACTTTTCCCACCCCCTGGCCTCACTGATTCACTGCTGCTGTTGCCAACTCCAGGAACCCCTGCTCCACTACCTCCCAATTAGGTAGACTGCCGCACAGCAGGTGCTCTACCCCGGCCCCGGCCGGCTCCAGCCTTTGGAATTGTGCCCCCATGCTGACTGCTACCACCTTGCTGCCTCAGCTGCTGACTCCGGGGCAACCTGCGCCCCTCTTCCCCTGATGATGACGATGAAGCCCCTTCATCACCCGGCTCCCAAGTGCGATCGGCTTCATCGTCATCATCATTATCACCGAGTTGTGGCTGTACGTCACTGATGTTCGTGGATTCGTCAACAGTGTCTGGCGCAGGAGCTGGAACGCTCGCAGCACCCACGACACTGTCCACATCACTATTTGTCTGCCTAGCTAGAGAAGCCACCTCCATTTCTTGGCTGGGAAGTAGCTGCTGACTGTCCTCTATCTGATGGTCCTCCTCACTAAAGAGTAGAGCTGAACCCAAAGCATAGGATACGTCGCTGGGGGAGGGAACGGCGTAGGACAGAGGCAATGGGAGGACAGGGACTGCTCTCGGGGCATGCCAACTCAGGGTTGTGTCAGAGGAACCTACCGACCCTAGACTGGGGGTCTCAGACATAAGTTGTGATGATGTTGTTGATGAGCGCGTCAACCAATCTACCACGGCAGATGCGTTACTGGTGGAGACCCGACCGCTAGCAGATACTGGCAGATTAGGTCTCTCAGCGTGACTCCTGCTGCTACTGGCCCCCAGTCTGCTGCGAGCTCTGCCTGCGGAATTTTGGCCTCTGCCACTCCTCTTTTCACTTCCAGGCACTTGTCTGCCCGACGTAGTCTAACTGGCGTGGTAGTAGGTGATATTTTAAGAACCCCCAGGCAGCGGTGGGTCTATATGAAACAGAATATAATGCACACCAAAAGTGAGCAGTAACACTCAGCCTCCAACAGGCCTGCTTAGTGTAAATAAGAGAGCTGCTTAGTGTAAATAAAGAGGGGTATGGTATGTTACAGAATGGGATGCCCCAACAGGAGTGCACCTGGGACCAGTAGTAGCATGCACAGCAAAAGTGTCTTTATCAGGCCTAATTTCAATTAGAATAAGTGCAAAAGGTTATGTTCTTAAATAGAGGCTGGTGTAGTCACAGAATGGGATGCCCCAACAGGAGTGCACCTGGGACCAGTAGTAGCATGCACAGCAAAAGAGTCTTTATCAGGCCTAATTTCAATTAGAATAAGTGCAAATGGTTATATGGTCTTAAATAGAGGCTGCTGTAGTCACAGAATGGGATGCCCCAAACAGGAGTGCACCTGGCAGGGACCAGTAGTGCTATGCACAGCAAAAGTGTCTTTATCAGGCCTAATTTCAATTAGAATAGGTGCAAATGGTTATATGGTCTTAAATAGAGGCTGCTGTAGTCACAGAATGGGATGCCCCAAACAGGAGTGCACCTGGCAGGCAGTAGTGCTATGCACAGCAAAAGTGTCTTTATCAGGCCTAATTTCAATTAGAATAAGTGCAAATGGTTATGGTCTTAAATAGAGGCTGGTGTAGTCACAGAATGGGATGCCACAACAGGAGTGCACCTGGGACCAGTAGTAGCGTGCACAGCAAAAGAGTCTTTATCAGGCCTAATTTCAATTAGAATAAGTGCAAATGGTTATGTTCTTAAATAGAGGCTGGTGTAGTCACAGAATGGGATGCCCCAACAGGAGTGCACCTGGCAGGCAGCAGTAAGAATATGCACAGCAAAAGTGTCTTTATCAGGCCTAATTTCAATTAGAATAAGTGCAAATGGTTATATGGTCTTAAATAGAGGCTGCTGTAGTCACAGAATGGGATGCCCCAAACAGGAGTGCACCTGGCAGGCAGTAGTGCTATGCACAGCAAAAGTGTCTTTATCAGGCCTAATTTCAATTAGAATAAGTGCAAATGGTTATGGTCTTAAATAGAGGCTGGTGTAGTCACCGAATGGGATGCCACAACAGGAGTGCACCTGGGACCAGTAGTAGCATGCACAGCAAAAGAGTCTTTATCAGGCCTAATTTCAATTAGAATAAGTGCAAATGGTTATGTTCTTAAATAGAGGCTGGTGTAGTCACAGAATGGGATGACACAACAAGAGTGCACCTGGGACCAGTAGTAGCATGCACAGCAAAAGTGTCTTTATCAGGCCTAATTTCAATTAGAATAAGTGCAAATGGTTATGGTCTTAAATAGAGGCTGGTGTAGTCACAGAATGGGATGCCACAACAGGAGTGCACCTGGCAGGCAGCAGTAAGAATATGCACAGCAAAAGTGTCTTTATCAGGCCTAATTTCAATTAGAATAAGTGCAAATGGTTATATGGTCTTAAATAGAGGCTGCTGTAGTCACAGAATGGGATGCCCCAAACAGGAGTGCACCTGGCAGGCAGTAGTGCTATGCACAGCAAAAGTGTCTTTATCAGGCCTAATTTCAATTATAATAGGTGCAAATGGTTATGGTCTTAAATAGAGGCTGCTGTAGTCACAGAATGGGATGCCCCAAACAGGAGTGCACCTGGCAGGGACCAGTAGTGCTATGCACAGCAAAAGTGTCTTTATCAGGCCTAATTTCAATTATAATAGGTGCAAATGGTTATGGTCTTAAATAGAGGCTGCTGTAGTCACAGAATGGGATGCCCCAAACAGGAGTGCACCTGGCAAGGACCAGTAGTGCTATGCACAGCAAAAGTGTCTTTATCAGGCCTAATTTCAATTAGAATAAGTGCAAATGGTTATATGGTCTTAAATAGAGGCTGGTGTAGTCACAGAATGGGATGCCCCAAACAGGAGTGCACCTGGCAGGCAGTAGTGCTATGCACAGCAAAAGTGTCTTTATCAGGCCTAATTTCAATTAGAATAAGTGCAAATGGTTATGGTCTTAAATAGAGGCTGGTGTAGTCACCGAATGGGATGCCACAACAGGAGTGCACCTGGGACCAGTAGTAGCATGCACAGCAAAAGAGTCTTTATCAGGCCTAATTTCAATTAGAATAAGTGCAAATGGTTATGTTCTTAAATAGAGGCTGGTGTAGTCACAGAATGGGATGACACAACAAGAGTGCACCTGGGACCAGTAGTAGCATGCACAGCAAAAGTGTCTTTATCAGGCCTAATTTCAATTAGAATAAGTGCAAATGGTTATGGTCTTAAATAGAGGCTGGTGTAGTCACAGAATGGGATGCCACAACAGGAGTGCACCTGGCAGGCAGCAGTAAGAATATGCACAGCAAAAGTGTCTTTATCAGGCCTAATTTCAATTAGAATAAGTGCAAATGGTTATATGGTCTTAAATAGAGGCTGCTGTAGTCACAGAATGGGATGCCTCACAGCAGACTTAAGATCAGTTCAGTATATATGCACAGTTAGTTAGTATAAGCAGCCTGAAAACGCTAACAAAGCCTGTCAGCCAGCCAGTAACACTCAGGCTGGATGAAAAAAAAAAAATCTCCCTGTGACT
Source organism: Gastrophryne carolinensis (assembly GCA_027917425.1). Taxonomy (NCBI): domain Eukaryota; kingdom Metazoa; phylum Chordata; class Amphibia; order Anura; family Microhylidae; genus Gastrophryne; species Gastrophryne carolinensis. Next base: position 28,079,318 of record CM051241.1, on the reverse strand, counting down.
GCCTCCGATTTTTCCTAACTTTCCCTGTTTTTCGCTGACTTTCTGTCTGTCTCCTGCCTGTCTCCTGCCTGTCTCCAGCCTGTCTCCAGCCTGTCTCCAGCCTGTCTCCAGCCTGTCTCCAGCCTGTCTCCAGCCTGTCTCCAGCCTGTCCCTGTCTGTCCCTGCCTGTCCCTGCCTGTCTAACTGCCTCTCCCTCACTACAGCGTTCTGTCTCTCACGAATGCAATAGAGAAATGAGGAAGGAAAAGCAAGATGGCCGACTTAAATAGCGCTGTGACGTCACCGGATTCGATCCGAATCGAATTTTTCATGAAATTAGGATCGAATCCGGGTTCGTCCGGATCGATTCGCTCATCCCTATTTAAAACCACAAGAATCATATAAGCTATGTATAGTTGTTATCCCAGAATTTCTTATCAATGATGTATACACACAACTAACGATTTTAAAACTGAAGGAATCATATAAGCAATGTACAAATGTCTGAAAACCTTTCAACTTCTATTATACAGAATGTTATATGTACTTTTATATGGTAACTGAAAATCCTGATAACATGAGACCCCCGACGCCTGGAGGATAGGTATGAATTGGTCTCCACACACACGTAAACACATATACATACACACAGTACCAACCCACTACACACATGCCACATGTATGTCAAAGATCGCTCAGACACACACACCCTATGTGTCAAATATATGTCAAAGACCACTCAGATACACACATCTATTCCACCCAACCAAAAATAGCTGCCACCATGCCAGCAGACACCCTATGACTCTGAAGCATGGGCGACAGGGGCCCCAATAAGATTGCGCACATTTTACTAATATGGGACCACCTAGCTCAGACCCAATGACCTTAAGGCACAATGATTCCCCTGCTATGATATGGTTAATGACGGGCAAATATTGCCGAATGCGCACATACAATTTAATTTGGTAACCAAAAACATGGCCGCCGTCACAACATGCGACACACACCAACCCGGCCGCCGCCAGAGGCCGCAACACACGTAACGCTGCACAAGCGCAGAAGGCTACTGGCTAACCTACAAAATGGCTACCGCCACCGGCGACGACATTCTCAGAGCTAATCAAATAGAGATCAGGCGGGGCCGCCCCGATAGGAAATGCATCTTTTACGCACTTCCGCACCAACCTATCGGGGGACCAGCAGACCACGTGGGAGGATGATAAACCCTCCCACACTGCACAGGCGGCCTCGCATCGCTGCCTGAACTCACACACGGGACGCGCTCCCCCCGGAGAGAATATACATACGCCAATCGGGCGCACACCTTTCACATTGTGACCAAGCGCAATACCCCTGGCAGCGCTACCCTCCACCATCCACTGGATATGGAGGGCACTGATCTCCAGACTCAATACACCCAAAAATGAGGTAAGCACAAGCCAGCCACATAGACACCTTTGTATAACCCTATGACTACCTGAATATACACCATATCTCTGAGCTATAATCAATGATGGACACTATATCAATCTTATCACATAGAGAAAAACTACAATTCAACAATGCCTCAGCATACCAGGACTCCAGGCACCGAGGTACCCTCATATGAAAACTATGTAAGTCAAGATCACCATTTATTTTTCTCTTGTTCTCTGTATAATGTTGTCTTCACAAACCATCTATATAACCATCCCTATATAAACACATATGCTGTCTATAGAGACCACGGACTCTCACACTGAGGAAGCCATAGGCGAAACACGTCTGTGAAGGAGTTTTAACAATTTGCTACAAACCACTGAGGGAAAAACAGCTTGCTACAAACTGAGGAAAAATCACCCACCAATTGCTACAAACAGAGAACACCAACAGGATAAGACCATATATGGACGGGCAAGTAACCAAACCCCTCCCATCCAGTACAGTTCCACACAGAGACTGATTATTTGGACATTGAGCCAATAGGCTAAACACTACTTTGTTGGAAATTATTAAAGACAACTGTGCAAAACTAATACTAGGATGTTTTGAAAAATTACCATCACTTTGTGTGTCTACAACGGAATATATTGTCAATATAATTGTAATTAGCCAGAGAAAAATTATTGAAGTATCTCTTTCTCCCTGGGTCCCACAGGCCCCTAAAAAGATCCCCGCCTGGATATATCCTGCCACCCGGGGTTCCAGTAGGGCACCCTGTGAAACCCCAAGGGAAAAACCCCTCTCCTCTACTCTTTTGTTGAGCTAGCTTCTTTACTGCTTCTGGGTGTCTATGACCAAGACATGTGTGCCATTCATGGATACAGATTTTATTCAGACCTAGTTTAGCACTGAACACACTTTGCTGTTTAGCAGATAAAGTTTACCTTTAATTGTCCCTTGTGCTAGAGTGAGACCCTCCTTTTCACTGACAAAATATTGCTTTCAAGACTGGGAACATTTAACACATCCTTTACAGGGATCTTTCGAGTTTGCACTGGAAACACCTGACAGTTAATAAAACCATTCTCCACACCTCCTGAAGTCATATAGGGACCATTAGCTAAGATAACTTTTTCAGATTTTCTTTCATACAGGTTAGAGAAAAAGGTTTTGTTGTTTATCTTTAATTTCTTCCCCAATACCTCTGAGGTGCTCCACAATCTCTAGGGTGTCTCTTATATATTCATGCATATTCTGGCTCTCACTTAGCTTAGATGGATACAGTTTTCTCATGAAATAAAGCTTATTGCTGAAGTTTGATCTTTCATGCATTTTCTGTAACTCGTGCACACTTGTATAGATGCATCTGATTATCATCTATGCTGAGGGAGATAATGCTTTGTGCTTTCTGATTCTTTTCTAGCCAATCATCTGGTAATTGATTAGGCATACTCAGGTTCCTGAATAAATTCCCACGTACCTTCTCTTATCAGTAGGATCTAGACCTTGAATTACCTGGACTTGTAGATGTTTAGCAACAATCAGGAACATAAACATGAACAGGATACATCAGCAACACATCTCAACATGAAGCAAAAGAAAAAAGCTCCTTTCTGTTGACTAAATACACTGTACATACAATCACATGGTCTGCCTAAGGCCCCATTTTTTTCTTTTTAACTTCATCAATAGCATAATAAGCAATCATATACAGGATGTAGTTGTTGCATTAAAGCTATGCCAACACATACACTGTGGGGCCACTACTGTACTGCAATGGAGGCACAGTGCAATACACAACAATGTGCACCACAGCCCTGTTCTTCCACAATGCAGTGGAAATGAAAAGTGCGACAGGGGCCTTACAATTCAGATGTAACAAAAAATGCATCAACGTTAATCAATGTTAACAGGAACATTATTTTTCTTATTGTTTATTTATATAGTGCCATTTCTTTTGTAGCGCTAAGGAAGTATTCACAGACAGGGAAAATTATCCAGTACAGAGTACAGAGACTATTATAAACAAGACACTACAGGGTCTAAAGTGAATGCTTTGAATATAATATAAGAGAGAGTATCAGTTTACAGTCTAAAGCAATTCAACACCCATTTTACCCAAAATGGGTATTGATGACATCATGGGGGAGGGACATCCCAAATGCTGATTATGGTTGGTGTATGGCATGATGTTGGACTTACGGCATGATGGGGAATATGGTTTTATGGTTGGGTGTAGATTTTGATGGTTTCTTAGGGTAGTAGGTGGCATCGAATTAGCGTTAACTGTCCTCCCACTTTTCTCTCCCTTCTCATACAAAATGATGGTTAGACATACAGAATGATGGCTAACCATACGGCATGATCATTGGGCCTACAGAATGTTTTGATGTACAACATGATGATTGGATGTATGTCATTAGTGTTAGGAATATGGCATGATGGTTGAGTATGCGGCATCATGGTTGGATAAACTTTTCCTGTATTGGAACCTGACATTCATAACAGCAGGCAGGTAAGGTCACATATAGGCACTGTTTGTTGATTAACTTCCATCTTTTTGGGAAAATGATACAAAATGTAAATGAGCTCTAATTCCAGCCAAGAGATTTAGGCCAGCCAGTAGCGGAATGCTGTGGGCTGAAAAAGGTCTCCTGTTCTTGGATCAGGCTGTCTGTACAATTACAGTTCTAATTTTTTCAACCAAAGATTCATGGCTCTTTTCTTGCAAAGTCATTGTGCGCTAAATGTGTTTGCAATGCCGAGTTCCAGACTGACTGCCAGTCTCCGGAGATCATGTAATCATAACATGCCGCAGTTTGAATGGTCTGGTGCAATGTTCTGCCATCACACCAGCGGGGGAGAAACTAGGATTGTCAGTATGTGTAGAGAAACAGACATCTCAGCAGGGATCAGCATTGCAGGCACAGCACATGCTCTATTAGTTAGCTGCCCATTACCAATTTAAAATAATTCTCATTTATTATGAGATACATTTAATTTATACAAACATGTCAAGTATATTTAGACCTCACAATCTGAATTCCTGTTCCCTCTTCCATGGGTCAGATTGTACCAGTTATAAATAGAATTTCAGTTTACTGCCAACATTCTCTAAGGGGCATCCTGTGCCATTTACTCACCTTATTAGGTGTTCCCAAAAATATTGCACTTCAACAGCTGCACCCACTCCAGTAGGAGGCATGCATTTCTGCATGACACAGTTGTTTTCTGTCCCCCATCATATAGCACTCCATGAGGTGAGTATTTCCTAAATGCAGGGCTTAAGGGTAGTGGGTCCTTGCAGTCCTGGGCACAGGCTTTGACTTGCCTGCGAGAAAACCAGGAAATACCCTGGTGAGTCCAGTGCTCAAAAGTGCATCCTGGCCTGGATGTACAGGTTTGCATGGTCAAGTGAGAATGCAGATAATACACACTGGATAGAGATGAGCAGTGGTCCCACGGATGTGTCTGATCACATCAGAGCATACTCATGACTCATAAAGCTGCACCATGACATGCCCTACCTAGGTCAGCCAAGATCCAGAAATTGAGGCAAAGAATGTTGCATTGCTTAGAATACATAATATATTTTCATATAACTGAGAATTTTGAGATGCTTAGAAATTAGCTCATTTGACACTGTTCTCAAGAGGAAGAAAATTAATCTGCGCATGAACAGGGTCTTTAATCTTCACATTAATACAGTACAAACATAGTCCAGCAGGTGATTTGGTGGTCTGTGGCCTTTTCTTATTTGGATAGCGTTGGACTTAGACAAGTCTTTGAGTTGTTAGAGTTGCTTTATATGGGACTGCACTTAAGTTAAAGATGAACTTGCCACTGAACTGGTGCTTGGATGAGTATCATCTGCATCCAGCTCCTCTAGGTTTGTTACTTCTGGCTCACAGACGTGCTTTTTTGAAATGGGACACATTTCTTATGACTTGATGGCCCTGGTGTGGGGTTGTAATTTTAAAGGGTACTCAACAGTATAGTGGTGTCATTGGGTCTCTTCCACCCTAAATTTAAGCTGCCTATAGTGATGGCAATCCTTATTTGCATATCACATCATATTTTCTTTGCCAATGAAGACTTTGAAAACAGAGGGGTTGGAACGGGAGCTTCTGGAACATTAGAGAGATTGATGTGCAAAGGTCTGTTGAAAAGTGTTGTTGGTTGTGTGCCAGTAGAAGAAGCATGGTGTTGCTCTGTAGTTTCTAAGGAATTTCTTGCGGCAAATCACTGTGCTTCATTGTGGCAATCCTGAGAGTTTTGTTGGTTGCATAAAGCGTTGCACTTCACCACTGGCTCAAAGCCAGTAAGGAGTTATCTTGTCAGTGAAGCCAAAATCATTTGGCTTCTAGAAGGAAGCTTATAGCCAGACAGTTTAATGTATGCCGTAAGCTGAAAAGATCTTGTCCAGTTTAGGTATGACAGCTGTTGCTGAGGTTCTTGATACAGGTTCAATGAAAGGAAACCTGGGAAACCCATGACAACCAGTAAATGGGATCTGGCAAAGAGCAAAAGCCAACACAAACAGCAGCCCATGAACTTTGAGGTAAAGTCGTCATTTGTAATCTCCTCAGACATACATTAATGCTAAGAGTTGTGATGTACCTGCAATCTGGGTATAATTCAAGTTAAAGATACCAATTAATGGAGCTCTTTTTCCACAAGACATGGAATGGAATGTCTGGGAGCCTGAATTGGTAGTGGAACTGATTGATCATTGTGTAGTTTTACTTACAACCTTTAAGTTTAAGTCCTTATTGGAGGTGATGACGTTTTTGAGTGCGGGCCCGATCAGGGGAATTATCCATGCTGTGTGACAAAATGTCTTAATGGAATTGCCCTTCCAAAAAAAAAAAAAAAAAGGGTACCTACGCAATTGCTGATTCGCATCTCACAATTGCGATCTTCTGCCATCAGTCACAGGGGCATGGCAACATGCTCTAAATTCACTACCACAGAATGGGCCTGTCAGGCCTCGGCACCCTCCCCCCTTTATTGCAGTAAATGGAGAGGGCATCACAGCTGCTCTGTGACTATAGTTGGAGGGGCAAAATACTGGAAGAGCAATTGAATGGAGTTTGTGCCTGGCCAGTGGGGGATGCAAGCCAGTCATTGGGTGAGTTGCTGATCGCCAGAGTAGGACTGATTAGCTGTAAGGGATTAAAGGTGACTATCCTTTTGTTTTTCTTATTTAACATGGTGCATGGCATTCATCAATGCTTTATTTTGGAGATTGTTTGCATTGGATAGTAGTAGTAGGTAATGTTATATGTAGCTGCGGTATGGCAGGAGAGCACACAAAATTTGACAAATTGCCTGTGTGTGCATAATCCCTAAAAATAAGGTTATTGTTGCATGTAACTGTAGGATGGGCGCTTCAGAGTCAATATGACTAGTGTCCGACACTGCCTGGAGCCTACATGGTAAAAAGTAGCTTTGACTTTGTAAAAGGAAAACCACCACCTTCAACTGCAAATTTTGTTTTTTGCACCAAGAACAGTACTAAGTAGTTACGTCCCTTCTGACCACCATAGGTTACTTTAAAGTGAAAACATATCCTATTGTTATCAAGCCAGAATTGTCATCTACAGTACATCTCCATTGTCCTACATACATATTTATAGTTATTATGCTTTGTTATCCTATAAATTATATTTTCTAGTTTCCATGGTGACATGTGCTACACTGCAAATCTATGTAGCACATGTCTTGCAGGAATAATGGCATTTGGTTTAAACACGGCAACGCTTCTGACAGTTTCTGTGACAGCAGAACATTATAAATCATCTCAATATCCCACTCGGCTTTCAAGAAGTGTGTTGCACTTATTTTGTCACTAATACGTCTCGGTGTGTTTATGCCGTTTTGTAAACAGTGTGGATGGAACATGACAGGCCGATGGTGACCTTCCCACACTAATATCTCCTTTAATGTCTCCAGCCGGAGATGATAAGCCCGACTAAGCTAGATCTGTTTCGAGCCATTGGGCTTTCATCCACAGTGCTAATAGCAATTTCTATCAGGTCAGTGTATTCTGTGCGGCAAAATTTGTTGCTGGTTTTGTATCATCTATTCTGATTTATGAAGCTGGCAGTGATTTTCAGCTTTTCGGAAAAAAGGACCTGGTATGTCATAGGAAAAAAAGAGAATCATATTTCTATTTTTAATAAGCCAATTTGGATATCAAACAAACTATTGGGTGGTTGCACAATTTAAAGCTTACCCTGTCAAGAAAAAGGTTTGATTTTTTTATTTACAGCAAGTCAGCAATAATAATAGCTATGTTGCTGTGTACAGATGTGTCCATCCTTACCATTGCCGTCGGGGACCCGTTAAAGAAGAATTGCTGGAGGACACTGCAGAAGCCAATGAGGGAAGCTGCAGACTCCTCCACACCCTGCAAGCAAGTCAGGAACGGCTAGAAATCTTTACGTGAATCGCTCCTCTTTATTTGAGAATCATTGTATATATATATGTTTCTAGGCTACCAGGACAATATACAATGATTGTAGAATACAGAGGAGTGATTCCATATATATTCATGGAGCCAGTCCTTTACCACACGTGTACCCACTGTCACGAATGACTTACCTTCTACCCGTGCCCGTGGTGTCCCTAGGCAACGGGCTTGGGTTCCTCCTGCCCAGGAGCCGCTTATGCCTCGGTTGCCATCCCCTGTGGCGCATGTGTCGCCGAGTAAGTCCTCCCCCCTTGCCCATTGTCACTCAGCTTGTGCTTGCTGGCCTATACAGTCAGCTCATGTCTTCCGGGGGTGCAATACTCAGAATGGCCACCGGAGGCTATTTAAAAGAACAAAGTCTAGAAGGTGCAGCTCTGAGCAGTTTGCCTGGGAAGCTCAGCTGGAGCAATCAGCCCAGAGCTCACCAATCAGACTACAGGGCCAGTGCTCCAATCTGCCGCCAGATCCTAAGTGCACCAATCCCAGCCACTGTCTCCCTGTCCAATCCTGCCGGTTTTCCCACTATAAAGGGATTTCCACTGCAGTGTGTCATTGCCTGTTATAGCGCCTAGTACCAAGCTTGTCTTGTGCATTGAAGCTCGATTGATTCCAGTTGCCGACCTCTGCCTGAACCGACCAATCCCGATCTGATCTCCGTTGCCGACCTCTGCTTTGATCCTCGACCACGATTTGTCCAACCCTATTGTACCGCTGCTATCTCTGAACTTCCGTTGCTGACCCTAAGCCTGTTTGGACTTCCGTTATACGCTCCTGCTATTGCCCACTCAATACCGCTCCCAGCCACGGGTTCTCCAGACCTCCGAACAGTAAGCCTACATCCTTTGAGCCATTGAAGTCCTGGGGGCAACCGATCCCGGGCAGGCGTTTTCTGCGTCCCGGCAAGCGGGGGCTCCTATAGGTGAAGCTGGCTGCGGAGATTGGGGGTTGAGGGCTTACCTGGAGGGCTGGAGTTACCTGAGCGGATCATTGAAGTACCCAGAGCGTGACATTATAACAGGCCACAACATGGATGACCTGGTGCAGGAGGTGCAAGCTTTGGCCACCGCCATCAACCAGCTGGCCCAGCGAGTAGCCACTCAGGAGAGTTTTGATTTTGAGCGACTTGAACAACAAGTGCATGGCATGGGTACCGCCATTAACTACTTGTCCCAACGTGTGGCTAATCAAGATCGCCAGCCGGCTGCACCACCTTCATCCTTACCTCTTGTCGAGCCGAAGGTTCCCCTTCCTGAAAAATTTAATGGGGACCGAAAAAGATTTTCCAACTTCAGGAACTCGTGTGAACTTTATTTCAGACTACGGCCCTACTCCTCGGGCACCGAATTGCAGAGGGTTGGTCTGGTTATCTCTCTGCTCCAGGGTGATCCACAGTCCTGGGCGTTTGGCTTAGCGCCCACTGATGAGGCCTTGCAAACTGTCTCAGCTTTTTTCTCCTCTATGGAGATTCTGTATTCTGACCCAGACAAGACTTCGACCGCCGATGCCAGGCTTCGAAGCCTGAAACAGGGGAAGCGTTCAGCAGAGGAATATAGTGCTGAATTCCGCCGCTGGGCATTTGAATCCCATTGGAATGATCCTGCTCTCTGTAGTCAGTATCGTATTGGTCTCTCAGAGAGTATTAAGGATGTTCTAACGAATTTTCCCTACCCCAGAAGCCTGGATGAACTCATGCCTATGGCCATTAAAATTGACAGACGGCTACGGGAGAGACACATGGAGAAGAATCACTCTTACTTCTGGGAATCTTCCCACCGGGAGTCATCCACTGTAGGAGTTGTATCATCTTCGCCCCCTGATGAGCCTATGCAACTTGGTGCTACTCACCTTTCCCCTAATGAAAAGAGTAGACGTCGCACCTTAGGCCTATGCATGTACTGTGGAACTTCTGGTCACCTGGTTAGGACCTGCCCCAATAAAAAACCTTTGGCGGGATTGCAACATCCTGACAAGACTGAGAAAGTTTGTCAGGATGGTCAGGTAACTTCCCTTCATAGAAATAAGTTGTTGTTACCTGCTACTGTGGGTTGGGAGTTGTCCAGGAAATCCATCCCCGCTCTAGTCGATAGCGGAGCAGTGGGCAACTTTTTGGATAAATCCATAGTGACCGCCTTAGGCATTCCATTAATACCCCTTGGGAAGCCCCTCCAGATTTTGGCTGTAAATAATACTCCTGTTCATGGAGGAACTGTAACCTCCAAAACCCCTTTTATCAGCCTAGTTGTGGGACCCTCCCATTCTGAGAATCTTGAATTTTTTGTTTTTGACTGCCCTGAAACCCCGGTTGTCTTAGGGTTCCCTTGGTTGAAGATGCACAACCCTACCCTTAATTGGAAAACTGGGGAATTGACAGGATGGGGCCCACACTGTGAAGAACACTGCGCTAGCATCACTGTTGGAGCAACCCTGGTCTCAGAGTTTGTTTGTCCGCCTGCCTCTCCATCCAGGAGGGTACCTCGTGTATCTTCATTGAAGTCTGTCAGAACTATTCGGGGCGGTTGTCCTGTGGAGTCTGGTGAGGGTCCGGAGGCCCCTCGTGAAGGGGGGGGTAGTGTCACGAATGACTTACCTTCTACCCGTGCCCGTGGTGTCCCTAGGCAACGGGCTCGGGTTCCTCCTGCCCAGGAGCCGCTTATGCCTCGGTTGCCATCCCCTGTGGCACATGTGTCGCCGAGTAAGTCCTCCCCCCTTGCCCATTGTCACTCAGCTTGTGCTTGCTGGCCTATACAGTCAGCTCATGTCTTCCGGGGGTGCAATACTCAGAATGGCCACCGGAGGCTATTTAAAAGAACAAAGTCTAGAAGGTGCAGCTCTGAGCAGTTTGCCTGGGAAGCTCAGCTGGAGCAATCAGCCCAGAGCTTACCAATCAGACTACAGGGCCAGTGCTCCAATCTGCCGCCAGATCCTAAGTGCACCAATCCCAGCCACTGTCTCCCTGTCCAATCCTGCCGGTTTTCCCACTATAAAGGGATTTCCACTGCAGTGTGTCATTGCCTGTTATAGCGCCTAGTACCAAGCTTGTCTTGTGCATTGAAGCTCGATTGATTCCAGTTGCCGACCTCTGCCTGAACCGACCAATCCCGATCTGATCTCCGTTGCCGACCTCTGCTTTGATCCTCGACCACGATTTGTCCAACCCTATTGTACCGCTGCTATCTCTGAACTTCCGTTGCTGACCCTAAGCCTGTTTGGACTTCCGTTATACGCTCCTGCTATTGCCCACTCAATACCGCTCCCAGCCACGGGTTCTCCAGACCTCCGAACAGTAAGCCTACATCCTTTGAGCCATTGAAGTCCTGGGGGCAACCGATCCCAGGCAGGCGTTTTCTGCGTCCCGGCAAGCGGGGGCTCCTATAGGTGAAGCTGGCTGCGGAGATTGGGGGTTGAGGGCTTACCTGGAGGGCTGGAGTTACCTGAGCGGATCATTGAAGTACCCAGAGCGTGACACCCACAGTAATGGACCAAAGGTGTGAAGCCAGCAAGGAAATATAATCTTTAAGCCACCCTCCTAGGATGATGCACATTTCAATGCTTTTTTCATATCAAGTACCCATCCAATATCTAGTCAAATTTCATACAACAATCTGTCACAGGAGGCCCCACAGCCAGGGCAAGGCAAGGAATAGGACCAAACGCATGCTTTGGGGGGTTAGAAACTTAAGTTTATTAAAACAAAAGGAAAGCTAACAAGCATAACATAAACAAGGAAACCCCCAAAGTGCTCAGTTGGTTACTCACCTTAAAACAAGACATACGGGAATGGGTCCGGCTGACACCCACTGGCTTACGTGGACCAACCAGCAGGAATCAAGGAAATCAGAGGTACCAGGGAAGGGTTAAGACAAAGGCCTTGATTCAAAGGCAGACGAGAATGCAATGCCATTTTTTTACATTAAAAAACCTGTTCTCTCGACACATTTTTACACTCTCAGGATTTAGCAGACCATCTTTTGGAAAAGAATGTTTGTTTTTGCAAGAACTCACATGAAAATTCACTCCAAAATTTGTTTCGAATTTTTCATTGATAAAAGTAATGATACTATAGCCAGCATAATGTTTATCTATGAAAATGACCGTCGGCACTATTTTTTTCATTTGGTATATTTTTTCAAAAAATTTCAAAAAGCATGCCCCCCAAAAGCCAACTACCCAAGCATCAGGCATGAGGGCTGAAAACCCAGGGCACAGAGGCCACGCAGCCCTGTCCCTGTCAGTTACCAGCCCTTATGCTCTTCTGCAAGGTCTCAGGTCAGGTCCAGGGGTGCAGTGGGCTCTTTGGTGCTTCTCCGGGTGGGGGCATCCATCAATACTGTCGGTACCCTCCACCCACTAGAGAAAAGGGGGGAAGGTCCCCTCTTGTTACATCCCCCCTTGTTACATCCTCGCTACCCAGCAATAGGAAAAAGTTGGGTGCAGGAGGAACTGCCTTTTATAAATAAGTCACAGGAGGGGAAACCCCCTTCCATGCCCCTCCCCTCCTGTGATGTATATGTCACATGAGGGAGATCCCAGGGAGGCCCCGTCTCATATTAAAAAAGACCTATCCCTGTGGCTTAATATGGATGTGTTGTTCTTCTTACCAAATGCTGGTGAAGCGTCAACAGATGCCCTGTTGACATAAATTCAACTGTTGCAATGCAGGATGCTGGACGTGAAAAGGTAAGTCTAAGTTAATAATATTTTCTTTTTAAAACAGTGTTGCATTTTTTTATTTTTTTACTTACCGGTAACCTTTGAACTGGTAAGGGGTGGCATAGACCCCTGTACCAGTTCAATTGACATTACCCACACCACTAATGGTCATGGTGGTGCGGATGGGCCTAGCAGCCCATAGCATGTGCCCGTGCTGGGCACCGGACTTGTGCTATAGGGATGGCCCTTGAGGCCTGGAATTACTAGCCAGTGGGAAAGCCTTAAATGAAATGACCCTACAAAATTCATCCAACATGCATCCTCACATTCAACATGTATGCTACATGCAGCCCCAGTCTAACAAATATCATCTATCCAACATCCTTCAGTTAGCAGTTCAACATCCATCCAACATAAATCTAACATCCATTAAGCACTAAACAACAATCATTCAACATTTATTCAACATCCAAAATCTGTCCAACATTCATCTAACATCTGTCCAACAGCCATTCAACATACATCCAATATTATTATTCAACTTCCATCCCACATCCATCCAAAATCCATCTAACATCTATCAAACATTCAACATCCAGCCTCTATCCAACATCCAACTTTGTTTATAATTTATTTATTACAGTTTTGTAATGAGAGGGAGTACACAATAAGGCCCGTAATGTGGAGGGCAGCTGATGAGTTTCAAGACTAATCTTGTGTTATTTTTGCTAATTTTACGTACAATCAATTTGCAATTTCACCCCATTGAACAAACCATAGCAGTTTCACATAAGGAAGCCACCAAGCAGATGTATTCTTCAGAGGGATTCACCAGTCTACAATATATGGTATTTTGAACTGTGCATCTGTTCTAAATGCCACAAATCCATATAGAACAGCAGAAATTAGATGACATTTTCCATTCTGGATGCACTGGCATTTTCACTGTTGGTTTCTCCCAGCCTCCCCCCATCCACATCACCAGTAAGTGGAAAACCGTAAACTCAAATAGTCTTCAGGGTGGGTTTCTCATTTGGTGATGATTAGAAATATACAGCCTAGAACCACTGCATTGTTTTGAAAATCAAAGGCAAAAACAGAGCCAAAGCAGAAGTCATAGTAGGAAGCACATGTCTGTAAATTGGTAATGAGCCAGGTCATATACAGAGCAGCAGATAGAAGCAAGGTCAATCTGAAGCCAGAAGGTAGCTGGTAAGCAGAAGATTATATCTCCCAGCTTCTGTCTGTGCCAGAAGGTACTATCATTTCAATGCTTACCATGCCTCTTTAGGAAGATCAAGTTTTTGTTTGGTATAGGTAATCCCAAACTATAAGACCTAAGAGTTTGACCACGCCAATAAATTATAGTTAGTACATAATTGTCAAAATATGCAAAGTTCTTTATTTATTTATCAAAATATATATACACGAAGGAGAAGAGCACACATTCGTTATCTCCTCATTGATTGTGGTGTGATAGTACCTAGTTTAAATGCTTTTAAGGTATACACAATTGTCTGAAACTCTATGACATTACACACTATCATTGGTTCATACAATACAATGTGAGGGTAAACACATAATTCGTAAAAGATATTGGACATAGTTTGAATAGTTACAATAGGTTAAGGTGAACTAGTTTTGCCCGTACTTGGGCTTTTTGCCACTTCGTTCCGTACATTTTTTAGTCATTCCTGGTAGAGGAAAAAGCACACAAAACGAATGTAACAATATCCTTGTTCCATTTATATTAGTACTAGACACATTGGGGTATATATCACATTATATTTAAATATCTGATACTTTGATGTTTTCACAAAAAACTGACTGTGCGTCAGTTGACTATTTAAAATAACACTTGCATCACTGCAATGCCTGGTCCCATCTAAAACATACAAAATAAACATTGCATACAAGATATCATAATGTTGGGCTCTGGTGAGGTTCTATTTAGGTATACAACCAAATATAAGGTAAAATAAAAGTAAAAGTATATTTACTTTGCCAAGGTTCATTGGTCATTCAAAGTCCGGGCTAATGTGTTATTTATGATATTGTAGGCACTTGGCTAGACATTGTTGTTATCCATTAGGGGGCAGGGGTTCTAGCCACCAATCCAATGAGGGTTATTGTACAAAATAATTACTCATACATCTTATTGGCAGGGTACGGTACTCTTTGTTTTCAATTGTCTTGTGCGATTACATGTTTTTAGGCAGGTACGTAATAAAGTTTGTTAATTACCTTTATATGGTTTTGTACTTGCATTTACCGGGGTATATTTTGTGGTTTTAGTGTAGTTTTATACCACTCCTATTGTTATTTACAAAATTGTGCAATCTTGTATGGTTGGGCATGTAGGCATATTGAATTATTGGCTACCATGCCACTTTCAGCTGGTGGTCATCAGCTTTGCATGTAGGCCAAAACATATAGAACAGAAGCTGGTTATTTGTTCTAGTAAGCTTGCATTCCGCTCATGTACGTAAGAATACAGAAGAGTCTCATAAATACATGGCACAATAACATTCCAAAGCCAAGAATTTACTTCCTTAGCCCTGAGTTTGCTTATATCAGCAATCCTGTGCATTAGAGAGCATATGCCGTGGGTAGACATATGGGTTGATTCAAAGAAACATGTAACAGCTTGGATTTGGCTCACGATCATCCTATTTTTCACGTCCGCTCGTGCGTTCGTATGAACTTGCGAGTGATTCAATAAGCAAATACGTTTCTATCCTAAAATATACGTCCGTTCGTATGATATCTCCCGAACTTGCCTCAGTCAGTTGGCAATCGTAAAAATCACGTTCATGTGCTCACCTGTTGCGGCGGCAGCCTGTTTTTTCGGCTGCTTCCATCGTCAACCTCTTCCAATTACTTGCGTTTGCCTCTGGCTTTCATTGGTTTTTGGCCTCTTAGATTCGTGCGTTCGTATGTTTATAAGATCTTGCGCATGCGCACCCTCAACCAGAAACTTACCTAAACCTCTTAGCGCTTGCATCCAACTTCATTTCTCGGTCCCTCAAACTTACCTAAACCCCTTGGCGCTTGCATCCTTCTTCATGTTGACGACCCTAAAACTTACCTAAACCCCTTAGCGCTTGCATCCAACTTCATTTCTCGGTCCCTAAAACTTACCTAAACCCCTTAGCGCTTGCATCCAACTTCATTTCTCGGTCCCTCAAACTTACCTAAACCCCTTGGCGCTTGCATCCTTCTTCATGTTGACGACCCTAAAACTTACCTAAACCCCTTAGCGCTTGCATCCAACTTCTTTTCTCGGTCCCTAAAACTTACCTAAACCCCTTAGCGGCTGCATCCAACTTCATTTTTCGGTCCCTAAAACTTACCCAAACCCCTTAGCGGCTGCATCCAACTTCATTTTTCGGTCCCTAAAACTTACCCAAACCCCTTAGCGGCTGCATCCAACTTCATTTTTCGGTCCCTAAAACTTACCTAAACCCCTTAGCGGCTGCATCCAACTTCATTTTTCGGTCCCTAAAACTTACCCAAACCCCTTAGCGGCTGCATCCAACTTCATTTCTCGGTCCCTAAAACTTACCTAAACCCCTTAGCGGCTGCATCCAACTTCATTTCTCGGTCCCTAAAACTTACCCAAACCCCTTAGCGGCTGCGTCCAACTTCATTTCTCGGTCCCTAAAACTTACCCAAACCCCTTAGCGCTTGCATCCAACTTCATTTCTCGGTCCCTAAAACTTACCTAAACCCCTTAGCGGCTGCATCCAACTTCATTTTTCGGTCCCTAAAACTTACCCAAACCCCTTAGCGGCTGCATCCAACTTCATTTTTCGGTCCCTAAAACTTACCCAAACCCCTTAGCGGCTGCATCCAACTTCATTTTTCGGTCCCTAAAACTTACCCAAACCCCTTAGCGGCTGCATCCAACTTCATTTTTCGGTCCCTAAAACTTACCCAAACCCCTTAGCGGCTGCATCCAACTTCATTTCTCGGTCCCTAAAACTTACCTAAACCCCTTAGCGGCTGCATCCAACTTCATTTTTCGGTCCCTAAAACTTACCCAAACCCCTTAGCGGCTGCATCCAACTTCATTTTTCGGTCCCTAAAACTTACCTAAACCCCTTGGCGCTTGCATCCTTCTTCATGTTGACGACCCTAAAACTTACCAAAACCACATAATGTACATATGTCTATATGTTTCTAACCGTTTTTTTTCTGGTTTGTGTAATTGTTTGTGTTTGCGCATATTAGAAAAGACACATTTATGAAGTATTAAAAGATAATTTATTTTAAATTTTTGGGGTGATTTTGGATATATTTTTAGGGGAATTTTTAGTTTTTATTGGGGTGTTTGTTTGCAAACCCCTTTTTTTTTTTTTTTTTTTTTTTTTTTAAATACAAACATTTTTTTTTTTAAAATACAAACATATTTTGTTTTTTAAAGACAAAATTTTGTGTGGCTTGCCTTAAAAACAGATTAAAATATTTTTTTTTTTTTTAAAAAGGCAAAACTTTAAAAACTTTAAAACTCCAACAAAGTTGGTAAAACATTGAACCAAAGTAGCCAGGACCAAGGGCACTAATCCTCCTCCTCTTCTTCATCTGTTGGCCCCAACGTCGCCTGTATGGCCAGCAGCTCGGCCACCAACTCCTTCATTCTTTTTTTTTTCTCCGCCAAAGTTTTGGGGATCATCCCTGGAACCAATAGAGAAAGAAACATAAATAGGAGTCCCAGACCGGTTTGTATGCTGGAAATAGATTTGGGGTTAATCAAATACATGTAAATGCATGACATATGTCATTCTTCCAAGGGATACAGTTAATGCATTTCCCACAGGTAAGTCTTTAAACTCCTTAAACCGGACCTTGAACATTATTTAATGAAAACCACTAACTATTCCCAAATGATTCTGCACCAGATCAAAGTAAATTTGGGTTTTTTTTGGATTACAGCGCCGCCATCTGGACTCTGAAGCATAACACTTAATGAGGAGTGGAGAGTTGGATAAAGTACAGGGGAGTAGGTTACAGTGGTGCGTTGGGAATCCAGAGCATAGCTGGGTTGAGGGAAAGGTCATCACTCACACAATGCATGGCAGCACCTTCCTTTTTTCAATCTGTATCCCATGCTGCCTGTAAATATTGCGCATTCCATATTCCGCAATATTGGTTTGGTTCAGTCTAATAACATGCATTAGATGGGTGAAGGGTGTTTTTCCATGTTTCGAATCTGTAGGTACAGTGTGATGGCTAATTCTTTGGTTCTTAATACAAGTTAGGGTCCTCTTTAAGCTAACGAAGTGCCCACATGAAAGTGTGAACTACACATTGGCTACGCCTTTAGTTATGTGTGTGTTATTAGCTAACCAAACATTAATATGAATAATGGCATGGAGACTTACGGAGTTGGTGGCCGACAGATGGCTGGTTGGGGCCAACAGGCTGCCCTTGGTCCTGGCTCTGCTGTGAAGAAGTCCCTGGAGAAACATGTGACATTTGGTTAGTACTTGTAGAGAGTCACTATTCCCAACATATCTGGCTCCCAGTGTGGCTGACATGACTCACCTTCGCCAGGATCGACTTCCAGCATCTCTGCTGCCTCCTCCTCCACTATTTCACCCGCACCAGAAGCTTCTACAAATACATAATAAAGGATAACTTAGTTTTTGGCCTGCCATGTATATCTTTGTGCCTATACATGAAGAGTGACATACCAGAGCCTTCCCCATGCCTGGCCAGGTATGACTCCACGCCCACGCGGTTTGGCCCCTCCTCTGTGGTAAGGTCCAGGGGCTGGTCTGAGGAGGCCACAGAGGAGGGGTAGGTCCGTCGCCCGGGAGATCCACCACCTTCACTCACAGATGCAGACTCATGCAGCACTGGTCGGCCTGTACGCCTCCGGGTGCGGCGAATTCTGAAATCCATTTCCAACACTACCAAAGAAAAGTCATTATAAATAAAGGCATAACTTATACATTTGGAACATATACCATGCAATTGCTTTGTACTTACTTGGAAAATGGATTCCAAAAAACCTCCGCACCCGGGGCATGTGTAGACGTTTCAGGTCCGACCAATGCTGCATTATCTGGGTGTGAGTGAAGGTGGTGCTAGTCACACGGTGGATCTCCGCGATGATCTCCCGGGCGATGTCCCTTTTCTCGCACACATTGGGCGCGAAGTCATACCGGCGTTGAAGCATGATCTGAAAAACATAATGGACACAGAGATTTTACTTTTTTACACACACACACATATGTGTTGCATCACAAGTTGAGAATTTCATGTCATTAACACACACATTTCTAGTGGCAGCCATTTTTGGGGAGTGCCTTAAAGAGGACGTTGACTGTGAATGAGAGTCTGGTCTTATGTTATATGTATCACACACCATGTACATACAGATAATAGCCAACATCAAGAATCAGCCCACCTGCATCTATGGCATGTTAGGATGGTTTAAACATCCAAGATGTAGGCTAATGCTTAGGCTTTTGGACCACGTGTGTGGCTTCCCGTTGTGTTTTTATGGCTTAGGAAAACAGTGTTCCTCAAACATCCGCATCAAGGTCCGAGACAGGCCAGGTTTGCCAGCTCGCCCCGCTACTCCACAGGTTAATTAACTGTTGCTAAGCCGGAGCAATTGGCCGAATTAGGACATCAGCATAGACAGGTGAAAACGTGGCCAGGCTCGGCCCTTGAGGATGAAGTGTGAGGAGCCAGTGATTAAACATTAAGAGACCCCAAACTAGTTCCAAACGCATCATTTACATTTAGGCCATCATTGACTATTAGATTAAAATGCACAGGCAGCCACTTACCAGCATGAGGATCTCTTCCTGTTGACGGGTGAAGATAGTGGGCGCCATCTTTATGCTTCTTCAAGGCAGCAGATAAGTGAAACCCCAGCGGTTTCCTGGTTCCGCTCGAACGTACGTTCGTACGAGCGCGTAGTCGTGCGCATAGGCGTCACACGCTGGGCTCATTATTTAAAGGTCCCTGCACCCAAAGCTCATTCTCTTTGAGCATTTGTGTAAGATGGCACCTAAAAAGCCTATGAGCAAGCGACCCCAGCAAAGCAAGACCGCGGAGGGCCCAACAACAAGGTCCCAGCAAGGTAGGAGAAAGCTGAGAGGCAAGACTCCCACCTCGGCCCCACCAAGGGACCCTGGACCCTCAGGAACCAAAAAAAGGGGCCCCAAGCCCCGTGCCCCTGCAGCCAAAAAGCAGCCAACTGCAGCACCCACCACCTCTGCCCCCAGAAGAGGCAGCACAAAGGAGCCCACACCGGCCATGCCTTCAAGTAGGGCAGTTCGGCAACCCAGGCCCCGCAGCAGGGCCCGAACCCCATCCAGGGCCCGAAGCCCAGCCAAAGGCCGCCGAACCCCATCCAGGGCCCGAAGCCCAGCCAGAGGCCGCCGAACCCCATCCAGGGCCCGAAGCCCAGCCAGAGGCCGCCGAACCCCATCCAGGGCCAGAAGCCCAGCCAGAGGCCGCCGAACCCCATCCAGGGCCAGAAGCCCAGCCAGAGGCCGCCGAACCCCATCCAGGGCCAGAAGCCCAGCCAGAGGCCGCCGAACCCCATCCAGGGCCAGAAGCCCAGCCAGAGGCCGCCGAACCCCATCCAGGGCCAGAAGCCCAGCCAGAGGCCGCCGAACCCCATCCAGGGCCAGAAGCCCAGCCAGAGGCCGCCGAACCCCATCCAGGGCCAGAAGCCCAGCCAGAGGCCGCCGAACCCCATCCAGGGCCCGAAGCCCAGCCAGAGGCCGCCGAACCCCATCCAGGGCCAGAAGCCCAGCCAGAGGCCGCCGAACCCCATCCAGGGCCAGAAGCCCAGCCAGAGGCCGCAGAACCCCATCCAGGGCCAGAAGCCCCTACAGGGCCCGAAGAACCCCATCCAGGGCCAGAAGCCCCTACAGGGCCCGAAGAACCCCATCCAGGGCCAGAAGCCCCTACAGGGCCCGAAGAACCCCATCCAGGGCCAGAAGCCCCCGACCTGGCACCAGCCGGGAACAGAGCCCCCGACCTGGCACCAGCCGGGAACATAGCCCCCCAAGAGGGCCCAGAATTGCAACCATGACCACATCTACACCTGGAAGTTCGGTGGCCAGCCACGCAAGAACACCCAGTCCCTTGGCCAGTCCAGTCCAGTCATTGGGAAGCCAACAATCCGGCCATTCCCCTACCCAGCCCCAGGCCATAATGTCACCACATGTGTCTGCACACATGGAGGAGCAGCCAAGCCAACCATCTGGCCGCACATTGCGCCGCGGCCAGTTGAGTGGGAGATTCTCCCATGACCAAAATATGGCATTGGCTAGTGGCCTTACATTATACTATGACGAGCTCTATGGGAGCAAATCCAAACACACCACAAAGCAGCGCAAGATGGAATTGTTTGAAACCATCCTCCGACAAGTAAATGCAGCGGGGGAAGAGAGGAAAGATGTGTCCCAAATTCAGAAGAAAATCTCTGATCTGAAGTATGCTGTACGGCAAAAAGAAATTAAAAGGCATAATTACAGGTAAAAAAATGTTTTCGCTAAATATAATGTTTTGCATGTACTGTATGCACCTTTTCTGAGTACCAAACGATTTTCTCTTTTCAGCATGAAAACTGGAGGTGGCTTTCCATCTAAATTGGAGTTTACCCCTGCTGAGGAGATTGTGCTTGGACTTCTCCATCCGGTCGCGGTCGGTGGACATGCTGGTCTAAGGGACACAGACTCACCGACCCGTACCCATGGTGAGTACTCTTAAATCTGCATGTTTGCCTGTTTGCTAAATAATCTACAGTTCACTAGTAACAAGATAACGGGATGCCCCTATGGTTTGCCTTGCTTGGCCTCGCACTACTGTGCCTGTTTGTGTCCTCTTTTGGTCCCTGGGAATCACACATTTAGGCCCACAGCCATTATGGCAAAGATCAAATGTCCAATTGGATTGTTAAAGTCATGAAGTTTCTCAAGAAAAGTGATATATTTGGAATCAATCACAAAACACACATCATTATGTATGGGTTGCCTTTTGGTTGTGTGAGTTGTGTTTGAGTTAACAATTTAATTAGCCACCCCCAAACATATCTGACCTAGAGCAGCGAGACTCAATTGGCGGCCCGGGGTCCCAATGCGGACCTTGGCACCAGATTCCAGGACCCCTGCCCAGACAGCCCTGCACTCAGTTACTTCTGTGTTGACGTGCTCAGAGCTGCCCCCTTGATCGGCGATGTAGTGGTTGTTCTCCTGCCCAATGTGATGGCTCCCTGAAACATAGCATTGCAATATGAAGTACTGCACAGGAAGTGGCATTGCAAGGTACACAGTAACTTGGTAAAACTTTCTCTGGGCACAATCGTGTCCCGCTGCCCCTGCTCTGGCCCATCTGCCACAGTCCCCCCATGCCCCCCCCCCCCACATAAGCCCCATACATTTGTAACAGATTTGCTCCATCCATCCCATCACCATCAATACGTTAACTCCCCCCTTTAGCCATCCAATCCCTGTCCCCTCAGCTCTGCCCCATCCAGCCCAGCAAGGGCAAGCAGCCTTTATTAGTTGGCACTTTGAAATCTCCAGCCCCTCCACCAGTGTGTTTATTTCTAACTAGACACCCCCTGCGTCAGCACCATGGCCAGACATTCACCTCTCACCACATACCTTGAAATGGGCCTTTCCAACAATTGTTTGAGTACCCTGGACCTAGCGAATGGTAGGCTAAATCCCAAAATGTGCGTTGAAAGTTGTATGCTGACTGGGTACACTTCCTGACTTCGAACTGAGGTCAGTTAGCAGTTTTTGCGAGCCATTGCACCTATGTAAACTTGCGTGTCTTTGAACAAAGGTCCCCATTGCTCTAGAGTTGAATAATATTACAAATAGAGCTAAATTTGATTACCTATCCCAAAAATGGTTATGTGTGTGTTTACGTGGTTTGTTTTTCTCTTCTTCAGCCCAGCATGATCCCTCAGCAAGGGTAAACTCACCCCCCAGTTTGGTTATGCCTACCAGGTCCGTACAGCATAGGAGCCCAGATCAGAGATTTCCGGTAAGTTAATTTAGTACCATAAATACTACCAAGTGCTTAAGAATGTGTTAAACTGATGGAATCCCAAATTTGGACGCCAACTTACACTTTTTTTTTTATATGTCCCTACAGACCCGCACACTCATGGAAGAGATCCAGGACATGGAGGAAGATGATGATGTCTCCATGCAGGGCACGTCGGATGACCTCCCCCTGGGTCCCAATTTGGAACTGCTCCATAATGTTTCTCTGGCCAATCCTCAGCAGCAGAGTGAATCTCCATCCATTGTGCATGCACATGGGGAGACTGACACTACAGTCCCCAGTGTTCACTCTGCTGCTGAGGATTTGCAAAGCAGGCCTGTTGCTGTTGAGGGTACGACACCACGCGGCAGGGCACGCCCAAGAGCCAGGGTAATTGTGCGGCGGACTCCATTACGCCGTCCCACAATTTCCCAGGGGAGGCAGAGTGCCCTGCTTCAATTATGGACCCAACAAAGGGACTCTTATGACGCCCAGCTCGTTACAGAGCATGAGTAAAGGCATGCCGACATGGTCAACATCCATACCAGTCTACAGGGCATCCTCGCGGAGTTGCGTACCCTCAACAGCAACGTGGACAATGCAAGTAATGGCATCCAGTCAGCCATGGCTGAGATGACCAATATGCAGAGAAACATTGTGGAGCAGTTTCAAATTCACAATGCTGCCATGGCCCAGGCTAGGTCCCATTCACATGGACCTCCACCTGGACCTCCACCTGGGTATTATGGGCAGCCACCCTATTAAGCCATGGGTGTGTGGGACATCTTTTCTCTTAACCCCCACTGTATTTACTTGTCCTTTGAGGTTTCAAACAATCCATTTTGTGTTGCTCATGCAGGTTGTGTTTTGTATTTGCTCCCATATAGCTCCTTAGAGTAATGCTTAAGGCCACTAGCCAATGCCATAGGTCTATGTGGAGGGTATCTGGCCACTTATGGCTTTAAATATGTATTTGGTTGGTGCTCCTCCTGTTTGCAGACATGTTTGTGTGACATTATGGCCATGCCCAAAGATCCCTGGGCACAGGCAATATTAATGACTGGACTAGGCTGGCCTTTGGACTGGGTGTCCTTGTTTGGTTGTGCCACTCACTTCCAGGTGTAGATGTGCTCGATGTTTTTTTGGTAATGTTATCCATTTGTAACCACAGATGTATGTGGAATGTTTTCTGTTAAGCACTATAATTTTTCCTTTTCTAAGTAAAAAAAAAAATTCACTTACAATACTTGTGGCGTTTTTAGTGGGAACACATTTTAAACAGCTTGGGCTAAACCAGATAATTTTTGTTTGAAGAGGTGTAACAATGCAAAGCTAAAGCTAAGGAAACTACATGAAATACATTAGGCAACAATTAAGGTCTAAATGTTTTACTTTGAGGTAATGCCACATTACGGCAAAACAACATATGTAACAAAAAGGATAACACAGACACACAGAATGTTGAGACAGGGAAAAAAGTTAAGTAAAATGCTGCATGATCAGGTTGGCTCTAACAGATTGGCCAGACTCACTGGGGGGCCCCACAAAATTCTCGACTTCATCCTCGACGGCTGAAGAGGGCAGGCTGTCCACATAACGTGGGACACGTTCCAGGATGGCAAAATTGTGCAAAACAGCACATGCCATGATAATGTCGATCACTTTCTTGGGATCATATTGCAGGGCGCCCCCAGTATGGTCAAGGCAACGAAAACGTGTCTTCAGCAGCCCAAAGGCCCTCTCCACAACAGCCCGGGTCTTGCGATGCGCACGGTTATACGCTTCCTGAGAGGCATCCTGGGGCCGCAGCACAGGCGTCATGAGCCAGGGTAGAAGTGGGTACCCGGAATCACCTTAAACAGAGAATTAAATGTAATCAAAATTAAAAAGGCAACACAACAAACACCAAAAATTTAACATATATCATAATGATGTAAGGTAAAGTGGCCAAAAAACAAAACAGGGCACATTAGGCCAAAAAAAAAATCCACTAATGTATTACCTAATTAAAAATGGCACTTCAATATACCAAATAATTAACAAACATCTGCACGCCCAAGGGTATTTGGATTTTACATATATTTTTAGTTTTCAGACATGTTACAATTAGGATGCTGCTGAGGGCCTATCCACATTTATCTGGAAACTACAATGTATGCAGTTTAAGTCCACTTTGACATTTAAAGACCAATAGTACAAAAGGAGCCAAAGGTCAAAGATCCTTGGGTATAAACTCCAAACCAATATATTTCGGGACAAGGAACTTACAGACATCCTAACTAAAGGGAAAACATTCTGAAGGACAAAGCGAGGCAAGCATTTTTTTGGGAAGTTCATAATATATGACCCAAGAAAAAGGCAGTTGGACGCTTATGTAAAGAATTCAAAAACAAACATATCAACAAATACAAGATTAATGCCACATTTAATAACACACAAATAGGACACACTTACCAAGCAGCCATGCCCCCGAAAATTCACCTGCCTCAAATCTCCGAAACAACCCAGATCGCCTGAGGATATAGGAGTCGTGGGACGATCCTGGGTAGCCGGCAAGGACACTCATAAACCGCATGTCCGGACCAACCACGGCCTGGACATTAAGGGAGTGTCCCATTTTACGATTCCTTAAGGCAAAAACATACAAAAAGGGTAATTGATATTTGACCCAAAATAAAAAATTAACCACAAAACATGTCTGCACTCTATTGGGAAATACTAATGAAAAGCCTAGATAAAGCAGCTACACAAATGAGGGATAAACAAATATGCTGCCGCAAAGGAAAACAGGTTACATGACACGTTGGCCAACATAATAACCAATCTCAATACCTATATATATACTCGTCGGCTGCCCTAGGTACGAGTGCCACATGTGTGCAGTCAATAGCACCAATAACGTTGGGCATGTCGGCCACATTATAAAACCCAAGCTTAATGGCGTTTCTGGCTGCCATATCATCAGGAAAATAAATATATTTTTGAGTTATGGCAGCCATGCCTTCCAAAAATTTAGACAGTGCGCGGCTCAGCGTAGGCTGTGACATCCCCACGGAGAGGGCACCCAGCCTCTGGAACGAGCCGTTCGCCAAAAATTGCAGGCAGCCAAGCATCTTGGTCATACCTGAAATTGCATGCCCCTTCCTTGTGGTGCGGGCTAACCATGGCCGCAGCTCACTATATAATTTATGGAGGGAAGCGCAATTAAGCCTGGTCAGCTCGAACAGCTCAACATCATTCATGCTATCGATGTTCATGCGACGACGCAGGGGCAATCTGCTCTCAGACATCTCGATCAACTCAATGCCAAAAAGCATAAGCCCTTGATGTGCCACAAACTCGCTCCGCTCCATCCTACTCCCGAGGCCAAATAGCTGCCGGCAAACATTTCGTAAAGCAGCTCTTTAATGGGCTTCCAAACAATTAGCAATCACCTCTCTGAATTGGTCGCAAGCCCATGTGAAGGACGTAAAAAATAGGATCGGACGCAAATAATACGATTTGGACGGGAAAAAACACACGAACTAACGCAAATTATACGATTCTCGTACGAAATGCGTATGTTCATATACGTCTATGCGCGAACGATCGTGCGAATACGAAATGGCCAAAAAAACAAGAAAAAATGACAAACACCCACCCAAACTTACGATTCTCGATACGAAATCAATTAACTTTGGCTCTTTGAATCGAGGGGATAGCCTGTGGGGATAGTAAGAAATTATAAATATGAAGGTTGGGAATGTGACAGTGAGTTTGGTCTCCATGAAAAAACAAATCATGATGCCACTTGCACTAAGAACAGCCTTGTGTTGTATACTGGAAAAAAAAAACCTTTTGTGCCAGGAAGTGAGAAATCAAACTACACTCATTCGATCCAGAATTTTACAAATTCAGTTCAATTTAGCCAAAACAGAATATTTGATAAATTCAGGCCCAATTCGGCCAATTCTGCTTTTTGGTAAATGTTTTTAACACCAGTCTGCAGATAATGGCACCATAGAGGTCACCATTAACTAAATAATTTAATAATTTGTAGGGTGAAAAGGATAGAAGAAACCCCCTTATAGTAAAATTCACTATTATTGTCAGAGGTCCCCTCTGTCAGAAAATGTGTTTTCACACTGAAAGAATAATTCCACTTCTGTATCATCTTTAAGTAAAGCTAGAGGACCATTTGACATTATAGAATAATTTTAGATTAGAAGAATGTATTTTTTTCTTAATGGCATAACATATCTATATAAAGCAAAGGATATATATGTAACTGCTGTATTTTATCATTAAGGCAGCGTTCACACAGTGTGCTAGAATCGCAATCATAATAGCGGAAATGTGATCGCCCTGTCCTGGGGATTTGCCAACATTTTAGTAGCGATTGTGCGTGCGCTATTTGCTATAGAGCATTCAGTAGCGCAGTCGCTCCCAAAATGCTGCATACTGGACTTTTTCAAATGCCCAGCAAATGCTAATGTACAACGTGGCAGTGTGAATGGGGCCCAAGTGTTAGAATTGTATCAACAAAGAGAAGAATCCCTATTAATTAAATACACTTAAACACTTACTAAAGTTCAGTTTATTTGAAAGTAAAAGGATACTTGGGATTGTTCTTTTTATTTTTTTAAAGTGGACCAACACCCAGGATTTTGACTATCCTGGGTATTGGTCCACTTCCGCGGGGCACCCCGATCGTGACCTGTGTGAAACCCCCCAGAAAGTCCCGAAAACTCACCTGACCCCGCTCCCACGTGACTCGCTCGTCTAATCGCCGCCGACGGACAAGGAGAGGCAGCACCAGACAAGCTGTGCGCCATTCGCAAACAGCCGGCGCGGGTGCGCGCCCTGCTAGAGGGACGTGTGGGAGGCGACCCGCGCATGCGCCGCTGGAACGAGGATCAGGTAGGATTTTCGGGGATCTGGGGGGTTTCACACAGCGATCGGGGTGCCCCGCAGTCAGGGAGCTGATCGGTCCGGGAATCTTATAGATTCTCGGGCCGCTCAGGGGAGGGTGTTTGTCCACTTTAAGGAGAGCACTAGCATTATTTAAAGATGTTTTGCTAAAATTAAAGGGAAATTCTTTCACTCTTGAAGGACACCTCTAGCTTTACTAGAAGTGTAAGAGAGAACATTACTACTAAGGGGATACTGATGTTTTTGTTTCGATTAGAGCCCCAGATTTTGGAATTGTGGATATTTGGCTATTTTAGTTGCTTTCCAAAGCCCCTGAAGCACATCATACATTTCCCCCATGGCCTTTAACCCTGTCATTATATTTTCCCCAGATGGATCAGGACCACAGTAGTGCCGGCAATGTGCCCTTGGCCTCCTTATATTAGTCCTACTACTAAAAGGGCACATGGTGGCACCTACTGGTATGTGAAAACAGCAGCAGCACCATGGGGGGGTTAGGGGGAGTGAGAGGGGAGAAGAGCTATTTTTCCTACTTCACGGAGAGCTAGTTTTCAGAGAGAAAATGCCCTGGTTGAAGGTTGATAGACCTTTACAATGCTACAAGAACCAAATATAAGCAGATTGGCAGACTGACCCTCCTATCTGATCAGGAATGAGAGGAAGCAAAGAGTGGCTAACCCCCCCCCCCCAAAAAAAAAAATCCAGCAGTGCCAAAAACTTTATCTGTCCCACCTATGTGTTGCCTTGCTGTTTTTAGCCATGGGCATAGCCATCTACGTCACAAGGCACAGAGCGGCATCACCCACACTATACACATGCACCCTGCACAATAAATTGAATGGGGGCTGCGCTGTCTGTGACACGCTATACTTTGGGGATGATGGGGGGATTCTGTCACACAGTTGTCAGGATTCGCTCACCTGATCCCCGGTCCAGCGATGTCCCGGCCGCACAGCCGCCCGCCCGGCAGCCGCGGCGGCCGACGGCTCCTGTGTCGGGGCCGGCTGCCGTACACGTGCTCGCGCGTGCGAGCACGTGCTGTTTATTCTCTCCGGCGGCGCTGCTCTCTGCGCGGCCACCGGAGGGGAGCTGTTAAAGGGCCTATGAGCCCGGCTAGTGGGGGGAGTTTCCTGCAGGGACAGGGCCAATGAGCCCTATGGGATGAGGGCATCGCCCTCCTCAGCTGTGTGGGCCAATCAGCCCCATTGGAATCTTTTGGGCTAATTGCCCTTCTATGTGTTCAGCCAATAAGTTGTTTAATCCTACGTGCACCAATCACACTCACCTTCCCTTCATGTCTGTCCCTATATAAGGTTTCCCCCCTCAGTTGCCCAGTGCCTGTGATAGCGCCTTGTACCCTGCATTGTCTTGATTACCCTTGTTTGATCTCCGTTGCTGACCTCTGCCTGAACCGACCATTCTCGATCTGATCTCTGTTGCCGACCTCTGCCTGAACCGACTATTCTGATCTCCGTTGCCGACCTCTGCCTGAACCGACCATTCTCGATCTGATCTCCGTTGCCGACCTCTGCCTTGTACCTTGACCTCGAGCTGTCTCTCCCCTCTGTACCGCTGCAAACTCTGATTTCCCCGTGTCAACCTTTGGCCTGTCTCTGGACTTCCGCTACACTCGCTCTTAGCCATTGGTTCTTCAGACCTCTTAACTAGTAAGCTTTCATCCTTTGAGCCATTGAAGTGCCCGATCCCGGGCAGGCGTATTCTGCGTCCCGGCAAGCGGGGGCTCCTACAGGTGAAGCTGGCTGTGGAGATTGGGGGTTGAGGACTTACCTAGAGGGCTGGAGTTACCAGAGCGTGGCAACAGTCTGCTATGGGGACAATGGGGATTGTTCTTTCACACAATCTGCTATGGGGACAATGGGGGGCTCTGTCACACAGTCTGCTTAGGGGGTGATGGGTGCATCTGTCACACAGTCTGCTATGGGGGTGATGGGTGCATCTGATACACAGTCTGCTACGGGGTGATGGGGGGCTCTGTCACACAGTCTGCTATGGGGTGATGAGGGCATCTGATACACAGTCTGCTATGGGGGTGATGGGTGCATCTGATACACAGTCTGCTATGGAGGTGATGGGGGGCTCTGTCACACAGTCTGCTATGGGGTGATGGGGGGCTCTGTCACACAGTCTGCTATGGGGTGATGGGGGCTCTGTCACACAGTCTGTTATGGGGTGATGGGTGCATCTGACACACAGTCTGCTATGGGGGTGATGGGTGCATCTGACACACAGTCTGCTATGGGGGTGATGGGGGGCTCTGTCACACAGTCTGCTTTGGGGGTGATGGGGGGCTCTGTCACACAGTCTGCTATGGGGTGATGGGGGGGCTCTGTCACACAGTCTGCTATGGGGTGATGGGGGCTCTGTCACACAGTCCACTATGGGGTGATGGGGGACTCTGTCACACAGTCTGCTATGGGGGTGATTGGGGGCTCTGTCACACAGTCTGCTATGGGGGTTATGGGTGGATCTGTCACACAGTCTGCTATGGGGGTGATTGGGGGCTCTGTCACACAGTCTGCTATGGGGGTTATGGGTGGATCTGTCACACAGTCTGCTATGAGGGTGATGGGTGGATCTGTCACACAGTCTGCTATGGGGGTGATGGGTGGATCTGTCACACAGTCTGCTATGGGCATAATGGGGAGATTCTGTCATACAGCCTGTTATAGGGTTATGGGGGAGCTTCTTATTTTTAAAAATAAAAGATACATAATATTAATACTGTCCCTACCCCATTTTGTGCAGGGCAATCGCCCTGGTGTTACCACCAATTTACCCTCCAACAGCTGTAAAAAAATAATATTTTTTTAATGTATATATTTATTGTAGCGATATCCTTTATCGCCGGAGAGCTTCCCCACCAGAGACGTCCTTTTCCCAATGGTGAGAGGTGCTGCAGGAATCCCAGAGTCATCTGTGAGGAACCAGGAACAGCCCTTACAAGGGCTAGTGAATTGTAATATAGCGTTTCCCCCAATAAGAGACAGAACTCAGTATTGAGGGTGAAGATGAACTTACTTTATTAGTGCCACCCTGTGCCTTATATGCAAGGTTCCATACAAGGGGACCTCCCCCGTGGACCTGATGGAGAACTGCATGACAAACACACAGAACAATGGGAGCAGGGCACACAATCCCTCAACTCTGCCGGTAACACAATCAGTAGAGCAATAGCAGTCTGTAACACAATCATCAATACAATGCCAGTCTGTAACACAATCAGTAGAACAATAGCAGTCTGTAGCACAATCAGCATAACAATAGCAGTCTGTAATACAATCAATAACACAATGGCAGTCTGTCTGGGACATGCTCAAGAAAATGAAAGTAATGGGTCTATACAAAAACAGTGCCTTTAAAATCCAAAGGCAGAGTCTGTCACAATGCCCCCTTTTTGTGGAACACCCGGCAGACCCGGATTGACTCTGTTTGGGTTAACATGGGGCTGTCCGGACTCTTGTTATGGGCAGAATTCTGTGTAAGGACAAGTCTGCAAATAGTGAGTAACAGGGCTAAACATTGACGTGGGCTGTACATAGGAATCGGTCATGGGTGGGGTCCAAACACTGGGATATTGTGGCGTTGGTGAGTTCAGCACCAAAGTCCTTGGTTGGATGTGTGCACAGGTGCTTTGCTTTCTTATAGCTGGTCCAAGTTTCAATCTCTTTCCATGGAAGCTGATCGGAGAATCCACAATCTTCTGCACATCTACATCATCGTAAAAGGAGACAAAACCATAACCCTTAGAAACACCAGAGGCATCCCTAATAATTTTGACATTCTTTACAGCGCCATACTTTGAAAAAAAATCCTTAATTTCAGGCTGATCAATCCGACGGTCAATGCCCCCAACAAAAATAGTGTTTGGCATACGTTTCCCTTCTGGAAGGACGTAACCTGATGGCTGATCCTCTTCTTGGCTTCTTGTAACAGACATGACGTGATGCAGACGAAACCCCTGGGTCTCCCCGACCAGTGGGCTGGAGTCGGCAGCTCGGGCTGGAGACCGGGTTGTAACAGGGTTGATGCTGGCTGGCCCAGGGATAGCGTAGGCAGAAGTCATTGGTCCTAGATCATTTCCCAATAGTACTTCTGCAGGTAAGTTGTCCATAAGTCCCACATGTACCCTGCCGGATCCAGCACGCCAGTCAAGATGTACTCGGGCGGTGGGGAGTCGAAACACAGCTCCTCCCGCCACCCTTACTGCAACGGTGTGTCCGATGCGGTCTTTGTTCTTGACCAAATGAGGTTGGAGCAAGGTAAGTGTGGCTCCGGTGTCGCGTAATCCTTGTGCGGTGCGCCCATTGACTCGTACCTCCTGGCGATGGTGCTGTCGGTTGTCTTGGAGGGCCGCTTGTACGGGATCAGCTTCATACAGTACCCCCAGATACTCTTCCGAACTGCTCTCAGCTTCCAAACAGTGTGCCGCAGGAGTACGGGAGGTGGAAGGTTGTTTTTGCCTCCACGTGTTTCGGGGAGGCTCTAGGGCGCAATCCCTGCGATAATGTCCCCATTGTTTGCAACTATGGCACTGAACTATGGAGAGGTTCGGTTGCTGCGCCGGCCTATGTGGCCCAGAGTCACGAGTTGGCGCTGAAGCCACAGGTGCTTGAAATTTGATGGGAGGTGGTGGTTTTAGAGCGGACTGTTCTGTCTGGCAAGCATCGGTGTACTCGTCGGCTAGACGAGCAGCCTCAGGTAGCGTTAGAGGCCTCCGGTCACGTACCCACTCTCTTAGCTCTGGTTGCAGGGCATTGAGAAAATGTTCTTGTAAAAACAACTGTAGTACATCCTCAGCGGTCGTGGCTTTGCATCCAGTGACCCAGTGTGATGCTGTACGATGGAGGCGACATGCCCACTCCGTGTAAGAATCCCCTCCCTTCTTTTGGGATTCCCGAAATCATCGCCTGTAGGCTTCCAGGGTGACAGCGTACCGGGCTAACAAAGCCTCCTTTACCAGATGGTAGTGTGGTAAGTCTGCATCAGGGATGGCCCGGAAAGCATCGGAAGCTTTCCCAGATAGTTTCCCTGATAATATGGTGACCCATTCCTCCGTGGTTACCCGGTGTAAAGTGCACTACCGTTCAAAATCAGCCAAAAATCTGTCAATCTCGTCGTCACTTTCCCGGAAGGACTTAAATGCTGCAAATGGAATCTTTCTCCCCCCAGTGTAACTGAGGCTGAGAGGCTGCTGGGTTGAAAGTCGCTGATCTTCCCTTCGCTTACTGGCCTCTGCCTCCGCTGCGGCAAAGACTCGGTCGATCAGTTCCTGTGAGGGATTCGGGCCATAGACCGACAATCTGTTCCGAACCGCTTGAACAAGAGCAGCGTCTTCATCGATCTCTATATTGGTTTCGGTCCTCACTGCTGCATGATCCATTTCGATCAGCTCGGCTATCAGTTCCTGACGTGGGCGGTTGCTAGCTGACCTTCCCGGCTCTCGAGTAGATCCTTCAGGGTCAGCCTTTTCAACTTGTCATACTGACTCTCCATCAGGGTAGCACTCTCTCTGGGTAGGAAGGACTGTCCCACCGCTTGCCACCAATTGTAGTGATAACCTTTATCGCCGGAGAGCTTCCCCGCCAGAGACGTCCTTTTCCCAATGGTGAGAGGTGCTGCAGGAATCCCAGAGTCATCTGTGAGGAACCAGGAACAGCCCTTACAAGGGCTAGTAAATTGTAATATAGCGTTTCCCCCAATAAGAGACAGAACTCAGTATTGAGGATGAAGATGAACTTACTTTATTAGTGCCACCCTGTGCCTTATATGCAAGGCTCCATGCAAGGGGACCTCCCCCGTGGACCTGACGGAGAACTGCATGACAGACCAATGGGAGCAGGGCACACCATCCCTCAACTCTGCCGGTAACACAATCAGTAGAGCAATAGCAGTCTGTAACACAATCATCAATACAATGCCAGTCTGTAACACAATCAGTAGAACAATAGCAGTCTGTAGCACAATCAGTATAACAATAGCAGTCTGTAATACAATCAATAACACAATGGCAGTCTGTCTGGGACATGCTCAAGAAAATGAAAGTAATGGGTCTATGCAAAAACAGTGCCTTTAAAATCCAAAGGCAGAGTCTGTCACATTTATTTATGAATTTAATTTTTTGTTTTCTGTGATTACTAAGTACTTTTCCTGCCCCATTTTGTGCAAAGCACTCACCTGTTCCCCTTTTCTGGCCCCTGACACGCGTAAAAAAATGTATATTTTAATTTTGTATTTCTTTTATTTATGTATGTATTTAATTTTATTGTTTTCTCTTATTATTTTCAGCCCCCTAGCATTTACTAACCCCATTTTTCATCCATTCTTGGGCCTCCAAGTTCGGGCCCTTATTCACTTCAATAGCGTTCGGGTCAAGTTCAAGTATCAGAACCGAACTTTGGCGTCAAATTCGGCTGAAACTTGCTGAGCCCCAACACTACTGATCACCAGAACATACTCACCTCTTCCCTGTCCTACGGCCTCAGGGCCAATGGGGCGTGGGTTTTGGTCCACTTTGAAAAAACTGCCTAAAGATTTATGTGATAAAAACACACAAATAGCTAGTAACTGACTAGCTCAATGAAACTGCCCAGTTGATCTTAATAACCCAAATTTGCACATGCACACACACAAACACACATAATACAACAGCCTCTAGTCCACAACCTTTTGCTTCAGAGCTCAACCACAATTACAGCCTGCTGCCTGCCTATGACTTCTGGCTTAGGTCTGACCTTGACATCCAACTGCTGCCAGACCATCAGTACCAGAGAATCAGAGCTTTCCTACCCAGATCCTCTATTCCCTGGTGGAAGGACCAGCCCAGGCTACCTCCCTTGCGGAGGGGGGGTTTCCCTTTGATTCTGGACCACTATGTTAAGTCTTGGGCTATGAATAGTAGTCTCTGTTGCCCCTTTGCTCTGCAGTGTGAGCCTGGTTCCCCATATTCAGAACTCAACCCTGAACTTACTTGAAGGGTGTCGGCCTCTAATGTACCTCCAGCATTCATTCGTCAGAGTAGCACCCAAGGTTGGTTGACCTGGTGGAGCACAGGGCCCCTGAGGCTGCCTTTTGCAACACTCTTGACCACAGTAAAAGGAGCAACAAGAGTTATGCAAAATACCCATAAATGTTCTTGCAGAAGTTACATCCTCATTTTCACCACTTCAACAACTGGGGGCCATAGGGAGACCCGGGACAATGCCAAGTGGGCTGCACTGCATTGGGGCCAGTTGGGCTGCTGCTTTTAACATCCACATTCAATCCCTGCACTCTTAGCCCCCCTGTACCCAGTCCCACTATACCCACAAGCCGCGGAACCCCAGCCCCCAAAGCCCCGACATCATGGTCGGGGGTGCTCAGCAGGGATATCTTGGGTAGGTCAGGGGCTGGTAAAATTCAAGGCTAATTTTTGGCCCCAGTTCACCACTGGCCATGTCTCCTACCTAACTCCATCCCCCAAAAGAAAGTGGTCTTCAGCACAAATTCCTACTTTCTTGTTGGCACTAGAGATGAGCGAACTTCTCAAAAATTCGATTCGGGTGATTCGCCAAAGTCTCAAAGAAATTCGGGTTCGCCCGAATCGAACTTTTACAAATCGCTCATCTCTGGTGGGAGCTGGCACCATGCCGGCATTTATTTATTTTTTTATTTCAGGGAAAATTCCGTCAGCACGAACCACTAATAATTCGGGTTCGTGCTGAATCGAATTTTCCCTGATATACGGAGCGAATTCAGGTTCGTTAGAACCGATTCGCTCATCCCTAGTTGGCACCTAAAAAACAAACTGTCATTGTCCAGGAGTGGCATTTATACCACAGAGGGGTGGCTTCCCCAGGATTCTCCCAGCATCACAGTGCAAGACTCAAGGAAAGCTACGCCTCCAAGGTATAAATGCTTCTCCTCACCAGTCGCTTAAAAAAATGTTCAAATGTGGCCTGAGTTTATGTTGGCATTGGGCATGGTGATCAAAGCCTCTTATGCAGCTGTTCAGCAATATTATCTTAGTTCACATTGAACAATTTGTCTATCCTGACAGTTGCTCACAATAATGTACAAAAAGAAATATACATTTCTTGTTATAAAATAAAGCAATGCTTTTTCTTTTACATTATACCAATCTACAAAGTTAGTGTTTCAAATCCGATAACTACTTGCATTTCTTTTGTTGAGTTGCACGCTATCTGCATTGTTCTTTGTTTTCTAATCAGTCTAGGTTCTATTTTAGAAAGAATATTACCTGTTTCGGGTACAACTGTCTATTATCTTCTGATGATATTTCCCCGCCAGATAGCAATTCTTTAGAACAATGTAAGTAAATTAGATGTGGTTTTGTATAAATCACACTTCCCTATTATAGAGCAGGTTCCAGCAATCCTCCGTTGCACAATACATTCTGGGATCGTCCCTCGGGCGCATTCGACATTAAGAATTGAATTATCCCTGCGCGATAAAAATGAGAAACTGCATAGAACTACAAATTAATTTCAACAAACTTGCACACATAAATTTCCCAAAGAAAAACTATCATTAGAAGACTCCGATTCCACCGAAGTTTGATGGTAAGGGGCCCGATTGAGACGTTTCAATGACAAAGGAAGAGGTTGGCTTGGCAAGAAATTGATGGAAATTAGGGGGGAAGGTGTACGGATGATACAGAGAAAAGAGAAAAGGGCGGATGGAAACAATATGGAGGGAAACATAAGCAGCTGCTCAGGAGGATATCAGATAAACAAAGAAAACTATCAGGCCGATTCATCATTAGCTAGCGACAGATGAGCGTCTGTGGCAGGCATTTTCAGAGCGCCCGCTAGTAGTCACAGTGCTCGGCCGTGAGTCGCTACTGTATAGCGACTCAGTCGCTGTTCAGTAATGTTGAATACATTGTGAGGAGTCGCTATTTCACCAGTACAGCGCTGTATGGGAGCGCATGTTAGCGACTGCTCATAGCGACCGACTCACACCATATTCAGCAAAAAAAACAGCCTCACAAATCTCTGGCGCTGAAAAATACTTGTTTGAAGCCCAGAGCGCAGGAGGCGGTGTGTTTAAAGTCTGTTTTCAGCATCTATCCACTAGTAACAAAGCGAAAACATATGGAATTACATTGTAACAACATTGTAACATGAACACTTTAACTCCAGACCTGTAATGTCATTTCTGAGGAAATATATAAAAAATGATAAAATTATGAAAAAAATGCTATTTCAATGGCAGAAGAGGTCACAGAATTATTTGTGATTTTTTTGAAAAAAAAAAAAAAAAACCCGTTTAAAGAGAAGAAAAGGATCGTCCATTGAAATGTATGGGAGAGCGACAGGTAGCGAGAGGTCATACCTGGCGCTGTGCAAGGCTGAACGCTGGCGCTGTTCGCTGAGGCTGTGAAAATGATGAATCAGACGCTACATGGCGCTATCTCAGTCGCTAAACAGATTCTGCTTGATAAATGTGTAATTGCGTGCCATGTCCGACGTTCACCAGTCGCTACCTCTCATTAACCAGGCGCTACCTGACGCTATCCCTTCTTAAATAAGGGCCATAGGGAAGGAAGATAAATTAAGATGACGGAAAGGAGAAAGCAAATGAAGGATGGAAGGAATTAAGAGAACAATTCCAGATATAAAGTAATAGAAGGAAAGTGAATGAAAAGGAAGCAAAGGAGGAAAGAAAAGAAAGGAAGTAAAATTAGGAAAAGAAAAAAAAACAATAGTGACAGAAGGAAGTAGAAGAAAAGGAAAGATGAATGAAAGGTAGATAAATTATAAACAAGTAACGAAAAGAAAATAAACAGAGGAAAGGAATGAAAATGGATGGAACAAACAGGAAGAAAAGATTCAAAGGTGAATGAAAAGTACGAGAATGAAAGTGAATAAAGTGGAAACGAAGGGAGGAAAGAAGTAAAGGAAGGAGTGAAGATCCAAGGGAAGAAGGTATAGAAGGAAGTGTAAAAGAAGAGAAGGGGAATCAAAGTTAATGAAGAAGAGTGGAAGGATGAATATGAATGAGGGGGGGAGTAATGTAATGAAAAAGGGTAGGAATAAATGAAGACAGATACATGATAAGCAGGGAAAGAAAGAAAAGAAGAGAGTAAGGGAGTGAAAGAAGTAAGAAAAGGAGGAGAAAAGTGTGAGAGAAGAGCAGGGGATGATGGTTAATGAAGATGAATGTAGAGGGAAGTAACCTAATGAACAATAAGGGACAGGAAAAGAGAATGTAGATAAAGGATAGGCAAGTAAAACAAAAAAGTGAATGGTTAGGAAGGAAATGAACGATGAAAGTAATGACCTGGAAGAAAAGGAACAAACCTTAATAAAAAGTCAGGGAAGGAAATGAATGAAGTGGAATTTAAGGAGGGAAGGATGGTAGGGTAAGTAAGGATGGTTACTAAAGAGAAAGGAAAGGAGGGATGAATGAAGGTCAGGGGAAATTAACTGGAAGGAAAAGGTGAAGATAAATGGAGAGAAATAGCTTAATGAAAAGAAAGGGAAAGAAAAAAGGCAGATAAATGAAACAAAGGGGAAGAAATAAAGGTGAATGTAAAGAGAATAAAAGATGAAAGTAAGCTGAATAATGCAGAAGGGAAGGTGGATGAAGTGGAAGTAAACGGGGAGGCTGATTTATTAATAGCGCCAGGTAGCGACAGTTGAGCGACTGTAGCGGTATTTTCACAGCGCATGCTAGTAGTCGCTGTGCTTGGCCGTTGTTCGGTTGTTGATAGCGACTCAGTCGGTGTGCAGTAATGTTGAATACAAGATGATGAGTCGCTATTTGACAGGTTCCGCGCTGTATGGGAGCGCATGATAGCGACTGGCCAGAGCGACCGGCTCCCACCATATTCATCAAAAAATCACGCTCCAAAAATTCTCGCGCATGTTTAAACCCCAGAGCGCTGGCGGCGATGGGTTAAAAGTAGTTTTTTAACCCCCAATCATATTTTGGGAAAACAAAAAAAACAAGTTTATAAAAACATTTTGGAATATGAATACATTAATATCAGATCTGTAATATCAATTCTGCACAATTTTTTTTTTTTATTTTTTTCTTACCTTAAAAAACATATCTAAAATGGCAGAAGTGGTAACAGAAATTTTCACATTAAAAAAAAAAAAATTATTAACAATTAATTATTAATATTTAAAGATTGTTCCATTGAAATGCATTGGAGAGCGCCAGGTAGCGAGAGGTCATACCTGTCGCTGTTCAAGGTTGGACGCTGGCGCTGTGGGGTGAGGCTGGAATAATGATGAATGAGTCGCTATATGGCGCTCTGTCAGTCGCTAAGCAGGATTGGCTTGATAAATGTGTGATTGCGGAGGGGAGCCGGCGTTCTCGTGGCGGGGCCCGTCATTACCGGCCGCTCACCAGTCGCTACCTGGCGCTATCCCTTGTTAAATAAGAGCCTAAGGAATTGATGGAAAATAGAAAATGAAGTTAAGCAGAGTAAGGCAGGAGGGACGAGAGGAAAAACGCAAAGGGTTATTGTAGAAGAAGGGAGGGATATAGATTAATGAAGATAGAAGGAACTTCATAAAAATACAGGGAAAGGAAGGTTAAGAAAGACAAGAAAGGAAACTGAATGCTGAGGAAGGGAAAGATAAATTGAAGTAATGAACAGGAAGAAAAAGAAAAAAGCTGAATGAAAAGTAAGAGAAGAAAGGTGATTTAAGTGGAAGTGATAAAAGGAAAAGTAAGAAGAAAGGAAGGATGAATGAATAGCAAAGTAAGGATAGTTACTGAAGAGAAAGGGAGATATGAAAGTTGAATGAAGAGCAGATAGAGGAAGGTTAATGAAGAGGAAAGAATAGGGAAGTAACCTAATTAAAATATACTAAAAGAAAGATATTAAAAGCGCGAATGGTAGTTAAATGATAAACAAAAGAAGAAAAGAATGACAGTGTAAAGTGAGGGAAAGGGTAAACAGGAAGAAAAAGAACAATTGTAAAGTGAGGGAATGAGGAAGGAAGTTAAGGAAGAATAGAGGAGAATCTTTGAAGGAAGGAGGAAAGAATGGCAGGGTGAATGAAAAGCATACTAAAGAAAAGAAGAAAAGAAAAGAAAGGAAGAAAGGTTAATGAAGAGGTAGGGAAGGAAGGGAAGAAATGAAGGTGAATGGAAATAGAAGGAAGGACGTGAAACAGGTTGGCCGCTGGAATTAATAGCAAGCAGAAAAAAGAAAGGTAGTTAAATGATAAGCACAGGAGGGAAGCTGAATAAAAATCAAAGAAAAGCATAATGGAAGGAATGAAAAAAAGAAGCCGACTGACAGAAGGGCAGGAATAAAGGTGAAAAAGATTGAGGAATGGGAGGAAATCTGACAAAAGAGTAAAGGAAGTGAATAAGTGTAAAGTAAAAGAGGCGTGAAAGATAGGGAAAGAAAGGAAAAAGGAAGGAATCAAAATGAAAAGAATAGGACTGAAACTGAAGAAAGGAATGTTATATAAAGAACAATGTGAGGTAATAAAATTAAGATAGTGAGGGAAGAATTTAAATGTAAACTTAGAGCCAAAGTTTCAGATTTTGAAATAAAATACAACTGCTATGCGCACCTTTCAGTTTAAAAAAAAAAACTTTACATTTGAAATCCCCCCACTATATATTCTCTGGAAGTACACACCACAAGCTTTCTAGGCATACCAGGTTTGTTGATGTGGGCGCAGCTTTCCCTCTATTAATTCTTTGGTTGCCCAAAGTTTCCCTAAAAAAAGAATAAAACAGCAGAATAAAAACACTTTTTCCTAAAATATCAATATGCAAAGAAGAAAAAACAAATTAAGTCTGAGAGCACAAGGTCCCCGGAGCAGAACAATACCCAACATGCACAGGTACTTTTAACCCTTTTAACTGCCAGCCTACTTGAGATTTTGTCACCCTCTGTTGACAGGTAATTTTTCACCATTGTGCGCTATATTTAAATGTGATTTTTGCAGAAATTTCCAGAAAAATTAGATTTTTTTTTGCAGCAGAGTTTAGGCTTTAACATGAAAACAAATATTTTTTTTAAAAAATTGTCTCATTTATTTTAAATAAAACATTAATTGTATTAAAGAAAGCCATATTGCATATGAAAGCCCCATTTCTTCAGATTATAAAGTGGACCAACACCCAGGGGGATCGGCCCAGGAATCTATAAGATTTCCGGGCCGATCAGATCCCTCCCCGTGGGGCATCCGAAATCGGGATGTCCCACGGGGTGAAACCCCCCAGGAAGCCCA
Source organism: Gastrophryne carolinensis (assembly GCA_027917425.1). Taxonomy (NCBI): domain Eukaryota; kingdom Metazoa; phylum Chordata; class Amphibia; order Anura; family Microhylidae; genus Gastrophryne; species Gastrophryne carolinensis. The sequence goes on along the minus strand of CM051241.1, from coordinate 28,038,620 downwards.
CAATCCTACCTTTTCCACGTTCCAGCGGGGCATACGCGTCCCTCTAACAGGGCACGCTCCCGCGCCGGCCGTTTGTGAATGGCTGGCGCGGGTGTGCACCCTGTAAGAGGGACGCGCAGGAGGTGGCGGCGGACGCGCTCTGCTTCTCCGGCGCTGCCTCTCGCTTGTCTGGCAGCGGGGATTGGCTGCAGCGGTCACGTGGGAGCATGGTGAGGTGAGTTTTTGGGGCTTTCTGGGGGGTTTCACACAGTGGGGCACCCCCCCGATCGGGGTGCCCTACCGAAGGGGACCAAAACCCAGGATAGTCAAGATAGTGTTGGTCCACTTTAACGGTACCACATATGTATTAGTAGCCCCCCGTTCCTGCTCAGGAGACCCACCCACGCTATAAAGGGTTAAATAAAAAAAATTGGGGTGGGGTCCCCCCTACCCAGCAAACTCGCCTGGGGACTAGCTATATGGGCTTGTAGAACAGGTCACAGGAGCCAGCCTTGGTGGCCCCCATGCCCTGCAGGATACAAGCTGGTACAGCCTAAATGGCCCCGGGCTCTTCCCAATTTTTTTGGGAAGGCAGGTAATGGGGGCTGGGGGGTGATGGCAAGCCACCGACTAGCTGCAGGTGGCTTGCCAGCCCCCTAATCGTTGTGAACTGGTATAGGGGTCTTATAGATCCCTTACCATTTCACAAAGAGTTGAATGTAAAAAAAAAAAAAAAAACACATGGACACAGAGAAAAAATATTTAATTAATTTTTTTTTGGTTAATACTTACCTCCCATCCATACCAGAGCACTGTGTCCCACGCTGATCACTTAGAATTCTGCTCTCCTGCTGCTGCTGGAAACCTTTTATACCTGCCGGGTGACAGGTAACAAAGGGTTAATTAGAAGAAAATGGCTGGGCTTTTAATTTTTTTTTAACACTCGCCTTCAATCCTGGTGATTCTGTCCTGACAGCTGCCGGTGGTGATGACTCGACGGGGGCTGGGGAGGCAGGGAATCACACCCCCTATCCCCCCAACTGCCCTCTAGTGATCACCCACTGCCTCTGAAAGCTCAGCGCCGGGAGTGGGAGGACATGACGGGGTGCTTTCAACCACCCTGCCCACATAGCAGCGACGACAACAGCGGAGGCAGGGGCCTCTCCTCAACGCGGAAGAGCTCGGGGGGGAGTTTAGAGACCCCTTGGTGAAGAGGAGACTCGACAGAAGGGATTGCGCACAGAGGTAAGCTAATATCATTTTTTTTTTTTACAGTAGATGCTGGTGGCGTCTGAAGCAGGAAGGGGCTGTTCCAGGCCCTCTTCTGAAGCCGGAAGAGGCCAGGGGGTTCAGAGGCCCCCTGGGTGAAGAGGAGACCCGGCTGGATTGATCGAGGAGTCAGGTGAGTGTCTTTTCTTTTTTGGGACACTAGCAGGGGGGAAAGCCAGGTAGCTACGGTAGCTAGCGGTTAACAGTAGGATCGGCAGCCACGTAAATTTTACGTAGCTGGCGTAGGGGTTAATGCTTGCACCAGGGACCCGTCCCATTTAGTTATGGTACTGCCCCTGTTGTGTATTATGGCTGGTACATTGAAGTATAACTCTAGGGAGGACACCTTATTAAATGTATTACTCAATTATTGTCAATATTTTTAATATTTGGTAATATAACTTGTAAACAGGAGAGACCCTCATCGGAGCTTTCGCTGCACACTCTAACTTATGTCAAATCGAATACCTAAAATGAATATAAGACCTAGCTAACCTTTATCCTTCTAACCAACGGCTTAGCCCTAAATAGAGTTTAGCCGTACATATCCCTAACTGGACAGATATAGAGCTGGCTTTTGGATCCTATTTAGGGTTAAATGGCAAGCCTAAAGAAGTTAGAGCAACATGTGATTAGAGTACAGGGACTGGTTAACTATGAGTCATACTTCTCTGCATCAATAGGTCAGAAAGTCTATTGAAGGGAGCTGACCAATATGATGCACACTATGAAACGTGATACCATTGGCCGGCGTCACCATGACGCAGCATTACACGTACTCCCCGCCTTCCATACCGCGCTGCGCGTCTTGATAAAGTTGTACTATACAACGAAACGCGTTGACAGCGGCGGGCGGACCTTTGGCAACATACTGAGAGGAAGTAATCCTGGCATTGGACACCCCCCTCCCTCTTATAGCATCGATCGGCTGAGGTGCAGTGAAGGATGTGTGAGAGTCTCGCCTGGTGATTCTAAGGCTGTTAATACATTGTTTTTAATGGATATTTTAAAAGTGAAGTTTTAAACTTGATTAAGAAGCAAGATCTCTGCGCCTGATTGGAGCATAACGGGAAAGATCAAAAGGAATTTTTATTGAGACATAACCCCACACTATTATCTGGTAAGAGTAACTAGAGAAGGTGGTGGGCACAAGGTGAAAGCTCCTAAACTGAATTATTGCCACATGGTGGATATCTTTGGAACAATTTTATTGTCAAATCAAGTTAAGAAGTGCATGTGTCTTGGGATAGCAGGATAAAATTATTGATCATCATTGGAGAATATCACAGATTTGTGGACTTATTTAGGTTGTATAAGTTGGCATATAACTGGAAATTCTTTTCATATACTGCCCCTGTTGTGTATTATGGCTGGTACATTACCTTCCAGCACCATGTTTTCCCATCAGCTTTGCTGAGTAGAGTTGGGGGGTGATGGAAATGGCGGCAGTGCAGAGAATCTCAGGCAAGTAAAGGAAAGGGTTGGTAAAGCAGCGCTGACATTTTTACCAAAGTGAAAAGCCCCTCAGCAGACGATGAGCGTCTCCTGACAGGTAAATTACAGCCCTTCTGTCACTTCATCTTCTGTTGTGCGCTGAACCTTGGATGATATTTTTAGTCTGTGAGATGAGTCATATAATAAAGAAAAGGAAAGTTGTTCTTTTTTATTTTCTTCTGTTCACAACAAATAATAAATATGTCGCACTGAATTAAACTTATACCGAATTCAAAAGCACGGCTTCCCACTGTCCAAATACTTGCAATTTCCTTGATTCGTCGCACTTGGCTGAAAACAAATGTGTTATTAAGATAGGAGCCACTAACCCTAAATAGAACAATCCTCTTTAGCGATTAGTCGGACAGGGGACTATCCAGTTCTGGAGTCAGACATATAAAGCTTGATTCTGCATGGCTCGAGAATATCTAGTTTCCCAGTCAAATCAATCCCACATACAGAAAGTCTTGCTTACTCGCCTGATTCAGAGACACATGGGAGAAATTCCTGCATGTGTGTGTGTGTGTGTGAAGCATACAAGAAAGCTGTAAGAGAATTCTCACTTCCATATGAGATTTTACAAATTGCATGGCAGTTTACTGGATCACTGTCTGTAAGGGGGGGGTATCGGCCCAGGAATCTAATCAGATACCTCCCCGCAGGGCATCCGAAATCGGGATGCCCCGCGGGGTGAAACCCCCCAGGACACCCAGAAACCTTACCTTATCCCCGTTCCAACGGCTCATGCATGGGCCACGGCAGCATCTCGCGCTTCCCTCTAGCACGGCGCGCACCCGCGCCGGCCGTTTGTGAATGGCCAGCGCGGGTGCGCTCCCTGTTAGAAGAAAACCCAGGATAGTGAAAATTCTGGGTGTTGGTCCACTTTAATTGACAAAGGCCATGCCGCAATAGCCTGGCTTTTATCAATGAATATGCCAGTCGGCATTTGTTTTTTTATCCTTTTCTACCCAGCCGCCCCTGGCTCTGCAGGTTTGCCAGTCCTTATGCCACAGGGAGCAGTCCCAAGGACACCTATACCAGTTCACTTACCATTACTCGCACCACCAATGGGCAGGGTGGTGTGGAGGAACCTGGTTGCCCATAGCATGCGCCAGGTGCTGAGCACCGGACCTGTGCTATAGGGTATAAGGGCTGGTAATAACCCGGACTGGGGGTTGGCAGTCCAACCTTTGAGCCCTGGGTTTACCAGCCCCTATGCTTGATTTGTCAGATTGGTAAGCTTTAGATTGTTGTAATAGATGCTGCAGGCAATAGATTAACAGTTTATTGAATCAAGACTAGATTAAAATTTTCATGTGATTTTTTGTGATTTTTTTTTTGTTATCTATTGAAATAAAAAAATAGGAAAATAATGTTTCACAAGTATTACATAGTTGTAATACAGCCTTCTGAAGAAAACAAGCAAACCAACACCAGGAAGAGCACTGATAAATGTCACCATGAACAGCTGCTTCCATCTTGGTGGTTTCTAGTCAGTTAATACAAATGAGAAAATAAAGAATTCAGTTTGAATATGAAAAGATATGTCAAGATTGGTTTCAGCTCTTTGGGGCCCTTCTCTCGGAGGCTTTCCCTGCCTCCGCATGACCTGATGTTGTGCAGGATTTTTAAATTGTGAGAATAAGAATTATGGAAGTGTGATGTGGAAAGGTTCCCAGAAAGGGTCCCTGTAGTCAGCGGTTATAATTTGGACACTTGAGCATCCATTAATAAAGGCACAATGAGGATGATGGGAGCGTCATAATTATGCAAATAGTTCCTGCTGAAAATGATGCCAGAAACACGAGTTACTATTGCATTCCACGTGACCAATTCATACTAAAAGGAGTCATTCTCCCAGAGGACATGCATTAAAGAGGACGCACTCTTCTTAAAGCAGAATTCTCAAGGGCAGATATGGAACATAAAGAAGCACGTTGGGGATGCACAGCTGACAATTATAGAGGGGTGCTGGCAAAGCAGGGGAAGGCAACGTTACAAACACTACAAAGAGGCGGGCCCTAGACTGGCCCAAAAACCCTTGTGAACCTGCCGCACACCAGGAAATATTCTTATTGAATAATCAAAAAATACATTTATTGGGTCATTCTTAACCCTTTAAATGCCAGCCACGTAAAATTTACGTGGTTGCCTCTCCGCCACTTAAGTGCCAGCCACGTAAATTTTACGTGCCTGGCTTTCCCCAATCACAGTAAAAAAAGTAAAAAAAAAAAGGCACTTACCTGACCCCTTGTTTGATCCGGCCGGGTCTCCTCTTCAGCCAGCGGGGCTCCGATCGCCAATTGGGGCTCCTCCGGCTTCAGGGGAGGGCCCGGAATAGGGTGCCCCCCCCCTTTCAGCAGCCACGAGATTACCTGCAAAAAAAAAAAAAAAATTACAGTTACTCACCTCCCGCCGCCTCTCCTCTTCATGGGGGGGGGGGCTCCGATCACCCCCCCGGCTCTTCTGTCTTCTGGAGGGGGGGCATAACAGCCCTCCCTCCGCCGCAGCTTCTGATGGCGGCCGCCATCTTGGATTTTAGCCCCACCCCTTCGGGGGCGGGGCTAATGACGTCACTGCCTGATGTAATCGGGACACCCGGCAGTTCTACTGTCAGATGCCGGTGACGGCTGGGCAGAGAAGGAGGGAGGTAGGCGATCCTGTCACCTGCATCAGATCGCCGCGGGACACAGCATCTGAAGATCGGGGGTGAGTAAAGGTAAAATGTTTTTTTTTTTTTTTAATAACATTTTTAAACAACCTGTGTCTGTGTTTATTTTTTATACTGTTAACCCTTTGTGAACTGTTAAGGGGTCCATGAGACCCCTTATACCAGTTCACAGGGCTCGGGGGTCTGGCAAGTCACCTGCGGCAAGCGGGTGACTTGCCATTAACCCCTGGCCACCCAAATTACCTGCCTCCCCAAAGCCCATGGGGGGGCAGAAGAGCCGTGGCCCTAGGCTATGACGGCTTGTAGCCGCAGGGCCAGGGGCCACTAAAGCTGGCCCCTGCGCCCTGTTCTACAAGCCCCCATAGCTGGTCACAGGCTGGTTATGCTGGGTAGGGGGGACCTCACGCCATGGGGTCCCCCTCCCTGAGAGGGGGGACCCTATGTCATTTTTTTTAAATTAACCCTATGTTACCTGTAACCCAGTAGGTATAATAGGCCTCCAGCAGCAGCAGGAGAGTAGAAGCCTAAGTGATCAGCGTGGGACACAGGGATGGATGGGAGGTAAGTATTAAAAAATATATATTTTTATTTAATAAAGTTATTTTTAAAAAGTGTCTTTGTGTTTTTCTTACTTTTAACCCTTTGTGAACTGGTAAGGGGTCCATGTGACCCCTATACCAGTTCACAAGGCTCGGGGGTCTGGCAAGTCACTTGCAGCTAGCGGGTGACTTGTCATTAACCCCTGGCCACCCAAATTACCTGCCTCCCCAAAGCCCAGGGGGGGGGGCAGAAGAGCCGTGGCCCTAGGCTATGACGGCTTGTAGCCGGCAGGGCCAGGGGCCACTAAAGCTGGCCCCTGCGCCCTGTTCTACAAGCCCCTATAGCTGGTCACATGCTGGTTACGCTGGGTAGGGGGGACCTCACGCCATTTCTTTTTTAGATTTTTAAGGGTTTTAACCCTTAAAAATCCAAAAAAAATGGGGTCCCCCTCCCTGGGAGAGGGGACTCTGTCATTTTTTTTTTAATTAACCCTATGTTACCTGTAACCCAGTAGGTATAAAAGGCTTCCAGCAGCAGGAGAGCAGAAGAGTAAGTGATCAGCGTGGGACACAGGGATGGATGGGAGGTAAGTATTAAAATAAAATATATATTTTTTTAATAAAGTTATTTTTAAAAAAGTGTGTCTGTGTGTTTTTTTTACTTTTAACCCTTTGTGAACTGGTAAGGGGTCCATGTGACCCCTATACCAGTTCACAAGGTTCGGGGGTCTGGCAAGTCACCTGCGGCTAGTGGGTGACTTGCCATTAACCCCGAGACCCCCCATTACCTGCCTCCCAAAAAAACCCTTATATTCCCCCAAGAAATGGTGCCCCCCCTCCCTGTGAAGGGGGACCCCACACCAATTTTTTTTATTTAACCCTTTATTATGTGGATAGTAGTTGTATTTTATTTGTAAATAAAAGTGCTCTTCTAAGTTTAGGGGATCCTGGACAGGAAAGGGGGGCTACCGATACATATGTGGTATCATTGTAATCGGGAGAAATGGGGCTTTCACGTGCAATATGGTTTTCTTTAATAAAATAAATGTTTTTGTTAAAATAAAGGAGACAATTTAAAAAATATTTTTTTTATTTTATTTTTACTTATTTACTTAAAAATATATAAAAATAAGTAGAAAAAATATATTAAAAAAAGTAAAACAAATACAAACAAGACATTTCATGTTAAAGTCTAAACTCTGCCACAAAAAGAAAATATGCCATTTTCTTGGAAATTCCTGCAAAAATCACACTTAAGCATGGCGCAAAATGGTGAAAAATTACCTGTCAGCAGAGGGTGACAAAATCTCAAGTAGGCTGGCAGTTAAAAGGTTACAGGTACCTATGCATGTTGGGTATTGGTCTGCGCGGTGGACCTTGCGCTTTCAGATTTAGCTTGTTTTTTCTTATTTGCATATTGATATTTTAGGAAAAGGTGTTTTTTATTCTGCTTTTTTATACAATTTTTTGTGAAACCCTGTGCAACCTAAGAATTCTTCAAGATATTACTCCCAGAAAGATGAGCCCACTACAACAAGCTGGGTACGCTTAGAAAGCTTAACATGTGTACTTTCAGGGAATATATGGTTTATGGGGGATATTCCAAATGTAAAGGGTTGTTTTGGTAGAAAAAGCACAAGGTGCGCACTTTGTCTGCAGAGCTGAAATTTTGAAGTAAAATTACAGTTATGCGCATGCTTTACTTGGGGGTGTTTGGCAACTCTCTCCTTGACAGAACCTATGCATGCCGGGTATTGTTCTGTTTGGGGGATGTTGCTTTTTCAGATTTTCAGTTTTTTTCTGGTTTGCATATAGTTTTTTTTTTTAGGAAAATGTGGTTTTGATTCTGCTTTTTTTATTCATTTTTAGGGAAACCCTGTGTAACCAAAGAAAACATTGAGGGATTTCTTCCAGAAAACTGCACCTATGTCAACAAGCCTGGTACGCCTAGAAAGCCTGAGGTGTGTACTTCTAGGAAATATATAGTTTATTGGGGGTATTTCAAATGTAAAGGGTTGTTTTTCTTGAAAAACTGCAAGGTGCGCATATTGCATAGCATAGTTTTATTTTATCTCAAAATCTCCTAAAGCGTTGTTTCAGTTTGGGGGAGTCTCCTGGGCAGGAAAGGGTGTCTACCTATACATATGTGGTACCGCTGTAACCGGGAGAAATTGGGGTTTCACACAAAATAAGATTTTATTGACAAACTTACATTTTTTATTACAAAAAAACCCTACAAATTGTAAAAAATCTTTTTTTATTTTTTTTGCACAATTTTCACCCCAAAATATTGGGAATACACTTAGAAAATGACAAACAAGACATTTCATGTTAAAGCCCAGGCTCTGCTGAAAAAAACAATATATCATTTTCCTGGGAAATCCCTGGAAATCCCTTAAAAAATCACAGTTGAACATGGGGAGCGCAAAATAGTGCAAAATGGCCTGGCGACAGAGTGTGACAAAATCTCCAGGAAGGCTGGATCTTAAAGGGTTAAAAGATCATCACAGACAATATGAAAAAGACTCATTAAAAACATATACACATATATAAGAACGTTAAAGTGGACCAACACCCATCGCTGATTGGCCCGGGAATCTATAAGATTCCCAGGCCGATCAGCTCCCTCCCCGCAGGGCATCTGAAATCGGGATGCCCCGCTGTGTGAAACCCCCCCGGACGCCGACAAACCTTACCTTCTCCCATTCCAACGGCGCATGCGCGGGCCGCTGCCTCTTGAGCGTCCCTCTAGCAGGGCGCGCACCCGCGCCGGCCGTTCGTGAATGGCCGGCGCGGGCGCGCTCCCTGTAAGAGGGACGCGCGAGAGGCGGCAGACTCAGCTTGTCCGTCGGCGATGAGGTACGTTTTTTTGGACTTTCTGGTGCCCCGCAGAAGTGGACCAATACCCAGGATAGTGAAAATCCTGTGTGTTGGTCCACTTTAACGAGGATTATCCCATTAGCAGCTCTCAGAAATTAGATGATTCATACTGTAAATATGGGATCTACAATCACCTACTATGGATGTGAATGGCGTTTTTGAAAAAAACAAAACAATTGTGTTCAAGGGGACCAGGGATATATCTACAAAGATGTCTACCGTATTTTTCGCCCTATAAGACGCACTAATTTTCCCCCAAAAAGAGGGGGAAAATGGCCATGCGCCTTATAGGGCGAATGCACTTTTTTTTAACCAACTGTGGGGCAGGGGTGCACGAGTAAATGAGCGCTGGAGCATGCGGGGCCGCCGGGTATAGGTGGCTGGACGCCATTAGAAACATACGATCTGTTACACAGGCAGGTTTGGGGGGGGGGCGCCAGCAAAGTCACCAACAGGAGCTGATCCTACCTGGTGTCTGGCCGCTGTGTGGGTTCCCATGTCAGTGGCCTCGGGATAGAGGAGGGAGGGAGGGTGGGCGCATAGCTATGTCTCTCAGTGAGGGAGACATGCTGGAATCACGGCTGTGCTGTCCAGAACGAGCGAGCTGTGTCTGTGAAGAGCTGACGTCACTCCTAGCCGGCCGAGACACTTCTCATTGGCTGACTCATACCAGAGAGGAGAGGAACAGAGGGGAGGGGGGAGAGGAGCGAGGGGGAGGAGAGGGGAGGGGGGAGAGGAGCGAGGGGGAGGAGAGGGGAGGGGGGAGAGGAGCGAGGGGGAGGAGAGGGGAGGGGGGAGAGGAGAGGAGGGAGATGAGAAGAGAGGAGAGACACTGACAACGTGCTGAGAGTCCTGTCAGCAGTGTGAATCTTAGAATCTTCCATAGAAGGCTGCAGTCTTCTTCCTCAGGAAAAGCAGGTAGTTGTCATCTTAGCTTTTAATGTTAGTAAGAAAATCACCTGGACGTTAAAGTGGACCAACACCCAGGAATTTTACAATTCTGGGTTTTGGGCCCACTTCCCTGGATCAGGGTGCCCTGCTATGTGAAACCCCCCAGATCGCCTGATTCAACTCACCTCACCCCGCTCCTATGGTGCATGCGCGGGCGCTCATCCAATCTGCGCGCTCGGAGCCGCTGAGGTATGCGCGTCAAAGCTCAGCGGCTCTGAGCACAATGGCAGCCGCATCTCGTGCTTCCCTCTAACAGGGAGCGCACCCGTGCTGGCCATTCACAAATGGCTGGCATGGGCACGTGCCCTGCTGGAGAGAAGCGCAAGATGCGTCCCACGCATGTGCCATTGGACCGGGAGTAATGTAAGGTTAGCGGGCGTCCTGGGGGGTTTCACACAGCAGGGCATCCCAATTTTGGATGCCCCGCGGGGAGGGATTTGATCGGCCTGGGAATCTGGGTGTTGGTCCACTTTAATAACTGTACAAGTGGACCAAAACTGACCTGGAGTCTATGAGTTGGCTGATGCCCTTTCCTTTAGGGCATCCCAAATTTGGATACCCCACGGGGAGGGATTGGATCGGCCTGGGAATCTGGGTGTTGGTCCACTTTAATAACTGTACAAGTGAACCAAAACTGACCTGGAGTCTTTGAGTTGGCTGATGCCCTTTCCCTTGGGGCATCCCAAATTGGGATGTCCTGATGTGTGAAACCCCTTGCCTGTGTTCTTAGCTGTCAAACAAGCCCACAGTGCATGCGTGGCCAGTGTCTGCATCACTTACATCCCTTTCTGAATTGCTGCCATGGCCACACACTGCCGAATGATGTAAGTGATGTTGTGTTGATCGCGCATGTGCTGTAGGACTGGGAAAAGGTGAGCTTTACTGGTAATCAAAGGTTACACAACAGGATATCCAAACCACAGTGCCCCAGGGAGACTAACCAGGAACCCGGGATAGTGAAAATGCTGGGTGTTCGTCCACTTTATTAAGTACCAACCACCTGAATGGCTGGCCCTGGAGTCTAAAAGCCTGCATGGCCAGCCAATTTACTACCCATGGGGCATCCCATTTGGCTTAGTCTAAAACTTACCTAGATCACCCATAAACAATCACCTTTCACAGGGGCCGCACTCTCCGTCTGTTCAGCTGAGGCATGCTGCTGCACCCAGCCACTCAGGCAGTACACCATTTGGTTCAGAATATTTTTTTCTTATTTTCCTCCTCCCAATCTTGGGTGCGTCTTATGGGCAGGTGCGTCTTATAGGCCGAAAAATACGGTAAATGTCTTAGAAAAAAATAATACAATTTAAAGTGCAACGTGCAATTTAGAATTATACCATATCGTTCTTCAAGATTATTGAGCATAAAAAGCAATGTGCAAAACTAAGTCTTCAGATAGGTATCAATAAAGTGCTCGCCATTCAATAAACAGGTATCACCAATGTAAAGAGATTAGGTTACCAAATATATGGAGCTTGGGTCCTCCGACAGCAACCCGCCACCGACGTGTTGCGTGGCCAAATGCCACTTCGCCAGGGTGAGGCACGATTTGGTATAATTCTACATTGCACTTATGCACTTTAAATTGTATTATTTTTTTTCTAAGACATTTAGACATCTTTGTAGATATATCCCTGGTCCCCTTGAACACAATTGTTTTGTTTTTTTCAAAAACGCCATTCACATCCATAGTAGGTGATTGTAGATCCCATATTTACAGTATGAATTATCTAATTTCTGAGAGCTGCTAATGGGATAATCCTGCTTAACGTTTTTATATATGTATATATGTTTTTAATGAGTCTTTTTCATGTTGTCTGTGATGATCTTTTAAGAATGACCCAATAAATGTATTTTTTGATTATTCAATAAGAATATTTCCTGGTGTGCGGCAGGTTTTTGGGCCAGTCTAGGGCCCGCCTCTTTGTAGCAGATATGGAACATGGCGCATGCCATAATGAGAATAAAGACATGATAACAGTATACAGCAACCTATATTGATACTGGGTATAAATGTAAGCTGTAGTGTGACAGCATCTCTCTCTATGCGGAAGCCTGCATCCCATTCCAGCTGGCAGCCTTCTTCTGGGACTTCTCATGCAAAGATATCCATGTGCCTCCCTCATCTTCTATCCCCAATTTAGAATGTTTGTCCACCCACCTGCATGGTGAAAACAGGGAGTTGTGCAGTGCCAATTTCGATGCATCCATTTCCACTCAGCAAATTCTATTGGCTGCTAATAGAGTGGTCAACATGCGTATAAAGCGGTCTTCACCATAGACATACAGAAAGATTTTGCTCAATTTTTAAGTTTCAAGGAGGATTGAAGTGGCTCTACATTCTAAAGCAGGATGCTCAAAGGTGGGGGATGAAACATTCCTACGTGAGGACCTCTCACACCACCCATAACCAGTGTTGAAACCTACCAGCGTGTATCAATCTTGAGGCCAGCCAGAAAAAAATAGTCTTGGGGCCCGCCAGATATAATCATTCACCAGAAGAAATCATTCTTGGGACCCACCAGAGGAAATCATTATCGGGGGCCACCATTCAGCTATACAAAAATAATGCTAGCCCACTCTTACTCATGATGTTGCACAACATAATACTTGCACATCAAGACAATTTTGGGGCAATTGCAATCTGATTGTGATCGCCCCGATATAATGCAGTGCTACACAGGGCCGGATCTAGTGTGGTGGGGGCCCCTGGGCGCAAAATCTGGTGGAGGCCCCAGATACAGTATTTTTTTTCTTTAAAGTAATAGTCCAACCAAGTAACTGATTGGTGGTTGTCTGGCACCCGCCTACTTACTGGAACGTCAGATCGAGTCCCTTGTGCCACCCTTGTGCGGGTGCGTGCTGCTCGGGAACTCCTGCTTTGCCATTTTGAGAGGGGGGGTAGTGTAGTCACCCGGCTGGTCCAGCAGAAAACAGTTCCCTGCATTGAGCTGCCAGCGGCTGTGCTTGGTGGCTTATGTGCAGTGACAACTCTGCACGCACCTATCACTGTAGCGTTGCTGATGGCGGCTTTGCTGCTCTAGACTCTCCATCTTGCCTGTGGTGGCTTTGGCTGCAGGTTGGCAAAAACAAAAAAAAGGCGTGTCCAGGCGCCTCCTCCGCCAATAGCTTTGCTGCTGGCCTTGCGGCCCATCAGACCAAAAACTGAAAAGCCGCCTGGATCAGACCATAACCCAAAGGTTGGTGGAGGCCCCCTTTGCAGGGCAAGTGGTGGAGGCCCCAGCGCTCTAGCCCCTTGCACCCCCCCCTCATAATCTGGCCCTGGTGCTACACATAGTACGCTAAGGGCACTTTCACATCTTAAAGGTGTAATTTTGAGGTTATTGCGATTGTCGTGCATGCCACACTTCATGAAATATTGATCCCAAAGCGCTATACCTTGAAATCACCGTGAAATCACAATTGCATTTCCATCACCCAGGTATGAAAGTAGTCTCAAGTGCATTTTTTATTAATGAATTATTAGTAAATTCTAAAAGTAATTTACTGAATATATCACCAACTCACAGAACACTCCAGGAAAACCAAAATCAATGGTTTTGGACTTCCTGTATTGTTCCAGTTGTGGTCTTGGGTCAGTGTGGGGCACACTGGAGGATCCTCTAATACTCCTCTGGTGTGCAAGTCCGACACTGCCCAAAACAAAAAAAAGAAGTTTAAAGTTTAGGAAGCATTGATATCACACAAATAACTACACACATATATTTTTAAATGAACTCACCAAGCTAGAACTCGAAACTTTAAAAGTAACCTCTGCAAAGCCCCTGTTTACAAAAGCTGCGATAATATGCAAACTCCTGCCCTTTCCCATATTTCAAATCCTTGGCAACACTTACGGGCTGTCAAAATAATCCTTTTCATAAGCTTGAGAACAAATACTATGCAACGTCTTTGCTATTCTAAGCTCTGCTTAAATACGTTCGTTTAAAACCTTTAAGCAAAAAGGGGAAAAAAAGACTACTTCATTTTCCAAGGATTAAAATATTCCGCGCCTTTCGCCTGCCTATCTATTCATGTTTTCCTGTTAGCTAAATGCTACAGTGTTCTGTAACCTTTTAAATTGCTTTTGAAGACGGTGTCACTACATTACTATTAAAATCGGAAATGCCAGGAGATGGTAATTTTAATACATAAATATGTATATGTGTATACACCTTCAAATGATAATAGTTAAGGCACCAAAGAAACAGACAAGAGAATGCGATCTCTCAAGGCAGCAATTATATCCATTATTGACATTAACCTTCTTTGGCGAATGACAAATCTTCATAAAACACATTCATAAAGTAACAATTCAGAATGGATAATGAGATAAAGCAGTGGGAATACATATGTGCTGTTTTCGATAGTTACAGAGGCAGTATCACTGAATGCTCTGAATCTGGGTGGTTTTTACCCTATGCTGCAGCATCTATCCCTCTAGCTGTGCTGTGTATCAAGTGGAGAATTATGCTTTTACATTGTAAAAGTCAGCCAGCTCCCTGCTGTGTAACACATTATAACACCCAGGCTATGGCTGATGTTACAATTCTAACAAAACCAACATCGGATGTGATATATTGTATAGCAGCTACAGGCCTGTTATTAAAATGTAAACCACTCACAGCTGACCCACAGTTTTTGTGATGTGTGAAGGATTTTTTTTTTATTATTGTGCTGTGATGTTGCGTTTACAATGAAGAATGCTGAAAAATCTACAAATCTATAAGACTCTAGGGAAGTGGTCCCCCTCTTTGTAAGGCATCCCAACTCAGCATGTAAAACCCAGGGATTGATGTAAAACGTATGTGTCTGGTGTTCCTACGGCGAATGTACCATCCCCAGCAATATCCATGGCTTCCCTCTGTTTGTTTAAACCTACAGATATGTATTGTTATTCTGCTATGTTACATTTTTTTAATTTATTCCAACATGGGGATCCCACAAATCCCCACAAAACCACCCCCACAAAATCAGTGGCACCACTATTTGTATCAAATAATGTGTACAAGCTTTATTAATGCATCTATTTATACTACACAATTGAGACAAATTAAATCATTAAAAAACACATAACAATAATTACAGAGGGGGGGGGGGGAGAGACAAAAAGGGGACACTGAGATGGAAAAAAAGGGGGCAGCTAAATTTTCTGCTTCAAGTAATCAGATATAGTAAAGGCTCTGTCCATTTATCAGGCTGGCAGTAAGGTGCACTACTCATAACCATAATCAGTACAATATATAGTGAATATAAACCTTAAATATCCCTAAAAACATATACAATAAATATCAAAACCTATCTACATATAATGCATTAATCTATCTAATAACAACCCTCATAAAGTGCAATGTGCCTCACAGTGTTAAATATATACATAAAGATTATTAAAGGGGACCAGCCGGATGAAAAACAATACAGACATACACTACATAACATGAAAAGTCTTACATATACTGGAGCAGAGCCGCGGCAGTGTCGTCGTCCCCCCCCCAACACACAGCTCACTGCCGACGCGTTGCGTGACGTCACCACGTCACTTCTCTGTGTACCCTTCTCTGCTGATGATGTAACTTCCCCCCTTCCTCACTATGAGCTCCATATTTCTTTCCTGCAAAACACACGTTGAGGATATGAGAGAAATGTTCTTTTTAATGTCCATAGTTCGACCAAGATACTAACATCTGCTGCATCATTATATTTTTTCTGAACCTTTTGCATGCAATATATTTGTAGAGAAAAGGGTAGAGGGCAAGTTTAAGCTATCTTAGCAAGATGTCTTCAGTCATTTCCTTCTCCTTTAAGTCGCTAGCACAACAAACAGAATAAGAGAGTTTTAACTTCCTTCTCCATGGCTTTTGCTTGCCTCATTCAAGCTTCCATCTCTCCTGTATATTATGGGAAAAAAATGTACAGGCTAGATTTCATAGCAGTTGAAGCAAGTGAAGGTTAAGCTAGGTCAAAAGAATCCAAATTCTTAATGTACCAGTACACCTACAAGTCCTGCTTTAACTAAATAAGGGCAATGACCTGACTAAGCGTGAACATTTTTTAACCACCAGGAGCCCAACCATGCACTAAGGACCCAGAGGAACCAATGAGGGTAAGCTGTTGTCATTGTTGGTGATTCACTGGGTTCTGGAGGAGGAATTCCCCCAGAGTTATGAAATCAATGAGCAGGCTGCAAGAGCAAAACACTGCTGTAAGCATATGCACAGAGAATCTAGACCCCCCCCCCAAAAAAAAGGACGGGAAACCACTGGACACCACACCCCAAACACGATCGTACCCAGATGAGCCACCACACCCTGAAACACAGATTGCAATCTCTTAACCAAGGAACACACATTCTCTTAGCACAAGTCACAGCCACAGGAGTAAAGGTCCAAAGTGACTAATTCACCCCCTGTACTTCTCCGGTACACATAGCAACCGCTCTACATAAAATCCAGCAAATTCACCACTACAGCAGGACAATACATTGTACCCTCTGATGAAGCCCCTGGGCGAAACATGCCAGGATTAGAATGAACAGATCAAGATAAGAAAATCAAGCTGGAATTCCTTGTTGTGGACATGTCTACCCCAAATGACTAAAATAGAATTGGCACATTTCCCAACTATACATCAATATCACAGCATGTTTCATTTCAGGAAGGTTTTTTCTGTGTGATACTATGTTTATGTGTGTATACCACTGACATAATACTACTTGTACAACCCACAGAACGACGATCACTGTACGAATATGTTATACTTTTTGGGTGTATATGAAATGTAATATGTATCCACCAGAGAAACCCATGAAATTACTAATCTGCCTAGTGTTGAGGCCCTGCTTTTATGCAACCAACTTTGAATGCATCTATGAGTATACCCTTCCACATGTATCTGCAGATATATGCAACCAAATCTCTCTCTTTCTACATAGCTAGACATGTTTGTTGCTTGATATTTAGTTGATGAGAGGGTTAAACTGGGTGGTAAAATCGTTCCCAGGCCCTGAATAATAATAATAATTGTGTATAAATAATAGTGATTGAGCTGCTCCCACCCCCCCTTTATTTAAATGAGTGAGTCCACTGTACAGTAGGTTATGGAACAAAGTGGGGATAGGTGTATCAGTAGCAGGCTATTTGAGCCAGTGGGGGGCTATGTAAATTTTATGTCACACTGGGGTACCTGTTTGGCCTCCTTCTCAATGTTCAGTAGGTATGTTCCTGAGTCTGGAACAGAACAGATGAAGTGGATAAGTATTAGTAGGATTAGGCAATAGTAGATAGATGGTGAAGGGTAGGTCAATAGTTATCTGAGGTTGTACAAGGGTCCAATATGGACCATATTTCAGTGATGGGGCTCGTCTGTGCTCCGCGCTGCACTGTTCTGTGTGTGGTAGAACAGCCCCATATTCTGTCCTGGCTTAAGAGTGTGTTTGGGGCAGGGCAGAGGGCGGGAATGAGGTTGGGTTCCCGCCATGTCAGCATCTGTGGGGGGAGTGGGGCAGTGCTACAAGCGGGGACGTGCATGACTGGACACAATCCCCTCCATGTTTTTGGTGGGGAGGACAGTGGGTAGGGTCTACAGGGCAGAGATTGGAGGATGTCTGTTACAGACTGACAGCTAGATGCTGCTGTCCTTTGAGCAGTGTCAACACAGAGAGAACCTTGTATGGATCGACTGGAGTCATGAGTTTAGAACAGCTGGGGAACATTGTCAGGAGTACGTATGGAGGGGGGCCAGTCACAGCTGCTGGCAATAGGGATCACAAGATCACCAATGAGTGTACATGTGCTGGAGACACACACTCCTCCTTTGCAGAGAGGGTGGCAAGGGATCCAGTTGGGCACCACCGCAAGTAGGGTGGCCAACATTTCCCTCATACCTCCTTACTGGCTGCATGTGACTGGTGCTGAAAATCAAGAAGGGCAGGGGGGAGAGACAAGCACGCACCTGCTTTATATGTATAAAGGTAGTGGGTGGCACATCTCTCTGTCCCCACTGCCATCACATCAGCTAGTATTGTCTAATCTACTACAAACTATACAGTTTATGCCGGTATTACAAAACATATAGGCAGGGGTGGACTGGCCATAGAGCATACCTGGACAACGCCCGTTAGGCCTCCAGCTCCCCTGTACTGGCCGGCTGCCAATTCCCTAGTTATTTACCAGGCCTGGCTTCTTGTGGCTCCCATTCACTCGGCCCATGGCTAGAAGCCGGAGCTGGCATTAAACCAAAGAGCAGGTGGCCAGTGCGAGGTAGGCAGCGGCCTCCCTATAATGGCCAGACGGTCTTATTGAAACAACTCAAAATAAGTTATGTCATTTCATTTCCTGAAAAGGAATTAAGTTAAAACATTGTTTTCATTAGTAAGGGGATAAGAAGTTTCCTCTTTAGGTCCTCCATAGGTCTTTGTAAATCATTAGCTTGGGATACTTAGATGGAAGTGTAGTTACTTGCAGTGGCCAGTAGATTGGTTAGGAACAAACTGTTATATAATAGAAAATTGGAACAGGTTTATTTGTAAGGGGTGCTGGTTTTTAGAAGTTTCTATTAAATGGTTTGACCGAAATGCTCATAAGACATGCGCGGCCTTTGTGAGGGGCTTGTTCTGTTGGATCTGAACCTTAGGGAATCATTATCTGGTTTCCGCGGCAGAAACCACTCTGCATACGAAGGATTGGGAACAAGGCCGGCAGGAGCATCTTTTCAAGCCCTCGGGAGTAAATAAGGCAGAATAATAAGGCAGGTGGGGAAGATTAACTCAGCAAGTGTAGTTTAGAGAGACTGAGAGGAATAAGTAGGCCTGAGCCCAGTTTGGGGAATGTGAAGAGAATGTTACTGTGTGAGTCTGCATGACCATTGTGGAGCTATACTGCTGTAATGCTACAAATTATACTACAGCTAATACTGTCTGCAATAAAGCTTGGAGACACTTAAAAGAAAGTGACTGGTGCCCATCTTTATTTACCGACTCCAACACATGGCCGAACCCTGAGTGAGTCCCTACTACCTCTAAATCAGGGGCGTAGCTATGGGGGAGCAGGGGGGACACTCACCCCGGGTGCAGCAGGCCAGGGGCGCACCAAAGGGGTGAATGAGAACAGTTGGAGGGCCACCATTTCCAATCTTTTCCCCAGGTACCAGAAAGCCTAGCTACTCCTCTGCTCTAAATCATGCTTTATCTAGGCCTATCTACCTCACGGGACATCCCATAGGGCTACAGTGCATGTGTGTTATCTCCAATTAGCCGGGGCATCCCATGATACCGTTGCATACTAAACCTCACTTTGAAGCGTATAGTTACAATATGCCTCTGAACAGCCATACATGTACACTGGCAAATCCTCAGGCACACAATTGTCATTTTCAGTTTTAGATGTTACAAATTGGCACTTGTGCTTGTAGAAATTCCACTGGCGGTGACATGTGCCAACCTTCATCCTACCTTCATTGTACCTTCAGCACTTAAAACCAAAGACATTCAAAACATTTTATGATGGCTTCAAAATTACATGAGTGCTTTTAAGGAGTTTTCCCTGTTAGTCATTATGCTCTTCTTGAACTAAGTAAGCTCATTAAATCACTCCAGTCTTTGTGAGCAAAACAAAAAAAACACCCCATTTATATTTAATTTCTTCTGGATTACACCCAGTGTTATTATCTGAAAACATTAATGTAGAGTTCATACTGCATCAAGCTGTTTTCCTTGGCGTGTTTTTTTATTCTTCTAAACTTAACTTAGACGTTTCATCTAATAGCCAGGCTAATTGCTGTATTTGTCATATATATATATATATATATATATATATATATATATATGTATTATATTATGTATTTATATATAGTGTGCAGCATATGCAGTGTATGTGTTTTGTTTATATATAATATGTGCAGTATATACAGTATATATATATATATATATATATATATATATATATATATATATATATATATATACACACCGTATTTTTCGCCCTATAAGACGCACCTATTTTTCCCCAAAAGTGGGGGAAAAATGTCCGTGCGCCTTATCGGGCGAATGTTAAAAAAAAAAAAAAAAAAACTCACCCGTTCCCGGCGCTCCCGCGTTGTCTGCCACACTGCGCGAGGCCAGAGGAGTGGCGGGGGCTCTGTCCCGGTCCCGCCGCTGCAATCGCTGTCTTTTCAGGCAGCAATGACAGCGGCGGGGCCAGAGACAGAGCCCCTGCCACTCCTCCATCTGCTGCCTCTTCCGGGCTCAGAGCACACGCGAGCATGAAGGTCCGGGCAGTGGGTGGGCGTGGCCTGCACCGGTGCAGGCCACGCCCACCAGCTGCCCGGACCTTCGTGCTCGCATGTGCCCAGGAACAGCAGATGGAGGAGCGGCAGGGGCTCTGTCTCTGGCCCCGCCACTGTCATCGCTGCCTGAAAAGACAACGATCGCAGCGGCAGGGCCGGGACAGAGCCACCTCGTGAATGGAGCCGGCCGCTCAGCGCAGCGGTGTGTTTAACTTTTTTTTTTATATACATGGCGCCTGCCTATACTAATGGGGGGAGGGGGTGGGAATGGGGGGAGAGGGGCCACACAGCCTATTCTAATGGGGGGAGAGGGGCCACACAGCCTATACTAATGGGGGAAGGGGGATGCCACACAGCCTATACTAATGGGGGAGGGGGATGCCGCACGGCCTATACTAATGGGGGGAGGGGGATGCCACACAGCCTATGGGAATGGGGGGAGGGGGATGCCACACAGCCTATGGGAATGGGGAGAGGGGGATGCCACACAGCCTATGGGAATGGGGAGAGGGGGATGCCACACAGCCTATGGGAATGGGGAGAGGGGGAGGCCACACAGCCTATAATTATTAATGAGCAACTCTGGCTCTGGGTCAGTGTTAAAATGAATTGCCACCCACGTAGAAAAACAAAATTCACCTCATAGAACTGCTGCCACACCCTCTTCATTCACTGCAAAGGAGGGGGTGTGCCAAAGCCTGACATGCCCCCCTCGATTTTAGTGAAGGGACAGGGTGTGGTAGTGGCCCTGTGACTAATACCAGGGTGCATGTGCGGAAGCATGGCTAATTGCTGCTTGGGCCCTGGGTGGTACGGGATACGATCCAGCAATCAGATGAGTTTCTGGTTGCCAAAATCAGCCCAATCGGCTACAGGGACAAAAGTGGGTGCCCTTATGTTTTTTTTTTTACTTGGCTGGTTAATCGCTTAATATTCGAACAATGTTCTTAACCATCTATCCAGCCAAACCAGGATATTGGCAAAATCTGGGTCAAATTTTCTGGCCTTTTTCCCAAGCAGCTACTAGCCCAAACCACAAGACATAGGGGCTAGTTGGGTTGCTGAGTGGCTGGTCTCTGTTTCTCAATGCTCTCTACCAGCCCCACGTCCTTTCACAACAGTTCCTGTGCTTTTCCAGTGTTTCAGGTCCCCCTTGCAGGCAAGTAAGCAGCTGCTGGAGGCTTTTAGACAAGCCTCTGGGAAGGTGATCCTGGTGGATGAGGAATGCCGCCGACACCAACACAGTGCTCTCCATCATCTCTGGCTCTCGGCTAAAGCCTCAGGAACTGACTTCTGGGGATTTCCTCTCGCATCACTAACATTAAAGGAATCACCATAAGCCACATCCTTGTAGTATAATACATCATTACTCTGGCCATTATAATGATAAAAGAAGGGAGTACCTGTAACTAGTGATGAGCCGTGCGGGAATTATGCAGTTCGGAAGCCCTCCAGCTGGATGTTCTCCAGTATCCAGCATTCAATATTTCCAAATGCCAAATACATTGACTCCAGCGAACACTACTATTTGAAATGGTATAGGGAACCCTTGGACACCTTACTAGTTCAAAAACTGTTAGAACAAATGCAGTTGAAAAAATAAAAAATAAAATGCACTGCCTCTACATCTTTTTCCTCTTGTACCCCACGGGCAGTGGCCTGTCTGTAGGTCCGCCATGTTGGGGGGCTCCCTCCTGAGCCAGCCTCATCCTCTGATGGTGGGGAGCGGCTAGTAAAGCCATTGCACTGGCATATGGTTTGTAGGGGTTCCCACTTCTTCTACATTGAGGTCCAGCTAGGGGCGGACTGGCCAAAGGGAGAGCCGCGACAATGCCTGGTGGGCCGCATTGCTTTGGAGCTAGTTGGGCTGCGGCTTTTAACACTTACATTCAATCCCTGCCCCACTTAGTCCCCTTCTCAGCCCCCTGTATCCAGCTCCGATGTACCCACAAGCTAAGAAACCCCAGTCCCCAATGCTATAGCTCCGGCATCATGGTTGTGGGGCCTCAGCAGGGACTTCTCGGTCTGGACGGAGGCTGGTAAAATCCAGGGCTGATTTTTGGCCCCAGTCTGCTACTGGGTCCAGCCAAGGGTAATAGCATGCCACCAGGGAGATGGAGCCTCTGTGATATCCCCCCCCCCAATGTGATGATCTACATCACTCGAGGGAAGGGGCATGGAGGGGAGCTTCTGTGGTATCCCCCCTGCATGCCCCACTGCTTCAGTGATGTATATATTCCAGATTTGTGGTATAAAACATTCCCTCCCTGCCGGACGCTAGGAGGAATGGCGACCTGTGTCCTCCTTCACACCAAATGCTAGCAGGGTGGCTGCAATAGAGAAAGGTAAAAAGGAGAGAAAGAGAGACGGAAGGCATGGGCATGAGAGAAATATTGAGGGAATATGAAAACAAAGCTAGTAAAAAGAAGGGAAGAAATGGAGGAAGATAAAAAAGGCAATGTAGAGAAGGTGGAAAAGAAGAGAGATGAAATGAATGTGACAAGAGAGACATAGGGGATTATGAAAAAAGAGAGAAAGAGAAGAAAGAAAGTGAAAAAGAACAGAATCACATTTATAGAAAGAGAGACATGGACGATATGCAGAAAAAAGGAAGGAGCAAATGTTGAAAAATGAAGGGAATGTCAAAATGAGAATAAAATGAATGTGTAAAAGAGACAAAGGAGCAAATGTGGAGAAGAAAATGAGGAGGGAAATATATAGTATATATATATATACTAGAAGCAGGACGGAATATGAAAATGACAAGACAGAAATGTGGAAAAGAGAAGAAAAAGAAAGATAAAGAGATCACATAAATTAAAAAAGCCTGAGAAAGGGAAGAAGTGAAGGGAACATGTCGAGGATAGAGAAACAGAGAGTAAGAAAGGCAGTTTGAAACAGAGGAAGGGGAACGAGCAAGCGAGAGAAAGGAAGAAAAACAGTAGAAAAGAGAGACCTGCTGAGCCAGCTTGGAGTTTTCTTTCCTGAAAGAGGTGTCTGAATGGAGTTTTCTGGTGGGGCTGATATAGTACCATGTGTCACCACACAGGGCACTTAAAGTGGACCAACACCCAGGGGTGATCGGCCCGGGAATCTTATGCCGATCACCTCCCTCACCGCGGGGACATCCGAGATCAGGATGTCCCGCGGGGTGAAACCCCCCAAAAGCCCCAAAAAACCTTACCTTATAGGCGATGGATTAGCCGCCGCCGCCTCCCGCACGCCCCTCTAGCAGTGCGCGCGCCCGCGCCCCTCTAGCAGTGCGCGTGTCTGCGCCGGCCGTTTGTGAATGGCCGGTGCGGGCGCGCGCCCTGTAAGAGGGACGCGCGGGAGGCGGCGGCTTGTCCGTCCCCGAAAAGGTACGTTTTTGGGGGCTTTTGGGGGGGTTTCATACAGCGGGGCATCCTGATCTCGGATGCCCCGCTGAAGTGGACCAACACCCAGGATAGTGAACATCCTGGGTGTTGGTCCACTTTAACCCAAAAGCCAGCTATGAATCAGGCCAAATCTGTAAATTAAACAATATCTTTATAGTGGACCAAAATTTCCCCTAGCATTTATATGACTCTCTGATGCCCTGATATGTCAAACCCCTAGGATTGATGTGTTTACCTGCCAAGCCAGTGATCCCAGGCCACATGTGTGGGCCACAGCAGCATCCCTCCATCTGCTCTGCGCCCCTGCTCCAGGCCTTATCTTAATGACTGGCTTGACACATCCATGCATTCATATGCATGCCTAGGAAACATGATCAGTGGGAGAATGCGCTTGCTCCGTAGGATCACCAGAGAGGTAAGAATATGTGCGAGCCAGGTGATGGAGATATAACAGACTTAGCTTAGTATGTGATCTGCATCTATATTGCTGGGTTAATGCAGTTTACATTTGACATGACAGTAGATGGCGATGTTTCCTACAGATGTAGCAATCGTTAACTGTCACATCCCAGCTCATCCTATTGTGATATATCA
This sequence comes from Gastrophryne carolinensis, assembly GCA_027917425.1. Taxonomy (NCBI): domain Eukaryota; kingdom Metazoa; phylum Chordata; class Amphibia; order Anura; family Microhylidae; genus Gastrophryne; species Gastrophryne carolinensis. Next base: position 28,014,585 of record CM051241.1, on the reverse strand, counting down.
CAAAGAAGCCATTGAAAATTATTTAAGATTTCAAGATAACATGAAGCACCAATGCAATAAATAGATGGTTAAAGAAAACGGCATCTGTATATCTGTGTGTAGTCACTGTTGTACATTCTGCATGTTTTGTTTCCTGTACATTGAGGTGATCCCTATGATTTTTTTCTGCCTGTCTATGTTATCCACCATGTAAGGAGACCTTCTCTTACTGCACTTATATTCCAGCAAAGCCAGTTCCTGTTACACCACACCACAGTCTATCTGGATTTGACTCTGCTCACACTCTGCAACAGGTTATGGGCCCAATGACCGAATTAAGTCCCAGAGACAGGATAAAGCCCAGAGACTAGCCACAGCCTAGGCAGAGCAAAACTCTGAACGAGAGACAGCGAGGACAATGCGGAGATTGACATAAAAAGCTTTCACAGAAGCATCTCCTGTATAAGACTGTTCTGTTATAAAAAGGAGGGAGAATGGCCAGCAGCTCAGAACTTAAACTCTCAGTGGCCAAGCTGAACAATGACAGTTATCAGCTATGAAAGTTTAAAGTGTAAATTATATTAACCAGAGATGAATTGTTGGAGGTTACTACTACAGAGAGGCCACAGGTCAATAATCAGGACTGGGACAGGAAAAACAGACAGACATAGGCTATCAGAAGCTTACTAGTAGAAGAAGATTAGTTTATTCACATACAGGGCTGGTCTTAGGCTAAGTGTAACCCTGTGCAAGATTTTTGGATGGTGCTCCATAGAGACAAACACACAAAATGGAAAGCAGGTAACAGAGGAAACATGGAAAAGAGGGCGACAGCTAAAGAGAGAGAGAGGGAGTGAAAGAAAGAGTTGAAAAGGGATGCAGAAAAAGAAATATATAAAGAGAGAAAAAAGAAAGGAAAAAAAAGAAGGTGTCAGAGACAAAGAAAGAAAGAAAGCAAGAAACATAGATAAAAGAAAAGAAAAGGAGGAAAAAAAGAAAGAAAGAAAAAAATAAAGAAAGAAAGAAAGAAAGAAAGAAAGAAAGAAAGAAAGAAAGAGAAAGAAAGAAAAAGAAAGAAAGAAAAAAAATAGAAAGCTTGAGGGAAGGTTAAAAAGGAGGAGAGAGAGTAAGCAAGAGAAAGAGCAAGGCAGTGAGAGAGTTGAATAGGGATGCAGAGAAAGAAAGAAATAGAAGAAAGAAACAGACAAAGATAAAAGGAAAGCAAAAGAGTGTCAGAGAGAGAGAGTGATAAAGAGAAAGCAAGAGAGTTGACTATGGCTAGTAAAAGAGAGGGAAAGAATTAGGAATTCAAAGAGATGACGGGAACATAAAAAACAGAGGAAGATGTGAAGAAGCTGAAAAGAGAGGAAGAAATGTGAAAAAAAGGATAGAGAGAGATGTGGAATTTTGCAAAAAAGGCAGCTCTTCCAGTTTAGTGCCCCTGGTGCCCCCTTAAAGAGAGTTGGGGATGGCTACCCTTTGTGGCAGCACACCTTGCACATCCTAAAGGTCAGTCATGTTCACATACACAGTGAGAATACAGCGAAAAGCACATGGGAAGTACTGAAAAGACTGCATGAGAGATCCAGTTAAAACAGAAAGTTGTTGCTGCTGAGGAAGCTTTACAAAATGAGGCTTAGCAGAGAACAGTACATGCTGGAAGTGATTGTACGCTGTAGCCATGTTGTTGTACAGCTTACCTGATACATACACTGCACTGATCAATGTGCCAGAGACACGGCCTGAGACAGATCTTACACTAGCATTTGTAAAGACCAGGCTCATAGATCAGTATCAGTGAAGATAGGAGCTTGTGCATGACTCCACAAAAAAACAACACCAAAATTGATCCTAAATCTAAAGACCCAAGGTTATGCAGGAAGAAAACCAGAGTGTGCTTTAGATGCCACAAACAGGGACACATAAAGAGAAACTGTTATGGAAATCAGAACAAATGAGACGGTGTCCCTCTTATACTAAACAGAAGGCCAAAGCCACAATTTCTGGTCCATGTGATTGAATAAGGAATGTCACATTTAAAGTGACAGGCAACCATACATTTCAAGGCTGGTGCATTGACTAGGGAGCAACAAGTCACATGACATGTGATAGAATGTTTTTCACAGAACTATTTATTTTTACTTTGTAGTTGGAGTAAAATACATGCAGAGGGATGTGGGCATGGAATCCTTGTATGCCTCAATGATGTGGGACACAATTTACCCATACCAGTAAAAGATGTGCTTTATGTTTCTGCTCTAGAAGGAGTATTCTTATCTGTGAAGCATTTGACAGGACTTTTAAAATCCAAGGTGACAGGTGTTCTCTCCTGTATGGCAAGCAGTCCATAGCGAGTGCCAAGCTGGATGATCATCTGTATCACCTCAACAGAGTGAAGGAAAAGTTGAGACTATGCACTCATAAACACAATGACTGAATACACATATGGCCCAGGTGTTTAGGTCACAGACACAGAATGCACAGAATGCAAACAAGGACTACAACAGTATCCCATTATCCAGTTACTGTTAAGTGTGAATGTTGCATCAAATCCAAAGCTACAAGAGCAACACTTCCTTAAAGTGGACCAAAAGATTTTGACTATCCTGGGTTTTGTTCCACTCCCCCGGGGCACCCCGAAAGTGGAGCACAGTGCAGATGGCACAGTGGAGCAAAACAAAGCAAGACTCGTAGCCAAGGGATGTTATAAAAAATGTGGAGAGGACTATGATGAGACCTTTTCTCCAGTAGTCAAACATGCTACAATAAGGACTTTGTTGACAAGGAAAATGCAAATTAAACACTTTGATGTGAAAACAGAGTTTCTACATGGCAAGTTAACAGAATACATTTACATGGAACAACCACTAGGATTCAGAATGAATAAAGGCCAGACCTAGTATACAAAATGATCATATGAGTATATATGGTTTAAAGCAAACCACATGAGCATGAAATATGAAAATAAATGAAGTGCTTACACATGAGTACTTTCAGAGGAGTAAAGCAGACCCCCGCTTATACACAAGAAATTGTACCATCAGTTCGACTAGCAGAAAGCAGCTCTCTGTTACGCTATTATCTACTAAAGCTGCGCAGGCAAGCTTAGAAGTTATATGGCTAAGAGAACTATTAACTGATTTGGGTAAACCAACCAAGGTTGGAACCAATGAGAATCTTTGAGGGCAATCAATGATGTCTTGCACTTACGCAGATGAAAAGATTTAGCTTGAGAACCAACATTGATGTGAAGTTACTTTTTTTGAGGGATCTTTAAGAGCAGGGACTCCCTGACTAACTTTATTGCCCTACTGAGAATATGACAGCAAATATCCTTACCATGCCCCTGACTGCTAAAAGACACTCAAGGCTTATAAAGAAGATGGCTTTAACCGACTAAGCCTCAGCTGTTGAGAAGAGGTGTTGGAGATACAACAGACTTATCTTAGTATGTGTTCTATATTGCTGGGGTAATGCAGTTTACATTTATGACAGAGGGTGGCACTGTTACATATATCTGTATGTAGTCTCTGTTGTACATTCTCTACTGCATGTTATGTTCCCTGTACATTGAGGGGATCTCTAGGACTCCTCATAACTTGTCTAGGTTGTTCACATGTAAGGTGATATTCTCTTACTGTACCTATGTTCCAGTAAAGCCAGTTCCTGTTACACCACACGTCTATCTGGATTTGACTCTGCTGCACCCAGCACTCACATTCTGCAACACCAGGGCTTCTCAAATCTGGATGCTTCAGGGGGATAGACTAAAACCCCGGATAGACCAATCCTAGGTTTTGGTCTACTTTAAGAACTTTTAGTGAATCAGGCTCTTTAGTAAATGATTGTGTTAGAATTCGGAGGAATATGTTTTCCAGCATAGTCAGTCTTGCATTTTTATTTCAATAATTTTTAATGCACAGTATGTAAGAAAAAAATCTTAAAATTATTCAGAAAGAAAGTCAGAAAAACTGGTAGAACGAGAAAATAATGAGAAGAAAGAGAAAGATAGAGATTTTATATTATATATCGGCTTTTCTTAAATTAAATATTGTGTCCCCTAACTCTCCGGGCTCCCAATATGAAAAGTAAAATCTATCGTCAGTCCAGTGTCTGCTAACAATCTGAGGGGCAAAATCATTTGCTGGGGCTGCCGTCCGCAACAGGAAATCGATTCGTATGATCATTAGGCCTTGCCGGCTATAAGAGCCAATAGAAGCAAGAGATGGGATTGATCTTAAAACATTGCCTTGATTCCTTTTCACGCATCTTTGGGGGGAATTCAATGGAATTACAAAAACAGAATCCTTAAAATAAAAGTAACTCCATAAAGTATCTTTTTCTAGATCTCAGGACATATTAAAATATATTACCCTATTTTTTCTCAGATTACACTTTTGAGTTAAATGAAACATCAATAGGCATCAAATATTAAAACAGCGAGTGTTACGAGTGCAGGAACACTTAAACAATCAGTGCAGCCAACCCTGCCTATGAATTACATAGGGCGTCATCATCCAAGAGACGCAAATGGGGCATCAGACTTTTTGTTTGTCATTTATTTTTTGTTTATTAGACTGGTGCCTATTCTAATGCCCCTGGAGTGTGACCTGGCTGGTCTGACTAATAGATGAACTAAGTGTGCCTGCCTGTGCTGTGTGCACCTTGTATCGTTAAGGACTGATTATAGAGGCAGCAGGGCCAGCGCCAGCATAGGGCAAACCTGGGAATTTTCCAGGGCCCCTGACATCTTCAGGGGCCCACTCAGGCTCACATTTGGCCATTGTATTATTTTACTGTGGACCCGAACCACCGAATGCCGGGTGTTGTGTGCAGACCTACTCATGGCCTCAGCAACAGGGGATGGTCAACAACAATGGAGAAAAGGGCATGGAACAGAGGGCATTAAAGAATGCAACAAGGACTAGAGGACGATTGGTGGCTATAGTGAAGGCAATAAGGATAGGAGGGCAATTGGTGGCTATAGAGAAGTAAATAAGGACAGGAGGGCGATTGGTGGCTATAGGGTTGGCAATCCGGACTGGAGGGCGATCATCAGCAGGAGATGACCCATTTGTGGCAGCAGGGCTGAAGGGTGACATCATGTGGCTCACTACTTTCAGGCCCACTAAAACTCTCTTGCCCAAGGGCCCACACAAACCTGGAGCTGGCCCTCTATAAGCATGCTTATAACTAATCACATACCATAACACCATATAGACAAACAAGATAGAACTGCTGTGAGTTTCAGACACTTCCCTTAATTATGCATGGCATCACAATGTCAAACACACTTTAAAATTCACTCCTTCCTGCACACCAAAAGCAGTTAGTTGGCTGCCAGGACATGGGGTATAATTGGAGCTGGCATGTGCCTCAATCCAGAGCCAAGTAAAGTCCCCAGGAGAACAAGCAAAATGCCTCCCCCACCCAGCCAGAGGACCATCATAAGCACTGCAAGAAAGACTGATACCTGCCCACATCAAACTAATGGGCAAGAGCAATGATCCTAACCCCTGCAACCCTGGCATTGCAACTTGAGATGGAACCTTTATCTGGGCTGAACTTGGACTTCACCAATAGCTTGTGTTCCCTACGACTGGTGCACATGAAGGAGTGAGCACCTCTTTTTAAAGTATGTGTATTATTGGGGCACCATGCATGATTAAGGGAATTTGCCAAAATGTGCTGGGGTAAATAGGGTATTATTTTGTTTAGTTTGCAGGACCCAGACTCAATATAACCTAAATACATAAGAATGACTTGACTATACTGTCCCTTTAAGCTTTTTTGATAAGGTCAGCCAATGCTATCCACTGTTATGAAGTATTACAACTGCACTCTCTGTAAGCAGCTGCCAGCTCTCCAGCAAAATGGCCACCTGCAAACACACTGGGGGACAGTGCAGCCTGTGCACACCACAGTCGTACATACTGGTCAGGTCAATGCTTTTACCAATCTGCCAGATTGGGCCCACCTGGCCCTTTCCAACCCACTCTCTGGTGTCCCACCAACTCTACCACTTACCGTTCAACATGTGAGCCACACTTTGGTTGCCTCTGTCACATGTACCTGTACTAACTCCCCCCCAGCAGCAAAATGCAAGCATGGAACCTAATTTCTCCCTAGTTACTGATTCAAGATGCTACCTACTTTCCGTATACTCTGCCTATCATATAGATACCTTAGAAAGGGAAGCTTCTCACAGAACTAGCAGCCTCCTACCCATGCAGCCAATTCATTTCAAGGTTCCACATGGACGGTGGTCCCAATCCAATAAATATAGAGAAGAGTAACTACCGTAGTTGGACTTGGGTGTCTTGGGGTCACCATTTTCTCTAGGGATGGCCCTCAATGTCAGTCCCTCAACTGGCTGTCAATTTCTGGGAAAATTCGACTTCAAAGCATTCTGCAATCAGGGTTTGCCTACATTTCTTCACTTAAATACCAACCCAGACCCAATCTCCGCTCTGCCCAGGACCTCCTCCCACTCCTGTGTTCAGGACTTCACACGCGCTGCCCCATTGGAATGCCCTACCATATACAATTTACCACTTACCTATTCAGTCAGGTCTATCACGTGAGCTAAATAACTGACAGTCCTAACCACTTCATATCATTTGCCATCATACTAAGTATATTTTACTTGTGACCTACCTTTTGTCTCCACTCCTTACCCTTTAGATTGTAAGCCAGTAGGGAAGGGCCCCTTCCCCCTAGTGTATGTGCATTTCTGTCCTATCTGACTCATAATGCTCATGTATTGTAAGTTAGTTGCTTTACCCTGTTAGTAATTCCACACTGTACAGTGCTATAGAAGATGATGAAACTTTAAAAAAGAAATATTAACAACAATACTATTAACTGACGGAAATATATGCTGGAATGTACATACAGGGTGGATTAGGCACACTGGGGCTTGGCAGTGTCACAGTGAAGCAGCAGGTACAGAGGGCAGCTGACAGGCTTGATAATGGAGGACAAGTGGTTTTGTAGGGGTCATAGTCTCAGTGGAGGGGAAGCTTCAGTTGAGAGGGGGCAGAGGCATAGTTGGGGGAGGGGATAGTTGGGGTACATAGGAGGTAGCACAGGCATATTGGTGGGGGTGTACACAGGGGGTGGTGGCACTAGTGCAGTAAAGAGTGAGTAGAGGTACTGGAGGTGCTGGCAGGGGCTTGAGAAGGAGTAGATGTATAAATGTGGTTACAAATGTGGAACATTAGAGGTTATGCAGGGGTTAAGAGGTGACATAACTCAGAGAGCCATATTTTGGGATGCAATGTTAAAACCGTGGGATGGGCCATCTCTTCCTCCTGCTGAGAATAAAAAACAGTCAGTCTGAGCAACCTGCCAGCTCCCCACTGAGAGGTCCATTGTGTTACATTATTTAAGTCAAATTGCAATTAATTAATCTTTATTGTTTCTATTGTAACAGCTGTGATAATTTCTAAAGAAGTCATGAGCCTATTAATGGAATGTACATAGCTTAGAGTGCAATATGATGTGTGCAGCATGCTGTGGGATGGAAAAGACCCCATTGTCTCCTCTGTATATAGGGGTGACAAATGAACAGTGGTTAGACAAAAGGGGTATATCGGGGAGCAGAGGCTTACTGAAGAGGAAGTTAGGGTACAGGAGGAAGAGTGAAGGAGAACTTAAGAGTACATAGCAGGTAATAGAGACTCAGTGGAGGGGGAGTTGGGAACGGGGGGTGGGGAAGATGCACAGGGAAGAAGATGTAAAAGGCAAGTGGCAGTGGCAGAGTAAAGGGTGAGTAGTAGTGCAAAGGAGGCTACAGAGACAATGGAAGAGTGGAGTCAAGTGCAGAGATGTAATAGTGAAAGATATGAGAGGACACAGGGGTAAATTGGGGTGGCAGAGGCTGAGTGGGGATAGTTGTGGGTACAAATATGTGACAGGGTTACAGTGGAGGGGGTGTGAACAAGTGGTTGCAGTGGAAGAGAACTAGGGGTATATAGAGGGGTGATAGAGGCTCAGAGAGTCTTTAGAGCAAGTGGAGGGGTAGAGTAGAGGTACAGAGGTGGTGACAAAGGAATAGTAAATATGATGCAGGGGTATATAATGTAGGGATGGCAGAGGTTCAGTTAAACTTTAGTTGGTGGTACAAATAGGTGAAAGACCCACTGTGGAGGGTAGGTTGGGTACAACATGCACAGTGAAGCATGGCTTGGGGTATATAGGGCTGTGATAAGAACTAATTAGATGTGAAGGTGGGGAGGGCAGATGAATAGTAGGAGAGGGAGGGTTGGGGTAAATAGGGTATTCCTGGGGCACAATGGAGGGATGTTCACAAACAGTGGCAGTGGTGCTTTAAGGGGTGAGCAGGGCTGCAGTACAAGGGGTGGTCAGGAAATAGAGTCATATAGGAGTAGAAGATGGACAATCGAGAAGGAGTTGGATACATTGGGGTGCCAGAGGTACAGCACACATGGGGTAGCAATGGCAAAGCAAAGTTAAATAGAGCTATAGTAGGGGAGGGGTAGTTAGGGTACAAAAGGGGGTCGTTGGGGAATAGGGATAGCATAGGCTCAGTGGAGGAGGAGCTGGGGCAGAAAGAAGGAAGACTAGGGGAATGAGGAACAGTAGCATTTATGTACACAGATGTGTCAGTTGGGTAGTAAGGGGTGAGCAGGGCTACAGTACGGGGGGTAGCTTTGGTACAAAGGGGATGGTCAGTTGTCTGGAGCCAGGGCAGAAGGGAAATCATGAGATCCCTGGCCCTTTACCAGTTCAATCAAATGCTGGGCTTCCTCGACATGTAGATGCCCACCACTCAATGCCCGCCCCCTCTCAGTTTGTAGCTTGCCACTCTGCATTCTCTGTTCCATTCATGCTCTTGAATGGTTGCTGCTAGTCATTCAAGAGAGGGCCAACTATAGGCCAATGACAAATATAGGCATGTGGAGCTACAGCAGAGGTGGGGATGGGGCAGCAGCCAGTACCAATCGAATACAGTTTTTTTGGGTCAGTGGGCCCACACTGGCTCACATGCCTATGTATGGGCCTGCCCCCCTTGCTCCCTCACCGATGAAGAAGACTCCACCACCTCAGCCACCCAGTCCCCCGCTGTCATCTAACCGCTGCCGGCCCTGAGTGTGTGGTTCAGAGAATACACACAACTCCTGGAAGGAGCCAGCTTATGTGGGGGCGGAGCTACAAGGAAGCAAGGCACCACTGACACAGAAGGAGGGTCGTTTAGGATGAGGTAAGTAAGAGGTAGGTGTTTGTGAGTGTTGTCAGTGGGGGCTTGCCTACGTGTGTGTGACTTATAAGTGTGTGTGTGTGGGGGGCTCGCCTTGCCTGCATGTATGTGGGAGGGCTGGTCTGCATGCGTGTGTGTGGGGGCTTGCCTTGCCTACATGTGTGTGGGAAGGGGGGCTTGCCTTGCCTCCATGTGTGTGTGGGGGGCTTGTCTTGCCTGCATGTGTGTGGGGGGGGGCTCGCCTTGCCTGCATGTATGCGTGTGGTGTGTGGGGCACTTGTCTGCATGTGTATTTCGGGGGCTTGCCTTGCCTGCATGTGTGGGGGGGAGGGGCTTGCCTGCATGTGTGTGGGGACTTATCTGCACGTGTGTGTAGGGGGGCTTGTTTGTGGGGGAGCGTGTGTGTGTAGGGGGGCTTGCATGTGAGTCAGGGGGCTTGCTTTTATTTTTCTATAATTCTTAGGTGGTGTTTCCCCTTATAGAGGTGTGCAGGTGTGTGTAGGGAAGGGGCTTGCCTGAATGTGTGTGTGGGGAGCTTCCCTGCATGTGTGCGGGGGAGGGGCTTGCCTGCATGTGTGTGTGGGCTTATTTGCATGTGTGTGTCTGTAGGAGGGCTTGCATGTGTTTTGGGGGCTTACCTGTATTTTTATGTAATTCTTAGGTGATGTTTCCCCTTAAGAGTGTGGCTGGGGGCGTGGCTAATTTGCAAAAAAAAAACGCACCTGTCCCTTTTCAAAGTTTTCAAAAGTTGGGAGGTGTTTGTGTGTGGGGGGGGCTGGCAAATTCCTTGTTGAATGTGTGTGGGGTGCATGACCGCAAAGTGCCTAGGGCAGAACAAATGCTAAATACGGACCTGATTAAAGAACGGACGTCTACACATGGTGCCGGGGAAAAGAGAAGCATCGCCCCCTTTTTTCTTCCTGGCCTGAGATCAGCATCACCTCCCTTCTTTATCTCTCCCTCAGCTGCCAGTGCCAGGGGCGAGAGCAGCAGTGTCCACCTCCCTTCTTTTCTTGTTGCCAGTGCCGGGGGCAAAAACATTGCTCCTCTTCTTTCCAGTCCTGTTCTGGGGCCCATAGGACTCTTACACCTCTTTACACCTCTGTATAAATTGTTTCCTTGTACCAGATCTGCTCAGGGCAAAGTTGGGGTTCTATTGTCCGCAAAACTGCAAACCAATTTTTTCTTTGCATTAAAATGGAAGATGAAAAAACACATGAAAATGTATTCTCATCTTTTATGATATTGGCGTGTTTGTAGTATTGCCAGCTCTTCAGTAAAAATAAAATGCAAATTTTGAGGACCTGAGCATTCGTCGTTGGCAAAAAGTCCCCCGCTGCTCTGAAATTCAAACCATAGGAGGTCGGTGTGTCTTCCGAGCATCTTCCGTTCATTTCTCAGCTTCTCCAGGACTCAAATGTGCTCAGCCCCTCCCATCGCTCATTTTTCTTTCTACTTGCTGGCCAGATAATTTGTTCAGCTATTTCATTTCTATTAGAAAAACTTTAGACAGCTGTTTTCATTGGCAGTATAAATTCGTACTTCAAAAATAGACACATATATCAGAAATAAAAAGAACAAAACCTTTAGATACATTGGTCCTAAAGGCAAAAGATGCACCTAAGGAGTACTTAATTGCATTCCATTTGTTAGATCTCTATATATATCTATATATATATATACATGTAGCACATGCGGCCTGTGAAGTTAGCACCCAGGGATGTGGGGAGCACAGGACATGAGTCTCTTGAAGACGGTTACTCACTTTATTTAGTTGCTCCAGGTTACCATCAGCAGACACAGGATAAACTTCAAACAGGTACTTTCAGATATAATCCACAACAGTTACTTCTGGTCCTCAGCACACCAAGTCAGATCCCTTTTTGGTAGACACCAAGCTGAAGTAGGTTCAGTCCCTCTAGAGGTAGTTGTGGTCTTGTCTCCCTCCCCAAAAGAAAGGGTGTTCCTCTTGCTGGTTTTCCTTAGACAGACTAGATACAGACTGCAGCTGTCTCTCTCTCTCTCTTCCAATCTCTGGCTGCTTCCTCTCTCCTGCACAATAAGCTTCTCACTACGGTTACTAAATTAATGAGCAAATGCTAACTCCTAACTAGTGTCCTAAGTCTTATAAATGATTCTATAAACTGAGAGGCTAGAGTTCCTCCTAACTGTGAGTCATGTATCCATCTTTCAACCACTTTAGCAGGTGTCAGGATGCATTACACTCTCTGGCTTCATAAATATGTTACATTTAGACTTAAAACCCTTCCTTTGGCCTTTCACTGACTGATTTCACTGTGATTCAGCTTCTGGAAGTTAAAGTGGACCAAAACCCAAATGGATCGGCAGGTCGCCCGCTGCACTCACCTTAATCCCGGTCCAACGGCCCATGTGTGGGCCATGGCCGCTTCCCCGCTATCCCTCCAGCAGGGTGCGTGCCCGCGCCAGCCATTTCTGAATGGCTGGCGCACTCCCTGTTGGATGGTATCGCGAGATGCGGCCACCAGTGCACTCACAGCCGCTGAGCTAAGACGTCGCTCAGACATGCATAGCTCAGCGACTTCGAGCACGCGGATTGGACGAGTGGCTGTGCATGCACCGAGGTGAGTTGATGCGGGAGATCTGGGGGGGTTCCCATAGCGGGGCAGTGGACAAAAACCCAGGTAGTCAAAATCCTGACTTTAACTCTAAGGTGAAGTGTAAGCTCTTCTACACATACTGCTAAACTTACAACTAAAGGTTAAAGCTTAGAACTAAAGGTAGTGCAATTTAATGCAGACCTAAACTAAGGTAGAACAGGTTCATACCATATATATATATATATATATATATATATATATATATAGCAAGAGAGAGGGCTCTTGCGCTATTTCTACTTCGCTGAAGGGTGGACCCCAAGAATGACTTCCTTTGGTTGTCTCCAAGAAGGATTTAATCTGGTGATCCTAAGAATGATTTCTTTTGATGAGCCCCAAAAATGATCTACTTTGATGGGTCAAAGAATAATATCCACTGTGGGCTTCAAAAATGATTCCCTCTGGAGTATCTCAAAAACAATTTCCTCTGGTGGGCTACAAGAATGAATCCCTCTGGTTTGCCCCACAAATGATTACCTCTGGTGGTCCCTAAGACTTCTTTCCTCTGGTGTCTCGCAAGAAGGATTTCATCTGGTAAGCCTCAAAAATAATTTCCTCTCTTAGGCCCCAAGAACTTTTCCCTATAGTGGGTCCAAGACTCTGGTGGGCCCTAAAAATGATTCTCTCTGGTGGCCTCAAGAATGATTTACTCTGGTTGGCTCCATTTCCTCTGGTGGGCCAGAGCTACTCCAGGTTGACACTGGTTATCAGCAATGCTAAGCAGACCAAAGTGTTCTATCAAGGGCATTTATCATTCACGTCTGCATAAGCCTCTGTAAAGGCTTGCACATGGAATTGTACAAAAGCATGCACAGATGCAGCCAACAATGCTGCTGCTGTGATCCTGTGACACCCGCAGACACTCTATATTTATTTTTTTTATTCAAGGGGTACTCAGATTTCAGTCCCCAGCATTCTGGACCCTAGAGAAAAAGCTTGGCCAAAGCTTCATAGGCCAAAATGCTGCGCAGCCTGCAATAATCGCAGGACACTGCAAGGAGCAGAGCAGCCCGGCATGCTGCACTTCAGATAGCAACATATGAGTGGAGTGTTAGTTCAGCCCGGGTCTGCATAGTACAGTGCAGTGTTGCACGCAGAAGCAGAACCAATGCACTTCTCTGCATGTTGCTGCCCCCAGAAATATAATGGAGGGCAGGGTGCAAGATAAAAGCTGTCTGTCTGGCAATAAAATAAAGCAAAAAGAGTCACGTCACCGGGGGTAGGAGAGAATAACAATTAAAGCAACAGTGCATACATTTCTTTTGCGTGCTTACATTCCCCTTCAAGCTGCCTTGTACCTGTGAATTCCAGGTTGCCACAGCTAGTCATTTTGTCTCCATCGGCACCAGTAGCTATCAACCGAAGCAGACATCAGCGAAAAACCTCAGCTGTGGCTCATCATACTATGGTGGATAGTGGAGCCACTTTGGCTGGCCCTGGAGACTAAAGGTTTCCAGGCCGGCCAATTCTCTGTCTGAATGGCTCCTCCAACAGTGCAAGCCTACGCTGGTCATCCTGATAGACAGCTGACATGGGCGCACACAACAGCCTGAGGGTAGCAGGGGATGTGGCATAACCCACATGCTCTGTGGGATCACCGTTAAGGTACGCTTTTTGGGTAAACTGCATTCAGGACCCCAATGTCATGTTGGCCGACCCAGACTGGGAAAAAAACATGGACCAACCAAATGGCTCCACTTCACCAGTGCCTAGTGGCTGAGTAGCCCAACCATCATGCTCCGATCATCCCCATTCCATTCCCATTGTGACTAGTTGCAGTCCGTTTGAGCGTGCGTGCAATCCTGCGCCCAACCATTCAGAAAGGCTGGGCACAAGAGCACGAACAGTCGCAGAGAAGCCAGGGACACAGTGCGGATGGAGAGATTGTGTTGAGGGACCCGCTGAGATCAACATCTGGTGTAGGATGTCCCCGGGATAGGCTAGCAGCCGTGCCTGGAATCTTTTAGATGCCCGGATGCGAGCTTTTTCATCCACGTTAAAGCAATTGGCAAGTCAAAAAATAAATACTAGTAGCTTACCTTACACGGAGACCCTCCAGCGCTCTCCTTCCTGCTATGTTGGTCTACTTAGTTAGGAAATCACTTCCTCATTCTGTTTTCACACTCTACCCCGCTGACCTGGTCCTTCAGTCAACCTTTAGTGGACCGAGAACAGAAACACCCCCCACTCCCTCCCCTGACATGCTTAGCAGCTATGAAACCCCGCCCTCCTCTCTCCTCTCTGGTCAGCATCTCTCACCCCTTTTTTCTGATTACACTATGTGCTGGCAGTAATGACTAGAGGCACAAAAATGAACTCACACACACACGGTTTCTACTCATTCGCCAAGTTTTGTTCCTTTCCCCACAGTGTTAAACTCACCTCCGCCCACTCCTACGGTGCATGTGTATGTAATGCTTGGCAAATCTCTCTGCGCACAGCAATCGGGAGGAAAAGTTCACATGGTGCGCTGCCCATAACAGTTATATCAATATTTGACAAGACTCTAATGGCTGCAGAAGTGCCAAAGCTTGTTTATTGGTTGCACTGCAAACTTTCAACAAGCTTTATTCGACTTCTGAACTACAGACATGAACATGGACTTTCACCAGATTTCTGTGCTCATATTTGGGGACCTGGACATCCACTGTTTAGTACAAACTCTGAACTTTCCCGTTTGGGTTCACCCATCTCTAATTGTGACCCTACTTAGAGATACATTGATGGTGTTGGAATTCTACCTATAGAGACTTGCAGAAGTAGGCTAAAGTTGCACCACCAAACGCCACAGTGTCTCTGTTTAGGTGCAGTCCTAACTCTACTCTATGAGAGCTCCCTTTGGGACATACAAAGCAATGGGTAAATTTGGAGCAGCTTACCTGAGGTTTCCCTATATCTTTGATTAAGCTACTCTCAATTTATCCATTGCATTGTACTTCTGAAGACGTGTGTGGACCAAGACCTCTGTTTTTACCCAGATTTAGAGAATGATTATAGGTTTGGTTGCAAGCTAACAGTGCTGAGTGCTGTGGCACATTTAAAACCACGTGTATCCTAATTGCCCTGCTCATGTGCACTTCCCACGTTAGTTATAAATTGGTCTGAGTGGCTGCCATCCCTTCTTTGTTTCCATTTTCCAATAGAGATGGAATTCTTCCTATAGGGACATTGATATTGGGATTATTTGTAAAGAGATTTTGAAATTGGGAATCTCCTATAGAGACCTTGATATTGAGATTAGGATTGTTCCTATAGAGGTGTTGATGTTGGGATACTTCCTAGGTTTATTGATGTTATGATAGCTCCTATAGAGACACTGACATTGGGATTCCTCCTAAAGGTACACTGATGTAGGGAGTCTTACTATAAAAGTGTTAAAGTTTGGATTTGTCGCGTTGATGTTAGGATTCTTACTAGAGATGAGCGAACTTCTCAAAAATTCGATTCGGGCGATTCGCCGAATTTCTCAAAGAAATTCGGGTTCGTCCGAATCGAACTTTAGCGAATCGCTCATCTCTGGTGGGAGTGGGGAGGCCGGCTGCGCTGTCAGCGGGCGGCGGAAGCCGGCTTCCGCCGGCTGCGCTGTCAGCGGGCGGCGGAAGCCGGCTTCCGCCGGCTGCGCTGTCAGCGGGCAGCGGAAGCCGGCTTCCGCCGGCTGCGCTGTCAGCGGGCAGCGGAAGCCGGCTTCCGCCGCCCTCTGACAGCGCAGCCGGCCTCCCCGCTCCCACCAAGCCCTGAAATGGAAAAAAAAAATGCCAGCATGGTGGGAGCGGGGAGGCCGGCTGTGCTGTCAGCTGTCATCAGAGGATGCGTCATCAGAGGAAGCCGGCTTCCTCTGATAACGCGTCCTCTGATGACAGCTGACAGCGCAGCCGGCCTCCCCGCTCCCACCATGCCGACATTTTTTTTTTTTAATTTCGGGGAAAATTCGGTCAGCACGAACCACTAAAAATCCGGGTTCGTGCTGAATCGAATTTTCCCTGAAATTCGGAGCGAATTCAGGTTCGTCAGAACTGATTCACTCATCCCTAATTCTTACTATAGATAGTTTGGTGTTTCATTTTGTATATACATTGCCACTGGGATTCTTTCCATAGAAATGTGGGTATTGTGATTCCTCATATAGAGACATTACTGTACAGTCACTAGCAGGTCAAACAAATTCTTGAAGTTCTTCATACGTTCATAGCACATTCAATGCACTTACCTTGTCCCAAATGTGACCTCATGGAAGCTATAAAATACTGTAGACTGACAATTATAAAGTTTACATTTCAAGGCTTTACATTCTACATTGCAATGCTCAGAACCATGCTAAAGCTCCACTAGGCCATTACTTAGTTGCCTACGCATATCTTCCTGATAAAATAGGTTTCTTGAAAATATCCTTGAATCCCCAGACATAAATATTGACTTCATAGAAATTGAATAAATAATATAACCTTTTGAAAGTAATCCATGCTCCAGCATCATTGCTTCTTCTCGCCCTGCATTGAGGGACAAAATACCAGCATTGTGCTAACAGCCAAGAGGAGATAAAAGTGATGGATTTTCACCTTCTCATCACTACATGGGTTTCCGGTGATTCTCTCCATATTCCACATTTGACAATCACAGTACACTCTATCTCTGGAAGACTTGCCCCTGGGGTAACATTCTCTCTCTCTCATCCTTTTTTTTACCTTTGCAAACACAACTGTTAAAATAAAAGAGATTGGTTATGCTGCAGGGGAAAATGACAGCCCAAAGATATGTACATTGAATTCCTCCTTTCTTCATAGTGTAATCTGCCTAGAAGGCAACTTGATGAGACTAGAATTTCACAGCAATATTCTGGACGAGTCATGAGAGAATCTTCAGAGATTATTTTTTTTCCATGGCCTGGCAGCAACTGGATGGCAGAAGCAGAGTCAGATATAAGTCAAAGGTGATGTACAGATGGCAAGCTGTAATCATGGTCAAAAGTCCTAGCAAGAGGTCATGGGCTGGCTAAACATGGTAACATAGTAACATAGTATGTAAGGCCTCGTGTCTTTTGTGAATTTGGATTGGCTAATTCCCATTACCAATAGCTTCTTTCTTAATATAAATAGAATCTTTATACTCGCGCCCCCCCCCCCCCCCCTCGCGCTTTTACATACTTTGGAAATTGTAAGTGCATTTTATTATACTAAAGTTTTGTGAGTGTATCAACAGAGTTGCACTAGATTCTCTCTATGCTCTCTTCCCTCTAACCAATGCACTGGAGTTTTATACTCTTCATGGGAGTTATGACCATCAAGTGATTATTGGCTTGTGAATCAGGCGGCTGAATTACCTGCATTGGATATTGTTATAAGGCGTTCATTCGGAATATAGCTGGTAAGCAGTTATCCATAAGGTAGAGGGCACGTGTGACAAGTAAATCACTATTGTTGTGCATGCACCGTGAGACACCTTTGGAATCTCAATTTGATACGCCGAAGATAACGCTTTTTCATTGCTCTGTGCCTTTAATATATGTAGTCAAGGCTGAATAAATACTTAAGCCCATCCAGTTCAGCCTGTTTCTCTCCTCCCAGTGTTCTAGTAGCCATAGCTGGAAGGCATCCAGGCCACTTTTGATTGTTTTTACTGTATCCGTCATTACTACCTCCTCTGTCAGCGAGTTCCATAGTCTCACAGCTCTTACAGAGAAGAATCCCCTCCTATGTCAGTGCAGAAAGCACCTTTCTTCTAACCTTAGCGGATGCCCTCGGGTTATGGTTACATTGCGGGGTATAAATAGATTGTGGGACAGATATTTTATTGACCTCGAATATATTTATACATAGTGTGGTAAAGTGACTAATTGAAGGAAGCCCTATAAAAGGAATTTCTGAGGCATTCAGAGTGGAGTTGAAGAGGCTGGGATGAGGAGCCCGTGCCTTGCTGACAGTGGTGAATTGCAGCCGACTTTTTGTGTCATCCGATCTTGGAACCTGTGGATTAACAGCCTGGACTTATATGCCCTGAAAGAGGACCTGTTACAACAAGGACTTGCAGTACGCTGTATTATCCTACCCTGGACATTGCTAGAGCTGGTGAGGTAACCGCTTGCTGTACTGCATTGTATGCTGCATCCTTCTCTGAAGTTAAAGTTCTGGGAACAGCCGCACTCTTGCCGCAACGCAGTGGTGTTGCGTGGGTGCACGGTTCGCGGAGACGCCGCATATATCCAGGTATGTTTGTGAAGAACCAGCACTCCTTAATAAAGTTCAAAGCAGATAATTGTATTCTTTACATCAAAGGCAAATGTCACAGCGGTGGAATTGGGTCAACGTTTCGGGGTGCGCTGCGGCCCCCTTTGTCAGGACCCACCGCATGCACCAGGGGAGGTTCTTCACATACATACCTTCTCTGAAGTTAAGAGATTTTGGCTGTTGGAATTTATTTTCAATAAACTGCTTATCATTTTGAATAAAATCTGTCTGCAGAGTCAGTGTCGTTGGCCCCAGATCCTGACAATAGTTATTAGATCACCCCTCAGCCATCTCATTTCCAAATTAAATAAACCTAACTTTGACAATCTTTCAGGGTACTTTAGTCCCCGCACTTTTATTAACTTTGTTGCCCTTCTTTGAACGCACTCCAGATCTGATATGTCCTTCTTTAGCACAGGTGCCCAGAACTGTACACAGTACTCCATATGGGGTCTGACCAGTTACTTGTACAGGGGTAAAATGATGTTCTGGTCATGGCCACCTAAACAAAAGTGTGTAGTGCTGTCATAAGTTTAAGGTCAAGAAACAGGGACAAGGTAAGACAGGATTCTAGGAAGACCTTCCTGAACATGTACCATTGTGCCCCACGCCCTGTCTGTGACTGCAGTCATTGTAACGCCTCAGGTTGCTGCTCTGGTCCTCACTACTATTTATTTATTCTATTTATACTATTTATAGAATACCCCATGGTCCTGGTGGCTTTGGGTGCCTTTGGTGCACCCACATTATTGAGAGTAATCATGTTTTGATGTTGTAAAGTGCATTCCAAGGCTAAGTATTTGCTCACTTTTGATTGTTTTTACTGTATCCTTCATTACTACGTTCTCTGTCAGCGAGTTCCATAGTCTCACTGCTCTTACAGAGAAGAATCCCCTCCTATGTCAGTGCAGAGAGCACCTTTCTTCTAACCTTAGCAGGTGCCCTCGGGTTATGGTTACATTCTGGGGTATAAATAGATTGTGGGACAGATATTTTATTGACCTCGAATATATTTATACATAGTGTGGTAAAGTGACTAATTGAAGGAAGCCCTATAAAAGGAATTTCTGAGGCTTTCAGAGTGGATTTGCTCACTTTTAAGTAAAGTGAGTGGCCAAAGATTGGCGTTTGGCACTCAAAGGCCAGCAAAAAACTGGGGCTTTACAGAGCATTAATTAGTGATCAGGTACATCTATAAAAGGAATTCTTACAAAGTCTAGACCAGTGGTACTCAACTGGTGGACCGGGGTCCGAATGCGGACCTCGGTGCCAGATTTCCGGACCCCTGCCCTGACGGCCCTGCACTCAGTTGCTTGTGTGTTGCCGTGCTCAGAGCTGCCCCCTTGATTGCTGATGTAGTGCTTGGTCTCCCTGCCAGTGTCATGGATCCCTGGCACCTAGCATTGCAATATAAAGTACTGCACGGGCAGGAAGTGGCATTGCAAGGTACACGCAAACTTTGTTTTTCTGTCTCCTTGCCCTATCCAATCCTGTCCCGCTATCCCAGCTCAGCCCCATCCATCCCTGTCCTGCCATCTCGTTACCTCACCTCAGCCCCATCTATCTCTGTCCAGCTATCTTTGCCCCAACCATCTCCATCTCCCAGCTCGGCCCCATCCATTCCTGCCCCCCTGCTCTACCCAATCCATCCCTGCCCTCCCAGCTTTGCCCCATCAACCCAATCCATTCCTATCCTCCCATCTGAGCCCCATCCATTCCTGCCCCCCCCCAGCTTTGCCCCATCAATCCCATCCACATCCATTCCTGTCCCCCCCAGCTTTGCCCCATCAATCCCATCCACATCCATTCCTGCCCCCCTGCTCTACCCAATCCATCCCTGCCCTCCCAGCTTTGCCCCATCAACCCAATCCATTCCTATCCTCCCATCTGAGCCCCATCCATTCCTGCCCCCCCCAGCTTTGCCCCAATCAATCCCATCCACATCCATTCCTGCCCCCCCCCCCAGCTTTGCCTCATCAATCCCATCCACATCCATTTCTGACCCATCCATCCCAGCCTTTTTTAGGTTTGCCTGTGGAATCTATAGCCCCCCCCCACCCAAGTGCACAGATGTCTAATAATCTAAACCCCACGACAGCCCCCTCCCCGGACCTTCACCTCTAACCGGTTACCTGTATATGCACCTGTACAAGAGGTGGTTGAGTACCCCTGGTCTAGACAATCATGTGGACATCCTTTCTAGCTAACACTGTAATACAACAGATACCAGCTTAGGGATGCATCATGTCAAATATGTTTGAACAAAAGGAAGTTGGCCTCAATCTCCTCAATGTGCACACATACACGGAGAAGAGGGTGGAAAGTTAATTATCACATATGCAAAGAACACTGTTTAAATTTCAGCTGGTTTACACAATTCAACAGTTTGTATAATATCAGCTCGCCCCTGGGATGATCTCGTAAATGAAATTGTCAGCAGCGTGTCCACTGAGCAATGCCTTGCTGACAAGTTAAGATTTTTGTATTCTAAACCTGCAAGTTATGGGCATCAGAAGTGCTACCGTAGATCATTATTATGGAGAAATTTTAATGGGAGTGATGTAGCTTCAACATTTTTTTTTTATCATCAAACCATCATTAAAGCCAGATAAGAAATGGTATGGAAAGGTTTATGTTGGTTTAATGATGGCTTGCAGACATTTATGGTTCATAACTTGTTTTCACACAGAAGATGCTTTTAAATGGGGGATACTGTGGTTAATGCTTAAAACATACCAAAACCCACAATTTTACCCAGCCCCAGTTTTGGTTCTTGCCCCCAAGGCATCCCAATTTGTGATTCCCTGCTGTGTGAAACCCTCCGAGTCTCCAGTAAAAGTTACCGGCCTGAACAACGGCACATGCGCATTTGCACAGCCAATCAACGGTGTGCTCTGCCCAAGCCTGCCCTTAGCCGACAAGACCATAAAGAAAACGTGCTGGCACAGCACTATCGATAAAACACCAAAGTGTGCCCCACCCAAAAGCCAAACATATCTCACAACTTTAAAATCATGTTAAATTACAAAGAAACAAGTCTACAAAACATTTAAAAGCATCCCAAAATAGGAACACCAAGAGACAGGCAAGGATGGCAAACTGCAAATATGGATTCATATCAGGCACATATGGCTATACATGTAAGCACATACAGGTTCACAATAATGACAAATATCATGAATATAAATAAATGGCAAAAAAATACCCACATGTGTGAGTTTGTAATAGGGAGCTGCATATGGACAATCGAAGATATGTGTTTAACGTGATTATGAACAGTCTAGACCAGGGGTTCCCAGCATGTTTTCACTTTCCATTTTCTCATTCTATCACCTAGGTGGTGCGTGAGCATTGTCAGTCACCTAAAACTATAATCAAAGCACACAAAACATCCATTTAAAGTTATGAATCACACAAAATAGAACATCTTCAATAGACTGTACTATGTTACATATCTTTGTGTCTACTAAAATAGAGATAGTGCTCATAATGGCCTTTATAAACAAGTTCAAAAATAGTGAGCCCAGCATTGAACCCTGGGGTACCCCTCTTAGAACCCACATTGTGGAACATCCTAATTTAGGATGTTCCTATGCATGAAATCCCACAAATTTTCATGTTAACATACCTCACTGACCATCCCATGGCACATGGCAGATTTCAGTTCTTCCTGATAAAACTCTAGTTACAAAGTTACTACAGGACATAGCGCAACCTGTGTTTCTGATCTAATAGTCATTTAATTTAACCTTCTGCCATGGCTGTGTAAAATTTTGTCTTTTAACTGCAGCGCAGATGCTCTAATTATTGCTCACAGTACATCTGCTTCCTGTTCCGGTTGCGTTTTTTTGTGCAGCACCCATGTGCCAACAACACCTGTGCAGGTACCTTCAAAAAGGAAGTCCCATCTGCTTACAGCACCTGTGCAGAACCCTGTAAATGGGAAGTCCCAAAATGGTGCCAGAAGAAGATCCTTCTAGGATCTTGTCTGCCTTGCCCTCCTTTGCTCCTGTGTATACAGTACTTTGCACTGTACTCAAATGACCTCTGTCTGGACCTGGGTTATTCTACCTGCTGCCTGCCACGACCTTTGAATTGAACTTTGACTACATTTGCTTTATCCAACTCTTGACCTTAGCATTTTGTAGTAGACCCTGGTTTTCTGCAACCAGCACTCCACCAGATACCAGACACGTACATTTTTAATTTTTGTTTTTACCTAATTTAATTCAGTTTCACACAAAAAAGCTAGAAGCTTTTTATGCTTTGGCGCTGTACAACATCTCCTCTGGCAGCATGGTGACATAAGACTAACAATAGAAAAATAGGACACCAACATCTAGAATGCGCTCTACTAATTTCATATCTTGTTGTGAGCCCAGTGTAGCGGGCCTCTGTCTGGCCTGTGGAGGAGGCTGTGAGGAGCGAGGGGGATTCTAGGACCCAGGGTAGGGTTACTCAGGTTGGTTTGACCTGTAACTTACTCGTTAGTCGTTACTGGTCTTTAGGAATGACACTTCTTGTAATCAAACAACAATCTTTTTATTAAGGCCTTAAATTCAGCATGGCAACACATTCCATTACAGATGGTACACTTCAGCAGATATACTCCACAGCTTCTCTCAGCACTCTGGTTAAGCTGGTGTTAATTCCATAAATAAGGTGCACAATTCTCGTTGGCTTCTTGTGCCTTTAAGCTGCCACTGACTTCTAGTCCCTTTATTCTGGCTGACATAAGCTGGAATCTCCCTTAACTGCTGCTGCTGCTGTTACTTCTCCTCAGCTACAATCTAGATCTTCTCTTCTCAGGCATCTAGAGCCTAGGACCTAATAACCTTCTGTAAGGGTTGGGTCCATCCTTATATTAGCTCCTATATGTTACTACAGCAAACAATGTATCTACCGCCAACCAATGACAGATCAGGATCATCTGGCTCCATTTATCTAAGTAGAGGGGTACACTAGACTTAATATTAACTTGTCTCAAACCTTAGGCAACATTGTCAACATGCGGATTTATAATGCAATGACACCCAAGTCCTGCTTTTATCTATTACTTATTAAAGTCACTATCACTACCAGGGCTTAATCCACTGACAGGGTGCTAATCCTTTTTAACTGTACTGTTTTAAACTGTACCTACCTGTCACACTAGTTATAGGTATATTACCTGAACAGGATACATTTACACAGTACAGACATATGGGAGTAGTGTAAGATATGTTTTGTCTTGAAACAGCCAGATAGATAAAAAAGTAAAATAATTTCCTTTTTTTTATAATTTCACATTTTTTCATTCAATAATTTTCATCTAAGGCGTCCCATGAAAAATACATGTATATTAAAGTCGATTCACAGCCTCTTTTAATTGCATTTACACATGAAAAAGCATGTGTTTGTGTAATTTTTGTGTATTTTTGGTCCATTTTTGAGCTACTTGTGTGTTTTTTCTTCGTATTTATGGTTGCGTTTTAACCTTTTCACTAGCATATCTAATGTGTAATTGCTTCGTATTGTTTTCGCGTTGATGCTCATAAGCCGTGATTATTATGGGATTGAGCATGATTCAGAGCCCTGATTATGGCTGAGAGGCGCACCAATAAAACTTGATCTTTCAGGCTCCACTTACGGGGTCTATTTCCTGGTGAGTTTGTGCTTTCGTGGTGTGTGGGAAAAGGCACTGGGAGTCTGCCACTTTCTTTTATACACCCCTCAAAACAGCTTTGTATATAGTATTTAAAACAAAATGTAAATATTTTTTATATGTTTTTATTTTTCTACTTTATTTTTCTACTTTAATTTTTTCATAATAAAAAAAGTTCAAATCAAAAGTAATAATCAAAAATTTTACATAAATAAAACAAATTACAGAATTAATAATTCAATACTGTTATGTTGTCTTTCATTTAAGATAATTAAGAATCAGTGTAATGTTGACATTACAGCCACGTGGGCATCCCAAATACACGACTATCATTAAGGTAAGCATTAGGAAGAAGAAAAGAAAAATGCATGGCAAGCATGGCATGCTAAGTACTTTGGAATAGAAGAGACTTGGCACAGCAATAAGTAATGTGATAGTAGGACCAGGGTATTGGAAACAGTTAAAAAAAAGGGGGTCGCATATGTGTAGATGCCAGCAAACAAGCCAGCTTATGAGTAGAAATTACAAAAGAATATAAATAAAATGATATTTAGGGGCCAAATTAAGGGTAAAAATGGGTCTTTTTCCAGATGAACTAGTAGGACCTCACTGGACACTGAAACATTTTGTTACAAGGTACGTGGAAAAACACTATACAAAAATGCCAGGAGATGAGTGTTTCGCTTTCACATATACAAAAGCTTCATCCATGGAATAGGCAGCGAGAGCTGTACTTACAACGTTCTCAACGGCTTACACAGCTGCGAAAAAAGTTCAACGCCTATTAGTATCACAATGGAAGCTCTGAATCATGCAAATTCAAGCATACTTAACGAAAGCTATGTGTAATGTACACGCTTAGGAGCAAAAACATCATGGAACATAAAATGCTCTAAATCAAGCCTATAGTCTCCAAAATTAAATAGTTATTTTAAGTTAAATTGTGGAGAGCTTCCATCCGTCAGTCGAGTCGGACTGGGGTAAGAAGGGTTGGTGCACTTTAATGGAGAAAAAACTATTCAAGTTAAAAACATGCCCCCTTCACAACTATTGGCAAAGCATGAATTCAGAGACACGCTAACAGAGGACAGGCATTGCATACCGGGCTGGAGTTTCAAGCAAGATACATATTGAGGAACCAGGGATAGGCTTTTCTACACGGTCTGTCCAGGCATAAACACACAAATAATATACCCCCCCCCCTTCAGCTCTTCCATCCAGTTCCAGTGTGCACCCCCCCACCCCATTCAGCACTAGTTGCCATTTATGAGGGAACGGCTGCCTCCACCAAGACAGAAGTCCACCACTCTGCATGCCCACTCCAAACAGCATGCAATGATAAGAGTGGCCATGTGGAGAGATGGACATGTTTAGGAGTTGGCAGCCATTCCCTTGAGGGAGGCAGTAGTCGGTACACTTTAACTTGAAATGCCCTTCACCAATTTTCTTGTCAATTTGATGTGTTTCCTGGAATGGCCCTTTAAGACCACTGCTTCTTCGAGACTATAAAACCTTCTTTTTTAGTAGTGCCTGTAAATATGTAATGAAGCCTTCATTTCTCATATACAGCTAATTAGACGTCTATTACCTTTTTTTTCGGAGATTGGTATCTGTGAAATTCTTCATTACATGATAAGCCATCTCCCTCCCCCGCATGAGGAATAATAAATGGTCCAGACAGTGTTATCACTTCTTTTCAGCCATTAAATGGGTCCCTGACTGGTTTTCTAGATCAGATAAAGACTAGCCAGAAAGAAGGTTTCCCGCCTGCTCCCGCCATGCTCGCCTGCTGCCGACCGGGTTCAAAACCATCTCTCCTCTATACAGACCAACCAACTCATTACTGAGAACATATTGTTTGCTATGTTATATTGTTCAACATGGCAATCCAATGGGAAACTAATAACCCCTTTTAGGATTTAAGCTGCAGCATGTAACACTGAGAAATAAAATAAGCCATTTTCTTTTCCATGTTTAGTCCCATTGCAGAAGAATGTCTTGAATTCTGTTTCTTGTAAATCAGAACAAATTAATTGTGGAAGGAATAGTTAGACTAGAAGGAGCACAATCACTGCTGTTCTGTATGGATTCATATTCATCTTAGTCTGGGTGCTGACTGTGGCCAATCACACTGCTGGATTTCTCCAGGGTAAGATCGTCTCTGTTAATGCGCCAGGCATTTGAGAATAGGCGGTGCGGGCACGCTCCCTGTTAGGGGGTAACGGGGGATGCGGCCATTAGACGAGCTCCTGGATAAAGCGTGGCCGTGCATGCACCGAAGGACCGGGAATAGGCGAGTTTGTTCAGGTGACCTGGGGCATTTCACACAGAGGGGCACGAACCAAAGCCCTGGTTAGTCAAAATGCTGGGTTTTGGTCCACTTTAAGTAGGAAGCTTAGGCACCCTTTTTGTCAGGGTTTTGTTGTTCTGCCTTATGGTTTTCCTCTTTGGAATGTAAAATAAATATTTGTTTTGAAATTGTGCCCCCATAACTGCATCAGCATGCTATTTCCATGTTTCTTATATTACTCCGTCTCTGTTCAAAAAGTTGGAGCGGCTTTTCCTGGCTCGGAGAATCCCTTTAGTATACTTTCTTATGCAGAGGGGGTTAATCCTCTTGTCGCTACCTTAGTCAATCAAATGATTAACAAACCAAAGTTTTATATCACAGAGTTGCAAATAAATAATAAAGAAAAGAAAATAATAGTTAAAGCAGTCCTTCACTCTGAATAAGAGCCTATCTTATATGTTTCCCACACCCTGTAAATACAGATTGCTCGCATTAAAAATCATCCTACCTGCATCTACTGCATGTTATGAGCCTTTAAACATCCAAGATGGCAGCTCATGGAACAACAGGCAGCCTGCAAACAGGAAGTGCCTTCTTACTGTGCTGCTCTGCATTCTGGGATTGCTGACCTTTTCCTGACCCCAGCTCTGCTCTGTCTGAGCAAAGCACAGCTATAACCTGCCCCCAGTACTTTATCCCACTCTCCTCTCCTCAGCTTCTGAGTCAAGATGGAGGTGCCCATATCCTAAAGTCCTGAACAGAGTTGCAGCCCAGTGGGGGAAAGAATAATAAGTGACTAAAAGTTTTTTAAGGGTTTGGGCTTTTCAATAAATCATGGCGAAGGTCCGGTTTAAGCTCAGCACCGTAAAAACATCATACTGGCACACAATAATGAAAACTTTTAAAAATGTCATAGAAAGTGGAATTTCCCTTTAAGATTCTGCCTTGCCATGCCTCTGTTCCTATTTCTTAGAAATTGCCTCCTTGCTGGTTTATCGTATGTTTCTCCAGAGCCTTAGGCCTTCTGTTGTCTGCATAACTGTGTTTTCCCTCAAATCTCATTCATTTCAAGCTTGTTTGTGTCCTGTCCTCTGTCTGCCCTGTATTACCCTTTTTTACCATATGTCTACAACCACCAGAGAACTGCCGGGAGCCTGCGCACATCCCCCATCATTTTGGGCTTGAATGAAGATGCTTGGTGATAATAAGCCATGCATTGGTTACCAGGCCTCCCATTCTGTGAGTAGCTGTCTACCTACCTCTTTAGTGGTGCAGACACGTTGTGTCTCTACTGTTCCCATTTTCCACCTCCTAATTCCTAATAGTCTTCTGTGCTCCAACTCCCAGGCTCCTCTTATGCTCTAGTTCCTAATATTTGTCTGTGCTCCGATTCTATTTTCCTCCTGTGCTCTAGTTCCTAATATACATCTGTGCTCCTGGTTCCCAGTCTCCTCCTGTGCTCTAGTTCCGAATATTCTTCTGTGCTCCTGGTTCCCAGTCTCCTCCTGTGCTCTAGTTCCGAATATTCTTCTGTGCTCCTGGTTCCCAGTCTCCTCCTGTGCTCTAGTTCCTAATATTCTTCTGTGCTCTAGTTCCTAATATTCATCTATGCTCTGGGTTCCCAGTCTCCTCCTGTGCTCTAGTTCCGAATATTCTTCTATGCTCCAGGTTCCCAGTCTCTTCCTGTGTTCTAGTTCCTAATATTCATCTATGCTCTGGGTTCCCAGTCTCCTCCTGGGCTCTACTTCCTAATATTCTTCTGTGCTCTGGGTTCCCAGTCTCCTCTTGTGCTCTAGTTCCTAATATTCTTCTGTGCTCTGGGTTCCCTGTCTCCTCCTGGGCTCTAGTTTCTAATATTCTTCTATGCTTTGGGTTCCCAGTCTCCTCCTGTGCTGTAGTTCCTAATATTCTTCTGTGCTCTGGGTTCCCAGTCTCCTCCTGTGCTCTAGTTCCTAATATTCTTCTATGCTCCGGGTTCCCAGTCTCCTCCTGTGCTCTAGTTCCTAATATTCATCTATGCTTTGGGTTCTCAGTCTCCTCCTGTGCTCTAGTTCCTAATATTCATCTATGCTCTGGGTTCTCAGTCTCCCCCTGTGCTCTAGTTCCTAATATTCTTCTATGCTCCGGGTTCCCAGTCTCCTCCTGTGCTCTAGTTCCTAATATTCATCTATGCTCTGGGTTCTCAGTCTCCTCCTGTGCTCTAGTTCCTAATATTCTTCTATGCTCTGGGTTCCCAGTCTCCTCCTGTGCTCTAGTTCCCAATATTCATCTATGCTCTTGGTTCCCTGTCTCCTCCTGTGCTCTAGTTCCTAATATTCTTCTGTGCTCTTGGTTCCCAGTTTCCTCCTGTGCTCTACTTCCTAATATTCTTCTATGCTCCTGGTTCCTAGTCTCCTCCTGTGCTCTAGTTCCTAATATTCTTCTGTGCTCTGGGTTCCCAGTCTCCTCCTGTGCTCTAGTTCCTAATATTCTTCTTTGCTCTGGGTTCCCAGTCTTCTCCTGTGCTCTAGTTCCTAATATTCTTCTGTGCTCTGGGTTCCCTGTCTCCTCCTGGGCTCTAGTTCCTAATATTCTTATATGCTCCTGGTTCCCAGTCTCCTCCTGTGCTCTAGTTCCTAATATTCTTCTGTTCTCTGGGTTCCCAGTCTCCTCATGTGCTCTACTTCCTAATATTCTTCTGTGCTCTGGGTTCCCAGTCTCCTCCTGGGCTCTACTTTCTAATATTATTCTATGCTTCTGGTTCCCAGTCTTCTCCTGTGCTCTAGTTCCTAATATTCTTCTGTTCTCTGGGTTCCCAGTCTCCTCATGTGCTCTAGTTCCTAATATTCTTCTGTGCTCTGGGTTCCCAGTCTCCTCCTGTGCTCTAACTCCTAATATTCTTCTATGCTCCTGGTTCCTAGTCTCCTCCTGTGCTCTAGTTCCTAATATTCTTCTGTGCTCTTGGTTCCCAGTTTCCTCCTGTGCTCTACTTCCTAATATTCTTCTATGCTCCTGGTTCCTAGTCTCCTCCTGTGCTCTAGTTCCTAATATTCTTCTGTGCTCTGGGTTCCCAGTCTCCTCCTGTGCTCTAGTTCCTAATATTCTTCTTTGCTCTGGGTTCCCAGTCCCCTCCTGTGCTCTAGTTCCTAATGTTCTTCTGTGCTCTGGGTTCCCAGTCTTCTCCTGTGCTCTAGTTCCTAATATTCTTCTATGCTCCTGGTTCCTAGTCTCCTCCTGTGCTCTAGTTCCTAATATTCTTCTGTGCTCTTGGTTCCCAGTTTCCTCCTGTGCTCTACTTCCTAATATTCTTCTATGCTCCTGGTTCCTAGTCTCCTCCTGTGCTCTAGTTCCTAATATTCTTCTGTTCTCTGGGTTCCCAGTCTCCTCATGTGCTCTAGTTCCTAATATTCTTCTGTGCTCTGGGTTCCCAGTCTCCTCCTGGGCTCTACTTTCTAATATTATTCTATGCTTCTGGTTCCCAGTCTTCTCCTGTGCTCTAGTTCCTAATATTCTTCTGTTCTCTGGGTTCCCAGTCTCCTCATGTGCTCTAGTTCCTAATATTTTTCTGTGCTCTGGGTTCCCAGTCTCCTCCTGTGCTCTAACTCCTAATATTCTTCTATGCTCCTGGTTCCTAGTCTCCTCCTGTGCTCTAGTTCCTAATATTCTTCTGTGCTCTGGGTTCCCAGTCTCCTCCTGTGCTCTAGTTCCTAATATTCTTCTGTGCTCTGGGTTCCCAGTCTCCTCCTGTGCTCTAGTTCCTAATATTCTTCTGTGCTCTGGGTTCCCAGTCTCCTCCTGTGCTCTAGTTCCTAATATTCTTCTGTGCTCTGGGTTCCCAGTTTCCTCCTGTGCTCTAGTTCCTAATATTCTTCTATGCTCAGGGTTCCCAGTATCCTCCTGTGCTCTAGTTCCTAATATTCACCTTTGCTCTGATTCCCAGTCTCCTCCTGTGTTCTAGTTCCTAATGTTTGTCTGTGCTCCTGTCCCCGGTCCACTCCTCTGTTTTCAGTTCAGTCTGTTCCTCCTTTTCCAGTTTCCTGTGGTCAGTGCTCCTGTTCCCACTCTGTTCTGAGTTTCTGCAGCTGTTCCAGTCTATGACTGCCCATGTTTTCCCCAATGCTTCCCAGCAATGAAACGGATTGCCAACTATTGCTGTTGCTTCTGAAGAAGAATGTTTTAACCTCTTGGCTCAGGGACACCTTGGAAGGAGATTCCTGGAACCCTGCAAGCCCAGGTCCCACAGATGGCTGCAGTATTGTGGAGCCACAGTAAGTTGTAAATCTGACAGTGGCAACCCCACCATTATATTTAATACTATGTATTAACTATGTATTTGTCTAGATATCAGATCACACTGAGCTGATCACAGATCACACAGCTCACATTGAGCTGTAGCTCAAGATCCCATATAGCACAATGGGCAGAACTGGATTGTAGTGTTTCATGCTTATATTACACACATTTATTTGTACAGAACTTGCATTGGGACTTGTCAATTTTTTGTTAAAATTAAAATTCATTTAAATGGATTTTTTTGCTTAACAATGTGTAATTTGGACACCAACAACTAAAACGCAGCCTAAACGCACTGTAAAGATGTGAAACACTGACCAGTGGCGGGAAAATACAGTTCCAAAAATTTCAAGGAGGAAAAAAATTCATAAATTTGCTGGGTAGCACCGGAAAACAGCGCTCACTGGCGCTGGAATAATCGGCCGGTGGGTCCAACAGGAGCTGACATAGGCCGGCCAATACCTCAAGTGCAATAATCAAAACTAATTAATTAGTGTTCAGTGCAATGCCTGCTAGCGTCAATGTAGCACACAGCACAGTGCCAGATTAGACGGGAATGCTGGCGCTATAGCCACAAAACAGTTGCTAACAAATGCACATAATAAATTAGGCTCATACACTTCATAACAAGGATAGGTTTCTACTTGGCAAAACACATCTGTTAGGGTTATAACAGCATTGGGTGACTTGCTAGGGCAGCAGGTTAGCCATGTCCTGGTTGGGAATCGAACCTACCACCCTCTGGTCACAAGGCCACTTTCTTAACCACTAGGTCCAATTAAACTGTGTGTACTAAAATACTGTGGTACAAGAACCGTGTTATACTATTATTTTGGACTAACATTTATTTTTTTGTTACTTGTTTTTGTTGAAATACCTTTTTCTACACATCTTTGCAATACCCTGACTATGTACTCCTCCCGTTACAACAACCTTTAGTTCGGGAATCTAATATAGCATATTCACCTATGCTTTTTTTATTTTCTTAAATCAGCCTTAGCGAGGGTGGTGGGAGAAATTCCTTTGTTCAGAAATGCAGACTTTAGGTTTCCTTTATCACATTTAAAAAAAAAAAGCGGTTGGGCTCGTTGGGCTTAAAGCCCCAAATCCATTAAACCTGGCCATAGTCTTTAAGACTACGGGCATATCCTACAGTGTGAAACCCCTGGGATATCCTCAAAACGTACTTCAAATGTTTCTCCACCTGAGCATTACCATGTACAACAATGAATGCTGATTGGAAGAGAACTGGGAGTTTCCAATGCAAAGTGAAACCCAAGAGTTTTGGTCTGCATTAAAGCAGACCTAAAGTCAAATAAAGACTGAATGGCATCCCTTAGAGGCATTCTGATTTGCACAGCCCCTAGGAAGCCAGAAAACAGGCATTTATACTCACCCTTTCAGGTTTCTCCGGCGCAGCAACCACAGCTTTTTCTCTGACAGCCTGTAGGACTTTCCACATGGGTACTAACGTGTGATGCACAGGCTTGTTGGGCAAACCTGAATGGCTGTCTGTGGTCACGTGGATCACAATGAAACAGAAGCATAGACTGTGTAAGTAAATATGTTTTTAAGCGTCTTAGGTGTAGTTAAACAGTAGGCCAAATCCAAATCAAGATGCTCCTGGGGAAGCTATTAAAGGATAAAAAATGTGTAATATTAAAAATCCATATAAACATGCTAAATTGTGAGGAGGTTTCACGTATACACTCCGATTGAAAAAGCATTGCATTGATATTGTGCATATCAGAAGAATTGCAATAAGCTATTCCAGTACAGGCTGGTTTTGGGTACAGGCCACTGGAGTTGAGCAGATCTCCCTTGTAAAAGCTGAATGGAAGGTTCAACATTTGTCACCCCTGATCCTGTCACTATTAAAAGAATAAAACATGTGGAATTATTTGATGCAGGGTGTATAAGTAACCTCACCTCCTGCTATTTAGCACAGTTAATGAATTTTTTGTTTCAATATATTTTATTGAATTTTCAACGATACAGTTTTGTAAGACAAACATCATGACTGTGCTAGCGTTCCATACACCTTCAGCTAACACCAACCCACCCACACTTCCAAATAATGGAGCCAACAACCATTTCTTCGGAATTGATGGAATTTTAATCGGCCACAGCCTCAACATAATAACAATAACAATTAACAATGCACTCCCGATCTCCCCGATCCAGGTCTGAGATTCCACCATACCATAACTACCAACAGGAGGGAAGGGGAAGCGGCCCGAAGGCTCAACTACCTCCTGAATCTGAAACAGAAGCCGATTCGTGAGCCCGGCCGCATCCCTCCTAGGCCTTGGTAGATCAACGGGGCTAACTACCAAGATCCACCTTACCCCCTCTCATTTGTCCCTCCCCTCCCCTCGAAATCAGTCACCTATCTTCCTGACCAGTTTCAGCCGAAACAGCTGCTTCCTTGTAACCTACCCCCACTTTCCGTGCCATCTCAGACCTGAACCTAGCAGAGGTGACCGCCAAAGCTGGATGGCGCTGAGACCTTAGCGCCGTCCAGCCCGCCACCTCTCCACTGCCAATTCGATCCGCTCCTTAAGGATCGATCCCCAACCCGTTCAGATGTACCCCTTCAGCCCTGTAGAAACCCCTAACTCCTTCCACTTCCACGTGGCGCGCACTCAGCCCTCCATGTGATCTAACAAACCGGGCAATCGCCTTATTCACCTTAATACGTACCCATTCGATAGCCCTTGGATCCCTTGCGTGCCTCCACTTGTACCGTGGAACTTTTTCTGACCAAACCAAAACCACCCTGGGAAATTCCCCTAGAAAAAACAGTAAGTTGCTGGTGATCGATTTGATCAGCTGCCTCATTGGCACCTGGCCCAAATCGTTCCCCCCCGCGTGACACACCAACACCCCTGGAGGACCCCACTTCAGCGCTGACTTCAACACGTGCTCTTTCATATCACTCCACTTCAATCCCCTAACGCCGGCCCACACCAGCTTCGCTCAATCCCCCAAAATGCTGAGCTGTTCGCCGCTCCTTCTCAACGCCGCCCTCTGTGCCGCCCAAAAAATAAACGAATGGCCGACCACCAGCACTAAGCACGCAGAGTTTAAAAGAAAATAGCATTAATAACGGTACCGACACCCCCCCCCCCCACCATGCTGTTACACCTGCTCAATCCTCCCTGGACGGATATATGACAAAACCTTTTTGATTCCCATCTTCCCAGCTTTTTTACCAGGTCCACCAGCAAACCCAATCTCGCCACCTCCGTCGCCGCTCCTATGCGAAACGAGTGAGTGCCATACTCCTTGCTAGATAGCGCCATTACCGCTAAGCATTTTCTAAACACTGCCAAAAACTGGAAGCGCAACAAAAAGGCCCCATCCTCATGTATAAACAACGACCCCCCTGTAAGTGGCCTAACGCCCAAAAAACCCCTTAGTGCGAGGACCGGACATGAAACACTCGGAGCCAGCTGCCCCCAAAAACTACCCCTCTACCTTCCTGGTCAGTCTTTGGATTTGGTTTTGCGTGTCAAACCCCTTCCCCTGCAAAAAACACATCATCCACCTGAAGGCCACCCGGCTTCCGCTTATTCCGGCTAACTAACTCCCCCATCCGTAACGCCCCGAAAAACGCCACCGAAAATGCTGCTTGGAATAGCCTTACCTCAAATTCCGACGAACAAACCAGAGGCAGCCGACCCATGACCCCCTGTAAAATCTCCCAGGAGACCGTACGCCTCCTATCCACCGTCTTATGCTCCCTGCGCCACCCCTTCAGCGCCTGCCTTACCCAAAAAGGCAAGGGCCGCCAGCTTTTTGTCTATTACAGCCGGGGACTCCCCCCTGCTAATAGCTCCCCCACATACCAAACAAACAGGTCCTGCGTCTCTCCTTCCGTGAGTGGAACACCGAATTATCTTTCCAACTTGAACCAGCGCCACCACACCTTCGAGTAGCCCCCCCATGTAGAAGGCGCGACCGACCTCTGAATCAGCTCGAACCAACGGCTCAAACAATCTCCCTCAACCACTCCGGCACACTTCGCCAACCGCGCTCGCCTCGGGCGCCAAGCTCGAGGCGAGCTCGAAACCGATCCCACTGCAAACGAGAGAGAGCATCATCCACCCCGTTCTCAACCCCCGGCACGTGAACCGCCCTGAACCATATGTTACACTTCAAACATGCCAGTACCAGCTGGCGCAACAATACGACGACCAGGGACGACAACAACATTTGTGAATTAACCGCCGCAACTTCCGCCGTGCAGAATGCAGCAGAATACACCCCCGCCATGGAGTTCATAACCCGAAGCCACAGCCCGATGTCCCTATGGCCCCAACCTAGCTCGGCACACACCGACATCCACTGCCGGAATTGCTCGTCATACCTCAGCCACGCCACCCCCCCCATAAACTCGGAGTGCTTCCCAGATGGTATCTAGGTAACAAAACAGCGGAGAGAAATTCTCCAGGTTCTTTTCTCTCACACTCGCCAAGATCGCAAAAGCCTGTAGCCAGTTCCCGAACATCCTCGGGATCAACCTAAAACCCCTTCTGTCCTCGTCCTCTTCCCCAAGGTGATCCCTTCCCCTCCCCCATCTATCAGTTCCAAAACGTTAAAGAGGGAGCAGTGTAAAAATATCTACGTACTCCCGCCTCCAAATCTTGTCCTTAACATCCAGCTTCAGGTGGCCCTCCGAAGGGCCATCAAAGCAAGTGTAAGAGTGCCCCTTAGTCTGGTCCGAAACCGATGCCCCCCTTTTTTCCACCTCTGGGTCAGGTCCCTTATCCACCCCCACGTCCCGATCCACCGGCGCTACCCCTGTCTGAACCACTGCCGTTCTACAACCTCCAACCATCACCCTGGGCAATCCTTCCCTTGCCGGCGCCGGGTCCCACACCCCCCTCGGGTCCACCGCCGAATCCGACCCCGTAGGCTCCCATCTATCCAATAACTCCCAACCCCCCAACCCGCCAGAGCCACCCCCCCCCGGCGAGCCCCTCAAACCCTGAGTGCGACACGTTGTTGGATATGCTGATCTGTAGAGGCTCACCTTGATGAATGGCCGCACCACTCGGGATGCCCTCCCACCGACTGTCGCCCAGAGATCCTGAGCCCGACTGACCCAGGATCCTGCTTCTTGCCGGATGTCCTGATGCATCTGCCGACCTCGGTGCCACCGCTGGAGCTCCGAATGATGATCCCGTCCCTCCCGCCGGGGGCTCCTCCCTTTGGTCCCCCCCTTTCTGCTGTTGTTGGAGCCCCAGCGGCGTCATAACAGACGCCCGGGGCTCCAGCACTAGAGCAGGTGGCCAGCGCGAGGCCGCCTACTCGCATCTCTGTCCCGGCAGGGGCAGAGCTCCACCCCCGCCTCTCCCTCGCTGTACAGGAGGGGGCGGGGCTTCCCCCCGCTGCCTAACAGCACCCGGCGGGGAGGACTGCTGCTGCTGCTTCGGAGGCCTCGTCACCTGGTGCACACGGCCACTCCGGGACTGTGACCACGCCGCTGCTGCAGGTGGGTGACACGGGAGGTGGGGGACAGCTAGGGGCCCCAGCTAGGGGCCATCGAGGGCTGCCAAGCCCGTCGGATGGACCCCCACATGAAGGGACGGTTCCCCGCCGCCTAGCGTGGCGAGGAGGCGAGGGGGAGGAGGCGAGCGCCTGCCTCACACGTCGGGAGCACGAGGGAGGAGGGGGCGGCGAGGTGGGGGATGGAGCCAGCAAACTCCTTACCCAGTACTCGCCTCGCCGCTCCACCTCCCTGCGCAGAACAGACATTAGGGCATCCAATCCTGGGGGTCTGGACGGGCGTCAGTAGTGACCGCACGTTCCAGCGAAGAAATAGGGGGCCAAAGAGGAAGAAGAGGGGGCAACCAGCCCCTTTATACTCCCCCCTCCCCTGAGGTCACTTCCCCCGATCTCTTCCCCCAATCACATAGGCTGGTCAACTTCCAGCAGGAAGCGCAGGCCAGTCATAGGGCTGCCGACCTTAAAAGGCCGGCGCCCTTCTTTATACTGCCATCCCGCGCAGGGGAGGTATATAGAGAAGAAAAAGGACTAGCTGTCTGTGTTATACAATACAGTAGGTTAACCATACTAGTGCTTTAATAATCCACAGTATGATTGCAAATATGATGAGGCATGAGACATACAACGTGCTTGATACTACTAGCGCAATCTGCATTACACCCTGTTCTTTTCTGGGACCGTGCGGGCCGTGGGGCCTTGTGTCGCCTGTTCACCTATTATTTCATGATCTTTACGCTAGGTCTATTGAGGCGCGCCATTGGGCTATCAAATACAGCCTTGTGTATGTACAGGAGGGAACCGTTGAAAACATTTAGAACCATAATATTGCGGAAAGGAAGAGAAAAGGACCCAGTTCGAGGGGTCGAAGTAGAAAGAGAGGGGGACACTAGGAGGGAGGGGGGGGGAGGAGGGGTTTGTCACTCCCGCGTTCCACCAGCCATCACATATGGTTATTACAGTATCCGCAGAGGCTCACCAGGCCAGGAAAACCCTATTCAGGGTTTCCATATCGAGATAAATTTGTTGTGGGAGTCGGTCAGGATACTAGATAGTCTCTCCTTGATGAGAAATCCATTCATCCTGGCCGACACCTCAGAGATTTGGGGTAAATTGCTTCTTCCAGGCCCTAGCTATGGCCTGCTTGGCCGCTAAGAGTAAGTAGACGAAAAGTCTGTGCTGCTTGCTAGTGAGCTCCCGGGGCTTACAGGGCAAGAGGGCAACCCAGGGATCCTTTCCCATGCTGGTTTGGAAGATTCCATTAGCCATCCTGAACACCTGGTTCCAAAAGCCAGCCAACATAGGGCAGGTCCACCAAATGTGCATGAAGTCCCCCTCCGCACTGTAGCCCCTAAAAGATGTCTTAGTTTGTCCCGGAAACATCCAAGCGGCTCGGCACCTACACGCATTACCTTGTAGGCTGTTTCGACTGTCAGGATGTTAATGGAGCATTTTGAAATACAAGACCATATCTCTGTCCACCCCCTTTCTCCCCCAAGGGGACCCAGGTCCCTCTCCCAGCTACCCACATATCCATGTGACAACGTCTTAATTTCGTTTAACGCTGAATAAATTAGGGAGATTATTCCCCTTTAAAAGGGGTTATTAGCACATAGTTCTTCAAAGGGGTTCTTCGCCCGAGAGGAAGGACATAGTTTTGTCAGGGGCAGAATCCAATGCCTTAATTGGATGTAACGGAAGTACTCTTTGTGGGGAATACCATATTTCTCTTGCAGATCACGGAAGGACTCGAGGTCCCCCTCTATGAGCAGATCCAATATTTTGTTTATACCCCGTCCTGCCACCACTTAAAAGCCAATTTGTTCTGTTCGCCTGGGGTTAATATACAGTTGGTAATGGCACACCTACTTAGTTCAAAGGTTATGGGTGCAGTCAAAATCGGGGCGTACACCAGACCTAGCCCCCTAAGAATATCCAAAAATTTACTAAATGAAGGATGCACACCACAAAAGATTTTAAATTGCAAATTGAAAGTTTATTTCAGAATATCAGACACTACATTTAAAATCCTCACAACAGATAAAGCAAAAAAGCAAAAAAAGGATACAGTAGGTTTTGTTCAGAGTCGATCCACAGGAGGATGGTGCCCTTCAAGACTATAGAGAGAATAGATGTGTAACACGTACCAACTAGCTGTACAAAACTGCGCTATGAGTAGGTAAAAGGTAATCACCACTAGGCTCCTGTGGATGGTTGATACAGTATATACAGGAACAAAGGCAATGCTGGTTGCAAAGTACAAGTCAAGGAATGAATATACGTTTTTTTACATGTCACAAGGCCTAGTGCAATCAGAGACCACTGATGTTTATCTTTATAAGCCAGCATAAAAAATTCTAGCATAAATGCACACAATCAATATAGACATGAACAGTGAAAAATGTTATACCCTTAAGACAAGCAAGGTTGTGATCGCGTAAATAGCCGACGTTTCAGGGCATACAGCCCTTTTCTCAAGGCAGTGATGCTGTGCTGTGTAAGTTACCTTCCTTATATCTGAAGTGCAGCCCGCGTCTCCCCCTGGCCGGCCAGTGTGACGCGCCGGAAACGCTCTGCTCAGCTGTTCCCGACGCGTCACTTCCGGTGACGCGGTCCCAGCCTGCAGCCAATCGGTCACTGGTTGGCAGAAACGTTGCTAGCCAGTGATTGGACGTCAGGCGCACGGGGCCTCTGTCTCCTCTGGAGCACGTGATAGAATAACTTAATGGACAATTACAAAGACACGCTGTGTGTTAAGTACTGGGAGCGCTGACAGTTCGGTTTTGAAGGGAGAGGCTCTGCAGTTTTCTCGGCATAATGCAGCCTATAAAAGGAGATTAAAAACTGTTCGCCTGGGGGAAAGCTTGGGTTGTCCCACAGATGTGCTAGGGGGGTATGTGGGGACATCAAGGAGGCGGAGTACCTCACCGAGTCCCACAGCGCAAGTGAATGTTTCATTAAGGGGCTAAAAGTGTTTTGGGCCTAAGTCCTGGGTCTGCCCAGAGTAGGCTGTCAATAGGTATCGGTGCGCAATTGGGAAGCTCAAGGAATACCCACATTGGGGGCCAATTGGGCAATCTGCGCGGCTTTATAATATTTAAATATGTCGGGGCCCCCTTTGTGCTCTGTGGGCTAGCATAGTGCGCTTGGATAGCCTTGGGCACCCCGCGGACCATATGAAAGCCAAAATCCTCCTATGCATCACCCGAAGCATGTACAATGGGATTTTATTTGGTAGTGCTCTGAAGTAGAGCAATTTCATGAGGATCGTCATCTTGACCGCGTTAATGCGGCCTATCCAAGAGATCGGGTACGACTTCCAGACTTTTAGTAAACGAGTTAGAGACTTAAAAAAGGGGGATAATTGGCTTCATATAGGTCGGTGTACTTAGCTGAGATGTGCACCCCTAGATATGGGAGCGGCTCCGTTGCCCAGCGGAAGGGGAAGCTGGCCTTAATCTGGTCCACCACGTCCACCGGTAGAGACACATTTAATGCCCTTGACTTCTCATTATTGACTGGTAAGCCCGAGATTTGGGCAAATTGGTCAAGGACTTTGTACAAGTTCGGGAGCGAGATGACCGGCTGAGTAATGGCGATCAGAGCATCATCCGTGAAAAACATAGCTTTGTGATGGGAGTTTCTTATTACTATGCCCAACCATTCCATGGCCAGGATAAAGAGGAGCAGGAATAAGGGACAGCCTTGCCGGGTTTCCCTAGCAATATCGAATGTCCATGAGTTGAAGCCCAAGTATCGTACTTGCGCTGCGGGTGCCTTGTAGAGAGCTCCCACCCACTCCAAAAACCGTTGCCAAAACCTCATTTCCAAAGCACCCACAGCAGGTAGTCCCAAGATAGGGAGTTGAATGCCTTCTGGATGTCTAGGGAGAGTAGAAAACCCAGGATACCCCTGGAGTGGGCGTGGTGGACCAGATGAGCGGCCCTTCTGATGTTATTCCCAGCTTGTCGGGTTGGAACCAACCCCACTTGGTCCCCATGTATGAGATCAGCCACAAACGTGTTCAACCTCCAGGACTTTGGCCAGAAGCTTCACATCAATGTTTATGAGGGATATTGGCCTATAATTTTGAATGAGTAGACTATCTTTATCTGGCTTGGGGATCATGCAGATGTCCGCCAACAGCGAACTAGGGTTAAGCAGGGTTTCTGCACATAGGGCGTTAAAGAGGTTTGATAGGTATGGCGCCAGGATGGGGGCAAACTTTTTATAGTACAGGCCACTGAACCCGTCTGGACCCGGGTCTTGGCAGTCTTCAGGGATTTATTGGCGATAAGCACTTCGCTATGCGTAATAGGTGCCTCCATCCTGTCCACATATCTCTGCTCAATGTTGGGTAAATCAACATGCTCGAAGAACTCGTCCCATATGGCCGTATTTGTGCTTGCTGGGGCCGAGTAAAGGGCCAATAGAAAATCCCTAAAGGCTGAAACAACTTTATTAGGGTCGGCTGTGACTGCTCCCAAACTGAGCTTCAGCTTTGTGGGCTGCCGCCTATCAAGGTTAGCGACCCTCTGCTTTCGGGCTAGCATTGTGTCCGGCTTATTCCCCCTTGAATAAAGTTTTTGTTTCGACCATCGGAGTCTTTTCTCAGCTTGGTCATCTAGGAGCGCATTAAGCTCTATTCGCGATTTGTCCACAACCTTCTTATTTCTGGCACTCGGGGCCCCCCTCCACTGTATTTCAGCTCTCTCAAAACTCAAGGTCAACTCCATTATTCTTCTTGGTCTTTCTCGCTTCTCAGCTGAGGCTATAGCGATAATGTTTCCTCTCATGGTAGCCTTTTGGGCTTCCCACATGGAAATCGGGGAGGAGACCGAGTTAGTGTTGAGCGAGAAATATTCCTGAAGGGCCTCCTGGATCTTAGAACAGGTGGGCTTATGTGATAGAAGGGAGTCATTGAGCCGCCAGCTATAAGAGTGCTTAGCTGTGACCAAGAGGTCCAAGACAATCATTACTGGGCTATGGTCGGACCAGGCTGTATTATATATTCCGGAGTCGATAGTGGCAGGTAGCACCGATTGAGGGACCAGTATGTGGTCTATCCTACAAAACGCACCATGAGGGTTAGAATAGAATGTGAAATCACAGACTCTGAGGTTCTTTTCCCTCCAGACATCGCACAGACTGTGGCGGTAAAGGAGGTCACGGAAAGCCGCAGACTGGGCATCTGGGGTCGGGAGCACTTCCCTAGATTGCCCCGTGCGCCGTCTGTCCAGTCCAGGGTTTATTGTCAGGTTCGAGTCCCCTCCCATTATCATGACCCCCTTGGTATTATTCTGGACAACCGTCAATAGATGTTTGAAAAATCGGGTCTAAAAGGTGTTAGGAGCATAGTACGTGACCAGGGTAATCTCCATGTCATAGAGGGTGCCCTGTAGTTTGAGGTATCTGCCGGTGGGATCTGAGATCTCCTTAGAGCAGATGAATGGAAGATTCTTACGGATGGCGGTCAGGACTCCCCTCTTTTTCTCTATGGCACAAGCAAGTTAAGCCAAGGGGAAATGACCACTTAGGTAACTCGGCCTGGAGTGGGTGGGGAGCCTGGTTTCTTGCAGAAAAATTACATCAGCTTTGCAGGACTTGTAGTAGTGGAAGGCCTTATTACTCTTAGCGGGGACATTGAAGCGCTGGACATTGTGCGATACAACCTTAATGTTTAGTCCAACCATAACGGTCCTGTCCGGCCTAGTGGAACGCAGAAGATCCATGTAAAAAACACAAAAACATAACACCTTGGACCAATGCGCGGTGCAGTACCGCCAAAGGCCCAGCGAGAATCTGCAGTAGCAGAAAAAGGTCCATTAGTCAGGGCCACACGTGGCCTTGTTTGGACCATTTGACAACTTGTCAGTCGGGGGGCATACCCCGGGGACATAGGACAAAACTGTAGAGTAAACATTACCATAAGTTGGCAAAAACAGAAAATCATAAAATAACCCAGCATTTACGGGTCTATATAACTCGATGATGAACAGCAGAGACCAGCATGGCCGGGCCCAGGAGGGCCAACACAAGTTGGACCCCGGCCACCCAGGGGAAGGGGAGAGCGGGACCCGACAAGGGGACGATCCAACACCCCCAAGGCTCCACCAACCAGGGGTAGTAAACAACTTTAGAACAAAGAACCATTAACCATTTTGAAATTCAAAACTTTTACCCTAGGGAGGGGAGTCATCAAAGACTATTCATATTACCACTCCGACGGGCCAAGTCCTCATCCCGGGTCTGGGCCGGTCCCCGAGGGGCGCCCAGCGACCCGATCTCTCTTCTTGGGGGCGTGCACCTTCTCCAACAGGGGCTGGAGCGTCGGTCGCCTGGAAGCTTGCTGAGCGGCCGCACCGGACGTGCAAATCGGGGACTCAACGGAGGTCAGGCCCAGGTCCCTCAGCGTATCCCGCAGGTTTTTCCGGGGAGCTGACTGCGTGCTGGCGGCCTGTGTGTGAACGCGAGCTTGAAGGAGAAGCCCCATCGGTATTTTATGTTGTGGCTCCGTAGTATTTCCAAGCCGGGTTTCATGGCTATCCTCCGTTGTAGGGTTTGGGGGGCGACATCTGGAAAGATCTGGTAGCGGTGGTTCTAGAAGGACAATTCCCCTCTCTGGCGGCCATCAGGATCATTTGCCTTGTGCGGTAAAAAGTTGGCTTGACAACAATGTCTCTGGGGAGGCCATCCGATCTCTTAGGGCTCAGTGCCCTGCGGGCGCGATCCAATTCTAGGCGCTCAATAGGCATAGAGGGGATCAATTCCTGTAAGAAGGCCATAACAGTAGCTGGCACGTCCTCTATTGATTCAGGGAGACCCCGAACACAGATGTTGACCCTCCTGGACCGGTCCTCTAATTTTTGTTGCAGTAAGGCCACGTCATCCTTGAGGGCTGCAGACTCAGACCCCCTGTTCTCCAGGGCTATGGCCATGTCATCCATTTTATCCTCAAGCGTATTGGTTCTATCGCCCAGCTCTTTGATTTCCTTAAAGTAGCTGGTTGAGAGTTGGGTCGCAGCTGCCGCCAGCTCTTGCTGCAATAAGACTTTGAATTTGGCCAATAGGTTAGCATCCCGCTATATGGGATCAAAGACCTCTGCTTCAGGCCCCCCCCCCCTCCAGACAGCGACTCACCCTCGGCTACATCTTCAATCAATAGCTGGGAGAATTCTGTGAGTACTCACTTTTAGAATTAATTTCTCTTCCATTATTACTTCAGGACATCAGACTTAATTCAGAGAAGATTGGGTTAACCTCTCCCAAAGGGTGTGGTCTGCAAGAACAGACCTCCCAGGCCTATAGCCACCTGGCTGACTTGATGTACCTCAGTTTAATTGAAAAGCAGTAGAACCAGCTGCCCGGGAGGCATACCTATCCTGTTGGAAACAAAAGGCTGGAGACAAAGTACAAGACTCCTCTCTCCGTTTAATTTTTTTTTTTATTATTATTATTCTGCTGATCATTATTTACAGCAACTATTTACATATTTACCACTCCCCTAAAACTAGGCATCCAACACATGGACATAGTAACCTAGCAGACAGGGAGGGTCTGATGTCCTGAAGTAATAATGGAAGAGAAATTAATAATACAGGTGAGTACTCACAGATTTTTCCTTTCTCTTCCATTTTACTTCAGGCCATCAGACATAATTCAGAGATGATTGGGACCTCCAAAAGCAGTACTCGAATTCGGGTGGGATCCCCAAACCTTATTCCTTTCAGGAACAAGACATTCCAAAGACCCTTATTCCTTTCAGGAATAAGACATTCCAAAACCATCTAATTACCACTGTATGTAATTCCTTCCTAACAAAGGCTGTACCTTATAGAATTTGGTAAATGTATGAGCTGAAAACCACTTTACAATCTTACCACTGCCTGTCTAATCCATCGCTGATGGTAGACTTAGATGGGGGAAGACCTTTCTGTGGACCCTCAGGTATGACAAAATAAGGAGTCCGACCTACGGAAAGATTGTGTAGCAGTGAGATGGTATCTTAGTGCTTTTCCCTACATCCAGAAATGTAGAATCTTTTCTCTATCGGACACTGGAGTAGGACATAAGGAAGACAATTCACCTCTTCATTAAGATGGGAACCACCTTAGGAAGAACATCCTGTTTAAAGCAGAAGACAAACTTGTCCGTATGTAACACTAAATAAGGAGACTTAACTGATAAGCTGCTAATTCAGAAACCTTAAGAGTCAATAAACTTAATGATGCATCTGACAATACTTCAAAGGGAGGACGCTGATAAAGAGCTGATAAAACTAAGTTCAGGTCCCAAACCGGCAGAAGTAGCTTACGAGGAGGCTGCACATAAGCGACTCCCTATACAAAAAGTTTTGATATTTATTCACAGCAATGGGTTTCTGAATAAAAAGATAGATAAAGCAGATATCTGTCCCTTTAAAGTATTCAATGGAAAACCTTCATCAAGACCTTTCTGCTGAAAAATCAAATATTCTGGGAACAGAAAAAATTCTAAAGAAACAAAGGGGGGGTGGCAGCCGCTCAGACCATTTCATAACTAACCTGGGAGGTGCACGTTAGCAGGGCAATTAGTACACACAAGTCTTAAAGGAGCTACAGCACTCAACCCTGTCAGCTTGCAGGCCAGCCTATAATCTGTCTCTAAACTTGGTTAAAAACAGAGGACTCGGTCACACACATCTGCAGAAGTATGCTTAAGCTGCACCACTACGCCAAAGTGCCTCTGTGGGGTGCAGTCCTAACTCTAATCTCTGAGAGCCCATCTGGGACATACAGTGCAATAGATAAATTGGGAGCAG
Organism: Gastrophryne carolinensis; assembly: GCA_027917425.1. NCBI lineage: Eukaryota > Metazoa > Chordata > Amphibia > Anura > Microhylidae > Gastrophryne > Gastrophryne carolinensis. The sequence goes on along the minus strand of CM051241.1, from coordinate 27,970,009 downwards.
GCTTACCTGAGGTTGCCCTAAACCTCTCAAGTGCAAGCCATGGGGTGGAAGGGTCAAAGACCTTGCAATACAGCCTAGACCCCACACACCATGTGCTTGCACAAATTCAAAAGAAACAAAGGGGGGGTGGCAGCCGCTCAGACCATTTTATAACTAACCTGGGAGGTGCACGTTAGCAGGGCAATTAGTACACACAAGTCTTAAAGGAGCCACAGCACTCAACCCTGTCAGCTTGCAGGCCAGCCTATAATCTGTCTCTAAACTTGGTTAAAAACAGAAAAAAATCTTCCAGCGAACCTTCTGGATTTGCACCAAGCGATAATGCTTGCCAGACTCTATAGTAGCTCATTGATGAAGGCTTCTTCCTGGCCTGAATCATAGTCTGCATGACTATGTCAGAAGAACCCCCTTTCTGCCAAGATAAAGGATTCAATAGCCAGGCCTTCCAAGCCAGAACTTGTGATGCCTTGGAGGCCCCTGTGTGAGAAGATCTGGATCGTTGGGTAACCTCCACGAGTTGCCCTCCGACATCCTCACTATGTCTGATCCCCAGCTTCTTCTTGGCCACCGAGGAGCCACCAGAATGGTTGGGACTCCCTTGTGAGCTAACCTTCCTTCGTACTTGACCCAGGAGTGGAACCGGAGGGAATGCATAAAGACGCTTGAATACTGACCCCTGAAGAGTCAGGACATCAGTTGCTATAGTTAGAGGATCCCTGGACCCAGACACAAACTTTGTAACCTTCGATTGTGTCGTGATGCACAAGAGATCTATGTCCGGAATCCCCCAGCGCATGCATAGGGATTGAAAAAACCCTCTGACTAAGAGACCATTCCCTCTGATGCAGGACCATTCTGCTGAGATGATCGGCCTGCAGGTTGTCCACTCCAGGTATGTGTACAGCCGAAATGCATGAAACCTGTTTCTCGGCCCAAAGTAAAAACCAGCTCACTTCCATGAGGGCTTCACTGCTTCAGGTGCTCCCATGGTGGTTGATATATATCACCGCCGTCCGATTTTCTGTTTGAATCCGGATGGGATGCCCCTTCAGATGGTATGTCCAATGACTGAGATACAATAGAATCGCTCTCAGTTCCAGGATATTTATGGAGAGTTTGCTCTCCTTCAGACTCCACTGTCCCTGGTGACTCCATGACACTCCCCCAACCTGATAGACTGGCATCGATAGTGATGATCTTCCACTGTACTGGAAGTGAGGATTTGCCAGACTGCAGAGGCTAAGGACCAGGCTAGAGACTGCCTTGTTGACGGCATCATGCAAAAAAAGAGTGATCAAGAGTGTGTGGGTCTTGATCACAGATTGTGAGCAATTCTATCTGCAGGGGTCTTGTGTGAACAGTGCAAAAGGTACTGACTCAAAGCAAGATGCCATCAGGCACAACATATTCCTTGATGAATCGTCGGGTGAGGGCAGACAAGAGACCTTGTACCCTGGCCTGGAGTAAGAGTCACTTCTGTGTTGGAAAAAACACTTTTGCCTGAGACATGCCTAATGACAGTCCCAGAAAGAATAACTCTTGAAGCTATGATATGATATTTGACTTAAGAATTCGAATGGATAGTCAATTATCCAATGTCAGTCAGACAGTCTGTGTATCCTTCTGGGCCCCCTGACATGATGGGGCCCATATCAACAGATAGTCTAAGTAAGGGATTTTATGTATACCCTGACTTCTTAGAGAAAACATGAGACCTGCCAACACCTTGGTAAACACCCTTGGTGCTGAAGATAGACCGAAGGGTAATGCCACAACTGAAGATGTAGGCCACTTACAGTAATGTAGGTATGTATCCTTATATATTCACTGCCTGGCTAGGATAACTTCACTGTGGAGATCAACATCTCCAATCTCTAAAAAGGCAAGATACGGTAAATCTCAATGCTTCTGCTTTCTGCGGAATTCGGGATACCCCTGACCAAGAGAGTCTCAAAGGGGGTCTGGCTCCAAATTTGATCTTGTAACCTGAGGATACAACTTCCTGTATCCAAATATCTGTTACATGAAGCCTCCAAATATGAGAAAAATGCAGAAGCGGTCCCCCCACACCTGCAAGTGCGGGGGTGTCCCTTCATGCCTGAACAGTCTTTGAAGGGGGTCTGGCTTTATTCTGCCAGACACCTGTTGCCTTAATTTGGAACTTTGTCTTATTCTAAAAATCTCTTCGGTATCTCGAAGAGGCCGAACCTCTAACCGGAACCCCGGAGTATTAGAGGCCCTGCGGAAGCAGTATTAGACTTTGGCTTCTGTGGCAGATTAGATGGTTTACCACTAGCAGCATGCTTTACCATGTCAAGCAAGCACTCCCCAAACAGATACCCCACCTTAAGGGGAGTCCTGTAATTTTTTTTTTTTGGAGGCTATGTCAGCTGACCATTGCTTAAGCCATAAAGCACGCCTTAAGGCTAACACCAGAGCTAGGCCTCTGGCACTTAACCTGCTCAATCCTCCATAGCCCATATCATATACCTGTTGTAGCCAACTGGTTTGATCACCTGGGAGCATGACTTCCCCTCGAGTCTTCAAGTCCAGTTGTTTGAACAAACTCCTGCTCCCCAAAAATGCTATAGATGTAGCCCAGGCCGGCCGCAAGGTCGACCCCATAATAGAATGAGCAGGACATGCCACCTGATCCATGCGCTTATTCGCTGGATCCTATGGAGAAGCACTATCCGAGGACGGCATAACCAAAATCTTAAAAAGACCTGGCCCCAGAGCGTCCACCACAGGAGGTGAGACCATAATTCAATCTTATCTGGAGGAAAAGGATACATAGTATCTAGTACTTTAGGAATAGTCGGAAGACAACCTGACTTCTGCCATTCCCTATTGATCAGATTAGAATAATGCGTATACTCTGCAACATCCTCCAGAATCGAGGAAACCAAGACCATCCATCCATCTTAACTGAGCACCCCCTTGTGTAGAGGACCTCTGAATACGAGTCCCTACTGGATAAATCCTCCCAACGGATAACTTCCTGGGAGACTATGGCAGCTACAATATCCTCTTCAAGTTAGAGGATAAATCTTTTCTTTAAATATCCTTTTTAGTAGCCAATCCTTCTAAATGACTTTCTAAAGGTTTGGGACCACTTGAGGCTGCCGACAGAGTTTGAAGACTAAGGAGGCTATGGCAGTCACAATATCCTCTTCAAAACTCAGAGGAATTTTTTTCAAAACCTTCTTAGTAGCTAATATGACTTAAAAGTTTTAGGTCCGCTTGAAGGCTGCCAGGGGGGGTTTTAAGCTCAGAGGGAACCGGCAACAAGGGTCAGAGCCCTTGCAGGGAGGAGACAATTGTCTTCCATATCCACCTCTACAGTAGCATAACCCTGCACACCGTGCTACCCTCGTCCAGTGTCTGTTTCTATACTGGACCTGGGGTGAATCTATCTGCTAAAGGACCAGATCCAATTACCCCAGATGCCTCCGTCATGGTGATTAATACTAGATTACCTCCCAGGGGGTCTAAAACCTAGTATGTGAAAAGTTCCCGATAGTCGCAAGACTATTCTGAGAGCTCAAAGGGTGAACCACATCAATATATTGCCAGTCTTATCCCACAAATATATATATATATATATATATATATATATATATATATATATATATAAATATATATATATATATATATCTTTTAAAAACAAGAATTAAAAAAACATTAATATGTATATATGAATAAATATCATATTAATACACATAATAATTAAAAAATGACCTACCTAAAGATTTAGGTCCGCTTGAGGGTGGCCGTGCTGCAGCTCACAGTATTTTTATGCTTCCCCCAGCCGATAATCTTCCAGTGAAGGCGGCTGGAGAAGAACCGAGTTCTCAGCGGCCCTCGGCGCTTCGCCCGGCCGAAAATCTTCCATTGAAGGCGGCCGGAGAAGACCTGCGATCTTAGCGGTACTCGGCGCTTCGCCCGGCCGAAAATCTTCCACTGAAGGCGGCCGGAGGAGAACCACGATGTTAGCGGTACTTGCCGCTTAGTCCCGGCCGAAAATGTTGCAGTGCGAGCGGCCGGAGTAGAACCGCGATGTTAGCGGTGCTTGCCGTTTCACCCATCCGAAAATCTTCCAGCGCGAGCGGGGTAAGAAAGAGCCGCACACCGGTTCTCGCTGCTATACTAAGCCGAAAATGTTTCCATAGCGGCGGCCGCAAATTTTGAATTTTTCAACCAGTAAAAACACATGGGAAGAGCAATAAAGAGGAAATTAATTCCCCTGGTTCCTCTCAATCAGGCTCACCAGACAAAAGCCTTATGGCTGCTTTTTCCTGTGGCAGAATTCTCAGCCAGGAGTGTCACTCTTTTTTAAAAAACAAAAAGGTGACACCCCACAGCGCCCCAAGACCCTGGCGCTTACATTACCATCTTGATCCGAATGCAGCTTAGCTGCGGAGGCCAAGTGGGTCCATTCAGATCCAAGGAGTATAAGGGCCAAGGAACAGTCAGGTTTCCACTACCCCAGCTTCCAAGGCATAATTCCTTTAAAACAAAAAGTAAATGGGAGAGGAGTTCAGATAAGTCCTTGCAGTGACCACTGCAAGAAAGAAAAAACTGAAGTGCATCAAGTCAGCCAGGTGGTTATAGGCCCGGGTGGTGGAGACACACCTTTGTTCTTGCAGACTACACCCTTCGGGAGAGGTTAACCCAATCGTCTCAAAGGTCTGATGGCCTGAAGTAAAATGGAAGAGAAAAGTCACTACCTTTCGGCGAAAGCTGTTCTCCAGAGAGCAGCAGGTCACCATTAGAAAGTAACAGGGTGAGCTGTCTTGCAGACAATGGAAACGGCCTAAGGACACAGGGAAAGGGTCGGGGCATCCCTCCTCGCTTGGTGCCATGCCCAGGTCATCATCCACGTGGCGGGCGCCTCTCTCGGAGATTGCGCGCCCCGCTGCCTTTGTGGCAATGGTCCCCTTCCAGAGGTGGCCCCCTCCTCCAGGGGGGAGAATGGTGGGGGTGAGATGGATGTTGGTGATGGTGGGGGGGGATCCTCCCTCGCTGTTGTGGCCCAGGGCTGGACTTGCTACGGGTGAGGGGGAGCGCCGGGAGGCTGCCGCCATTGCATTGGGAGCTGTTTGCGGGGGATGCAGGGCGAGTTACGCAGCGCTCTGCAACCGCCCCCCCGTGGGCTGTAGGGAACGGCCGCTTCTCTTACCTCTCCCTCACGATCTGCGCGCCGCAGGCCATGCTGAGCGTGGGGGGCGAGCCCCTCCCTCTCCTCCTCCACCGCTGCCATGTTGTGTTTCTGAAACTGTGGGCGCTGTCCATGTCCCCTCGCTTTTTCCTCCGTTTTTGCCCATGTGGGGCAGTAGGTGCTGGGGTTGCTGGCAGTGCCAGAAAAAAGTGTGCTGCTCACCTGTGCTGGGTTGCTGGCAGTCTCTATGTCCCAGGGGAGCAGAGCTGCACTAGAAAGTGGCCATCTCCCTCGGCAGTCGGCCACGCCCCCGTTAATGAATTTTTATTATTTTGACCATTGTTTTCATGATACTGCTCTTAAAAGTGGATCAAAACATAGGACTTTGACTATCCTGGGTTTTGGTCCTTGCCCGCGTGGGAAACCCCCCAGGTCGCCACCCTTCCCTGGTCCTAAGGTGAATGTGCATCCTCTCGTCCAATTAGCATGCTCGGACCCGTTTCCGCCCCTTTGTCTAAGGCGAGTGAATCCATGCGTGAACAGGGAGTGTGTCTGCACAGACCATTCACAAATGCCTGGCGCGGGTATGCGCCCTGATAAAGGGATAGCAGGGATGTGGCCCCTGCTCGCTCATGTGCCATTGGACCATGAAAGAAGGTGAGTTTCTGGGCAACCTGGGGGTTTTACACAACGGGACATCCTGATTCTGGATGCCCCGCGGGGAGGGAATTTAGCGGCCCTGGAATGTCAGGAGTGGGTTTTGGTCCACTTTAAACTGAACTTAAGCTCTTAATTGACTTCAGGTCCAGTTCAAGTGAACATTTCCCCAAGGATGGGTGGAACTCCCATTCATATAAAAGAGCACTGAACTCATATCCCCTTTAACAAAATCAATTCCACATGAACTTATGTTATAGCAAGAACATATCAATAAACTGAAACAGGAAAGACTGATAGAATGTGTGAGCCATCGTTCAGCAGCGTTCACTCCTCTTGCCAGATTGTATTTTCTCTGCTCCCACACAAACTGCTATGAAATCTAAACAGCCAATAAATTGCCTATCTGCTGCTATAAATCAAAAATACAATTTTAGCCGACCGTAACATGTGGCTATTACAATGTTTGTAAGATCGGCGGCTGGGGACATGATAACCGCTGGCCTCTGTGCTATGGCCTGGGAACTTTATATGATCTACCATTGAACTGTAGCTCAGGATCAATAGTTTTCTATTTTTAACTCACTCCTTATACTTGGCTTATGAAGTCAATTTAGGATTTTTGGAAAGAAACAGTTTCCCATAACAATATAACAACTAAAAAAGGTGCCATGCGAATGCTCTTGAAGTCCAATAGAAGGCCAAAATATTGTTGATGAGTGAATAACAAGGGAGTAAAGCCCAATAGGGGAGTGGTGCTTCATTTGGACATATTTGGAATTATCAGGGGGCCTTCTCCCCATCAATTAAGATTTTTGACTGATACAGGCAAATGTTTGGTAGAAGCCAAAATATTTGGCAAAATTGTTAAACCGGACCTGCAACATAATTTAATGAAAAGCCAAAACCCTTAAAAAAATAGTTTCCCTGCATCTTAAATTAATATATTTTACATTTCGCTTACTTATTATTCTTTCCTCTGCTGGGCTGCAACTCTGTTCAGCACTCTAGGATATGGGCGCCGCCATCTTGCCTCAACTGCAGGGGGGTGGGTAAAAGCTGTGCTTTGCTCAGACAGAGCAGAGCCTGGGTCAGGAAAAGGACAGCAATTCCTGAATGCAGAGCTGCAGTCAGAAGACACTGTCTTCCTGGCAGCCTAAAACTCCATGGGTTCCCATCTTGGATGTTTAAAGGCTCAGAAAGTGCAGTAGATGCAGGTAGGATGATTTTTAATGTGCGCAATTTGTATATACAGGGTAGGGGAAAAATATAAAAGATATACTCTTGTTTTGGATGAAGGTCTGGTTTAAACGTTATCGTGTTCTGGTTTGCAATACTGCTTATGACCAACAGGGTTCAGCGGGTGGACAAGCATGCAATTTGCATGCTGCCCTGCCTTGTAAATCTACTGGTAAGCCTCACCAGAGTAGATGTAGCCTACTTAAGGTCCTTAGCTGCCAAGTTGCCTAGTTTCATACCTTAGACTGTCTACCAGCTCTATCAGGGCCTAAGCTTTGTTTCTTTTATTTGAACCTAAGCTCCAGGCCATTGTTTCAAATATTACTTTTACACAAGGCTTTTTGAATGGCCAAATGTTTGGATATAAACTACTTGTAATAGTGCTGCTACATTCAATCAGGATCTGGTGTGGTCATAGAGGAGGACTGGTAGCTTCTGGTCTGGAAGGCCAACTCTTGTAGTTAACCTCATAAAAGTAGTAATAGTAACAGAGGGCTCTAATGGCCGAGTTGCCAAATATCAAATACTATGACCCTCCATGCCATTACTGGTTCTCTGTTGACTGGGGCGTGCCGCTTCTGTGCAGCTCTAAAGACCATAACTGGTTAAATGTTGTCTGTGACCTGCCTCTCCTTGCAAATCCCAATACTTGGCTGGTTATTTGTTGCCTGTGATCTGCAGCTCTCAAGAACATAACTGTTTTTCTCTATTGTTTGGGGTCTGTCTTTCCTAGCAACTCTCAAGACCATAACTGTTGCTCTGTTTTTGTGGCCTGTCCCTCCTTGCAGTTTTCAAGGTCATAAGTGGTTCTCTTCTGTCTGTGGTGTGCATTTTCTTACAGTTCTCAAGACCATAACTGGTTCTATGTTGCCTGTGGCCTGTCTTTCCTTACACCTAGCAAGACTAAAATGGGTTTTTTTGCTGTTGGTGGCCTGTCTCCCTTTGCAGTTCTGAAGACTATAGCTGGTTCTTTGTTGTCTGTGGCCTACTTCTATTTGCAACTCTCAAGAGAAGACCATAACAGGTTCCTTGTTGTTTGTGGCCTTACTGGATCAACAATCTACAGGAGATCCGAAATTCCAGAATAAACTGAAGTTTGGATTTAAAGACATTTTAGGAGAGAAAATTGACATTCATTTGCATTGTTTAACTTGGGGCTGATTCAACACCAGGTGAAAATTTACATCTGGTTCTTAAACCAGTTCCAAGGTAGACAATGAAAGTGAATGGCATTTTCCCAAAAAAAGAGTGAGTTATCTTACCTGGCTCTGAATCAACCCCATTAGGTGACAGCTTAACAACATGTAATTTTGCCCACAAAATATCAACCAAGAATTTTGTCTTAAGACCTGCCTAATAAAACTTGCCCTTCCAGGGGTAATATGATCAATGCATTACTTTGCTTGGACTGTATTGTAGACAAAAGTTGATGAAAATATACTCTCTGGCCTTTATTTTATCAGGAAATGCAGCTTTATGGCTCTCCTGGTCATGTCCTGAGGGGTTCAGTGTGCTCTGATTAGAATGTGCTGAAGTGCTTCTTTGTTTTTTTCCTTGTAGCCACGCTTCAATCTCTCAAATTGGACTTTGAATGTGGAAGAGTGCATCCCTCAGCCGCAGCAAAAGCTCTTCAATAATTTTAAATCATTCTTTACTTTACAGACTTGGCAAATCAAACAGAGATAGAATAAAAATCAGAGCAGCATTTGTTTCTAATTTGGTTGGCTGGACAGAGTCCTTTTATAGCATCAAATATCCCAAATACTCAAGTATGCCAAAAACAGCACATTTTTATATAAAACTTTTATATAAATTATAATATTAATAAATTATATAAAGCTTCTAATGTATGGTCCTGTGGGCCAGGGAGAAATTCCTAGCCACCTGGAAAAAACAGATAAGATTCAGGGACTCAGCCTCGGCGAAGGCCTTCCTGTAAACAGACAACACCTAGCGGGGCAGGCGTCAAATACCATCCAACAAGCCTGCCACAGACCGATACCTGCCCCTAGAAGGCCAGCAGGCTCAGCTCCCTAATCCCCCCCCCTTCTTTTTTTTCTTTTATCTGTTTCTCTCGTTCTCTTCTTCTCCTGTGTCCACCCCCTCCTCCTTCTTCCCCACTCCCTACATCTCCCTTACCCTCCCCCAGGTTTACGTCCACGTCTCATCTCCCCTCCCAGCCTCGTATTTCCTCCTCATCCGCGTGCACATCAGGCTTCTCTCCTATTGGAGCCTGCCCACTTGTGCCCCTCCTGGTCCCATGGCTCTTCTCTTCTCGGGCCGTGGACAGACGCGCGTCTCCGGGCGGGCTGCCCCCGCTCCGCTCGTCTCTTGTGGGGGAGGCTGATCAGAGGAAATACCCATTGGTGGTGTTGCCTCCTTAGGAAAGAAAAAAAAAACACAGCGCTTGCGCTGATGACCCTAGTTTGATCGGCGCCAATGGGGCTGGCGGCCCTGCACTGGCGCAGGTGGCGCTCCCTGCCAACAGGGCATGTGGCATTGGCACTTTTGTTGCTGCCTTATTTTGGGGGGCGGGAGTTGGGCACATGTGATGCATTTGGGTGCACCATTGTGGTGCGTCAAATATCCTCTCTCTTGACCGACGCCTGATGGTTTCAGGGCGGGGTGGCAATGGGAAGGGGATAACATCATTAATCTCTGGGTGGTTGGAAAGGTCTGTGTCTGTTTGTACTTGCTTAAACCTTGTATCGGTATGTAACTTTAGTCTTCCTTTGTATATCCTATTTGCCTTTGGACTATTGATTCCAAAGGGAGACTACATGATAAGTCATGCAGTGGAGCCTCTAACGGTCATCCTGAGCCCTCTTGGTAACAAATGCACTACAACTCAACAATGAAAAACAATGAAAAATATTTAGATGCTACTTTATTATTATTGGCGCACTTGAAATGTATGGGATAAGGCCACACAGTGCAGGGTGAGCGCCTGGTCTTATCAGGCACTGTAGTGAACTCAGTGCCGGCACTCATCCCACCACCCGCGCTGTTGATAGATAGGACACTACCTGGCACTATCAAAGGCACTCTGGATTTTTGACTTGCTAAATACACCGTTTTCACTGGGATCTGACACTCACCTGGCACTACGTGGCCTTAGTGTTTCCTTAATAACCCCCTTAATTAAGTTTTGCATTTACGAAAAAGTTATTAAACAACTTCCATAGCTGAAAAATTAAAATATATACATATATGCTTACTATAGATGAGCATGGCAGGATACAGATTTGGTCCAAATTTCCCTTAAAGAGGAACCACCACCAGTCTAGACGCTCTGGGAGCTCTAGAGGTGGTGGTATCCCACTTTGGGGGAATAAGATTCTTGGCAAACAGCTTTTGAACCAAATAGTGTATGGTCCAGCTCATCAGTAATGGCTGCAATAAAGAAAGCAGATAAATATGGTCTATGACAAATAAATACAGCATTTCCATACCTCTCAGAAAATGTTTTTGTACACGTACAGCATTCCTCAGAGTAAAATCTCTATAGCCATGAAGAGATGATTCACACATTGCAGTCAGCTGTAAGCTGTAGGGTACTGTTCTTGCGATGTGATGTGATATTACTAACCAACATTACCCAATATTGGACCAGAGCGCTTACATGGATGTAAAATGTTAGAGTAAAAGTTTTATAGAATGGACATGTCCTTTTGTAATGTAAGAACTTGATTCATCCTGTTGCATTGCACAGAGTGAGGAACAGCGACAGCTGTGCGAGCTGTTCTGTAAACATCCATTATCATCGTATGGACCCTGAATTCAGGAAGCTACGTGTTGACCAGTCCAGGCCTGTGCCTTATTGCTCTGGTTCAGATGGTGCCAACAGCACCGTCGTATCTATTGAATGCCGGGGAAAAGCATGGTCAGCAATTTCTCAGTTGTGCCCCTGTGTACCGTCCCCGAGCTGACACTAGAAATGATTACTCTATTTTTCTATCTATCTATCTAGCCAGTATATCTGAGGAATTGTGGTGCCATTTCATGTTTTTCCCTAACAAGAAACAGACACCATTAAGGTTTAATGTGGACTCTTCTCATCTGACTATTGTAAATAACTTGCTCTAAATGACCCTCTAATTTCCTGATGCTTTTTAAAGGTTTTTTCCTCTCATTTGTTCATTACATCTTTTGATGTGTGTTGGTTTTGTGTATATAAATGTCTGCTTATGGACCCAAGATTAAGTCCTTTAAGTCTACAGGTAACAAGGTTTACACAACAAATGTCGAAATAGATAAACCCAACTTTCCGAAGTATATTTGTAGTTTAGGAAAATATAACTAGACATAATTTTCCATTGTTTGGACCACTGTCAACACAATACCTTGTAGACGGCACAATTAATATGCGTCATAGCAGTGCCAGTAATTCTGTTAGTCGATTAAATTGCGTTTAGAATTGAGCGCTGTCTATGTGATTTCACATCTTTTACAAACCTAGAAGACAGAGTGAACTGTTTTCAACAGACTTTGGCCCAGGATTCATTAATTTCACTTTCTCCTTCCCCACATATTAGCCAGAATATATGCTAATAGGCAGACTTATTATCTCTAATAAGTAGATGTTCATGGGAAAGTTAATATGGCTAATGAAACAAGCATCGCATCCCGCATGCCTCATTGAATAAAATATATTCGGATTAAATGTTTCAAAATATTCATGAGGGTCAGCCATGTGTGTTTGGAATCATTCATTGGCTTCCCTAAATGCGCCTGATTTCAAAATACACATTTAAATTTAATTAAAAAAACAACTCTTTGTTGACTCAATTATGAATAATAATAGAACACAAACAATTTCATACACTTGTATGTCTGAACCTCAGTAACTAAATATGTTTTACTACATGTCTAGCACCTTTTTATATGGCTTCTATCTTAGCTTTTATACTTTCATTTGTTTAAAGTGCAGTAAATCCCAGGACTTGACTTTCCCGCCATGTGAAACCCTCGAGAAAGGATGTAACGACTCATCTCTTACGTGTTCCTGTGGCACATGCGTGGGCTCTCATCCAGTGAGAGCTGTCAGCCGTGACTATGTCATTCGGCAAACGGCTCTCATTGACTTCAATAGACTGAATGACTGGGGCAGGATGTGGCAACGCATGCTCCTCATTGAAAACAAAGAGTGCCATTTGCTGAATGACAGTCACTGCAGATGGCTCTCATTTGACGAGAGCCCATGCATGTGTCGTTGGACCAAGAGTAGGTAAATGATTACCATAGTCTGGGGGGTTTCACACAGCAGGGCATCCCGATTTGCTCAAGCCAGCAACTGGCCTTAGAATCTTTTAGATTCCAGTGTGGCTGCTTGTTTTCTCTTGAATGCTTCCATCACTAGTTCTTTCTATGATCTAGTTTCTACCTCTCTACTCTTCTACTGCTGTCTAGGTCATAATGTGTGATAATCCAAGACCTTTCCATTGACAAGATATGCGACTTTGGGTTCAACCTGGGACTGGTAAAGCATATATGATCAGGTGTGGCATAGTTTACACACAGGGCTTGACTCTACACATGGTCAGACGTGGCCCGCTACACAGGCTGGCATTGATCATAGTCAGATGTAGCATGGATCAGCAACAGGGCTTGGCACTGGACTTGGTGAGACAAGGCACAGATCGACAACAGGGTTTGAAATTAGACATGGCCAAACATAGTACAGGTGATCAATAGGGCTTGGTACTTGATTGGGTTAGATAAGGCACAGGTTGACAGCAATGTTTTTGGCACTGGATATGGTGAGACTTGGCATGAATCTGCAACAGAGTTTGGCACTAGACCTAGTCAGACAAAGCATGGGTCTGTAACAAGGTTTGGCACTGAATGTGGTCAAACATGCAACTGGTCAGTAACAGGGCATAGCACTGGACATGGTTAGACATGGCACTGGTTAACAACAGTGCTTTGCACCAATTTTGGTAAGAAAAGGAATCGGTCAGCATTGAATCAGTAAAGAAAGTTTCCAGGGCAGGCTGGATCAGTACACACATTGACAATACATAAGTGGTATGCTAGTTTCTTGAGACAGCTTTTAAATGCGTTCAGGGAAGCTGTAGGCGTTGAAGCATTTCCTGTGTCTGTCACTGCCCAGTGGCTGCCAGGCAATGGGCCGCACACCACCATCCTGGTTGGAGGACAGTGCAGATGTGGCTACCAGGTAAGTATCAAGCCGTGACAGACATCATTCTTTTCTTCTTTTGCTTTGGGAAGATGGCTGGTGGGACATTTTCTAAAGAACCATATTTTGTGCTGGTTACCACTTTTTGGCCAATCCTTTGAAAGTGGTTTTGGATGTTGTTCTTCCACCCCCTCCCCCAGCTTTACGCATCCAAGCTTCCTTCCCAGACCCACTCATACCCACCCTCCAAGCTCAACTTAGGAACTCAATGGAAGTAGGCCCATAAACTTCAGATGGTTGCCTTGTTGCGGGTTGTTATTTTTGTTGTTTCATTTTGTGTTTACACCTCTTGGCCATGGTAATACTCTAGTTTTTATCTTGGCTGACCAAACTGCAACAGAAGTATTGCAAAAACTATTATGTATCCAAGTCATTTTTACATAAAAAGTGCGAACAAAACATCAGAAGCGACAAGCGTAGAAACAAGCCGAGCTACACGAGTTTTATTGATGCTATTTATCGACAGAGAAAAAAACACCCAATTGCAGATTATCCAGATATGTTAATTAATAATGCACACGGCTGACAGGAATCAAATTCCTTTTCTGTATCACGCAGGGAATGTAATCACTGTCTAAAGATAAGTATACAAGGGAGCGTCCCTGGAGCTTTCCGGGACATCAAAATTCCGCTCTTTCCTACTTTTATCACATGCGCTCGAGCATCAAATATCAGAAGCCGTCTGTAGTCTGCAGGTGACATAATAGATAAATCCAAGCACCATTTTCTTCTTTTTTGAGAGATCTGATGCTGCAAGTGTTTGATCCAGAGGCAAGGTTTTTTTTTGTCTATAGGATTATTTTTTTAATGTGATTTAATATTATTATTACTTTCAATCAATTTTTATTGCCAACATTTTTAGGTTTAACAATTACAGGTGCTATTGTTATCCTGCCAAGCTGGTTCAGATGCTCTATTTTTTTCATGGTGTTCCTAATGCGCCAGCGTGCAGGGGAAGATGCACTGGCATATGCACATCGTATCCCATGCACACAATGGGGTGAGTATTACTCTCAGGAATAATAGTGCATCTGTACATGGAGATGTACTGTACATTCATGGCATCATTACCGTGCTGGCCTTGTGTTAAACCAGACCCTAACCCTGAATATGGTCATTGCAAATTATCTGCTGTTACTTGTTAGGTGTTGGAGAATAGAGAGTAGGTGGTAAATAGTTACTTAAAATAATGTGCACACAGGAAATGCTCGTTAGTTTGTTTCTTTCCCCATTGTTGTTGAGCAACTCAAGAGTGCCGTTTCAGTTATGCAAGCCCTAGTTAAAGTGGCCCATCACTCTAAATAAGAGTCTATCTTATATGTTTCCCACACTCTGTACATACAGATTGCTCACATTAAAAATCATCCTACCTGCATCTACTGCATTTTATGAGCCTTTAAACATCCAAGATGGTGGACCATGGATTCTCAGGCTGCCTGCAAACAGAAAGTGTCCTCTGACTGCTCTGCTCTGCATTCTGGGATTGCTGTACTTTTCCTGACCCCGGCTCTTCTCGGTCTGTGCAGAGCACAGCTCTAACCCCCACCCCCTGCACTTTTACTCTTCTCTCCTCAGTATGTGATGCTTCTGAGGTAAGCTGGCTTAGCCCGTATCCTAGAGTCCTGAACAGAGTTGCAGCCCAGAAAAAAATATATATATTAAGTGACTAAAAGCGTAATATATCTTAATCTTAGATGATGGGAAAGTTTGGGCTTTTCTTTAAATGATGTTGAAGGTCCGGTTTAAAGCAGTCTAAAACCCATGCCACCTGGACAGCGTTATATTTCCAGATTGGCAAGATGTTTAACCCCCCTTTTTTCACTATAACAGTGCTCTCTACTGCACCCCCTACAGGTGAACACCCTAAACACCCTAAACACAGGCCTAGGAAAAGGGGGAGGGGGGTATCTGTATCTGGCCTGTCTCTCAGCTGTCAATTTCCCTGCATCAACTGCTGTGATCAATTGACTCTTGTGCTCCGAAGCCAGAGGTCATACGGCTAATCGGAAATCAGTTTCACATTTATATATAATCAGAGATTATTATTATTTCCCATCATCATAACCCGTCTGTCCGGGTCCTAGTGGGATGTTTGATGCCTGCAGGATTATTGGTCTACACATCAGTAGGAACTCCAGCTGATTGGAATATGTTGGGGTTTCTTGGGGGTAACATTAAAGCAAAACAAAACCCGTCTGTCCACAACAGAGCATGCTCAAGACTTATAAAGCTGTATCATTATACGGTATTCCCTTCCCAGCTCAGCCAAGACCTGCAAACTGATGCAAAGAAATCAGTTTGACCTAAAACACATAAGGTATTTATATATAATCAAAGATTTTCAGGTTAATTCATTTTACACTGTTCCCAAGGGGGATAAGGTGGGATAAAATTAGTGTCTGGACAGGGACTTTAACCCCTTGCACCCTCTCCCCCCTGCACAATGCCTACATTAAACCCCTTGGGGGAACATTAACAGTGCCAAGGGCATTAAAAGTGCCAAGGGCAGCATTAACGCCACCACTGGGCTGGGAGGATCTCAGGGGTTGGGAACATCAGCGATCCTGTGGAGACCAGGAAAGGTCATCTCGAGGCTACCTAAACCATTGTGGAAATGGTGGCCAAGAGTTTCTTGGTTGTCCTGGTGGGATGTTTGATGCCTGCAGGATTATTGGTCTACACATCAGTAGGAACTCCAGCTGATTGGAATATGTTGGGATTTTTTGGGGGTAACATTAAAGCAAAACAAAACCCGTCTGTCCTGGTCCTGGTGGGATGTTTGATGCCTGCAGGATTATTGGTCTACACATCAGTAGGAACTCCAGCTGATTGGAATATGTTGGAATTTTTGGGGGGTAACATTAAAGCAAAACAAAACCCAATGTAGGCAGCCCTGAAATCTCCTAGATAACAGGGTCGGGTGGGCATTCTATTTTAAGTTTCCCTGCTGTGTGAACCCCCCCCCCCCCCCCCCCAGAATGCCGCAAAGCTCACCCTTTCAGGCTTAATCATTGATGTAAACATCAGATGGCAAACACTGCAAACCTGCATCTTTTGGCTGTGGGTGCGGTCAGGCTCCAGCCTATCTGAATAAGTGCGCCACCCGCTAGAGATGCAGCAACTCGCAATCCCTATTGATGAACATTTAGTATGCATACCTAACAGCTCTTATTGGACAAAAGTCACACGTGGACCGGTAAGAGGTGAGTAATACTGTGCAATATGGGGGGTTTCACACTGTGGGGCATTCCAAATCGTGATGTCCAGGGGGCAGAGAACAAAACCCGGGATAGTCAAGGGCTCCTTTAAAGTGGACCAACACCCTCCCATGATCGGCCCGGGAATCTATAAGATTCCCGGACCGATCAGAGCCCTGACTGCGGGGCACCCCGACCGCTGTGTGAAACCCCCCAGAAACCCCTAAATCCCTACCTTATCCTCGATTCAGCGGCGCCCGCCGCCTCCCGCACGTCCCTCTAGCAGGACGCGCCCTGTGAGAGTGACGCGCGGGAGGCGGCGGCGGGTGCGCTCTCTTGTTCGTCGCTGCCTCTCGCTTTTCCGTCAGCGGGGATTGGCAGCGGCGGTCACGTGGGAGCGAGGAGAGGTGAGTTTTTGGGGGTTTCTGGGGGGTTTCACACAGCGGGGCGGGTTGCCCGCCGAAGTGGACCAAAACCCAGGATAGTCAAAATCCTGGGTGTTGGTCCACTTTAAGACTTTTGTATCCTAATTGCCCTGCTAACGTGCACCTCCCAGGTTAGTTATAAAATGGTCTGAGCGGCTGCCACCCCCCCTTTGATTCTGCATTATAGGCCTCCATGAAGGTAGTCGGCTGCGCTCTCAGTGACGGATATATTCTGGAACATGTGCATTTAGCCCATTATTGCGCCGCATTAGCTGCTTGTTACCTTTGCCGTTATCAGCTGCCTTTTAGGCAGAGCCTTTTGCCATTTGGTATTTTCTCAAAGGTTTGTAGATTTTATCGCTCCCGCTAAATAGAATTTTTCCCCTTCTCTTTTACTGCTTAAAATAACACTCCAAACACAGATAAAACAGATACATTGATACAAAGCAAACCTAGCATTATAAATAGCACCAAAATGCTTCTCGGAAACGTGTAATGGAAGCAGCAGCTAATGCAATCCTGTGTATCCATCTGCAGAACATGCCGGGGAGGATGAATTCACTAAACAATCTATTATGTTAATTGGATAAATCTAAAGCGCTGCAATTTATGTCAAGTTTAGGAGGTCATTGGATATAGATCGGCTCCATCTGGAGTTTAAATCCAGTCCGTTGTCAGTGAGGTTGATTTAAAGTCATACTGTATATTTTACCATCACCGGAATGTAACTGAGCCCTGACCCCAATATGCTTCCCGGCTGGTCGTAGAGAGTGTTCCTCAATACAGGGGGAGATGTTCAAAGAGGAAAGAAATAGTTCTGGCACAGGGTGAGGTGGTTTGCTGCCTTCTTCGGGCATTCTCCCTTTGCTCCCTATAGCCAGTCCATCCCTAATTCTAACTTACAAAGCTCTCTCCTACCAGGTCCTTGCTACATTTCATCTCTAAACCAGTGATACCAACCCAGTCGCTCTACCTCTGATCTTCTCCTGCACTCCACCCTAGTCACTTAATCTCTCCCCCACCTCCAGGACTTCTCACCTGTCTCTCCCCTACTCAATTCGACACTCCCTTACATTTAAACCGGACCTTCACCCTGAATAAGAGTATATCTTATATGTTTCCCACACCCTGTACATACATAATGCCCGCATTAATCTGGACCCTCACCCTGAATAAGAGTCTATCTTGGATGTCCCCCCCCCCCCGTACATACAGATTGCCCACATTAATCCACACCTTCACCCTGAATAAGAGCCTATCTTATATGTTTCCCCCCCTGTACATACAGATTGCCCACATGAAAAATCATCCTACCTGCACCTAGTGCATATTCTGAGCCTTTAAACATCCAAGATGGCGGCACATGGAGTCACAGGCTTCCTGCAGACAGGAAGTTTCTTCTGACTGCGCTACTCTGCATTCTGGGATTGCTGACATTTTCCTGACCCCAGCTCTGCTCTCTCTGTGCAAAGCACCGCTATAACCCCGCCCCTGCACTTTTGCCCCCTCTCCTCTCTTCAGTATGTGATGCTTCTGAGGCAAGATGGCGGCACCCGTATTCTAGAGTCCTGAACAAGGTTGCAGCCCAGTGGGGGAAAGAATAATAAGTAAGCAACTAAAGAAGTAAAATATATTTTAGATGCTGGGGAATCATTTTTGAGGGTAGTCACTTCACTTCGGACAAGCATATGACCTGGTTTGAGCAACCCTCATAACCTCCACATGGCTCACACTGCCAAACCCAGTACATACCTTTTAGGGCACTTACCCTTTTGTCCCCATATAACACAGACATAGCCTGTGACATAGCCATTGTCTGTTTATATATGTATTCACCTTCAAAATATTCTTGTGTGGTTTTATTAGTCTGTGGTTTTATGTCTGTTATGCTTTGTTGCATGGGACACAAGTGGGTGTCGTAATATTTACTCAGAATACTGGGAGTTTTGTCTTTAAGGCTGTTTATCCAATTTTGGAACCGTATGGCATCAGTGTTTGGTCTATTGGAAGTTTTTCCATTTATATATAATTTTTTTATTATGTTTTTTTATGGGAACAAGTGCAATGATGTCCAGTATACTGTGCTTTTTAGTAATGCATTTTTGTTTATCACAGGTATAATGGCAGGCTATATATAATGAATTTTTAAGTATTAATCAAATTTTTGGGATATATCTTATTTCACTAATAACTAAGATCAAGCCCTTTTTGATATCTGGATTATGTAATTTGGAAGTCTAAATTTATGGGGGACTCATATATTTTGGCCTTTGTTGGTTTGAGGTACGCTTTAATATATGTATTTAAGATAGAGAAATAGAAATTTTTGTATGTGATATAGGCAGTTTTTATACAGCGTTTACCCTAGGTTGCAGGTATCCTCGTTAGCTATGGAGGACCTGTAGTCTTTTTGCCCTTGTTGGCTTGAGGTACGCTTTAATATAGGTGTTTAGGATATTGCCTTACATGTGCCTTAGATATTTTTCTCACAGCGTTATTGTAGGCTGCAGGAACCCCCGCTATCTTCTGGGTACAGTATGATGTACGTTTTGCTTCTTTTCCCTATACATAAATGTTTTATTTACACTGTTCCCATTGGTTCATAAACGGCCTATCACATTCCGTGGAAGCGGAGGCTCGACTCCTGGCTGCGTGGGGGGGAGGGACGAACCCTTGCACTGTCTCTGCTATCTCTGAGGCGCCGCAGTGACGTCACACTCGAGCGACGGCTGGTGTTTCATCTCAGTCACCCTGTACATCTTTTCATTGTGACGTCACGCGCGAACCACGGGCGGCGCGCTCATCGGGCGGGACAGGTGAGTGAGTGTGTTTCTCTCCTTCATAAACTGCTTTGTTTCACACATATTTTGTATGAGTAAGAGCTCAGTAGAGCTTGAAACGCGTCACGTTTGCTGGTGATTTTATGGGGTGAAGATTATGGACTGTGTTACTCTGTATGGATCTTACATATTGGATTATTGATTTTAAGGATTCATCCATTAAATGCTATGTTTTACCTATCAGCTGGATACTATTGCTGTTAATTGTATTGGAAACTTGGGAGTTTTCCCTAATCCGTGCTGGAGGAACTGGTCATCAGGGGTGAGCTGGTATTTGTAAATATATAGCCTTTTGTCCCCATGCCTTATCCTTTAGACCATGAGCTTGTTAGGAAAGGACTCGCCTATTGTATTGTGTTTTCATAGCATTCACTTTGAGCTTTGTATCGTCTTGCTTGTAATAGTCTATGTACAGTATATTTTAACCTGTCTGTAATTACTTCTTTGTACAGTTACTTCTTTGTACTTTACTACGGATGAAGATGGTGCTATATAAATAAACAATAATATGAACAATTATTATAATGCCCACTCCCTTCTTTGGTCGGATATAGCCTGAGAGATGGGAGGTTGAAACCCAAAAGACTCCAGGGTCGGAGAAAAGCTCTCTCCAGCGGTATCCTGATTTGGGATGCCCCGGGAACCTTTGGTATCTCGCCTTGCCAAGCAATGGGAGTGGCCACCAGAAGACTCCAGCAATTTTATGTTGGGCATGAATAGAGCTCAAGCCCCGGGGATTATGGGTGATTTCAGGCAATTCTGGGGGTTTCACATCCCAAAGCATACTAAAATCTAGGAAGGTGAAAATCCTGGTTTTGGTTCACTTAAAGAGGAATATTGCGGGTTTGGGACATAATAAAAACTCCCAAAATCTGGCTTGCTCAGGCCCCTCCGGTTTAACATTTGACAACTTACCTGCGTGGTCGCATCATGCTCTGGCATCCCTCGGTCCTGCGCTGTCTCTATAGGGCAGCGCCATCTTGCCGCCCCGTCATGCTCTGCACCGGCCCTCAGATCTGTCGCATGTGCGGTGTCACTGCATAGGCTGCAATGACACTAAGCGCAAGTGCGGGACATTTGAAGAAGGACGGCGAAGGGTGAGTGCGGCTAAGGCTGCAACCTTCATTTAGTGACAGCTAAGTGTGGCAGGCAGAAAAGTGGTCAACCATTATCTTTGTGGTTCTTCAATGTGTGGTAGTTCATATCTGTCCTGCAGTTGCGCTACATCACCACAAGATGGCACTGTTGGATGGCTAATGGATTGTGACACTGCAGGTCTACCAAACAGTTGCCTTAACCTAACCACCGGCGGCAGGCGGCATCTATACTTTCGTTTGACCGATCGATCTGGCCAGATCTTACTGTGTGGGGAGTTGGTGAGAACCACCCTCTGATTTTACATGCTTTTAAAGTTTTTCATACATGTGAGTGCAGTATTTTCTTCCATTAAATAGTGTGTGCTTTACAGAATTACACTAGATGAGTGTTTTTTTGTTTCATGTTGCACTTCTGGGCGTGATATCCTTCTTTGGGACCTACGTGGAGGGGTTTTCACTGAAAGGTGGAGCAGACATGCGTGCAAGTCTTTTCTGGAGAAATTAACCACGGATGCAAATAAGATTAACTTTAAGCTGATCTGTGAAGGAAGTGCTTGCACATGTACTTTGAGATGACCGACGGGTAAATAAGGAAGCTCTGTGTTTATTTTGCATGATTGATTGAACTCTGTGGACAAAGGGTTATACACGTAGAGCATTCCTTTTAAGATCTGTGTTGCTATTTGAAATTGATGTGCCTTTTAAGGTTCTTTAAGATTTGTGTTGCGATTTGAAACTGATCTGCTTTTTAGCGCGGTATTTTATCATTTTTATTTGAATGACTATGACCTGCTGTAACCCTCAAGTGTACCTGAAGTCCTGCTAATAAAGTAAGTGCCCTTTTTATAAAGTCGGTCTCATTTGGAGTTATTGGATGCAAGCCCACATTGGGAGGTCCCCCAAGCCCTTCAACAAAGAACCCACTCCCCACACTCCTGAGGAGCTAAACCCCTCAGGGACTCATGTGCTACATAAGGGGGGAAGGGGGTGGAAAGGGGCCAGGAATGCTGGTGGATGTCATTCAAAACATCTAAAAGGCAGTGAGGGAGGGGGAAGAGATGTTTCGAGAGGAACACTAGAAAGGGTTTGATGTTCCCCTTTAACAGCTTCAAAAACACAATGATGTTGTGACCAGTACTTTGACATTTATTAGTCGGAGTTGGTAGGAATGTAACTTTTATAGGCAGTTTGGAAAAGTAGTAAGTTCCTTCTCTAAAGACCAGAGGAAGTTCATTATTGAGTATCTGTCACGGACCGGACGTGGTGGAACAGGTGTGAATCCACTGTGACTGTGTTGCTGGTAGCGGGTACCATGTCAAGGGAGCGGAGTCTAAGAGGCCACCGGTATTCACCAGAGCCTGCCGCAAGGCAGGTTGGTCTTGTAGCGGCGAGTAACCCCCAGGTCGCTACCCCCCAACAATGGCTCAGCCACACAGTCAGCCGAGGTACGGCTTGGTACAAAGGAGACAGGCAAAGGCGATGTCAAGGTTCAAGCAGAGATCGGGGCAGGCGGCACACTCTCGAGATCAAAGGTAAATAGCCAAAGGTTGGGACGGACAGCGAAGGTTCAGAGTCGGGGACAGGCAAGGTCGGTACATGGGAGAGCAATACTGGAACAACTGACAATCAGCAACCATGGAGAGACCAAGATCCAGCACTAGATGCAAAGGAAGTGTCCCTTAAATAGGGGAAGAGGAAGCAAGATTGAATGGCCGGACACCAATCAGTGGTGTACCGGCCCTTTAAATTTTAAGAAACCGGCGCGCGGGCCCCCTAGAGGACGGGGACGTGCGCGCACCGGATCGTCAGAGCAAGGAGGAGGAGGAGGACAGCCGACAGAAGCGGGCGAAAAGGGGGAAGGAGAGACGCAGCGAGACGGACCCGCAGCGCCCACCCGGGCAGTGGGAGCAACAGAGGAGGTAAGGGGAGTGCTGCAAGATGGGCGCACGACACTCGCCCTAACAGTATCTCAAAGGGGCTAGACAGAACAGAAACCCAGTTGCCAGCATCTTCTAACTGGTCTTTGGGGCATATGATCATCATGTGGCAACTTCTTTTGGGTGTCGATAGCTCATCATGATTTTAGCCATGTTTTATGATGAGGTGATGTTGTAAAACAGGGGTCCTCAAACTTTTTTTGTGAAGTGCCACTTTTTTCTAATTACAAGTACTGCCTGGGTGGTGCATAGGAGGTTCTTAAAACCATGTTAAAAACATAAGAAACCACAATTTAAAGTGGAGCAATTTTAAACTTATGGAGCAAATCAGGCTTATATAAATAATATATGGCAGCAGATCTGATTGGGTCCAGGTCGACCTGCCCCCTCCCCAAGTACCACCTGATAGGATCTTGCGTACAACCAATCACTAGTCTGAAACCCCTACTGAAGAATGAAGTTTGAGGCGATCAAACAACTTCCCAATGGTGTTGCATGTTGGATTAAAGTTAGCCTATGCGTCAAATCAATGATGGTGCCATCTATTTTCACTAAATGATTATATTTGCAGGAACGCATGATTAGATATACAGGGAACCCTCACTGTGGTCAGAAGGTGATCAGCTTAGACACACAATTGAGTTCCACCTGTTCTTAAAAGCATTTTTTAACCTGACCAACAGCCTGGCACAGTTGGAAAAGAAAGGTAGCAGCCATGTTGGAGCTTCCTCTCTCAGCCATGCTGCTGCCTGGATTCAACTGACAATGCACAGTAACAGGAAGCCCAGCAGCACTTCCTGTTTGCAGGTGGCCTGCAAACGCAAGAGCCGCCATTTTGTTTCTAAAATTTACTACAGCAGGAGTTAGAAAAAGGTAAATTAATTGTTAATTAATGTGCAGCAATCTAAATTGAATATGAGCACTGTTTGTTGTGTTGGTCTGGTTTAGGTCATTCTGCTTAAATTATGTATCAAAGACTGTTACATATTTCTAAAAAGCACTTCAAGCATTTTCCCAGGCAAATGTAACCGTTTTAGTGATTTTCCTGCTTCCGCATCCAGTCGTCAGTAAAATTATCAAAGATGAAAATCACTTATCATATGATTAAGTGCCTTTCACTGCTTCTGACACTTTATCACATTTAGAAGTCAAAATCAAATGGTGTCATCTCCAGCATCTGCTTCTACGGAATGGCGCTGCCATTCTCATGCTGCAATCACAACTTTTCATTTGGCATATAGCAGGGGGTCGCTGCAGAGTTTCTCACATAGCTTTCAGATGTTTGGAATTAATGGCGTACTTCATGTTTATCAGACAAACAGAAAGTTAAAGCGGACCGACAGTCAAAAATAACTTAATCCAGACCAACACAACAAACAGTGCTCATATGCAATCTTCCTCGTGGCAATGTAGATTGCTGCACATAATTTATCTATCTTTTTATAACTCATACTTTGGTAAATTTTAAAAACAAGATGGCGGTTCATGGATGTGCAGGCCACCTGTAAACAGGAAGTGAGGCTGGCCTTCCTGTTACTGTGCATTGTCAGTTATGTCAGTTGGAAGAGGAAGCTCCAAAATGGCCGCTACCTTACTTTTCCATCTGTGCCAGGCTGTTGGTCCAGTTTAAATGGTTGTGGTCCTTCCAGAGAGTTGTTAATGATCACAAGAAAAAAATAGCCGGATACAAAAGAATCTTATACCACAAGGTGGACATAAACATGGCCGGCTTTGGGTTGTGCAATCGCACAGGGCACCATCACGGCCTCTCTGTAAGGGGGCAGCAGGCCTCGCATTTTCCGAACCCTCCATCATTACTGTACTTTTTTGTACATTCGTTCCCTTTCACCTTGTTCCTTCTCCTTGAATTCCCCTTTTGCATTTTCTCTCTTTTATTGCACAATCCCTTTATTTTCCTCTCTTTCCATAAACCCCTTTTTTCACATCGTTTCCACATTCCCTCCATATTTCAGCTTCTTTATATCTATCTTTCTCCTTTTTTATCTTACCCCATCTCTCCCCTACACTTCCTTTTCTTTCTTTCACTCTCACTTTCTTTTTCGCTTATGGTCTCTTTCTCTCACCTTTTTATCTCTCTTCCTTTCTCCCTGACTTTCTTTCTCACTTACTCTTTCTCACTTTTTACTCTCTTACGTTCTCTCTCTCTCTCTCTTTTTTCTTTTTTACTCTCTCTCTCACACTTTCTTTTTCACTCTGTCTCTTTCTTTGCATTACTATGTTTCCGTCTCTTTCTTTCCCTCTTCAACTCTCTTATAGATAGTAGCAGGCATGGTCATAGCACAACATCCAGCTGGGAGAGTACAGCTCCGGAGTTTCTGGAGGCTGATGTCTTAGCCGAGCTGGCACATCTAAAGGTAAGTAAGGCAATGGGTCCAGATGGAATCCACCCCAGAGTTCTAAGGGAACTTAGGTTTGTGATTGCAGCCCCTCTAACTGATTTACTTAACCATTCCCTTTCAACTGGTGAGGTTCCAGATGATTGGAGAATGGCCAATGTCGTACCAATCCATAAAAAGGGGAGTAGAGAAGAAGCCAGTAATTACAGGCCAGTTAGTTTAACATCTATAGTGGTCAAATTAATGGAAACACTCTTAAAAAAACAGATAATTTCCCATCTAAAAATTAATGACCTATTGGACCCAAATCAGCACGGCTTTACTGAGGGCAGATCATGTCAGACCAATCTTATTGATTTCTTTGACAATGTCACTAAAGTGTTAGATGAAGGTGGTGCTGTGGATATCGCCTATCTGGATTTTAGCAAAGCCTTTGACACTGTACCACATAAGGAGCTCATAGATAAGTTATTGAAGGTAGGACTCAATCCCTGGATAGTTCAGTGGATTTCCAGTTGGCTGAGGGATCGGTATCAGAGCGTTGTTGTAAATGGTGTGCAATCTGAACAAAGGCGAGTTACAAGTGGTGTGCCGCAGGGCTCTGTCCTGGGCCCCATTCTTTTTAATATATTTGTAAGTGACATAGGAGAAGGCTTGGTAGGAAAAGTTTGTCTGTTTGCTGATGATACAAAGGTTAGTAATAGGGTGGATATTCCTGGAGGTGTCTGCAACATGGAAAATGATTTAGCTTTACTGGATAGATGGTCAAAACTGTGGAAACTAGAGTTTAATGTCTCTAAATGTAAAATCATGCACTTGGGTAGAAGGAATCCCTGCTCTGAGTACCGTATGGGCAGCACTGTGTTAGCCAGGACCTCGGAGGAGAGAGATTTAGGGGTACTGATTACTGATAGCTGCAAGATGAGTGGACAGTGTAGCCAGGCAGTGGGAAAAGCAAGCAGGATGCTCGGCTGCATAGCTCGAGGCATCACCAGTAGGAAGAGGGAGGTTGTGATGCCGCTGTATAGAGCCCTGGTAAGGCCACAGCTAGAATACTGTGTGCAGTTCTGGAGACCTTACCTGCAAAAAGACATTATTCAAATAGAACGTGTCCAAAGGCGGGCAACGAAAATGGTGGAAGGACTTAAACTTAAAACTTATCAGGAGAGACTTAAAGAACTTAATTTGTACAGTCTGGAGGAAAGAAGGGAGAGGGGGGACATGATTGAGACCTTTAAATATGTGAAAGGATTGAATAAGGTTCAGGAGGGAAGTGTTTTTAAGAAGAAACTTAATGATAGAACAAGGGGGCACAACCTGAAGCTAGTCGGGGGGAAGATCAGGAGCAATGTTAGAAAATATTATTTTACAGAAAGAGTAGTAGGTGCTTGGAACAAACTCCAGCAAAGGTAGTTGAAACATCAACAGTCACTGAATTTAAACATGCCTGGGATAATCACACATCTATCCTAAGATAAAGAGAACATACAGTATACACATAAGGGCAGACTAGATGGACCGTATGGTCTCCTTCTGCCGTCAACCTTCTATGTTCTATGTTCTATGTTCTCTTGCTTTCTCTTTCTTTCTCCTCCACACTCCCCCCTATCTTGCTTAAATTTGCACATTCTCTCCCTCTTTCTCTTGGCACATTCCTCCAATCTCCATCTCACATTCTATGTCATCCCCTCTTTTTTTTACTTTGTTTTTCACATTCCCTCCGTTGTCTCTCTTTTCACCTTCATTTCATATTACATTCCTTTTTCCTACTCTCCATCTCTGTCCCACATTTTCTCTTATTTCTCTCTTGTGTACCTCCAGTGTTTTTTCAGCATTTTGGTTTTCTTGTCCCACCTCCCCGTCTCCCTTTTTTCCGTGTTTCCTCTGTTGCTCCCTTTTCTGTGTATCTGGGGAGGGGCAGCATCTTGAAATCTTGCAAAGAGCGATACTGCCCCTAAGGCAAGCCCTAAACGTAAGTACCTGTACTGGAGGAGGAACTGGAGCTGTAAAGGGATCTCTCACCTAGAGACCCAACATGGTTGTTTTGTTGATCTCTGCTCATACCTAAATTTCACTTTCGCGTGTGCTGTTCCTTCATGCGAATAGAGATGTCACCCCTCACCCTCCAAGGCAATCGGTGGAGGGGAGAAAGATGCCGGCAATACAGCAAGAGCAGAGGTGACCGCATGCTTGGGGGGGGGGGGCATGAGGAACCCTCCCCTCCATGCATGCGATCGCCTTTGCATTGCTCCTGCGGTTTTCCCCGCATTTCTCTACCCTCCACGATCGCTTTGGAGGGGGTTGGGTGGGTTCCTTGTGTTACATGCATGCGATTACCACTATCACAGACATACCTGCTACCGTCATCCCCGCTGATCGCTGTGCATCTCTCCCCTCCATCAATTGCTATGTAAGGTTTAGAGCGAGTCTTTTTTTAATTTTCTCTTTTATTCATCCATCATCTAGTACCTACCTCAGAGCCACTGGCATAGTACAACAGATAACAGGCTCCTCCCTCTTCCTCACCCAGAGAGAGTGTCCTGGCATGGATGTCTCTCTGGCTCTACATCCGCCGTCGCGTGGCGTCGCATCTGCCCTCAATCACCTTCCTCTGGCTCCACATCCGCCCTCACTTACACTCCTCTTACTCTGCATCCGCTCTCCCATAGCACCGCATCTGCACTCACCTTCCTCTAGTGCGCATCTGCCCTCCCTCACCCTCCTCTGGCTCAACATCCACCCTCACTTACACTCCTCTTACTCTGCATCCGCTCTCCCGTAGCACCGCATCTGCACTCACCTTCCTCTAGTGTGCATCTGCCCTCCCTCACCCTCCTCTGGCTCCACATCCGCCCTCACTTACACTCCTCTTACTCTGCATCCGCTCTCCCGTAGCACCGCATCTGCACTCACCTTCCTCTAGTGCGCATCTGCCCTCCCTCACCCTCCTCTGGCTCCACATCCACCCTCACTTACCCTCCTCTTACTCTGCATCCGCTCTCCCGTAGCACAGCATCTGCACTCACCTTCCTCTAGTGCCGCATCTGCCCACACTCACCCTCCTCTGGCTCTGCATCCACCCTCCTGTGGCTCCACATCGACCCTCACTCATCCCCCTCTGCTTTTGCAATCCATCCTGGCACCACATCTGCCACCTCTGGCCATGCAACCCATCCTGATATTGCATCTGCCTCTCTCCACAGGCCTCCATCCTGACACCACAACTGCCCCCTCTGCTCATGCACCACATTCCGGCACCAGATCTACCTGTTTCCATTCCAGCACTGCATCTGCCTCTCTCTCTCCTCAGCCCACTCATCACAGCAACGCATCTGCCTCTTTCCCCATTCCTCATTCCAGCACTGCATCTGCCTCAGGGGTGGCCGCTTGGCATGGTAGCGATAAGGCGAGCCTAGTCAGGTGCCATGCTGTGGTAACTGAGGGTCCCATGACCAGAGAGAGCATATACATATTGTGTACATACCTGCCCACAGGCTCCTCCCGCAGCCTCTCTGTACATGGGCCTTACAGCTGCTGGGAGTTTCAACCATCCTTCTTAATTTTAATGTTCTGTTATTTTAACTTCCTTTAGGTGTGCGATTGCTCTAGAAGATCCTGAAAGCATCAAGCTTGCTGACCGACAACGTGGTGGACTCCAGCATGAAAGTCTCAAGTTTCTAGTTTTACAGCCCCTCATTTGGCCTTACCCTACCTCCCTCCTTCTCTCCTCCCCCTTTCCCCCTCCTCCCCCCATCCTTAATCCGCCGGATCGTCTGGGACCTCCTGCTGCTTTGGTATCGTATAAATACATCCACACATACACCTTTGAGGAATTGTTTACTTTTTTTTTTTTTTTTACACTTAGCTTATTAGGTCTTAGATTTAGTTACTGTAAAGTGTCCCCTAGTTTATCCCCTTTAGTGTAGTAATTTTGTAGTTTGTATTTGGTTTTAGCCTTTGTTTAGCATATTTCGGTATGGGTGGGAGAAGGTACACTGCACAGGAAGCAGCGACTTATATGATGGAGTCAGACTCGGAAGAGTTTAGTGATTCAGGCTCAGAATATTTGCCCTCAAATAGCGAGTCTGACAGTGTCTCCTCTACTGAGGAGGCATCCTAGAAGGGATGGTAGCGCACAAGTAGAGGCCACGCTGGAGGAGAGTGTAGGTCAGGTGGCGAATGCTGCAGCTGGTGATGAAGCGCCTGCGTGGAGGCCTCCTAATAATTATTCCCCCGAAATACCCCCTTTCGATTTGGTCCCCGGAGTCAACGACACAGCGAACTTCTGTCCTGTTGACTTTTTCAAATAGTTCGTAACAGAGGCTATCCTACAGGAAATGGTCTACCATACAAACTGCTATGCTGAGTGGGTCCTAGCACAAAATCCCCCACAAAGGCACGCCCGCGCTCATGCATGGCATCCTACAAACATAAGTGAGTTGAAAAAATGTTGGGGGCTCACTTTAGCCATGGGTATCTGCAAAAAATGTAGCATCGCCTCCTACTGGGATACCCAAACCCTTTTGGCAACCCCATTATTTCCGGCCATAATGACCAGAAACCGCTACCAAATTTTACTGCGGTTTCTACATTTTAATGAAAATGCCACTACAATTCCCTGCGGTGAGCCCGGTCACGACAGGCTTCACAAAGTACGTCCCCTGATCGATAGTCTGTCTACGCGGTTTGCGTAAGTGTACACCCCCCTAGAATCACTTCTGCTTTTTAAAGGGCGCATTGTATTTCGTCAGTATATCCCTAGTAAGCGTGCCCGCTATGGGATTAAATTTTACAAATGATGCGATAATGTGACCGGCTACACCAAATTATTCTGAATCTACAAAGGAAGGGACACGCATCTGGACCCCCCTGGTTGTCCCCTTGATTTGTTTGTCAGCGGCAAGATTGTATGGGAACTCATGACTCCTCTACTGGGGAAAGTTTACCACTTATATGTGGATAACTTTTATACCAGCATCCCCCTATTTTGAGCCCTATACACATTGGACACCCTGGCCTGTGGCACCATCAACTGTAATTGGAAAGGCTTGCCCAGATCAATGCTTCAAAAAAAACGAAATCATGGAGAGTCGTATGCTTTAAGAAGCGATGAGCTCCTGGCCGTGAAATACATGGACAGAAAAAATGTATTCATGCTGACAACAATCCACGATGAGTCAGTCATGAATGTACAACAACGCGGTCCCCGAACCCCTTCCCAAAAGCCACGTTGTATCAAGGATTATAATAAATTCATAGGTGGCGTCGATAAGACGGACCACATTTTAACATATTTCAATGCCACAAGATAATCTAGAGCCTGGTATAAAAAAGTTGCTATCCATTTGGCCCAAATGGCAACTTATAACGCCTATGTTGTCTTCAAGGCAGCAGTACCAGGCTCAAATTTGTGTTTTGTCAAATTCCAACAGCAGTTACTCCCTACTTTGATATTTGGGGATACCAAGTAGGCACCAGAGATGGCTGGTAAGGATGATGAGGTAAGGCTAGTTGGGAAGCACTTTATAAAGTGCATTCTCTCCATCAATATGAAATGTATCCCCAGAAGCCTTGTAGGGTATGTAGTAGGTGTGGCTTTAGGAGAGATGTGCGCTACTACTGCCCGACATGTCCCAGCCAACCTGGTTTGTGTTTAGAGGGTTGTTTTGAGGCATTCCATACACAACTGCATTATTGACTTTTGCATTGTTTTGGACTTTTCTGGACTTTTATTTTCAGCTTCAGACCTTCAACTTTTCAACTTTGTTCTGTGCCTCATCCTGGTTTGGAATAACCTACTCGGTGAAACCCCCCGATTTATAGTAACAGATTACCTCTCCGCGGCCCAACGGTGCATGTGTGGGCTCTCATCCGCTTGCCATGTCATTCAGCAAATGGCTCTATCTGCAATAGGAGTGCAAGCTGCCACATCCCTAGCAGCACGTGCGCTTCTGCCCCAAACCTATCTGAATAGCTGGGTTGGGAACACGCACACAACCACAAGATGCTGGGGATGTGCCCGCTCTTGCTCCCCGTTGCATATAGAGCCATGTGACAAGAACACGTCAAATGGCTACAATGAGACAAGAACATGCGCTGCTGGACCAGGAAGAAGTAAGCTGTTACTGCCAATCTGGGGGGGGGGGGGTTCACACAGCAGGCCATCCTAATTTGGGATGCCTTGGGGGAAGGCAATTGATCATCCCTGGAATCTTTTGGGTTCAGTTTTTTTTCCCGCTTTAATTTACCTTTTTTTTCTGTGGCCTGAAACACATAGTTAATAAGTAGGGTGTAGAAAGTGTATTTACTTGTCCTTTTTTCGGTACTTAAGGCAAAGCCAAAAACTGACAGAGTAAATGGTGAAGCTGGAGCCACTGGATACTTGTGAAGGATGATGAAAACATGGGCCCCTTTATTAGGATTTCGGTGTTTACAGACGTTCACAAGCTATCAGCACAAGGCTAATGCTCCCATTGCTAATCTAATGGCACCTCTTAGTACCATTATTGAGGATAAGTTTATTTTGCAGTTTATTATTTTTTTCCGATCTTTATTAAAGTGTTGTACTTTCTGTCTAGTGTTCTGTTTCCACAAAAGCATCCCTAGATCACAAAAGGTTTATTTTAGATATTAGACAGGCAAGGATTTTTTTTATTTAAAAAGAACTAAATTATTGAAGTAAAATTACCCTTATGCATATGTTTTACTTCAGGGTGTTTAGCAACTCTACCCATAAAGTAACTAAGCATGTTAGGTATTGTTATGTTCCAGGGAACTTGCTGTTTCTGATTTCATGAGTCTTTCTTGTTTGCATACTGATATATTAAGAAAATTGGCTTGTATGCTGCATTTAAATTATTTTTTTAGGGAAAAACTGTGCAATCAATGGTCACCTCAGGGGTTTTCATCCAGAAAATGTCTCCCGCAACAATAAACCCAGTACGCCTAGAAACCTTGAGGTGTGTACTTTCCAAAAATATATGGTTTGTGGGGGGTATTACAAATGTAAAGGGTTGTATTTCTTGAAAAACTGCAAGGTGCGTGCTTTGTCTGCGCAGCTGATTTTGCCACTGAAATAACTCTTACTTGCATGCTTTACTTTGGGGTGATTAGTAACTTTACGCTTCAAAGAACCTATGCATGTTGAGTATTGTTCTGTTCAAGGGACCTTGCGTTTTCTGATTTACTGTGTTATTTCTTACTTGCTTATTGTTTTTTTTAGGAAATTAGGGTTTTGATTCAGCTTTTTTCTTATTTTTTTAGGAAACAGAACATTTTTCAAGCAATTGAATCCAAACAACTGTGCCCACACCAAAATCCCTAGTACGGCTAGAAACCTTGAGGTGTGTACTTTCCAAAAACTGCAAGGCACAAATGGTATTTGCGTTTTATCTGAAAATCTGCTTTAGCGCTCTTTGCAGTTTGTGGTGTCTCCTGGATAGGAAAGGGTGTCTACCAACACATATGTGGTACCATTGTAACCGGAAGAAACGGGGCTTTCACACTCAATATAATTTTATTATTACTTTTTTTTTTTTTTGTACTACTTTCCCCCAAAACTATTAGGAATAGACTAAAAAAATGACAAACAAGACATTTCATGCTAAAGCCCAGACTCTGCTGAAAAAAACAGTATATAATTCCCAGGAAATACCTTCAAAAATCACAGTTAAACCTGTATAGCAGAAAATAGTGAAAAATGCTCTGGCAACAGAAGGTGACAAAATGGTGGGCTGGCACTTAAAGGGTTAAACCTGAATCTAGATT
The DNA here is from genome assembly GCA_027917425.1 of Gastrophryne carolinensis. Taxonomy (NCBI): domain Eukaryota; kingdom Metazoa; phylum Chordata; class Amphibia; order Anura; family Microhylidae; genus Gastrophryne; species Gastrophryne carolinensis. The sequence continues at coordinate 27,937,133 of CM051241.1, read as the reverse complement.
CTCCTGATTTTGGGTTTCCCTGTGTGAGACCCCGCCCCTTGTTCATTACTTTCCTAGAACTGGCGAATGCACTGTGGGATCGCCAGTTTGAGTTAACAGCCAAACTAGGGGGGTTCTTTCACAAACAGGGGCATCCCAAATTGAGATGCCCCTGCAAAGCGGACCAAAACTCAGGGTGGAATTGCTTGCATAGTGGTTATTCCAGCGATCCCAGGGGGTTTCACACAGTAGGGTATCACAGAATGGGATGCTTCAGGGAAATCAACTGGTGTTGGCGACTTAAAACAAAATAAAACCCAGCACTTCCTCCCCTGGAATCTAAATTGGGATGCTCCGTTTTGTGGAACCCCGCCATTCGAGGAGATGTGGGCGTCAGCATTCTGCTGCTGGTCAAGCGCCTTTGTACACCCCAAAGGCTGGCCCTGTCAGTGGGCCCCCCGGCAATTGCCTTGCCGGGTGCTGACGCCGTCCCTGTATGTGACCCCCCCTCTCCGATGGCCCTGAATTTCACTTACTTAACTACGGCTTCCACACCATGTTCTTGGGCTGCAGCCACATGCCTACCTGTAACTGAGGTGCATTCCCACATTTAGCTATTCAGATAGGCTAGGGGCAGAAGCACGGTACACACCACAGGGAGGCTAGGGATGTGGCTGCTCCAGTTCCTTTTTGCAGGGCTCTGTGCAATTTTAATATACACAAAATAAGGTGTAGATTGGACAAGAGCTCGCACATGTGTTGTATGACCAAAGAATGGTGCATTTTAACACAAACTGTGATACCCCCAACACAAGAACCAAAACCCAGAATAAAGACAAAAATATAAATATGTAATACCGCGCTGCACAAAAGATAACAAGCTTAACGTGTGTAAACGAGTCCTTCTTAATATGAACTAGTCAATACACAGAAAACAAATACCAGCTTTTACGAGCGCGGAGCATCCTAGTTAAAGTCGCTACAGTGGCGCAAAAGCGTTGGAGGAGCTTGGTTACATATTTTCTCATCACCTTTTGGATCTTTACCACTCATGGGTGTACTAGCAATTTCTAAAGATTGGGGGTAGGGATGAGCGAACCGGTTCGGACGAACCGGAATTCGCTCTGAATTTCAGGGAAAATTCGATTCGTCACGAACCCGAATTTTTTTTGGTTCATGCCGATCGAATTTTCCCTGAAAAAAAAAAAAAATGCCGGCATGGTGGGAGCGGACAGGCCGGCTACACTGTCAGCGGGCGGTGGAAGCCGGCCCGCTGACAGCGCATGGTCGGAGCGTGGAGGCCGGCGCCGCTCTCAGGCGCCCTCTGATGACGCGTCCTCTGATGACGCGTCCTCTGATGACAGCTGAGAGGCCGGCGCCGCTCTCAGCTGTCATCAGAGGACGCGTCATCAGAGGACGCGTCATCAGAGGACGCCTGAGAGCGGCGCCGGCCTCCACGCTTCGACCATGCATGTAAGTGTTTGCTTTTTAAAAAAATGCCGGCATGGTGGGAGCGGGCAGGCCGGCTGCGCTGTCAGCGGACCGGCTTCCGCCGCCCGCTGACAGCGTAGCCAGCCTGCCCGCTCCCACCATGGCGGCATTTTTGCTTAAAAAAAAAAAAATGCCGGCATGGTGGGAGCAGGCCGGCGGCGGCCCGCTGACAGACGTAGCCGGCCTGCCCGCTCCCACCATGCCGGCATTTTTTTTTCAGATGAGCGATTCGTGAAAGTTCGATTCGGGCGAACCCGAATTTCTTGGGGAAATTCGGCGAATCGCCCGAATCGAACTTTCAAGAAGTTCGCTCATCTCTAATTGGGGGGGATACCTGGCGGTGAGAGCTGTTGGAAAATCTTTGGCTGACATTTTACTCTATGTCTTGTTTATACTTGTGAGTGCAATACTTTATTTATTAAATGAATTTGGAGGTTTTAAAGGTTTTGCACTAGATTTGTTCCTTTTTTTCACATGGTTCACAAATTGTATGGCTTTGTGTGGAGAATTAGCAAGATTTATTATAAACCTGGTACTTATTGGAATCTGATATTATCTGGCACTCTGAGATTTGGATATTGGAACAATCAAATACTCAAAACCCAGGCCACTCAGGCCCTTAATCATATAACTTGTGGACAATAACAAAACGTTTATATAGGATATACAGGATATTTAGTCAGAAAAAAAAATTACCTGACTCATCAGAGTTGCTGCTTGCACTGCCGTAGGGCAGCTCACAGTCCGAAACCTTATTCAGCTAATAGGGCGCCAATTTGAATAGGCTATCTCCCCCTAGGTTAGCTCCTTGGGTGAGCTTTAAGGACATGATTGTTATTTTGTCATTTTCATAACTTTCCATTTGCATCAGCTATGCTTCAATATATATGAATAGTTTGTGGTGCTCAGGAATGTTTAATATGTTACTGCCAATTTTTTTACTTACATGCCTAATTTATTGGTTGTCTACTATTTTCACGTATTAATCAATATTTGCCTATGAGTCGCTCCTCGCTCCCCGTTGTGGCAGGATGGATGGCCAACTTTACTATCACTGGTCTTTTCCCCTGTTCTGCTTCCGCTCACGTCACGCACGCTCCATCCGGGTTTCGGACTGTGCGCTGGCCGGCGGCAGTGCAAGGGGCAAATCTGATGAGTCAGGTAATTTCTTTTTCTTACTAAATGTATATCCTATATAAATGTCTTGTTACTGTCCACAAGTTATATGAGCAGCCCGAAACGTGTTATGGGGTTACTGACAGGATATAGCGGCGTCTGGATCACTATGCTATTTTGCACAAATCTATCTTTTTTTCCACATTTGGCTTTTAATTTTGGACATTAAAAGTGATATTTTAACAAGAGTCTGGATAAGACACTGACTTGGATGCTATTGAAGAGGACTGCTTCGGATCTCCTTTTCCGTGCCTTATAGTGGATGTGGTAAGCTGGCTAGCGTTTGCATTTTTTCTGTGTATTGACAAAACCCAGAATAGTTAAAAGCCTGGGTTTTGGTCCACTTTAAACAAAACATTGTCATTTCTATCAGTTCAGAACAAAAGGCGTTTTTTTCTCCTCTGCTGACTGGGAGTTAGAAAATCCACTTTGAAAACCAACAGTCACTTCAATTGAAATACTATTCTTTCCGCCACTGGCGGGAAATGGAGATGAGTGTGGGGTTAAAGAGAAGAGTGTTCTTATTTGAAATATAATGTAAAGGATTTCTGTAAGTTGTGGGCTTTTGCTTATGAAAGAAAATGTTAAAGTGGGTCGTATTAGCGATATTAACTATAGACGTTTGTGGAATGGAAAATGTTGCAAGTAGCAGAATATGAAGCTCTGAGATGCAATTGGATCTCCTGGAATGAATAATTCTACTTCAAAGCAGCTTGGCTGTTTCCATATTTATAAATCCAACTTTTCAGAGCGGGTTTGGTGCTTCCTCTACAAGATAAAAATGCATAATGTATTGCACCTTCAAGGATGTGCCATGTGCTGATGGTCATTGTGCTGCTTTTTAAAAAGGACTCTGTATGTGACAGGAATTAGATCCCCCACAGTCACAGAAATGATCTAGACATAGTAATATTATTATCTAGGGTTTAGCCCAGAACGGCCAGATAATGATCTGGTCAGTTTGCAACAAAAAAAAATCCCACATTTTGGTCTAATTTGCCTCCTGCTTAAAAAATGCCCCCCCCCCCCTCCTTTTTTGCTAAAGTCTTCCTGAATTTATTGGAAGTGTCCTTATCTTGGATTCTTGGGGAAACAGAGAGGCTTACTTGGCTCATCATTATTAATTGTCCTGGGACCAATAGAAATGTTAAGCTTGGATAAGAACCTTTAAAGTGGATGTAAATCCCCATCTGCCATGCCCCCCCAACCTGGCACTCAGGAGGGTGGTGAGGTTACAATAAAAAAATGCCTTATTTTGACCAGTGAGGTCCAGGCGCTCCTGCACACCATGCACAGAGTGCTTTCCCTGACGGTCAGCCAATCAGTATGCTTTGGTTTATTCAGTTTTTGCTAGCCTATCTGAGTTCAGAGTAGGGACCAAGCAAAATAGAGCAAGCACGCCACTGATTGGACCCCCCCTCTTCCGTGTACCCTGCGTCAGACAGTCAGAAATGATGCACAGAGTGCCAGCAGATCCTGTCCCCAAACATTAACATACAGAACATCATATACAGGGGAGGGGGGCTTAGTGAGGGAATACAGGTCAGCAGCTGGGGAGGCATGTTAGATGAGGGTTTTTGCTAAGCAGCTGCAAAGGAGGGATAGGTGGGTTGACGGGTCAGCAGCTGAGGAGGAGGATCAGGTGAGGGTTTCAGGTTAGTGGGGAGGAGGGAAGTCAGGTGAGTGTTTTGGGGCGGAAGCTGGGGAGAGGGTTTAGATGAGTGGTTGGGGTCAGCAACTGGGGATGAGGTTAGATTAGAGTTTTGGGACAGCGTCTCGGGGGGGGGGGGGGGGATTAGGTGAGAGTTTTGGATCAGCATCTTGGAAGGGGGATCCGGAGTCGGGTGACAGGTCAGTAGACATCAAGGAAACAGGGGCCAGAATGTCTACCCAATGCCTTCACAGAGCCCACTTTGCTGCAAACAGGGACCCCACTAACATGGTTGATACCCTCAACAACTGCTGTGGTGGGGGCTCCTTTGGCCCTAGGCAATGCCCCCCCCCCCCCCACCACACATTCCAGCGTTGGCTAGCTGGTGGGTTTCATTGTCGTTTTTTGAATTTACTTTCTTTAAGCCAGCCCAAGGGACATTTACCCATAATATTTATTTTCCGGTTAGCATATAGGTAGGTAGACACTGCAGGGTGGGATGATAACGGGGGGGGGGGGGTCTTAGTTTAAGAAGTGGTTTGGGCCAAATTCTGCATGACTCAGCAATTTATCCTACCGAGACAGCTGTTTTATTCCAACGCCCCATTTGGGGAAGGGGGATCTTAGTTTAAGAAGTGGATAAGAAGAAAAAAGAAGGTTATGCTGGAAGTTTAGGGTTGAGAGAAATATAAGTTAGTGTGGGAATCCCTCGTCCAAATCCTGCCTAGCTGCCACAAACTCCCTGCCAGCTATTATGGAAATCCAATCAAATATTTGCCTTTGTGATAGTCTTATGCCCTTATTCATCAAGCGATAGCGCCAGGTAGTGTCTGACGAGCGCCAGGTAGCGGCAGCTAACGGCGACTACCGACTCAAGTACGCCCGCGGCGGTCACAATGACGCATTTATCAAGCAAAATGAGGCTAGCGCCGGCGAGAGCGACGGCTAGCGCGGCATTCATCATGAAGCCGCCTGGACCGAACAGCGCCGCTGCAAATTCCCTCACAGCGCCAGGTATGAGCTGTCGCTCCCTGGCGATGTCCAATGCATTTCAATGGAGCAAGCTATAATTAATCATAATTAATTGGTATTATTTTTTTAATTTTTTTTTTTAATGTCAAAAAATCGGAGAACACTTCTGCAATGTTAGGAATTATTTTTAAGTCAAAAAAAAAAAAAACAAAAAAAAAGTGCAGAATTGATCTAACAGGTCTGAGATTAATGTATTCATATAACAAAATGATTCTAAAAACATGTATAATGTTACATTAAAAAAATATGGTTGTTTAGGGGTTAAAAACTAGTTAATACAGATCGCCGCCAGCGCTCTGGGGTTTAAACAAGGAATGGACAGCGACAGCACATTCGGAGCGTGATTTTTTGATGAATATGAAGCTAGCCGTTCGCTCTGGCCATTCGTTGTCAGGCGCTCACATACAACGCTGGACCTGTGAAACAGCGACCCCCCAGCCCGTATTCAACATTACCGAACACCGACTGAGTCGCTGTCATCAAGCTAACGCCGGCCAAGCACAGCGAATACTGGCTGGCGCAGAAAAAATCACGCTACAGTCGCTCATCTGTCGCTACCTGGCGCTATTGATGAATCGGCCTCCCCATATAAAGCAAAAGAGGTGTTCTCCTAAAACAGAAAGAATTAGCACAGTACCTAATACATGGACCGATAGCATTACCCATCAATCCTTGCAGCAGGCAGAGCTATGCAAATCATCTCTTTATGTCTCTGAGCCATCCAAGACCCTTAGAAAGGCTAAGGGTGCAATGCCAAGGTTTAGCTCTACATTTACACAGCCAGACGAACTTTAGGCACAGCTTTTGAGCTTTAGGCTCTCAACAGCACTAGGGTGGATGATTCTGGTTGTGAGACTTGGTGATTACCAAAACAGAGTCACAAGCCAGTGAGCCTTTCTAAGGGCCTTGAAGACATAAAGAGATGGTTTGCATAGCTCTGCCTGTTGCAAGGATTGATGGGTAATGCTATCGGTCCTAGTGTTGGGTACTGTGCAAGCACCTCTTTTCCTTTACCTTTGAGTAGAGGATTTTTTGGTCTCTTTAGCCCCCCTATATTAACATGGGTCTCTCCACATATTGGCTTGTGACTCTGAGTCACAAGCTCATATTGGCTGTGCTGTGAGTCTTAATATAATCTGCACTGTTTTGTGGTACTTTTTGTGTGTACGTGGAAGATGGCAGTGCTTTATAAACAATACTACAAATACTATACTGTCCCATCTTTCTGTACTGGATATCAAACATCTAAGAAAGTTGAAGAAAATTCACAGCACCATCAGAATCTTGGACTTTATTCCCTTAGTCCATGCTCGATTGCATTAATGTCGTATCCAAGCATATTTGTTTAACCCATCAGTGACAAAGAGTTATTAACATTTACCCACAGAGCTCCCAGAGGTAAGCACTGGCATTCACTGCAGATAAGTCATTAATAATGGGATTCGCTAACCTTTGTAATGAATAATTTGTTTCTTGTATATGATTAATATGGAACTTTTGATAAAACTGCAGTAAAGGAAAAATCCAAGACATGAGTCGAACACATTTTACTAAATGTATTAGCTGATACATATATATACATATTAAAAAACAAAAAATTCCTTTGTTGTTGACGAGTTTGCCTTTGCAGATTTTTGTTGGATTATTTATTTCCCAGTTTCACCAGACAAAAACTGGACCAACCTTAATAATAAAGACAAATATCGTTCATATGTTTCTGAACCCAAAGTCATTGAATTCTTATATTTGCTTTTGAAAAGATCAACAAGCTGGTGTCTTCAAGAAAAGTGGTGAATTTCTACAGTACCTGTATATTTGCTTATGAAGCGCCCAGCAAAAGGATATCTCAAGAAAAAGCGGTGAAAGCCCAGAGCCAGCATCGTGATGTTGGAATTATAAGTACATCTTCAGTGAGATGACTTCCAGGAATAATAGTAAGTGTGTCAATGAAATCTATGTTGACGTCTTCCCATTATGTGTGGTCTACTGGCATTCAGCCAGCCACCTACCACCTTACTGTTATTATTAACGTTTATTTATAAAGCGCCATCATCTTCCATGTGCAAGGTGAAATTACAAACAGGGTAAAACAACTAACATATATGATATATATATATATATATATATATATATATATATATATATGATATTATATATGACAATATATGATAGAAAAGCACAAATACAGAGTCATACTGAAATACACTAGGAGAGATGGCCCTGCCCTTGCAAACTCCCAAAGGATAAGGGTAGAGATAAAAGGTAGGCCACAAGTAGTATATACTTCGTATGATGACAAGTCATCTGAAGTGGCTCGTCCCAATAGGTAGGTTTTGAGGGCTCTTAAAGACTTGAAGGCTTGGGGAGGGATGCATTGTATGCAAGAGGGCATTCCAAAGTAATGGGGTGGTGCATATTAAGTCCTGGACGTGGAAATGGAAGGAGGGGATTAGGGTTGAGGACTATGATTCCACATTAATAAGGAAGCACTGAGTAAAATGACATTGAAAAGACCTAGATATTTTAGTTAGCAATAAACTTAACTGTAGTGTTTAATGCCAGGCAGCAGCTGCCAAGGCAAACAGGTCAAAGTTTTTATTCAGCCTTACAAACTATATATTGTAGATTAGAGGAATACAATAGGCTCGATTCAGAGAGACAAAAAAAAACTTCAGTTTTCGTGCCGATCTGTTTTTTTTGTGAAATGTTTCCGTTCTCGTATGAGCGTGCGAGCGATTCTATGCATGCATTGAAAACCTTCTGTAAAGTTTCCGTCCATTCGTACGGCAGATTACGAATGCGAGGATGTCAGTTTCCATAGTGTCTTTTCCATTTCATTTTCACATGTTACAATGTAGGCTTTCGTTTTTGCCCTTTTCCCATCGTATCCTCCAACGAATCCTTTACGTTTCCAGTTCGATTCTGTTTCCCTTTTTCAATAAATATTCGTCCAGACGGAAATCCTTACTATCTTGCGTCCACGCACTACAAACTTAACTCATTAAAGTGCTCGCCTACATATTTGTCACCCTCACTTCTACTGCAAAGTTTAGCTAAACCACTTAGCACTATCCTCCATCTTTCCTTTTGGAACCTTAAAGCTCACCCAAACCACTTCTCGGTTAGGTTCTTCTTCCATTTTAGCCCCCTAAAACTTACCCAAATCACTTCTCGGTCATCTGAATATTCATCTTTAAATATTTCTGGGCCCATTAGTTTTGTGTTAATGTATTTTGTAAATGAAATGACAATGTAACATTTTTTTTTTATTCCATCAAAAAATATAAAATTTTTGAACACTTTGAAAATTTCAAATTTTTACAACTATAAAAAAAAAAATACATAGCAATGGCAGGCCACAGAACATTATTCTTCATCTGTGGTCCCCAATGAGTTGCGCAGCTCCTGCATCTCGCCCACCAACTGAAGGACCCTGACACTCAGTTGTGCCACTCTGGCACGTGTGGTCCCTGTTAAAAAAAGGTAAATTAAAATATTGGTATAACTTTGTTGGGGTCATACTGCAGTGCCCCCCCCCCCCCCCCGTATGGTCCAAACACCTAAATCTGGACTTCAAAAGCCAGAGGGCCCTCGCCACGGGCCGGGTTTTGCATAGTGCTCGATTAGAGAACCCCTGGCCCGCATTCTGCAGGCAAAGAACGGGCATCAGGAGCAAGGGCGAGTGGCACATCTTGCAGTTCCTGCAACCAAATATAAAATATTTACACAAAGCAAAGGTAACCAACTAAAACAATAACTCCTACAACAAATTAAGATTCAAGTTCAACAATCCAAAGATAATTCACAAAGGACATACGTCTAAAAAAATATAGCAATTATATGGATGTGTGGGAAAATAAATGTTTACATGCTAAGGACTAATTAAGGTCAGCATTAAAATGCATCTATAAGGCATACATGAAATGTATTGATGCAGGTATGCATTGCTAGACAATTTATGGCTTCGGCCATGCTGATACAAGCAATGCCTTTGTGCTAAAGGCGCGCAGACTCCTCCACATAGCCGCAAAACATGTTCAACAATAGCAATCCGAGCCCTGAAAGGTCCCGTAAGTGGATCGGAAATTAAACGGATTTATAGGGTGGTGATCCGTCGGAAATCAGCTCTCTGAATCAGACAGAAACCATCCCAACAACGGAAGTTATCTGAACGAACTGAAAATTTCCGATTTTGTTTGGAAAATGATCCGAACTAACGGAAATGTTCCGATTTGCTTCTGTTCAGCGAAAGCGCATTCCCGAATGTTCGTACGAATGAAAAATGGACGAAAAAAATCAAAAAAATGACAAACACCCAGCCAAACTTTCACAGACAGCTACGGAAGTCCGGACGAATGTGTCTCTGAATCGAGGCTAATGTTACACTGTATTGTCCTTGAAACAGTGAATACAAAAACAACACACACACACTGGTTAACGCTATAATGCACAGTTTACTCTGTACCTTCTGCAGATGGATAAATTATCAATGGCTTTTAATGGACATTCAGTAGACAGAATAAAATAAAACATGGCAACTGCAAATCTATCAACATGTTTCAAAATGTCAAACCAGTTTAACTAGTGGCTATTTTTTCAAGCTATTATGTAAAATGAGCATAAAATACACAGTATGTAACAATAATAATATTAAAAATAGAAGAGTGTTCGCACAAATAAAATAAACTGCATATGCAGAATTATAAAATAGTTCGCTACATTGGCTACATAATATTTTTTGGACATTTGAACATTTTTTAAATTAAAACTACAGTGGCCTTTTATATGGTGATATAAGTGATATGCCAAATGAGTCCTGGCTCCTCTTAAGCCGACCTGGAATTTATTCATTTTCTTTGTTTTTTTTTTTTTCATTGTGACTAATGTACAGTTAAATGTCCAAGGAAAAAAAAATGTATGCCGTCTAAGGAATCTTCCTGGTATTTTTAATGGTTTAAATAATAAGCAATCAATGCAGAGCTTTGAAGGGGGCTTCAAAACAGGAGAACCTATCAAGTGCCAATATGGACCTTTTGAAAATTAAAAAAATAAACCCACCTTTGACATAAAAGAGTGTTTACTGCTTCACTTTACTCAAATGAACATTGCTTTCATGATTTCTGATGGCAGAATTTGGTTGACAACAGAACATTCAGTGCTGTTAGGCTGATGAGTGGGGTGAGCAAGGCAGACTCCTGTACAGCTGGTGGGATCATTGATGGTAGGGGATGGAATCTTGTGTGTTATCATTTTCTGAAAATAAAAGCGAATCCAGGTCCACCCTTGACCTGGACCTAGAGTTTATCTATGAAAACCATTTGAAACCAACCAGAACTTTATGCTGATGCACTGGGTGAGCGCTGGCATCGGGAGCGTCCCAGCTTCCCAGCCGTGTCAGTGTGCCTTGGCAACGGAGCATGTTTTAGCTGCAGGGATGCGGGGGATGTGGCCAACACCTATCGTGGCTAGGGAAAGGTAGGTGATTGTGGGCCTGCGTGGGGAGTTCACCCAGTGGGTCATCCCGATTTGGCACTTAGTCAGCCGTCTTTTGAATCTTCTAGCCTTCAGGGTCGGCCCTGGCCAGTGGTCAGTCCCCTTTAAGACCAAACTTTGTCTTCACTGGAGCCCCAGGAGGACAGAAAGGGATGGTCCAGGTTCTGCAACTAGGGAATGTGACACAAAACTGCAAGGCATAGACTACAATGTCCAGGAGGGGAAAGATACAAGTTCACAAGCTAATACAGGCAGGCAAAAGGTTGGTGCAGGCAGCTTAGATTCATTCAGGTGAGCAGGCCAAGGTCAAACAAATGTAAGTCCTTAAACTGGAATAATAACCAAAAATAAACGTTTGTGCATCTGGATAGCGCACTCATGCTATTGATGCAACCTTTTTAATAAACACAGTAATGAGCCTTTTGAAAGCAGTGCAAAATCATAAGTTATATTTAAATACCTTAAGGAATCAAAGGAAATCTGCTTACTTTGCTTCAGTTTCTATGCAGTAGCTGAGCTGGGAAGGGAGTATCATGGCACAGATTTATGTGTCTTCAGCATGCTCTGCTGTGGTCAGTGGAACTACTGTGGCTTGCCAGGCTAATTTGTGCTGAAAGCTCCAAAAGACAGAGTAGCTGTTAGACCAATTTTTTGTGTGGTCCTAGATGAATGAAATTAAAAGGTGGGGCCAACGTTTCAACCCCGCTGTGGCTTCTGCAGGTGCTTCAGAAAACAGATAGTGCTGCTTGCTGCCTGACTATTGCCATGTTGTTTACAGTAATAGCATGGTCAAGCAACCAAAGGTCATAATTAAAGATGGGCAAAGCAATTCTGATGAATTGGAATTTGCTTCAGCGTTTCAGGAAAAAATTGATTTGGCCGGAAGCCGATTTTTAAATTTGTTACTGAAATAGTTAAAAAAAAAAAAAAAAAAAAAAAACTACATTAATACCCAGAGGTGTAAGCTGCAAATGGAACTACAACTGTTCAGCCAAGGAGCATGTCCTACAGTAGATTCAGTAGCACAGTCTTCCCACTAATATTAGCAAAGTGGGACATTTTTGGGGGCGACAGTGGGTCAAAATCCCCTCAAGTGGGACTGTCACATTAAAAGCAGGATATCTGATCAGTTTAGTCTTGACTAGGAGGGTAGAATGTGGCCAGGTAAAGGGGTGCTGTGAGGAAGACTTGGGAAGAATAATTTGGATGGGATTTAATAAGCAGCAGCCCAACTGGTCTCTCTATAGCCAGTCAGCCGCTGTGGTCTCTCTATGACCAGGTAGGTTGGGGTTGGTCCCTCTTAGGGTGGTGTCCCCGGGGTCTTATAGTGTTGCCCTGTGTGACATCCTCTGAAGGGGTGCCAAGTGCGCCTTGTTGTTTCCCTTTAAAAGATCTATTTTTTGTGTGCAAATTCAAGTTTATTTTCAACATTTTTATAGACAATACAATATATAAACATATATAAACGGACAAGATCCCTAGATGATCCACCCCCCTGTTCCATTCTGAGGGAACCGGATAAGCCTGAGCAAGCGGACCCCATAAGGTACTAAAAGCTAATATACGAAATATCATATACAACATGAATATCAAGCACTGACCCAAACAAATTCCCTCACAGAACATCCCCCCCATAGCAGCGCACAAGTGAGGACAGCGGGAGGCAGCTTTCCCTAATTGTTCACAGTGAGTAATCAAATGACTATTATATTATATCAATATATATCACTCTGTTGGGCATACATCATTCATCCCTTTAAAATCCTCATGCAGACCTAAAACGCACTGAAGAAGCCACCAGAGCGAAACGCGTATGCAAACCTACCTCACTTGCTACAAACGAGGGATCATATGCAAACCTACCTCACTTGCTACAAACGAGGTATCACAAGCCCAGTACACTTGCTACAAACTGAAAAATAACCTCACTTGCTACAAACAAGAGACTTGGCAACAGAAAAAACCCCAACCTGAATTAAGGGCAATTGGTGAAAAGAAACCATTAGATTGTATATAGTGTATATATCCACATTACTGTTTGTTCATATATTGTTTATATATTGTATTGTCTATAAAAATGTTGAAAATAAACTTGAATTTGCACACAAAAAAATAGATCTTTTAAAGGGAAACAACAAGGCGCACTTGGCACCCCTCCAGAGGATGTCACACGGGGCAACACTATAAGACCCCGGGGAGACCACCCTAAGAGGGACCAACCCCAACCTACCTCAGACTTTTTTCTGATCATTGAATCAGAAGCGCCTTGCCCAAAACAACTCCCCTTTTCCCAGACTACCCCCTTTTTCTCCCCCCCCCCACACAACTCTCTATGAACAGTCAGCCCTTGTGGCCCACTGTGCAAAAGCAAATTGTTAATCTATGTCTGATCTTGCATTTCCAATGAATAAATAAGCAAGCAATCAGGCAGTACAATGTAACCAAACAATGCAGATACTTCCATATTTGTATTCTTGAGTCCTGAGTCTCAAACCACACCGCCTGTAATCCTCTGGGATTATAGTATAGAAATTCAGAGTTCAGATTTGCAATTGACATTGCGGTAATGAATGTGTGAGACCATTTTCATCCCGCTGCGAGACAGACACATACACTTGACTTTCTTTATAAAGTAAAAGCGAAATCTAACTTCAGAATAAATTCCCTGTCACCGCGTGAAGACGTGAAAACACAATTTGAGAAAAGAATGGCTCTTTTGTCATAAATGAGTCACATCACAGGAAAAAAATGAGAGACAAGAACGTGTTTTTATTCCTCGCGGCTGATGGGCCGCCACTGAAAATTTGTTTTTTTTTCTATAAATTGAACACAATTTGCTGATTCTCCCATTCTGTCTTACACAGCTTTGTAGAAGATGAAATTATTTATTACGCCTTTTCTCGCTGATTTCTATCATTAAAGGCATAGCGCACAACTTTGGAGAATATTTTGCCTTTGGATTGTCTGGGAAGTCAATTAACTTTCAATTTTTGAAAAAGTCATTCTTTTGTCTTTGCAATATGGCAGACAACAAAATATTGGCAATTGCAAGGAACATTAAGGGGATTTAATTTAAACTTTTTTTCTTTAACATTTTAAATGTGACATTTTTTTCTTTTTATTCTTTGCTTTGCTATTCTGATTTAACAGCCACTTGGCGGAGATGTGTTGGCGTTACAGAGGCCAACATTTTGACTTTTCTGGGGTCAAAGAGACAAGGCAAATGCATGCAAAGGTACAGTAGATTGTAGAGCACATGATGATTTTTATTGAATGCAGACTATTATCCCATGCCTCTCTCACCTCAATTTGGTTGGGATTTAAAGTAGACCAAAAATCAAAAATAACTTATGTCTCTTTTAACTCTGTCCCCTGGGGCACACATGTTTGCAGTTATTACCTGTCACCCATTAGAAGCTGATCTGCTGGGTAAAAGTAAATATCTGTCTAATGCAATGCTTAATGATGGTGTGAGGGAGTAGGTTAGGTTAGTTCCCTAGTGTCCCTGTGAACCAGGGCCAACATAATTGCAAGATAGAAAGAGTAGGTCCTCTTAAATAGTCCAAATCTTCATGTTGCCAACTTATCTTGGTGTTAACAGTCCATGTCCAGTCACATCATGCCACTGTCTGCCTCTGTCTGCTGTGATACATGGTCCCATTCTTGCTACATTAGAACTTCCAAAAAAGCACTTCAGAATGTGTGAACTATGTAACGAGACTGTACACATGAGAAAACGCTAGTGTTGTATAAAAGACAAACAGTTTGGGACATGTAAATGACACTTAGACCTGAAGGTAGGGATCTGAAATAAACCTGGTCACCCCAGGAAAGGGGGAATCACATCTGAGATGAATTCTGTGCACCGGCTCAAGTCAGGCACTGGAGACTGCTAACCAGAACTTATTTCTCTGGCCTACTTGAATCAAAACTTATAGAGTAGGGCAGATGCTCACCGAAGGTGGAGATCTGTCCTATCTATACGGTGACCCACCTCTAACGTGAATTATTGTTACCGGAGGGGGTCTGGAGATCACTGGTCCATCCACATTGCATTGTCAAACATTTTCTAAGGATTAGGCCCAATCCCAGTACCTACATAGGACCCAGTGCTCCCACCACACCAAAGGGTTGATTTAAAACATGCTTTTATTGAAAAACATTTTTTAAAACAAAGATCCTTGTGGATCAGTGAATATTATAATGGTTCTTACAATCATTTGTAGCACATACAATTTACATCGAGTAAACCAATGTTGATAAAATCAAAGGATGCACTCAGAATGCCCTTAGGCAGCAATTATATGACACAGCTAGATTCTCTTACTGGTATGGTGATCAGTAAGGACAAACATGTTTCGCCAAAAGGCTTCTTTAGTGCCCTATTAAAAATATCAAAAAATACTTTCAATGTGGTATCCTCTTACTATATGGACAAGTGTGTCACAGTAGCATCTATCACATGCATCTGTCACTTACAGTTATATTACATTTCATAGTGAGCATTTGCCATAGGACCATACCTCTATTGGCATAATACAGTTAGTCTATCCATCACAATGTATGTACACCTATTATATCTATTTGTGGGTATTGGTTTTTAGAGAAATATCAATAGAAGGCCCACCTGATTTTCAGCAGTGCGGGTCCTGTTTTTTTTTATGATCTTGGGAGAAGTGGAAGACCTGCCCCGTTGTGCTTGCCATATGTGGGTACAAGACCTTGGGTGATTCTATTAATTGACCCTTGAAAGAGAGTATAATGATAAGTAAATATGTAGATATATATTTGGGGGGTGGGGAATTCATGATCCTGCCCCCTTATATTGCCCCTATCATAGGGAGCCATGGTTGTATCCTTTATCTTGTCATTGAGACTGTGCTTCAGACATATCCAAATAGGTGTGTATATTAGTCTCTGCGTAATACTCCAATTGTGGTTTAACACTGTAGTGTTAAAATTAGTCTTTCTGGCTTCTGAAAAAATTATACAGTCATGTATCGGTATCAAGTATATGATTCACGACGATTAATAGAAGCCTACCTTAAATATGTGTGTATTACCTTTGGGATTATGTTGTTGCCCCAGGTCCGCAACGATGTCGACATGCAGTGCACCCTATGTACGTCTCGTGATCAGGTTTTCAGCTGGTCAAAAAAATCGTCCTCTTAAGGCTGAAACAGTGTGCCTCCGATGCACGTGTATGCGCGCCGTCCTCTCACCACCTATGTCTGCCTGGCGCCGCCATTTTGGTGTAGACCGGCAGTGCTGGCATGGAACTTTTGTGCTGGAAATGCATTTTATTAATCAAGCATAATGTTTTTATTATCTATTGTGCTTCCTGCTTGTTAGCCTTTTAAGAATCTGGCTGTATCAGACAAAAAAAGACATCTGAGCTGAAGACATATCTGTACGCAAACTGCTGATGAGGAACACATCAAAGTGCTCCCCAACTCTTGTAGTAACCTATTGATCATTGTTGATGAGGTCTCATTAATACCCTAGTCCCAGAACTTTGAAACAACGATGTTGTGAACCCACGCAGCTTATATTAATGCGCCATGATATCCTTTTCTCACTCATTAATATTAAGATATTACTCATTAATATCATTAATGGTAATTACTGGTCATCTTGCCAGCCTTCACGACCATCAGAATTATGATATTATTATCATCATGACCACCAATCACCATTAATATGTTGCCAATTTCATCAGAAATGTCCCCTCATGCTTGCTGTGGGTATAGTGCTTTTACTGACTTTAGATAGACCTTTGAAATGTCCTTATAATATGGATCAAAGGTAAGGGGCGAAACTTGTAGTTTCGTTTAACCCCAGAAATTTGTGAGCCTTAAGGCGAAAAATCCAGCGCGTTTCCAGTTTTAATGTGCCCCGTGGCGATGGGTGTATCCTGTCCAGGCCCTGGATCTTTAAAGTGTAAAAAAATGACGTCCTATCGGTGTCTTGATGTTACCCACTTTTATGCTGTAATGATGTTCGTAGACCCGTTTTTTTAGTGGGTGGTTGGTGTTGCCAACATAAAACCTGCCACACCCACATGTCAATAAATATATGATGTGACTGGTTTTACAGTTTATGAAATGTTTGTTTTTGTGTTTGTCTTTCTGATTCAATGTAATTTCAGTCGCGGGAAGGATGTATTTGCACATACTACAGTCCCCACACCTATATGTGCCCCAGGTTTTACAACATTTAACCTTTTGGTGTTCCGAGAAATGACTGTGCACTAATCTATCCCTTAGGTTATTTGGGCGTCTAAAAATTTATTTGGTTGTGTGCGCAGAAACATTTTCAGATAAGGATAATTCAACAAGATGGGCCAGTTAGATTGGAGGATATTCCGTATGGATACATGTGCGTCTGTATATGTTAGTACTAGCGCTGGGCTCATATCTTTTTTTGCCGTTCTGGGTTTATACAATAGTTTTTGTCTATTTGAATTTCTGGCTTTCTTATAAGCGGCTTTGAGAATGGGCCTGCTGTACCCTCTTGTCTGCAGTCATGCTCAGATCCTTGTGGCTTTGGACCTGAACGTTTCTATTGTAGAACAGTTTCGGCGTGCGCGTAAAAATTCCCGATAGGGGATACTGCGCAAAAGATGGGTAGGTTGGGAACTAGTTGCCCGCAACTTAGTATTTGCCGAAGTGTCCTTTTGATACAGGATGGTTCCTATCTGTCCTTCTTGATCTTTCTGTATTTCAAGATCTAGGAATGTGCCCTTATGTTGGTCAAAATGGCATGTGAATTTAAGATTAAGTTCATTGTTATTCAAGGTCCGAACAAACTCCGTCAGTTCCTCCCTCGGCCCCTCCCAGATGACCAAGATGTCATCAATGTACCTGTGCCAGGCCGAGACATGGCACAGGTACTTGGTCATCTCGTCCTCAGCCCACAGACCCCTCTCCCACCAACCCAGGTACAGGTTAGCAAATGATGGGGCACACATTGTCCCCATCGCTGTTCCCTGCACCTGGTGGTACAGTTGGCCATTGAAGAGAAAGAGATTGTGGGTTAGAACGAAATTGAGGAGCCGAAGGAGGAACAGGTTGTGGTTATGTTCGGACACATCCAATTCATTGAGGAATGTTTCAACAGCTTTTAGTCCTTTCATATGAGGGATGCTTGAATAGAGGGCCTCTACATCCAGAGTAACCAGGAACGCACCGGGATCCACCCATAATCCGTCAAGGACACGTAAGATGTGGCCTGTGTCCTTGACATAGGAGGGGAGGCTCATGACCAGGGGCTGCAGATGTTGGTCCACATATTTGCTGGCATTCTCTGTGAGTGCCCCCATACCCGACACAATGGGATGCCCTGGTGGCGACACCATTGATTTGTGCACCTTCGGGAGGGCATAAAAGGTTGGAATTGTTGGGTTGGGGACTCCAGGAATCCAGCAATATGGGCATCTATAACTCCCTGGTCATGAGCCTCTCTGATCATGTCGTGGTATTCCCGGGCATCCCTGCCACGATCTCTACCGACTGTCAGTGACAGCAGTGATCAGCGACATCGGACATTAGATCGGAGGTAAGTAAGGAATAAAAATGTTTTCAATAAATGACCTTTTGCTCTGCTGTGTGTGATGTGTTTTTATTTTTTACATTTAACTTTTTGTGAACTGGTAAGGGACCCATGATACCTCTATACCAGTTCACAATGCTTGGGGGGCTGCCAAATAGCCTGCTGCAAGCAGGTGATTTGCCATTAACCACAGGCCCTCATCAACTACATGGAAGGCTTAACCCCACACCATTTTTTTTCATTTTCAGGGTTTTTAACCCTTAAACATGAAAAAAGCCCCCCAAGAGGTGTCATTTTTTTTTAAATTAACCCTTGATGTCCTGTCACTCAGCCGGTATAAAAGGCTTCTAGCAGCAAGAGCGAGAGCTGAAGCCACAGTGATCAGCATGGGGCACAGTGATCATGGATGGATCAGAGGGAAGCATTAAAAAATAAATAATTGTAAAGGAATTGATCTTTTACACACAATATGATTTTCTTAAAAATTTGGATTAAAAAAACAAATATACATAATTTTTGTTTTGTTTTTTACATAAAATTAAGCACAGAAAAAATTACAAGCAAGACATTTCATGTTGAAGCGCAAACTCTTTAAAGAGGAACATTGGGTGGATTTTGCAGTCAACTAAACCTGCCCAATCATCTCCTGTCTGTCCCCCCTTCCCATCTGGTTTACATATTGGGTTATATGCGCTCACCTTGCTGAGCACAGCAAGCCCGCCAGCCCATCATAATCTGGGCATCTTCCGATAGGCAGCTCCATCTTGCCCTTTTCCTCCTCCCAGCAAACACTGCACTCATGAAAGATCACATACATGCACAGTGTGTATTCTATACGCTGCAATAGGAGGAGACGGAAACACCACAAGATTTGTGCTGGAAGATCTGCCAGCTTAAAATGCTTGGAGACCTGAGCAGTTCAACTGTACGACTAAAGCCTGATTCAGCCAGTGAGGAGGGGGGATAAAAAAACAACATACTGTCACCAATTCACAGATTGTCAACATTCAAAAGGTATGTAGTGCCCTGTGGAGGGGCTAAATTGCCATAGTTTATTGTAGGTGTGTTGTTCCTCTTAGAAAAAAAACGATATCATTTTTCTGAAAATTCATACAAAAATCACAATTAAAGTGCAAAATGGTGAAAATGTCCTGTCAACTTAGGGTGACAAAATCTCAATTAGGCAAAAAATGGGGTTAAAGGTAGCTATGTATGTTGTGTAGTGTTTTATTCGGGGGACCTTGCACTTTCCGATTTTGCTTGTTATTTCTTGTTTGCATATTGATACTTTAGGAATATGTGGTTTCTATTCTGCTTTTTATATCCTGTGCAACCAAATGATTCATTGAGAGATTATGTCCAAAGAGATGCGCTCACTACAACAAGCTTGGTACACCTCGAAAGCTTAAGGTGTGTATTTTCAGGTAATATAAGGTTTGTGGGGAGTATTTCAAATGTAAAGGTTTGTACTGGTTAAAAAAGCACAAGGTACACACTTTGTCTGCAGAGCTGAAAATTGTAAGTAAAATTAACCTTACCTGCATGCTTTACTTTGGGGTGTTTGGCAACCCTAGCCTTAAAAGTATCTATGCATGTTGAGTATTGCTTTGTTCAGAGGACATTGCTTTTTCAGATTTAACTTGGTTTCTCTTGTTTGCATATTGATTTTTTTTTTATTTGATTGATGTTTTGGTTCTTTTTTTTATTATTTCTTTTAGGGGAAACCCTGTGCAACCAAAGAATTTATTGAGGAATTACTTTCAGAAAACTGTGCTCACAACAACATGCCTGGTACGCCTAGAAAGCCTGAAGTTTGTTCTTCAATATAATATATAAAGTTTGTGTGGGGGAATTCAAATATAAAGGGTTGTTTTTCTTTTAAAAAAATGCACGTGCTTATAAGAGTAGAATTTTTTTTGAAAATCTACTGAAGCTCTCATTTCAGTTTGGGGTGTCTTCTGGGCAGGAAAGGGTGTCTACACATATGTAACCAAGGTGAATGAAGCTTTTATATGCAATATGATTTTTTAATTTTTTTTTGCAATATGTTTATTCAGATTTTCATAGTTAACAATGAACATCAAGACATAGCGGGGTAACAATGACAACAAAGATAAACAAGATAGACATGTTGGTCTCCAGGTTCAACTAATACAATCCAAATAACATGTTCAAGTTGGCATTCACATCCACCCGCCATGAGACCATTATGTCCCCCATGGTAACATTGGATGACACCTCCCACACTAAAAAAACTCTTAGCTTGCATACCTAGAGCGAAGGAGTAATTATCAAAAAGCGGGGTCAAGGGGCCAGGTCTATGGACTACCTCACTTCATCTAGTCATTTTGTCCCATACCCGCAGGAATTGCCCTGCCAGAAATGGAAGGGAGTCTCTCTCCCGCTTGGGGAGAGGGCCTCCCCATGACAAAGAAGTTGGATTAATAGAAGACAATGCCCACTCCTGTTCTACCCATTGTTTCTCTTTCCCCTTCTGGGCCCAGTCAAGAATGCGGAGAAATATAACAGTTGCATGATATGTTCTCATGTCGGGAGCCCGGCCCCCCCATTCGGCAATTCCCCAATTGCATATCAGACAGTAATTTTTTCAGCCTGTTTCGTTAACTCAGGGACACTGCCGACCTGCCCAAGGAGGTATCTATCTCAAGCTGCATAGGAATGTTAAAGTCACCTCCCACCAGCAGAGTGCCCTCCGAAAACTCCTCCAACAACCTAAGAACTCTTACACAAAAGTCAACCTGGTCAGCATTAGGAGCATAGATATTCGCTATAGTGTATACTTTCGTATAGAGTTCCACCTTAAGGAATATGAATCGCCCATTGGGATCAACTTTGAAGTCCACAACCTTATGTGGAAGAGACTTATGGATGGCAATCGAAACCCCTGCTGCCTTAATGTTGGGATTAGGTGCATGGTGCCAGGCACGGTAGTATCTATTTCCAATACTCGGCCCATGTCCCTCCTTAAAATGCGTCTCCTGGAGAAGCAGAATGGCAACCCTGTGCTTATGCATGTCATACAAAACTTGTGACCTTTTCTCAGGGACATTCAGCCCCTTAATGTTAACGGAGCTAATTATTAACTCCGCAAGCTCCTGAGGGGTACGGAAGCCAGACTGGGGGTGGGGGGTTGGAAAAAAAAAGGAGGGGCTGAGAAAGTAAGGGATTAATAAAGAGAGGGGGAAAGAATGATAGAACAAATACTATTAAGAAAACAAACGGATACTAATGCTAGCGTTAACGCTCACTAGGTTCTCTTATATGAGACAAGCGATCTGGCCTACTGGGGGGAAGTGGAAAGCCATAACCACAAGCAAGGAGCTGCATCTACCTTATACGTATGCTATGAGACCAGGCCGCCCCCCAGCCCACCCCAAGAGCAATGACCACAGGGGCCAGAGCAGGCCACACCGCTGGCAGGCCAGCGAATTACACTCATACCAGCCCATGCACCGGTGCCCCCCCCCCCCCCCCCAGCACGCCTGCGCCCGAAGCCCCAACACCTCCGTCACCAGTTGTCAGGGAATGGATATCCATCCACAATCGAGGCACTACACAACCGCAGCTCAGTACGGAGGGCCGGACTCCAAAAAAACGCATCCCGTAGATCAAGTCCTGGGTATGGGGGGGTACAGGGCCTCGGGGAAGACCAAGGAAGAGAAAGCAAAAACAGCTCATAAAGTAGGCCCAAGATGATGAACAAGGGGGGGGGGGACCAGGCCCAAAGAGCCATCTTCTGTATATCCACATCTGGAACCAGTCCTGGGGGAAAAAAAAAAGTCAGGACGTTTGGGCACCAATGATATCTTCATCCTGACTAAACAGCTTGTCAGCGTCCACCGCCCCTTATTCTATTCCTCTGCAGCCTTGGTTCCCCAGGGAGCGGATGCCGGCCCGGCACTCCAGGGTCTCCAAGGGTGGGCGACAGCCAGTCCTCCACCTGTCTACTCGGAATCTCCAAAAAGCTGAAGAGATCTGGAAGTTGCGAGTGCGATCCTCAGAACAAATGACAACAACAGAACTTTGTGACAACAAGATGGAACGGGTGGCCCCACCTGTACGTTGCTCCGACCGATTTGATAGATTCCAATAACGGTCTCATGACTCGATGCATTTGAAGAGTGCGTCTGGCGAGATCAGGAAGCAGGATGATCTGGGATCCATTGTAGGGAATGGGGCCCCTGTCCCAGGCTTTTCTCATAATGTCGTCTTTGACTTTATAAAAGTGCACACGACATACTATGTCTCTTGGTCTGTCAGGATCTGTGGAGCGAGGGCCAGGAGTCCTATGGGCTCTGTCGATCTCAATATGTTCTCCAGGGGGCCTGTCCAAGACCGCATTAAATATCCTGACGACCACTTCATTGAGGTTACTATTCTCTGGGGCGTCAGGTAGACCGCATATCAGCATATTGTTCCTGTGGCTCCTGTTCTCCAGATCATCAAGGTGCAATAGAGAACGAATTATGTGTTGGCCGGAGTCCACTTGGGTCTGCTGCATCGCTGCTTGTGCCCGTTCCAATGCCCCCAGTCGTTGGTCCATTTCGACCTGTTGTTGTTCAAGAGTGTTCACTCTTCCGGAGACCTCAGAGACCAATCTTGTCATCTCCTCTAGTTCTCTTCTCAGGAGAGATTCCATCCTGGTAGTATAATTCCTCCTGGACGGTAAGAATTTCAGTAATATATCGAGATTATATTGCTCCTGCGGTAGGGATCCGCAATTTGTTAGATTTGGGGAGGCCGCTGAGACCTGGGACCAGGTAGGTGACTGCGGCTGGATCGGGCTGACCGGCCCCTCCGAGAACATTGGTTGGGACAGGTGGATGCAGTCTCCGGCCCTCTGGCGAACCTGAGAGGTGACACCCGGAGCAAGCTGGTAGTGGAATTGGGCTCCTCTCCTGTGGTGCACCCCGAGCTCTGCATCCCTCCCCGTGGGTCTGAGGGTCGACGTCCTGTCTCCCACTGCCAGAATACTCACTCACTCACAGGGGTATGACTGCTGCAGGACATTTTCCTTCTGTGACTGTCTTCTCTAGAATGATCTACAATGAACAGGTCTCTATCACGAGGAGGTGGGTGAATGTCAGCCGTTGCCACCAATTTATTGGGAGCACTCCTTTTCTTTCCAGTCCCGTTCTGTTGTGACTGGGGCTGAGACTGACCCCTGGGTGCAGGGGGCTCTGTCCGGGACTGTTTGGCCAAGGGAGTGAGTCTCCTCTGCATGTGGGTGTTCCCAGTGCCCCATCTCCCGCTGGTGTCTCAGGGGTCTCGCCTCCCAGGTGCCTCCTTGTTCAACACCCTCCCGCAGACTCCAATCTGCTGCCTCTCCCCAATTCTGGATGGCCAGTCCAACTCCCACCATCGGCCACACCACTTCTGGCGGCTGCGGGAGCCAAGGCTCCTCTCCTGCCGTCATTGCACCCAGCTGATCTAGCGAGGGGGATATCTCCTCCACCCTGCTCTGCGGCTCCCCGCCGGGCTTCCCTCCTCAGTGCCTCCGCCGTGGGGGTCAGCGGCGCACGTGCTCTGGAGCGCTCCCCGCCTCACCTCAGGTCCGGGGGGGGGGTGGCCGATCGCCGATATCCCCCCTCGAGCTGGGTGAAGGACCCCTCAGCTCCCCTGCTCCCCGCTCATCCTTCCTCTCCACCGCTGCCGCTCACTGGTGACTGCTTCACCTTCAGGAATCTGCTAATCTTGCCAGCCTTTGCATTCCCAGGGGACATCTTGCCTTTCCTGCGCCTGGACATCCTATTCCTGAATGGATCGCAGGTAGGAATCTCCATTTCCCTATCTCTTCCGCAGAGCTCCTTGTAGATGCGCCCTTATGCCGCCATAGCTAAGCCACACCCATCATGCAATATAATTTTTTTGAAAAGTTTATTTTTTATTACAAAAAAACTATAAAAAATGAAAAAAAATTAAATTTTTTTTGCACACATTTCACCCATATTGAGATTACACTAAAAATGAAAAACAAGACATTTTGTGTTCAGATTATGGAAATCCCTGAACATTACTTCCAAAATCACAGTTAAACATGCATAGTGTAAAATGGTAAAAAACGGTCTGGTGAAAAAATTATGAGGCAGTTAAAGAGTTAAGCTTTGGATGCTGTAATATGTTAGTGGTATGCAGCCACTCAAGGTGAACATTCATCAGCAACTCCTTTTATTTTATCCCCATATGTCTCTACATCCAGACATGTCTCTCTGCTAACAGCAACTCAGAACTACTTCCTCTTTGCTTTCATCTCTTTTGTTCCACGTTCCTTCCTAAATTTTCTCTTTCTCACCTTTCCTCAGTTTATTTTATTTTTTTTTACAAAATCCCTTCCCTCTCTCCTCCCATTCTTTTTTATAACCCCCCTATCTTTCCACTTTTTCCTTTGCATGCTACATCAGGGACATCAAGTCATGAGCTCATACTCCCATGATTCCTGGAAAGGTTTGCTTATCTCTCAAGCCTTTAATCAAAGCTTTAGAGAGAGCTGCTTCAACAGCACTTAAGGCTTGGATCCCTTTCCCAATCATTATGTTTATTGTAGAAGGAATGTAACAAAATATTGTATTATTAGACAATATTGATTTCCAGTGGAGGTTGTGGTGGTTGTGCATTATACTTGATCTTAGAAATGCCAAGCTGCTACATTTAAAGATTTCAATAGCAGACATACAAACGCACGCACACACATTTCCTTTATACGCGTTGATGTTCGTACTGAGACAGAGCTCGCCTTGCATGGCAAGAACAGTTCAAACAGTAAGAGCGGGTGCAGAGAATAATAACTACCATCAGAGCCGATATAATCACTTGGATGTTTAAAGCCCTAATGCATTTACGTTCAGAAGATGTCAACTAAGAAGTAAAATTGTTGTCAGGGTGATTTAAATCTTAGGCTCCTACAGGCATAGAAAACCTAATACCCTAATCCTTTCCCATTAACATCTCGCTTTAAGCTGCTGTAATCGCCATTGCCGGTCTTTGAACAGGCAATGTTCGGTCTGTCTGTTTTAAAGTCGAATGTCTTTTCTGTGTACCATTTGTTGGCTTGTTTATGTTTTGCCCGTGGCTTGTGTCAGGCCCTTCTTTCTGTAGCATGTGCGATTTCTTCCAACACCCGGTGTACCTTAGCCCTGTCTAACTCCGCTTCCTTCTTGTTCTTTGTAGCCACATAGCCAACCTCCAGGTAATCTTTCCATGAGTAAGCAGACTGCCGGGGGCTGATGGCTCACTATATACTCTCATGTGCCATGTCTGGTTCCTGTTTCCACTGAGAACCTTGCTGTGCAGTTTGTCTTGTCAACCAATTGACCCCCTTTTTCCCCTCCCCAGGCCCCCAACCACGGTGAGACTGCCCAGGGCCTGTGCAATCTTCACTCTGACTACCTGATCCCAGGCTGATTCTGACTTCCTTTCCCATTCTGTGACTTTGACCACGGGCTACTGGTCTGTAACAATCCACTCAATGAATCGTGTAGCCTATATTCACCCCAGGTCCATTCTCAAAGCGCCCAGACTTCCAGAGGTGGCGGGCTTCAACAGGTTTCTGCTCTCCATTTAAAAAAGTCTCTATATGCAGCAACAGTCGACTCAAGGAATCAATGAACCAACACCCCTGATCTAGCTTCGCACCAAACAGGCAGGCCTCACATGCTTCCCTTCTTCTTTTAAAAAAGGCTTCTGTTGCAGCCATGTGGATGCTCAAGTAATCTGGTAGCCTTAATCTGCCACTCCAGTCCGTTTTTCCAGAAGTAGCTTCCAGAGTTCACAGACTTACCATATGGGTTAGTTTTCCCCCATAACTCACTAAATATTAGAAGGTGCAGAAATGTATATTCTCAATAAGATTATCTCATTGTTTTGAATAGGTAGAGCCTGCTGCCACATTCCCTGCATCCCTGGCATGATAAGCTTTGGCAGGAGCGTCAATGAGCCCGTACATGCGCTGTTGGAGCATGGCAAGGTGAGTTTTTATGGATGAACCGGGTGGTTTCACACAGCAGGACACCTCAATTCGGGATGTCCTGTGGGCATGGAACAAAACACAAAAAATCAAATTCTCATGGTTTGTTCTACTTTAAGAAAAGGGAATGTTACAGCATAAATGGGAAATGTGTAAAAAATAACAGCTGCTGGTTGTAAATTGCCATTTTTGAAATAGGTAAATCATAGGCCTGGCTGGTTGGTTAAGCCAAAGCACAAGCCAACCCCCCTCCCTCCACACACACAAAAAAAGGCAAAGTGTTTATTTACAATCATAATAATATGTTTACACTTAATTGAACTGTACATCATTAACAATAAACACACTTGGCTTGCCCATCATATCATCTGCTGTGAGTGTAGGGACCTGTACACACCCCCTCCCAGCCTGCATTCCTGGAGATTACCCCAGGTAAGTGAGAAGTGTTGGAGAACAACAGACCGAGTTAGTCGAATTGTCTTAACATTGGGTTTAAAATAAAAAAAATCTTAATAAATAAAGTTTATTGAATTGAACTTTATAGCAGTTTAAGTAAAGCAAAGGTGGCTTTGACAGGATGTGCTTTGTTTTAGCCAAAGGATAAGAAGGCTTTGGCTCAGCTAGACAGGGCTGGGCTTTGGCCGGACCAGAGCCAGGGTAGCTGCAGCTAAAGCCTTTTTTAAAGGGGGCCAGGAAGCTAATTAAACCTGCCTCCTCTGGAAGTCTAGCTACTGGGAGAATTGACAGAGGGTGGAAGATCAATGCCACCCGATACCTCAAGTGGACTGTTGCAGCCTTTTGTTAAAAAAGGCAGGGAAGTCTATAAACTCGCCATCCCTGGGAGTCTGGCTGCTAGAAGACTGGACAGGACATGGAGGATCAAGAAAGGACTGATGCTGACGCCAAAGTCATTTTAAAGTAGACCGTCATAAAGCCTGTGAAGACGGACGTCTCTTGAAGCCTATCTTCTCAGAGACCAAACTTGGGGTGACAGATTAAGGATAGCTGATTTCTTAAGTGGACAGTTTTAAAGGGGTCCAGAAAGTCTAAGAAGCCCACCACCTACGGAAGTCTTCTAGGATACTGGATCGAGGGGGCTCGAGGCCAAGTGATTCCTTGAGTGTAATTGACGTGACCTGGGTTCTAGGGAGGTAACATTATGTCTCATATTTCAGCTGCATGGCTGCATTCAAAGCATTAAATACCTTTTTTAATCCAGAGAGGCATTTAGACAATTTAATAGTTTTATTCAGAATCATATGATATGGTTTCTTGTACATGGTTCAGCCCGCTTCTAGGCTTGAAAAAGGAAAAGGTTTAAAAACATATTTGCTAAAACATTAGCGGTGCAGCAACATGCTAAAAAGATGTATAAATTAAATTTGGACCACTCTAATTCGCAACAAGGTGGCTTAGTCTGGCAGAAGTTCTCGATAAATCAGGCTCTAAATGTATTGCAGCATCCATGTTGCTGACAATTTTTAAGAAATGTTATCAATATATTCATGCAAATAAAAATATATTTTAATTAAAATTTTAAAGTAAAGCTTGGCTTCCTTGCTTGCATCTTGTGGCTTACTGGATATTGATCAGTGGACCATTTGGTGGTGGTTATCTTCATATAAAAATGCCTAATCATTTGTTTTTGAAGCTGTCAGATGTTGCTCTTTTTTACAGCTCATGTGAGAAGATTATTCTTCAGATTTACATTCCCTCACCTTTGGAGTATAATTTTTTTTAATCTAGATGCGGGGGGTTCACCCTTGTTTTCTGAGGGGAATTAACACTTTTCTGTATTACCCATTTATATTGACAAGTTTATCATGGCTCTCTCTCAAAAGTAATTTGATTTATTTAAGTCCATTCTCTTAAGTAGAGAGCTGATGGCGGTCAAGAGAGCTCTAAATTCCTTTAGCCATCATCTACAGAACAAAGATGTCCAGATCCGCTAGGACAATGTAACGTCTGTAGCTTACACCAGGGAGGCACAAAGTCTGTCACCCTACAGAGACTGGCATACTCCTTTCTGATTCCAATCAGGACTCAATAAGAAATCTCTCAGCAGTTCATCTGAATGGAATTCTGAATGGAGTTTTGAAGCAGAACTCCTCTGTCTCACGGAGAATTGGTGAGGCAAAATTTTAAGACCAAAAGGGAGCTTCACTTCAAAAAGCCTCAGTGTCGTTTCACACTATTGGGTTGATTTACTAAACGATTCGCCAAGTTTACTAGATTTTCCGGATTGACCAATCACACTGTGGTGCCTTCGCCCCGCAATGTCTGTTTGCAGCTTTTAGCAGCGAACCACATAGGCATCAATGTTATTTTCTGCAAGAGTGTTTCTTTATGCCTTTTTAGCATCTTTAGCACCTATTTTTCGAGCGTAAATAGCAGGATGTGAGAAACCATTAATGATGCTGTTTTCACATTACTTTTACTTCAACTTTTTTCTGTGGTTTTTCTAAATGTTTTTAGCAACATTTCATGATCTTTCTAAAGAAAATCGGAAACAGCAGTTTGCCGGGCTTCGCCAAATAATTTTTCAAAGTAAATACCACTATTTTTACGTAAATTGCGGTGCGAACACGGCAAAATGCCTTCTGAAAGTCAGTTGTCACTGATGTCTGGTGCTGCAATTTGAGCTCAATCTGCCATGGTTTTCCCCTCTCTATGCACACACAGTGAACGCAGGGAAGGTGAAATTCACAAAAAGCCACGAATGTTGTAAATGTGTATAATTTTTATTTTAATACTAGGGGAGATGTCTCAATTAGGACTATAAGCCTGGTGCATTTCCAGTGAAATAAATGGGAAATCTTTGTGGCAGCTGATGAAAAAACACAAGAATTTGATTCATGTCACAAGAGCCTGACCAAGCCAAAAGTACCCTGGGAAAGCCTACAACAGACACACCAGAAAAAGATGCCCATGCCAAAATGTGGCGAATGAAGGGTTGGTGTAGTCATTAATATAACTTTTACTGCTTGTAAATAGCCTGTATATTCACACACTTTGGTGTCAGCATCTGTTTAGGTCTTTCCCAGGTGTGCCCATTTCTTGGAGGCACCTGTGGAAGAGCACTGGACCAATGCTGAAGGGCATATGGGCTGGTATTTGGCATGACTGGAGGCTTACTTTGATGCTTCCAAGACTTGGAATTACCAAGTCCTAAGCTTGGTGCACATTGCTGGTAGGGTCATTTATAATTCAGCTGCCCTTTGCTGAGTCAGGGGAACCAGAACACTCAGTCCATCCATTTTTTTCACCTTTTTTTATACCTATAAAATTTAGAGCCAAGCTAACTGTAAATATATGCCCATAAAGCATCTGTCAAGTCTTTACTTGGCCCTGAAACAATTACTTTAATACAAAAAGTGTAAATATTTTTATACAAGCTTAAAAAGCTCAAGGGGTATTATATCTCCATTCCTGTTAAGGAAAATCTATAGCCGCTAAAGCTTAAACTCGTTATTATTCCAGAAGTGTCTCTTAATGTACGGCTCCTACAAAATAACCCAAAGATCAGACAGAGAACAGAGTGTGATGGTTACAGTGCATTTTTAAGAGGGTTACTGTCATCTGTAGTTCTAATACCCCCTTGATTAAACATATGTGAAATTGCAACAACCGTCTGGTGTTCATGTTCAGATTTAGATTCATATTTTTTTTCACCAGGTACAGTAACTACAGTGATAAAGCACAACATTTTTTAAAGGAAAATGTTCCCTTTATTTAATCAGCTTTACGAACTGTATTCAACAACTGGACCTCTTCTTCACGTACATACATCACATAAGAATTTATTGTAGCATGGGGGCTACAGGGATACAACAGGTTGAGGAAATTGTTTAATTTCCAGCATCAGCAGAATAAGGAATAGAAGAATACAGATACAGGTTTAGGACCAGCGGAAGGGCCTTCCATGTCATGCTTAGGTAAGCAAATTCCAATGCACCACACAAAGGTGGGTCTAGTCCATGGAGAAGAAGAGAAGATAAGAAATAAGAGAAGAAAGATTAGTAGAGAAGGTAAAAAAACAAGAGAAAAGGTTTGAACAGGAGAGCTCCAGAGAAGAGGACACATGAATAGGATATGGGAAGAGGATAGGACTGAGGAGGAGAGAACAGAAGAGGACAACAGAAAAGGGCGGGGACAAGACAAGAGAGAAGATGAGGACAGAAAGAGCCATAAGAAGAGCAAAGGGTAAGATAGGACACAAGAAGAGGGGATGACAAAACAGGGAAGAAGAGCACAAGAGCAGAATACAGAACAGGGGAGGGAAACAAATAAGAGAAAAGAGAAGATGTCAAGGGAAGAGCATAGGGGAGACCAAGAGAAGATGATAGAAGAGGGCAAGAGAAGTGGATAGAAGAGGACAAAAGAAGAGAATAGAAGAGGACACGAGAGAAGAAGAAAAGTTGCTGGTAGAAGAACGGTTCCAAAGGTAAGAGCTGGGAGAAAGGAAGGATTGCCCGAAAACTAAAACCTCATACCCAGGTAGCCTTAACAACCCAAGGCACATAGAGGGGGTCCTTGATTTAAATGAAAAGCATGTAACTTTTGGAGGGGGGGGGGCGCAGAGCTTGACGTAGAGAGAGAATAGGAGGAAACTCCATGTACTAGGAGCATTCTACCCAGAAAGACATTACATTCCAAGGGGCAACTTGTCGGGGGTCCGAGTTCATTTTGCCATTTTCACTGTATTCCTTGCAGAAGATTGGTGGACTGCTTCTGTCTGGCTATGAAACTGACCTGAAGATTGCTAGTCTCATCCTAGCAGTATTCCACATTATTCCTGGAGTTTAATAGGCTTTTCCTCTGTGTCATAATGCTAGTCTTCTTATGTCTTCACTGGAGGCTGATAGAATCTAGGTCTTTGTTTTAAGTAACATGAAAGTACCTTGCGTTCCATGTGTCCATATCACCAGTGGCTACGTATAAGAAAGTACTGGCACAGTCAAACAAAATCCCATGCAAAAATGGTCCCTTACACAAACCAGTAAAGACAACAATCAGCCAAACCAGAACATATTCACAGAAAGAGCTCCAAAAATATATATTTATATTGATAAACAGTATTTTATAGTATAAAATACTTATTTTTAATATATATATCCACATCATCTTACCTTCTCCATTTCCTCCTTTCCGTCTCTTTTGGTATGCAGTACCCACTCCTTTTAAATAGTTTTAACCCATTTTAGTACTACATGTGTTCTGCAATACAATTTGTTAATTAGATCATTTTTCGTACTACTTGATCACCAGTGGCCTCCCCAACATAGCTTCTTTTGTTCCACCCCCATTTAGTATCTCACTGATGGACGACTATAGCTCCAATATTACCTGATCTTCAGCTCCCTTTACAGGGTCAACTACAATATCCAAATCTTGTCAACATTTGAGTTGTTTGCCCAACATTATCTTCAGTTCCCAAATTCCTCATAATGTTCAATACTTCTCCACCAGAGCTGGCTCCAAGTAATGCTTCTGAGAATTATGAGAACTTGTAGCAGCCATACAATGCAGCAGCAGCAGCAGCCTCTCTGATTGTGTGACATGGCTATCATCAAGATCTCCAGAATCTGGGCCTGCAGAGCCAAACTTCCAGATTGGGAGCTGACAAAAGCTGGAACCAGGGGAGTCTTTTTTATATCTTTTACATTGCAGAGCCCAGGGGTAATAGGGTGGAAGCGAGGAGCGGTGCCTTTACTACCTCTACAGTCACTTTATTCATAAAAGAGGATAACATGTATATTTCTCATGAATGTATTAATGAGTTTTCATTAGAAATATAAAAAAATTCTACATTTATGACCCCTTAATTAAAGGCATCGGAATCGGTAACAACGAAATAAAAATCCTTGCCTACGCGGATGACATACTGTTAACATTAGAAGACCCTAGGGAATCACTTCCGCGTTGTATACATGCAATAGAAACTTTTGGACGGTATTCTAACTTCAAATTGAATATAGGGAAATCAATTATTATGCCTCTCAATATTCCCCCAAAGGAGCTCATGGAACTTCGTAACATGGCCAACTTCACCTTTGAGGAAGACCATATTAAATACCTCGGAATTAATATCACGCGAAACCCTAAACTCCTATTTAGGGCAAACTACACTCTTCTTTCTCCGCAACTTCGGGACTCCATAAAAAAATGGAATAAGCTACCCCTGAATATGCTGGGACGAATTCTCCTAGTTAAAATGTTTTTCCTCCCCAAATTAATCTACCTATTTCAGGCTTTACCAGTTACTATCACAGGAAATTATTTCTCGGAACCAAACCGTATTATTTCAGACTTCATTTGGAGAGGGAGAAAACACAAAACCAAATTTGAGTATTTAAGTAGACCTTTGAATTTGGGTGGTCTTGGCGCCCCCAATTTTAGGCAATATTATCACGCAGCCCAATTACAAAGGATTTTCACCTGGAAATATCAGACAAAGAAGGAAGCCTGGCCACATTTGGAGTTATACCCCATTAAAATAGACGATGTATTCTCATTAAACCCCACAACTCTCAGTGAAGCATTGAGATGCACATCCCATCCCCTGGTTAAGCCAACTCTCTCCTTTCTAAAAAAGCTGATTACTAATCCTTTAGTCTCCCCTCTCCCGCAAAGATTAATATCTGTAGCAAAAAGGAAGGAAAGTGAACACTCCCCCGGCAACATCAGGTCGGTCTCTCTATTCCCAAGGGATTATATCAGGGTTCAAGATTTTTGGTTAAAAGAGATAGACCTACTCCAAATCTTTCCCAAAGCAAAACTAGAAAAAGATATGAACACCCTACTAAAATTTACAAAGGCCAATAACATTCTCCGTGAAAACAGACAACCAGTTATTATCCCTCCCCTATCCAGTGTACAAGCTCTATTTTTTTCAACAGACACCTCCCCAAAGCAACTAAGGCAATACTATAGAACACTCGGGAATTACAACAAGCCCGACTCATATAAGACAAAGTGGGAAGTAGATATTGAGACTCCACTTCTGGAAAGAGACTGGGGGAATATCTACAAAGAAAATACCCTCATACAGTCCACTCATATAAGAATCTTCAGCTTTAAATACATCTCTCGGTATTACCTAACCACTGATTACAACAAGAACATGCCCCAATATCCTTGCTGGTGGTGCGGTCTTACCCCACCTACAGTAATTCACATATGGTGGGAATGTGTGCACATCAAAAATCTCTGGCAACATATATTCTCCCTGGTAGAGAAAGAGATGGGAATAATTATTCCTTTGTGTAAGACACAAATTCTTCTAAATTTCCCAATCACAGACCACCCTATAGACACACGATTTTTAATAAATCTGATTATAATGGGTACAAAACACTACATAATTAAACATTGGCGCAAAACAAACCCCCCCTCCCTCAAAAATTGGAAAGAAGAGATGCTAAAAACCTTAGAAACTGAATCAGTGCTAGCAGAGCCGAGAGCCACCAGGTCTCTAATTCTAGAATTTGGGGAGAGGATCAAAAAATAAACAAACGAGAGAGGTAGAGAGACAACTGTCAATGGACGCTTGGACAGATAAGTAAGCCAGGCAAAATAAGGGGATACAGGTGCATATACATGTGGTAAACTACACGTATATAGATCTATATACTACAAATCCCAACATACTCTATCATTATCTATTTCTATCCGTGGCACCAGGTAGGGGAACTGGGTTTTTTTTTTTTTTGGAGAAGTTTTGTTTTTTTCTTCTTGGGGGGGTGGGGGGGGGAGGGGCATTCTAGGGGAAGGACGGGGGTAGGGATACATAGGGATTGTCAAAAGAACGGCTCCACATTTAAACTGGGTAAAACATTCTTTATTAACAAATGCACGTAAGCAGAACAAACCTGGCAATGATGTAAAAGTGATCTTCTCAATATAGATGATCGACTCTGAAAAAGGATATGAAGATCTAAACTGAGCCAAAAAAAAAAAAAAAATTCTACATTTAAAAAATTCAGCTTGGCCAAATTTTTCAAAATTTTGGAAGTTGTACAGAAACAAACCGAACCGAATCGCTAACTGATCAGCTTAACTATTAGAGGTGCCTTTTTGGTGTATTTGATTCCAGGAGCAATCAGAAACTGGCCCTTAGAGGCTGTGGGCAGGGAACCATAAAAGGGCCATCTAAGGCCCATGTAAGTACACTTTTCTTTCTCTCTGGGCAAGGAATGTGACAGCCAGTGTAGAGGAGTCTCATTAAGTCTCTAAGGCCTGAGAAAATTAGCGAAGGAGGGTAGCAGCAGCATCATCATCAGCCTCTCTGAGTCCATAGAGCCTGTGAAAGCCAATGCAGGAGGGTAATAGCAGCAGTCAGTAGCATCAGTCACAGACAATTTATCCATCACACTGTATGTCTGAATGGGTGCTCTCATAAATGTAAAGAGTTAGGACTGCACCTACACAGAGGCACCTTGGCGTTTAGTGGTGCAGGTTACTTCTGCAGATGTGTGCCAACCAAGTCCTCTGATTTAGAGACACCGGGCACAGGGGTGGTGAAATCCGGTGTTATCCAGGCCTGATTCATATTTATAAAAGTCAATTTCCACATTTTGACACAACTCTTGACAGTTGTGGCCTGATGTCCAGTTTCTCTACCCAGAACTCCATGGGGTCCATGTTTTAATGGGACAGGGGAGATTTGAGATATGTCACCACTTGGTGGTTTAGCTGCTGCTGGGTGGTGGCATTGGTGTTGCTTGGCTGCATAAAACTGCTCATCAGAGACACCAGGCTTAAATGGCTAGTTCGGTAACTGCAGCAGCTGCTCCCGCCCCCCAACAGTCATAAGAGTGGAGAGTAAGAGCACAGGGTCCCCCTCTTGACCTCCTAGTGACGTACCTGGATCATGCTGGTAGGTCTGCACTAGAAGACTACAAAGTAACTTACGGTAGGAAGCCCCTCCGAAGATGGACACAATTTGCTGTGATACCGAGGTTCTACCAGAGTAGAGTTTTCTACCACTCTACCAAGGATGTTAATCCAATGGGCTATGATATGTGACATACTGCCCCTGCCTAAAGCTGGAGCTTCAAATTTCAGCGCTGAAGTGCACAAGATTTGAGACAGAGAGATCCAATGATTGTCCCTCCTTCATCTGCCCATAGCTCTTTGGAGAAATAACGCCTGCTTTGGACTCGCCACTCTGGGTGGGCACAAGCCATCATGTCTTTGAAAGTTGCACAGTCCAGTACCGGAGGGTCTTTAGCACTAACAACTTGGCCAGGTGCTCATTGAGCTTGTTCGCCAATAAATAATTGCTGGCATACTGTCTTCTTGCAATTGCCTCGGGGGAAATTTCCAGTCTGATGGGACTGCTATTTGCTGCAGAGGCTAAGGAGCCCTTACTAGCGCTGATAGTGTAATGCGTGATGGGAGATGCAGCGGTTGGTGGATCTTGCTGCAAAACAATATACTGGCCACAGTTTGCCCAAGCAGCACTGTTGTAGCATTCCAGGTGTGCACACTGCGTTAGAACTGTTTGCTGCTACTGCTGCTGCTTTGGGGTGTGCATTTACTACCAGTACATCCCTGCAACCTAGTCTTCTGACTAGAAGACTGTGTACCCCTCCCATGTTTTGCTTGAGATCTCCAACAACTGCCACCATGCTGGGTCCATGACATGCTGCCACCTTCATCTACTGATAATGATGATGATGGTGCCTCATGACCCAGCTTCCATGCACAGTCAGCAACATGCAGGTTTCACTGCTACTGCTGTCTCCCTTAACTGCCTTGTGCAGTGTTCCTTGGTTTCATCTGAATGTGCCCCTGTCTGGCTCTCATGATAATGCTTTGAGGCCTAGCGATCTGCTCATGATCACTGCTGGCCTCCAACCACTGACTATCCTCCAAACCATCGCCGAACAGCCACTGAGAGTAAGATAGAACGCCTGCTAGTATCTCACAGGCAGATGGCGCAGGACAGGAGAGGACCCAGAGCAATGTGGCTGGCCTTGTCTTAGAAACCACCCAATGCCTGGCTACTTCATTTGGTTCTGTTGACTGTGAAGTCTGAGGTCTGTGTTAACCAGTCCAAGACTGATAGTTGGTTGGTCCACCCTGTTGCCTCGACTGCTGCTGACCACACATCTCCTCCCACTGCTCCCAATCCGGTTTAGCATTGTGAGTACCTTTTAGAAAAATGGAGGTACACAAAGTGTTCTGTAGGAAATTTGTCTTTGAGCAAACTACACAGTAGTGTTAATCACACTAACAAAAGACGTAAAAAAAACAGCTAAGTAAAAGCGTTCTTTTTGCCGATCCTACAGCACATGTGCAACAGACACATAACAAACCTCTGCCGGCCTGGTTCTGGGATTCTTCCCCGAGGCCCGCTGAGGAGATTTGTGTGGGTGCTGGAAATGCGGTGACTCACTGCTCACGCGGTGCTTCTCTCTTTGTTTTTAAAGAGGGGCAGACAGCTGGCGCAGTGGAGTAAGCTGCTGGCTGGGTGGGTTCTGGTAAATTCTTCTGTGTGGGTGGGCGGGGCCAGCCAAGAGAGAGGCTGGTGCAGTCATTCCTGCAGGCTATAAAAGGCACAGAACAGCTCTGAGAGACCAGAGTCCGTGAGGTGGGTCAGAGGGAGCACTTCTGTGTTTGTATGTGTTTCTGAGCCCACATAAATTATAGGGACACAGTGAAGTTTTGGGTTGAAATTAACACTCTCCTTATTTACCTCACTGCTGAACTGTGTGAGGGATATAAAGACGTATTCTTTTGTGTGAATCCTCCCACGGAGCACAGCCAAAGTAGTAGTAGTTGCGGTGCAGAGCGGATGAGAGGCGAGAAGGCTTCTATCTTCTGCCCCTCACCTGCTCTGCTCGGATCACTACCCACATCTGTCATCGGCAGCTGTCATCAGCCAAATGTCATTTTGTTCTGTGTGTGTGTGTGTGTTTATTTTTACATTTAACCCCTTGTGAATTAGTAAGGAATCCATGAGACCCCTATACCAGTTCACAAGGCTGGGGGCGGGCAAGTCACCTGCGGCTAGCGGGTGACTTGCCATTAACCCCCAGCACCCCCAATTACCTGCCTCCCCAAAGCCCGGTGGGGGCAGAAGAACCCGTGGCCATAGGCTATGCCGGCTAGGGGGGACTCCATGTCATTTTTGGGAGGGATTTTTAAAGGATTTTAACCCTTAAAATTCCCAAAAAATGGGACCCCCCTGGGAGTTCTGGGCAGGAAAGGGTGTCTAACAATACATATGTGGTACCGCTGTAACCGGGAGAAATTGGGATTTCACACACAATAAGATTTTATTGACCAACTTTTTTTATTATTATTTTAAAATGTATTATTTATTATTACAAAAAAACACTACAAATTGTAAAAAATAGATTTTTTAAATTTTTTTTGCACATATTTCACCCCAAAATATTGAGAATACACATAAAAAATGACAAACAAGACATTTCATGTTAAAGCCCGGACTATGCTGAAAAAAACAAAAAACAATATATACATTTTCCCTGGAAATCTCTTCAAAAATCACATTTGAACATGCGTAGCGCAAAATAGGGCAAAATGGTCTGGCAACAAAGGGTGGCAAAAACTCCAGGTAGGCTGGCACTTAAAGGGTTTAACCAAAGTTTAACCTTGAGATTCCACTAGATTCTTCTACAGTCATTTATTGCTTTAATCCAGTGGCTACATTAATTATCCACCAATACTTTGCCTAATATCCAACTAGTAAATTCTAAATTTGTTCTATTAATCTGGTGTGGTGTGTGTTATTGCTTTATTGATTCTACCCTACACATACACATGCCCAACATATAAACGATAGTCTGTTTAAAGTAAGAGCTCGGCAAAAGTGAGTGAAACCAGCCACATCCCTGTTTACCCTGTGGAGTGCGTGTGCTTGGGAGCGCGCCTCAGCCCAGAGATGCCGGGGCTGCATTTGCCGCTGGTTACATCTCCATGGCTTTCACTGGCAGATGACAGTGACAGCCCCAGTGACAGGGTTCTCTTTAAAGTGGAACCTGACATTTTCACGGCCCCAGGTTTTGTTCCTTGCCCTGGGGGCATCCTCATTTGGGATGCCCTGCTATGTGAAAACCCCCCATATCACCCATAAAAAGGTGAGTTTTGTGGATGACTTCCACGGTTTCACAAAACAGGGGATCGTGATCTGGGATGCCCCAAGGGAAAGCCAGCAGCCCCATTGCGTTTTCTTCCGCTTTAACTGTGGGCAAAAAACCTGGCTGTATAAACCTTAGTATGATTCAGAAACAAAAAGAGCTATGAGACAAAACGGACACTCCCGCCAAAAAAAATAAAACAACTGGGGATACACAGCTAAATATCCCCATGTTTCCCTCTCAGGCTTAGTGCTGACAGCCGAGCTGTGAAGAGAAGCATCCATCACAAACAAATTACCTACACTACCTCTATCTTTGTTCACAATCAATCAAAGCTGAGCTTTCCCTATCTCTAGCTAATGGCAGCCTCAGCCTTTGATGAGGACCCAGTCAGGAAGCAGGATGTAGCAATAGCAGTCTTGCGTGCATGCGCTGGATGTTTTATATTGACAGGTCATGTGTGATATCAAATGAGGGTGGCAAGGGGGTGGCTAGCAGCGGACTGACTGTGACCCCTGCCTACTCTGCTCTCCGTGCCTTTTTCCTCATTACTTTCTGGCAATCAAATCACTGTGTAGTAGCCAGGGAAAATATGAGTTAACTACAATGAACTCATGGGAAATTTGCATTCATGACTATTCACATTTTCTACAAAGTTCAGCCCAAAATCCGGTTTGGATGGTTCAGTGCATTCATCTCTAGTTCTCATGATTGTATATTTATTTACTTTAAGGTGGACCAACACCCACCGCTGATCGGCTCGGGAATCTATAAGATTCCCGGGCCGATCAGCTCCCTCCCCGCGGGGCATCCAAAATCGGGATGTCCCGCTGTGTGAAACCCCCCCGGACGCCCACAAACCTTACCTCCTCCCCGTCCCAACGGCGCATGCGCAGGCCGCCGCCGCCGCCGCCACCTCTCGCGCGTCCCTCTAGCAGGGAGCGCACCCGCACTCCCTGTAAAAGGGACGCGCGAGAGGCGGCCTCCAGCGGCCTCAGCTTGTCCGTCGGCGGTGAGGTGAGTTTTTTGGGGCTTTCTGGGGGGTTTCACACAGCGGGGGCACCCCCGATCAGGGTGCCCTGCAGAAGTGGACCAACACCCAGGATAGTGAAAATCCTGGGTGTTGGTCCACTTTAAAAACAAGGATGCCCCCATGCCTCGGGGCATCCTAAATTGGGGCGGAGTTGGAAGGTAGATACGCGGACTCTAGTCAGAGCGATTTGTCGTGCATATGTAATGCTTGGCAAATGGCTCTGTTTACATGAAGAGCTCAGATTATCTGAATGGCTGGGAACAGAAGCGCACTCACAGTCCGAAGATGCGGGCACCAGATGTTTACATCGCCAAGTGTGCCAGGAAGCAGTTGAGTTCTGCGGTGGCCTGGGGAGCAGGGTTTACACAGCAGGGCATTGACTCAGGATGCCCCCAGGGAAGGCCGGCGGCCGTCCCTGGAATCATTTAAATTCCCCGGCCAGCCACAGTGGTTTTTGTTCCACTTTAAAACAATATTAAGTTGTGATAAACTGTATTTATTTACTGTAAGAAATTTGTATTGTTTTGTAACAGGAACTATAAAATAATTGTATTGTAACACATTTTTTTATTTATTGTAGATGAAAGAATATAGAATAGATTAACTGTAATATGTAAGTATTTATTTATTAAAAAGTCTGTAAATGTGAAATAATTGTATTGTAAGAACGTGTATTTTATTTTTAGAATAAAATAATGAAACAATCATGTATGCTTTATTACTTTACTTTATAACAGAATTGCATTGTAATGAAGGTATGCATTATTGTAAAGACAGGAAATATGAAATATTTTTATTTTAAAAACATATATTTCATTATTAGGTTAAAAACCAAATTGAAATAAGCTAAACAAAGCTATAAAATGCGGTGAAATACATAAATGTTTGCGAGTAGCTTGTGTTTTACACACCATGCATTAGATTTATTTCTATTTTATTTACTGTAACAGGAAATTGACAAGAAGCCATGCATCCATTTGAACTCAATTATTTTTTAAATATAAAAATATTTTATTTTGTTCCAGCAAGCTGTCATCAATATCATTTATTGAAGTGCAGGAGGAAGATATTCTTGTACTTTGGCCTTGGAATGATAAGCTAGACATCAAAATACACCCCTGGCTAAACTATCCTTCTTATTGCTTTTTTGTCTCCAAACAAAAGACAATTCCACGCCTGACTTGTCTGGATTACGATATTTGAATTATTTGCAGTTTTCAGTATGCAATATTTTAGAACGATTTGATTTTCTGTCTTTATATTTTCTTTCTTGGAATTCTTAAGGGAGTCCTTTGTTTACAGAGGCTCTGAAATTGAAATTCACATTCTCCATTGTTGCTATCTTTGCTTTAAATTATTTACAACATCATAATGAAGTGGAAACTACCATATCCTTGGTCTTATACAGTATGTGGCTTACTGTATATTTCTGATATGCGGAAAAAAGCTCTGTAAGATGTGGCTGTTAAAAATATTAGTCAGTGCTGGTGCACCAGATATACCAAGGCACCCCTGGTAGACCACTGGGCCCATGCCAGAGAGCCCCAATGGCCAGAAATGAGGAGGGGGGTATTTGGGCAAGGCTATGGGGGTCTTTTGATAAACAAAGTAAAAAGTTTAAGTTTCGCACTCTGCATCTTCTTACCCTTCTGTCTGCTGCTTGCAGGCATCCAGTCATCTGTTGGCTTGCTTGAAGATCTCTGGCAGCTTCCCAGCATCTTTGATGCTTAACATGGCATCTTGAGGCTTGATTGCAGCTCAATGGTCTGTGGTGTTATCTTGTGTTTCCTCTTCAGGAGGAAGAATCCTCGATTTCATTCGAGCAGGCAGCCTGCTTCTTTCCCATACTGTTACGTCATGTTCAAATTGAGCCTTCTTGCAATGTGTTAATTCCTGTGAGGCTCCTAAAAAGGGTTAATACACTTTCTGAAAAGGGATTTGCATATGTTGAGGGTCCAGTTTTAAAAAAGGGTCTTGTTTAGGGGGATCTCCGACTATAGGCCCTTTAGAGTCATTCAAACTAACACAATCCCAAATATTACTGTGGTGAGCACCTATTTTGTTTATCCAGGGAATAAAAGTAACAGTAAGTAATAATACTTATCCTAGCTGTCAGCTAGTTAGATGTCTCAAAAGTGCATAGCTGCTGTTTGTTGCTTACTTTTTATGATCACACCCCTGCATCTTCTCCCTTGTGGATCCCGCCTGGCATTGGCCTGCTAGGAGCAGAAGTGCGGTTTGAAGGCAACTGGGGTTGGGAGAGCAGACTAAGAGGAAAAAGCTACATTGGAACCAAAGCAAGTATCAATATATTTAAATCTTAGCCTACAGATGCCTCCTGTAGCCTCACTCTGGGGCCGATAGAAAAATCCCTGGCCAGCCATTTGTGTAATTCCATGCTCTCCCCCTGCATCTTCTCCCTTGTGGATCCCGCCTGGCATTGGCCTGCTAGGAGCAGAAGTGCAGTTTGAAGGCAACTGGGTCTGGGAGAGCAGACTAAGAGAAAAAAAGCTACATTGGAATCAAAGCAAGTATCAATAGATTTAAATCTTAGCCTACAGATGCCTCCTGTAGCCTAAGTGAGCTCTGTAGGCTCACTCTGGGGCTGATAGAAAAATCCCTGGCCAGCCATTTGTGTAATTCCATGCTCTCCCCTAGAGCAGGCTCCTGAGTTGATTGGCAGCAAACGGTACGTCATGTCAGCCCCCACCGCTCATAAAAAAGCTTGTGTACGATCAGCTTCAGAGCTGACAATTCTGAACTAAAAGGAGTCAGGCTTTATTTTGGCTGAACAATCCATTTCAATTCTCCTTTACATGTTGCATTTCCCCAAGAGATAACACATTACCTTTATAGTAGTAGCCTAACCCCGTATGAATGTTTGACGTGAGGAAGTGCTCTCTTTAGTCACTATAGCAACAAATTCACATTAAGGTACTGAAAATTGGACCTGACACCTTGTAGGATATATTCATAATACGAAGAATGTCACCCACTTTTCCTAAATTATAATTAACATGTTGGTATGAATCTGACTTTGGGTACCTACAGGCTGTAATGCTTCGTAATTTTCAATTACAGTAATCAATCATTGTGTGTTAAATGCAACGAGCCCACAGAACCGGTAAAATATGTTTCCGCTGTAAAGGAAGTTGTTTTTTTAATTACAATAGAAATTACACTGACCTTCCTTTTCTGCCATCATTACATTGTTTCATTTAATTGTTTCTTGGCCTCCAGCTGCTTTGTGATGCGTAAACAATTAAATTAAGCCATATGAGAAGTGCCATCAGTATAGTCACGTTTTAGAGTATAAACCTGGCTGGCTTATCTACAAGCTGAGACGTGTGCACAGGCATCAATGGAATTATAAATCTGTGTGCCATCCTGTATTCCTTTGCCAAATATTCAAAAACATTTATTTTACCGCAGGGAGGTATAGACTCTCCAAATCACCAACATTACAATTCCCTATGGCAGAACAATTATTCTGCATTCAAACTTATTTTAGAATCTACATTTTATAGTCTTTACTCACCTATTGTATATACAAGATATTTGCTGGAGAATTGTACCCAACATTTAAAGAGGAACACCACACAGGAATTTCACTTTC
This sequence comes from Gastrophryne carolinensis, assembly GCA_027917425.1. Lineage (NCBI taxonomy): Eukaryota > Metazoa > Chordata > Amphibia > Anura > Microhylidae > Gastrophryne > Gastrophryne carolinensis. The sequence goes on along the minus strand of CM051241.1, from coordinate 27,894,017 downwards.
CTGTGTGTTGTTCCTCTGTGTAGTGGCAGGTGAGAGAAGGTGCTGATTGGCCAAGCAGCACGGTCGGCCAATCAGTGCACTCGCTGTCACTCGACTCCCTTCTACGCCACTGACAACTAAACCAAGCAGTGCTGAAGCATGCCTACCTTGCAGCCATGGCTTGCCTGCACCGCCCATTCAGAAAGGCCGAACATGGGTGTGTAATGGTTAGAAGTGAGCAGGGATCACCCCTACCAGTGTGCAAGCTTTTTGAATGGGCAGCATGGGCACGCCTCAGCTAGAAGCTGAGCAGGGGATGTGGCTGCCGATGCACTCAGCTCGGCTTGCCTGCTTAGAAATTCAGGCCGTTTAGCCACAGACAGAGCATCAGTGTGCTTGGTATCAGCCGAGCCTGCGCCATGGGAATGACAGGAAGGTGAGTAATTTGGGTGACCTGGGTCCAGGGGACCCCATACCAGTTTAGGGTGCCAATAACCTGCCCTATTACCCGCATCCCCATTTGGGACATGCAGGGGTGCAGAGTTTTTAAGAACAAGGTCAATAAAAATTCTTGTTATGTTCCCATCTAACATCTACCTCCTGCTTCTCCAAACCTGGAGAAAAAATAACAAGGGACCAGATATTGCATTTGCTGGAGGGGTTCAACTTCCTTTCCAGTGTGAAATATTTATTGTTAAACTTTACATCAAGATTATCCGACTTTACTGGATGTGGCAGCAAATAATTGCTGCTGAATTTGCTATGGTCATTTTGTAGAACATATCCATGATCACTTTATTAACCTGACTCTTAGACCTCCAAAATGATAGAGTTAATAGATGTTAGAGTGGTGGAGGGCCCATCCCGGTTGTTGACGCATTCATATGGACTGTGTGTGTGCCCTGAGAGGTGAGTGGCACTCTGCAAGTGCCACACAGGACACCTTGGACCCAAGATGTCCCTTTGTATCACCCCAGGCCTATTCTAAAATAAGTAACGTTAAAGGATTATGTGCATTTACTTGAGACCCAGTAACTGGGATCCAAACTTCTGTTTTGTAAGTTCGTAACATCTCAGCATGAGCCTAATGAGAAGAAACTTTGAGTTTGATTGAAATTTATTTCCAGATAAAAGGGAAACACAGTAAGATAACCCAGTACAAGGCCTCCTATAAAGGTGTAACAGGAGCTTGACTGCAGCGGTTGTAATGAATACAACTTCTAATGAACACAAAGCAGTGATACATCAGATTGCAGAGTGCCTAGATAAGAATAATTGTTCTCATTACACAGAAGGATACTCAAAAGATTTAGTTTTAAAACTCAATTCATGTTTTTAAAGCCGATGAATGGAACATAAAGATATACAGAGCTGGGATATATAAAGGAGTGTGATAAAGCCCAATATCTCTCCTTTTGTCAGCAGTTTTCACAGATTCCAATTTGCAGTGAATTTCAAGAGAACAGAAGGGAATAGCTTGGAAACAGATGCAACAACTAACCTGAGCAGACCCCTCATCCTCATAGCATCCATATTTGCCACTGGGCACATGTACTATAGGCGCAAGCATAGGGTTGCTTATGGAGAAATTTCATTTCTTTTCCAGCAGCATGGGCACTGCCTGTCTGCAGCATTGAGACTGGACTGTTTTACTCTAGAGCGACAGGAGGAAGAGCACAGCTGTGGCACTGCCAGCAGGCAACAAGAATGCTTTTCTGCTTCCATTTGCAATGCCACTAGTATGCCGCTACCAGGGGTGTGTGCCCTGTGTGCATGCTTGGGAATAGCATGAGGGCCAAGGGGCTAGCTGAAGTTGCCAGCAGCACCAGATTAAGTCTACTGGAGGCCCCCATAAGTAACTGTAGATCATCTGCTGCCCTTGTTAACATTAGGTGAAAGCCCTTGAGCAGGAGTTCTGGTTCACCTTCCTTCCCCTTTAATTCAGCCCTGACATCCAGTGCTGCTGAGCATCAGCATCTATCATCAATTTCACTGTGTCTGCTAATTGCAGTAGTTGTCCCAAAATATTAACAACGGCTGGCCATATTGACAGCCTTACTGCAGTTCTGGCACTGTTCCTGTATGGTTTGCTTGTCAAGTCTGTTAGTGGTCTGTGCCATTTCTAAACAGGTCCAGTGCCGAGCACTTATGCTGACCTGTACCACCTCTGATCCTGTCCAGTTTCAAGCCCTGATGTCCACCTGTGCCACAAACGATCACGTCCAGTGCCAGGCCCCGTTGCTAACCCATGTCTCATCTAAACATGTCCAGCCCCTTGCCCCACAGCTAGTCCTTGTGCTACAGTTTCCAGCCACCCCAAGCTAATGTACATGCCCTGCTGCGGCCTAGGTGGTGGTGGTTAGCAGCCTGTTCCTAAGCCAACCAGTGTGACATCTCTGCTAGCTATGTTTCAGAGGTTTCAGTTCTTCAAACAAGCTAATTTGCTAAAAGACAGTATTGGTAGTGTTCCAGACAACCAGAAAAACAGGGGGATTATATAGACCAGAAGTATGTTAACAGCACGGGAACCTAATAGTTATTTATGGGCATATTTTATTGTTCATATGATACCAATACATGGTTTGGTAAATGAAATGTCCTGGCATCAACAAGTAGTGTTCAATAGTTACAGGGAGCAAAAATTATTAGGAATTTTATCTTTCCCTATTTGGCAGGAGGAGTTCTTTAAGTAGACACATTATTTTGTTCTATTCGACACGGAGGTCTTTTATGAGACTCAACATGAGATTGTTAGGAAGATTATGAGTTATACGTAATGTCATGTTGCTACTGTTTAAAAAGGTATTTTTAATTTACTTCTGCAAATTACAAAAAAGCGTCTACACGGCTATTTTTATGCTGGAAATGTAAGTTGTTTATGATAAACAAAAGAAACTGTGCACTGACTTAATTATAGCAAAAGGTACATCGTACTGGAGATAATTCCACAAAAATGACTTGTTCCGCAAAAGATGCGACCTTCACAAATGACTGCAGGCAAAGCTCTAATTAAAGAAATGCTTGTATTTCCATGTTTTAACTGTTTGCATTCTTATCATGATACATTTATAATCTACCAGGATTAGATCCTTTTTGTGGCCAACAGATGCCTTCTTACTAAATTCCTTCCATAGGTTAAACCATTTTGTCAATAGCACCCCAAAAAACTTGGCTTAATACTTACTTGTTTCCATTTGGAGCTTTCCAGAGCCTTCACAATGGGTTGGAAAATGCGTTTCAAAGGAGTATCTATTGCTTATGCTGGGTTTACACAAGCAGATAAATCGATTGGTCACTCAGTGAGCGACCGACCATACATATCTTCTGCGACTGCGTTCAGATGGCAAAGATTTGTTGGTCAATTGGTCACTAGAACAACTGCTTGTGTGCTTGTTCTTATGGCAAAACAACCAAAACAATACAACGGGTGACTGAGGAACCAATTCTCTCATTGTGTGATTGCAACAGGCATTTCAACAGGGCGATTATCATTTAATTGCAGTCGCTTTAGCAATTTCTTGCTTGATAATCGCTCTGTGTAAACATAAGGCATTAGAAGGGTTTACACATATAGCCATGAGATAATTTAAACGTATTACAATCATGAGTGTTTTAAAGTGAACCCAGTCCCAGAGTCAGGCATTCTCAGATGAGATTGCACACACAGAACTGACCAGCGTTGAAACCAAGACTCGAAAATTTGAGTTAAGGCTAGAATAATGCAAGAAAATTAACAAACAGGGCAAGGGTGATGGCAAGTAGAAAACATGAAAGGCATAAAATACAGGTATATGGGTGCATGGAGCAGTGGAGGTGAGGGGCCAGACAGACAAGGGTCAGGTACATGAGGGTGCATAGGATCCAGCAGTGGAGTTCCAAAGTAAATTGCAGGGAGAAAGCAAGCAGGTACAACAGTCAAGTACAGTACAAACGCTGCAGAGGGAGTCACATGACAGGCTGCAAAGATGATGGTGCACCAGACTTTAGGGCTGACCAAATAATATAGGCCAACCACTGTTAAGCAAAAGTAATTATCATCACCTCTACTGCAGCAAATTGTCACTTGCTGATGGAGCTGCATTTCACAGTGAATGATACGGAGGCAGAGCCACCACCGGATGAATCAAGGAAACTGCAGGCTCCAAGCTTGTGCTAGACTCCCCCACCTAGAAGGGCCCTACAGTATGTCCCCCTTTCGGGGACCTAAAAAAAAAAAGCCTGTAGTATGGGCAGGAAACTCACACTTCCACATGTGAACATTGAATAACCATGTGACTGCCGGAATGCCCTGGGGGGTTGGGCATTGCTGGCTTTTTGTGTTCCTGTCTACTTTAACTAAAGTCTAGTACTATTTGATCAAGCGGTAATACATACTTTTGTTTGCGCCAGGTTCTTGCAGCAAAACCTGGTTTCCAGCTCTTTATATAAGCACACTATTTTATATCATGGTTATATTTGTAACGGCCAAACAATGTACACAAACCAGTCTTCCTCTATTAGAGCTGATGGCTAACATATTGAGCCACATCTTATTTTTAGACGCCCCTCTGGCTCCACTAAGTGAAGAGTTGTGCGGCTGGCGGAGTCTTGTAGGCCGGAAGGAAGACGTGACAATAAAAAGCTCATAGCCAGGAGTTATGGTAGAGAATAGAAATAAATGAAAGTACAATAGGACATTGATCAGGCCTTTATCACAGCGGGAGACGTGAATTCTGCTCCTGCTCACCCTGCCGGCTGCTCCTCTTTTCATTAAAATCTTGTAATAGCAGGGAATTAAGGCACCGCCGACGTCTTGTCAGCAACTCTTGACTACGAGTCGCGTAGCAGAGCAGCCATTGCTCTAAGCAGTGGAATGTAGTTTTCCCCCATACATTATTATTACTGCCATCATCCCAGTGTCAACTTAATAGCATTGTTTATGTTTGGTATTACTTACAGAGGAATTGTGGGACATGCAAATTGTGTCTTTAAAGTGATATTGGTGACAGAAATACAGGTTTTTGCAATACAATTAAAATTACGAATTTACATTAATAGTTTTGTACGACATTGACCCTTTTCTACACAAATCATTGCCAATTTGCCATGTTTAGAGGATGCGTGAGGTGTTATGGTGTGGCTCTTGGGGCCCCTTAGCAGTTGCTTTCAGTTTATGTTGATCTGAGCAATGCATATATGTGGTGTCTGTCCTCTTGTTACACTGTTACCTCTTGTTGTCTCACAGTTCACAGGACTCCTTGTAGTCAAACAATTAAAGATCCCTTGCTGGCTACATTGGAGGAACATACAACCTGATTGTGGGGGTACAGGTTCTCGCTGGCAAAAGGAACGGTCACCAGATCCTTTGTCTAGAACCTCCCACAAGGTAGGATAGGCTGGGCTGCAGCGAAGCCCAAGGCCAGGCAACCAAGAAATAGAGGGTCTGGACCAACAGGCAGTGATTCCCAGACACCAACTAACTTCCAGGAGCTGGACAGAGTTAATCAAAGTCAGTTCCGAAAGAAGAGTTTGTTGGCAGGCAGAAAAGAATTGGAGTCAGTATCCGAAGCAAAGGCGAGGGGGACTTGGATAGAATGTGGTTGATGGTCCAAGCAAAGGTCAAGAGGCAAGCGCGAGGCTGAGTTGAGTTTTTTAAAGCAGAGATCAGCCAGGCCTAAACAGAGATTCACCAGTAACAATGGCTCAGCAGGAAAGATCATAAAATAATTTTCTCATCCACACATTGAACACGCACATTCACATATGTGCTCTGTGGTTATGGCTGGATTTCTCCTTCTTCGTCAACAACCTGACGTATTCCCAACCTAAGGATGGCACTGATTTCCCAGGTCTCTGCTCCTTTCCTCTCCTGGGTGGTCTGCTTCCCAGACTGTCTATATTTCTCTGAAAAGTATTTTAGCTCCACAATTCAAAGCTCAAGAAACCTGAGTGTTCAGCTTTTAACTCTTTTATGGTTCTAGTTCGGACCACTTTAAACAATGTAACTAGTTAGTTTCTACCCATTCGCATGCTTCACATGCTATCTGCTTAGATTAGTTCCAACCAGATCCTGTGTATTTCTTTCTTTCCCCCATTTCCAGGCTATAAACCTTAGTTTATAGCTATAGTTATATTCTAGTTAGGTTTATTTTCTCAATGAAGCTATCTTAGAAGTACCTGCTTCTAATTACATTTTTATTTAAAAAAAATCATTGTATCTATTATCTTATTAAATATCTATCGCTCATAGTCTAGGTAATACTAACTACAGAAAGATTCAAAACTTTTCTATTTTTAGCAGTTTTAACTGTCACTGTCTGAACATGCACACTACTGCACAGTGTCTGAGCTCACTGCCCCAGGGGGCAAAGCACCTATACCTTGGTGGAATGGCTTCCCCGGGATTCCCCTAGTGTTACAGTTTGATGCCAGAGAGCACAAAAAGGTTTTACTTTCATATTTTTTCTTTTAATTTTTTAATTACATTATACCAGTTAAAAGGGTAAAGAGTGGAGTGAGAGAGTGGCAAGTCGATTGCATACAATATGGGCAAGAGACTTGCTGATACCTCCACCTGATTACCAGCACCACCTACCAGATGCTGGTAGGTGTGGAAGAGCCAATGCCCAGATGCAAGGGCATAGGGAAAGACATTCTGTCTTGGCTAATGACCAGATATTCAGCTCCAAAGCCCTGAGTATTCCAGCCATTTGGCCTGGTCCACCGGCCTGTTAGCCCTGGAAAGGGGGCACTCCATTTTTTTAAATGTGTATATTTTAATAAATAGATATGGTACCTAAATCCTGAATATTGGGGACAATCGATACATGCATGAACCGAAGCATGATCTGAAGCGAGCACTATTCGACCAATACTAAAAGGCCGATCACAGATTTGTCAAAATTGCCCAGTTTTTTAGACCTTTTCTCTGCTAAACCCCCTCTGCTTCGTTACCTGAAGCTGACTTTTCAAAGCTCAACTTTGAAAGCTCTCTCCTGAAAATTGACCTTTGTTTAAAAAGGAGGCCAGCAACAAAATGTCGCCACACGCCACTGACTCCACTAACAGACATTTAAATAAGTTCCTCGACATAAGCTCTCGGCAACCTTCAAAAATTTTATTTCCCTTGTCCTTTCACACCACGCCATCCTAATGGGATAATAAAAAGTTTAATTAGCAAATACCCTAAACAGTCGTAAGGTGTGAGTCGTTTTATCGCGCTCAATTATCTTTTGTATAGAGCGCATTATCTTACGCACGCATATCGGGGGGGAAGAGGAATTACAATCAGCCAATATGCATTCAAGATGTGGTCCTGCAGATTGTCATCTGGCATGGTAATTATTCTTAGCTAAGCTGACACATCTGCTGGTCTAAAAACAGATGGACAAGCCATTTATCTGCTGTATCACAAGGCAAGCCTGACGAGGGCTCCCTTCCTTCAGCAATAACTGTTATTAAAGCCCAAGTTCACCTTTTCCATTGTTTTACCATCAATATTTGGAGTGCATCGTTATGTTTATTTTATAGCTGGTCTTCCTGCTGTGGTTCTATCGTAGGTTTTGTAGGTAGGCACAAGTAGAGCTCCCGTCTATTCTCATATTAATAAACTTTCAGACCTTTCATCTAGATGCACCACAGTTCGCCCTGGGTGGGTGTCCGATGAGAAATGAACTTCTAAAGCTACCTTACAGGGCCAAATTAAATGTGGTAGAGCCCCATGGGCATAAAATATGATGGATGCCCCAGATACAGTATTTTTTTTTCCTTTAAAATAATAGTCCAGCCAAGTAACTGATTGGTGGTTGTCTAGCACCTGCCTACTTACTGGAACGTCAGATCTAGTCCTTTCTGTCACCCTGGTGCGGGTGCATGCTGCTCGGGAACTCCTGCTTTGCGATTCAGGTGGAAGGGGGTGTAGTTGTCCAGCTGGTCCAGCAGAAAACAGTTCCCTGCATTGAGCTGCCAGTGGCTGTGCTTGGTGGCTAATGTGCAGTAAGCGGCCACCGAATGACAGCTCTGCACCCACCCATCACTGTAGCGTTGCTGATGGCGGCTTTGCTGCTCTAGACTCTCAGTCCTTTCCTGTAGTGCCTTTGGCTGCAGGGTTACAAAAAACAAAAAAGGCTTGCCTAGGTGCGCAGGTAGCCCCAGCTAGCTTTGTGCCGGCCCTGCAGACTATCAGACCAAAGACTGAAAAGCTTTTGGGTTATGGACCAGACCATAACCCAAAAGTTGGTGGAGGCTCCAAGGCTCACGCTCCTTGCACCCCTTTTATAATCTGGCCCTACTTACAGTACCCTGGTGTTGAAAAACTCGAGTATGGCTATCCAGTAGGGAGACTCCTTCTAGAGGTCCTTCAAGAAATCTCTGCGATAAGACACCATCTGTTTTTTTTATTTGGGATGCAGCAGTTGTGGGAGCAGTAGAGATAAATAAATCTGTTGAAATTCATTTTATGCTGATTCATCTGAATATGACTAAGATTTGTTTTGGATTTGAATGAATTCAGAAATATTGTCCAGTTTAGTATCAGATCAACCCTCTATATGGCATACACATATAGTTCTGAACATAAAGTCTTGCCAAGTCAAGCACAACTTATAAGATTTGAAAAGTCCAGCTTAAAGTGGAACAAAACCCAGGAATTTAAATTTCCCGGCTTATGTTCTATGCACCTAGGGCATCCTGAATTGCGATGTCCTGCTATGTGAAACCCCCAGTTTGCCCATAAAAACTGACCATTCCACTCTCCAACGGTGCACGCATGGGCTCTCGTCCAAAGAGGGCCTTCTACTGTGACATCATTCGGCAGGTGGTTCTTATTAACTTATTAAATTGGGAGCCATCCCAGCCTGTCTGAATGGCTTGGGTGAGATCACACATACAAAGCCAGGGATGCGGCAGGGCACGCTCCCCATTTAAAACAATGAGAGCTGCCTGCAGAATGACATAGCCACTGCAGCTGGCTTTAAGAAGGAAAAAATGGGGACTCAACATATTAAAATCCCTTAAAAAACACATAAATGGGACAATAACACACAGGACAAACCAACATGAAGGTGTGTAGGAAATGGGGATAGTCTCACCACACTAATTGATATCAAATGCCTAGATATATGCGCTAAATCATTCAACAAAGTGTTCCAACAGTGCAACTAAACATGTGCAAATCCTGCCTATGATCTGGATCACTATAAAGTCTATATATTTATACGTGCAAGTGCTACTAGTCAAGCTACTACTGCAGCTGGCTTTGGCTTTTGGTGCTGCTGGAGCATGGAAAGGTGAGTTTTTATGGACAAACTGGAGGTTTCACACAGTGGGGGATCTCAAATCCAGATGCCCCGGAGAAAAGCCAGTGGCCAGCCCTGGAATTTATAAGCTTCCAGGCTGGCCGCTGGTGATTAATGCCATAATTATATTATTAAGGGTGCTGTGTGCCTGAAACGTGCCAGGCTTGATGCGAGGTCTTGATCTTAACCAGCACCTGTATGGAGCCTTTTATTTATCTACAATAAAAGTAACATTGTTTAATCACATCACTTCATGAGTTGGATTTTTCAAATCTTATAAGCAATACATAAAGTTTTACTCCTTTTAACCGTTGCTAGGTTTCCCCTGTTCTTTGTCAGTGGAATAGTTAAGCCACTAAGTAAATACATTACAAAGAGTTCAAATCTTGGTATTTAGCTTTTTAACCCCCTAACCATCTTAGTCTGCATCCTTTAGCGCAGACCACTCCAAATAAGAGGTAAACGTCTTGGGGTTCCTGGAGACAGAGCCTGGCACACAGACTGAAGGTGTTTTTCAGCAGCAGTAGGTGGTTAATCGTCTGCTCTTTCCTGACCACATCAATGACCAAACTATTGGGGGGGGGGGTGTAAAAACAATGATATAAATATATATATAATTGTCCAGTGGCGTAGCTAGGGGGGAGCAGGGGGGCAAGTGCCCCGGGTACAGCAGGTCAGGGGGGCACCAAAGGGGAGCCAGAGCACAGGTGGGGGGCAGCATTTTGAATCTTTGACCCGGGTGCCAGAAACCCTAGCTACTCCTCTGAATTGTCTTCTATTGGTCTTTACAATGCAGAATTAAAGACAGGGTAAAACAAATAACCGCTTATAATACATGTGCATTATGAGTCAGACATGACAGAAATGCACAAATTAATTTATTAAATTTAATTGAATTTAATTTATTTAATTAATATTAAAATACAACAAGAAGGGGGCTCCTGCCCTTGAAGGCTTACTATTTAATGGATAAGGTATGGAGATAAAAGGGAGGTCTCAAGTAGTATGTCCGGGGCAGACTGCTTTACTGCTCCTGGCCCAGTATAGTATCTGTCACATTATATATATATAAAACATATTTTCACTCCATAAGACGTACCTGGCCATCAGATGCCCTCAGGTATGTTGTGCTAAAATCCCCCTCCTAATCACCCATTACAGATAGTGTGCAGAATCACCCCATTTCAGGCAGTGAGCAGCACCCCTTATTACAGCCAGCTTGTGGCATCCCCCATTACAGCCAGTTAGTGTCATCCCTCATTACTGGCAGTGTGTGGCATCCCACATTAGTGGCAGTGTGTGGCATCCCACATTAGTGGCAGTGTGCAGCATCCCCATTACAGATGGTGGGGGCATCCCCTCATTACATGCAGTGAGAGGCATCTTTTTTTTTTTTTTTTTTTTTAGAATATTCTAATAAGTTCCAAGAATCATTTCTCTCATCTTATGTTCTCAGGTTCTCCTGAAATTTCATCCAAATCAGGATGTTCTGAGGGCAAGCTGTAACCCAACCCTAGACTCTAGAGCCAGGTTACATGGATTTTTAAATGCTTTAAACTGGACCTGATCCTGTTTACAAGGGTCGGCTCCAGGTTGGTGGGGGCCCTTGGGCAAGAGAGTCTTAGTGGGACCCAAAGTAGTGTGTCACATGATGTCACCTTTCACCTCCGCTGCCACAAATGAGTAATCTCCTGTTGCTGATCGCTCTCTAGTCCTTATTGCCTTCCCTATAGCCACAAATTGCCCTCCTATCCTTATTGCCTTCCCTATAGCCACCAATCATCCTCTAGTCCTTGTTGCATTCTCTACTGCCACCAAGCACTCATCAGCACTTACTGCTTGCTCCGCTGCCACTAAAGACTATATTATTGCTGTCAGTTGTCACCTGGTTCTTACCACCTTCTGAGCTTCCACTAATTTATGGGGTATTTATACACTTTAGGCACATCATGTATCCTATGAGGTAAGGATATTTGTTCTTAAGTCTGGAAACAACAGAACCATAGGGCTATGCAGAACAATTAGGAGAAGACCTTAGCATAGCCCATAGGGCGCTGTTATTTCCAAACTTAAAAAATAGATCCTTACATCACTGGAAAATGAATGTAACTGAACTGTAAACATTTTTGCGGGGAAAGACAGACTGTTTTTGCACTTTTTGTGTGTTATCACTAAAAAAAGCTCTCCAGGATGCAGGTTGCAATTCACACCGGAGGTCACTCTGGCTTCACCTAATAATTAGCCCCCAAAAAATACAACTTACAAAAGTAGATCAAATAAAATTCTACTAGAAAAGAAGATCACACATGTGCAGATCTTTCTTTTCTTTTTAGATTGACATCTCAGCATGGAAGTCTACACAAGAATGGGAACTCAGACAGGGAGAGTCTGCAAACCAGCCTGCAAAGATGGCACCTTGAGGCATCATCCCAGCAGACCTACTAAGGCTTTTGTTTTTTTTTGTTTGCAATTGGTCTGTAACAGGCTTTCATAGTTTTAAAGGTGTGCATAAAAAAAAACAGCACAGAAGATGATATTTTGATGGTTTGGCCATCACAGAGAGATACAACTCGTGAGAACAGTATTGTATGTTATTATCACATTGGTTCTTTTAATGCTTAAAGTGGACCAACACCCTTCCGTGATCGGCCCGGGAATCTATAAGATTCCCATTCCCATATGGGAATGGGAGGGGGGAATGCCACACTGCCTATATGGGGAATGGGAGGGGGAATGCCACACTGCCCATATGGGGAATGGGAAGGGGGAATGCCACACTGCCTATTGAAATGAGAGGGGGAATGTCACACTGCCTATGGGGAATGGGAGATGGGGAATGCCACACTGCTTATATGGGGAATGGGAGGGGGGATGTCACACTGCCTATGGGGATGGGAGGGGGGGAAATGCCACACTGCTTATATAGGGAATGGGAGGGGGGATGTCACACTGCCTATGGGGATGGGAGAGGGGGAAATTCCACACTACCTTTGAGATTGGGGAATGTCACACTGCCTATGAGAATGGGAGGGGGGAATGCCACGCTGCCTATATGGGGAATGGCAGATGGGGAATGCTACAATGCTTATATGGGGAATGGGATGGGAATGTCACACTGCCTATGGGGATGGGAGAGGGGGAAATGCCACACTACCTTTGAGATTGGGGAATGTCACACTGCCTATGAGAATGGGAGGGGGGATGCCACACTGAATAAGGGCAAGGGAGGAATGACACACTGTCTATGAGATGTCACACTAACTATGGGAAATCGGAGGGGGAATGCCACACTGCCTATGGGAATGGGAGGGGAAATGTCACACTGCCTATGGGTATGGAAGAGGGGAAAATGCCACACTGAATAAGGGGAAGGGAGGAATGCCACACTGTCCATGAGATGTCACACTAACAATGGGAAATGGAAGGGGGAATGCCACACTGTTTATGGTGAATGGGAGGGGGGAGGCCACACTGCCTATGGGAATAGGAGGAGGGAATGTCACACTGCCTATGGGGATGGAAGAGGGGAAAATGCCATACTGAATAAGGGGAAGGAGGAATGCCACACTGTCCATGAGATGTCACACTAACTATGGGAAATGGAAGGGGGAATGCCACACTGTTTATGGTGAATGGGAGGGGGGAGGCCACACTGCCTATGGGAATAGGAGGAGGGAATGTCACACTGCCTATGGGGATGGAAGAGGGGGAAATGCCACACTGCTTTTGAGATTGGAGAATTTCACACTACCTTTGAGATTGTGGAATGTCACACTACCTATGAGAATGGGGGGGGGGGATGCCACGCTGCCTATGGGAATAGGAGGAGGGAATGCCACACTGCCTATGGGGATGGAAGAGGGGGAAATGCCACCCTGAATAAGGGCAAGGGAGGAATGCCAAATTAGGAAATAGGAGAATGGATGCCACACTGTTTAAGGTGAATGAGAGGGGGAATGTCACACTGCCTATAAAATGGGAGGATGTCACACTAGCTATGGGAAATGGGAGGAGGAATGCCACACTGCCCATGGGGAATGGGAGGGGGGAATGTCACACTATTTAGGGTGAATGGGAGGAAGGATGCCACACTGCTTATATGGGGAATGTGAGGGGTGAATGCCACACTGCCCATAGAGAATGGGGTGGGGGAATGCCACACTGCCTGTAAAAGGCTGTTTTAGCACATTTGGTTTAGAATATTTTTTTCTTATTTCCTCCTCCAAATCCTGGGTGCATCTTATAGGGCAAAAATACAGTATATTTATTCTTATTCAAAACATAAAAAATGTGTCCCATCATTAAGAGTTTACAGGAGATGAATCAGTAACAAAGGGAATAAAGAAACAAAGAATTGATGGTATAGTATAGAGTGTGTTATGTTCCTCTGAGACTCTACAGTTCTACAATTCCAAGCTGCTTGCTGTAGTATTCCCAATGGCCGCTCTTTGTGATACCCTGTACTTGTTCTCGGCAACATATTCTTCACTCCTCTGGAAGAAAAAAAGTTCTCCTCTGTAGCCATGGCGGGAGTATTGATAAAATACTATAGACGCGTGCTGTTTATTTTACTTCTGTGAGCAACAAATTCCACTTCCTTTCCTGTATCAATAAACTTCACTGTCTCTGAATCCCGCTTGATGGACTTCCAGGAAAGTAGCCGTGATTAACATTCACCCGGTATATTGGGAGGTGATTTAGTGGTTTGTTTTGCTCTTAACTTTGGATAGTACGTTATGTTTTATTACATTTGGTGTGATTCAGTGAAAGATGGGCAGACACAGGAATGAAGTGTGAAGAGAATCAGAGGTGAATTATGGCAGAAAATGATCTCTGCGGGGACTATGAATATATATTAGAGGGCTGCACTATGAAAAATAGCAAGCGCCCTGCAAGGTGCAGCATTTCTAGTTAGCTCACTTTTAAAGGGATACAGTCCTATACTCTGGAATAAATCTACCGCATTTTTGCCTTATAAGACGCACTTATTTTTTCCCAAAAGCTGGGGGAAAATGCCTATGCATCTCATAGGGCAAAGGCGATGTGGCAGACCCCCATCCCTAACTGCTGCTGGGTCAGTTAGTGGCTGCTCATTCAAGAGAGTAAGTAACCCAACATGTAACAGTCCCTATCCAGGCAATATAAAAAAACCACAAAAGTTGGAACAAGGCTGGTCATGTTGCATGATGTATAGTTCCAATCACATTATACGCAACAAGTGCAAATTTAAAGGAGACCAAAGCCCATTTTTTAAATAATCTCCCCTGCATCCCTCAACCCCACAGAGAGTACCTTTTGGATGGCTTTGCCATTTTGTCTCCTCTTCTTTCCAACCAATAGAACTGGTAATTTTACTGGAAGTCCAGACTGCAGCATGCCAGTCAATTGTTCAAATCATATGGCACAGAGTCCTCTTTCATTATGTATTAAATGCCTGCCCCCCATGGCCACAATCTCAAGAAGTACTGTAGGAGCCCAAAAAATGAATGTCAAAAATGCATTTTTGATTTGAAGTGGACCATGACCCAGGCTTTTGACTATCCTGGGTTTTGATCCTTGCCCACAGGCCACTTCAATAGAGGATGCCCCGCTGTGTGAACCGGCCCAGGTCTCTCGATCTAACTCAATTATCCCGGGTCCTGCGGCGACCTCTAGTCCAATCAGGGTGCTCGGATGTGCTCCCACCCCTTCGTCTAAAGCCAGCAGATCTGAGCGCGCTAGTGGCCACATCCACCGCTACCCTTTAACAGGGAGCCTATCGGCCTGGGGGGCTATGAGATGGTTCCCCTCCCCCCGGCCAAAATCAGGATGTCCCGCTGTGAGAAACCCCCAGGTTGCCCCATACACTTACCTTGTTCCCAGTCCAACGCCGCAGCCCCTCTATCCCTCTAGCAGTGTGCGTGCCCGTGACAGGCATTTGTCAATGGCCTGCGTGGGTATGCTCCCTGTTAGAGGGGTGCGGTCGCTTGGTGCCATTGGCCTTAGACGACATGACGTCAACAGCTCTGACGAGCGGCCAAGCATGCGCCATAGGACCGGGAAGAGGTGAGTTGGCATCGGTCGATCTGGGGGGTTTCATACAGCGGGGCACTCCTGATCCCCAGGGTAAATGGCCAAAACCCAGTATAGTCTAAATCATGGGTTTCGGTCCACTTTAAAGTGGACCAAAACCCATACCCTTAGATTCCAGTGCTGCTTGATTCCCTCCCACCAAGGACATCCAGAATCGGGATGCTCCATTGTGTGAAACCCCCCAGGTCACCCGGAAAATCAACCGGGGGGAGAGAATTGATTGGTCCAGGATTCTTATAGATTCGATCTGGGGGGTTTCATACAGCGGGGCACTCCTTATCCCCAGGGGAAATGGGCAAAACCCAGGATAGTCTAAATCCTGGGTTTCGGTCCACTTTAAAGTGGACCAAAACCCATACCCTTAGATTCAAGTGCTGCTTGATTCCCTACCACCAAGGACATCCAGAATCGGGATGCTCCAATATGTGAAACCCCCCCAGGTTGCCCGGAAAATCAACCGGGGGGAGAGAATCGATCGGTCCAGGATTCTTATAGATTCGATCTGGGGGGTTTCATACAGCGGGGCACTCCTGATCCCCAGGGGAAATGGCCAAAACCCAGGATAGTCTAAATCCTGGGTTTCGGTCCACTTTAAAGTGGACCAGAACCCATACCCTTAGATTCAAGTGCTGCTTGATTCCCTACCACCAAGGACATCCAGAATCGGGATGCTCCAATGTGTGAAACACCCCCAGGTTGCCCGGAAAATCAACCGGGGGGAGAGAATCGATCGGTCCAGGATTCTTATAGATTCCTGGGCCGATTGCTGTGGGTTTTGTTCCATTTTGACTATTCATAAAGATATTTTCTGGTCATCTAATGTCTTGTCATCAAGCCATGTTTATCATGCATACATAACTGGTAAAATCTGTTTGGGGATTTATAATCATTACATATGCTGTTATGTCACTGTAAAGCTTGTAAACCATATAACTAGCAAGGCTAAATCTAAGACAGGACCGCCGAGATATGGGATCCTATATTAATATATACATATATTAATGAATATATACTATATTAATGAATACAGTTATTTATAAACACATTACCAATATTTGCCAAATTGCACTGGTGTTGGACTTCACACTGCATTTGAATTGGTCCCATTCCACGACCATCTTAGCAGTTAGCCCAATTAAAAACAAATCATGTTTTATTAAATCTACTAAGCTTTGCCAAATTGGCCACTACAATAAGATTTATAGAATAATTGTGATATTTGTTTAACCCCTCAGGCTTTAAGACAGCAGTGGCCCCAGGGGCATGGAACAAAACTCAGGATAGTCAAAATCCCAGGTTTTGCTCTGCTTCAAAGTGGACCAAAACTCAGGATTTTTACTATCCCAGGTTTTGGGGTGCCCCGATGTGTGAGCCCTCTACTGTATATTGCACTTTTGGTGTTGTCTATATGAAGTAGAATTCTTGTAAGAATACTAAATATCAGGTTATATCTTTTTGTTTAATGCACTTTGCTTATTTTAGAAGATGTACCAGTGTTTTTATCTAAGGGCCTTATTCATGAAGGGTAGTGGCTATTTAGCGACAGGTAGCGAGAGGTATCGGCAAGAGAACGCCGGCCACAGCACGCAATTACACATTTATGAAGCTGATCCTGTTGAGCGACTGGGATAACGTCATGTAGCGTTAGATTCATCATTATCCCAGTCTCAGCGTACAGCGCCTGCGTTCAAATTGTCAGAGCGCCACGTATTACCTCTCACTACCTGCCGCTCTCTCATACATTTCAATGGACATTCCTCAAATCCCATTGCCCATCCCATTTTTTTTTTCAATACTACAAATGTTTAAGACATTCTTCCTGAACTGTATGTATGTTTTTGAAGGTTTTTTAACCAAATATGTATTTACTTGTCTGGCATTAAAGTCTTAATGTCACACCCCTCTAACATTGTCATTCCTGTTTTTTTTTTTTTTCGCTTGTTTAATGTTGTTCATGTGTCTAAGAAATCATTTTAATCTGACCGTGTCTGGCGCTCTATCCCTCAGTCACAAAAATTACAGCGCCAATGATGTTTCATTGAAAAATCTTGTTGAATCTGGGTTAGAGCGCCGAGGGCCAGTGGCTATGACCAGTCGCTACCTGTCACTGTCTGGGGCTCTGTACTTTTGATACATGTGTTGTAGGCTTTTTGGTTTATTTATTCTGCAACGCCTAGAGTTGCTGTTCCTGAATAAACAGCAGACAATAGATGGGTGGTTCTGAGCGTACCAGCATTAACAGCAAAACATTATTAAACTTACCATTAATCCATTAGTTTGTAGAATGTGAAACACATTGTTACCCCTAGCATAGCATAAGCATTTGAATGTGTTCCAACCTATTACTGTTGTTAAATATAAAACAAATACACATATATAGCTAGATAGACATGTCTACACGTATGGGTTAGTATATATGCAATCAAGTAGAATACCAAAAGTTGTATATTTTCCCAAAAATGTATTCTGACAAATAAAAACAACAAAATATATGGCCTCATTTTAAATAAAATATTCATGGGCCCAAAACTTTCTGTGGGTGGCCTTTCTTGTGCGGACTGATCTGTAGGGGCCGTGTTGGGGGCCAACAGTGCAGTTAAAAAAATAGACTGCTGCTGTATTAGCTGATGTAACAACAACAAAGTTTGGTCCTGGCAATCGATGGAGTGGTTGATAGCAGTGACCAATTCTGGCAGTGGTTGTTTCCTCAGTTCGCGTACCTCTTGCCTCAGGTCATGTATTTGTGGTTGGTCTACCAGCAATTGTTTTTCCAACGCCGCAATGCACTCCTGGAGTATATCACGTGGCTGTTGGTGACTGTAGGCCTCCAACATCCGGCTCCCTAACTCATAAAGTTCAGCTCTTGTGGGGACACCCCTTGTTGGTTGCGTAGGGGTCTATAATAAAAAGTCATAGGAAAAATGACTGTCTGTATTTGGCATATGCACCTATATAATCAACATCTTTTGTTCTAGTAACATTTACCGTTTGTGCTGGCTCAGTAGGCTGACCACATGGCACTTGGGAGGAGGCCACATCCAGGGTTCCCGTCAAGGTTGCCTGCTAAGATCAAAGTATGGTGTATGTAACATGTTTTTAAATGACTGTTAAAAAATCACTTACATTTATCACAACCTGAATCAACTGATCTATATTACCAGAGTGTGGTCCTCCTCAAATAGTTCAGGTGTCTGGCTGCCAGGAAGGGGCAAATCATCATCCGATAATGGCGGCAACATCACATATGCTAAATTGAAAAATATTGTTAGTTTATTACAAAGTTTATTGTGTATCAACTTTGTCTAACCTATAAATATTTTAGAAATCTAACCTTGATCCTAAAGTTCATTCCACACAACCTTAACATTTTTGTGGATTATGATATAAAGTAATTGCAATATATGGGAAAACTTATTGTGTGGCCACAGATCATTTGCACATTATTAGACACACATACCCGCCACATCGGAGATGTCCAGACCAAGCCATCACTAGAGCTTTGCCCTACAAATACATGGGTCATACGAAATGTCAATTGCCCTCATACATGTAATGATGTAACACATCCTAAGAAAAATGTATCAAATCACATGCTTACCCTCATCCCTAGCAGCCGCACTGTGAAGGGCCCTTTCAGGACCAGCACTTCCTGTATTCGGGCCTAACAAAAGGAAACATAATTGCTATTAGTTTAAACCGGACCTTCAGCGTGATTTAATGAAAATCCCCCTCCCTTCCCCAGCATCTAAAATTAATATATTTTACGTTTTTAGTCACTAACTTATTATTATTCTTTTCTCCACTGGGCTGCAACTCTGTTCAGGAATTTAGAATACGGGCGCCGCCATCTTGACCCAGTAGCATCACACTTACTGAGGAGAGGAGAGTGGGATAAGGTACAGGGGGCGGGTTATAGTTGTGCTTTGCTCAGACAGAGCAGAGCTGGGGTCAAGTAATGGTCAGCAGTCCCAGAATGCAGAGCAGCACAGTCAGGAGGCACTTCCTGTTTGCAGGCTGCCTGATAAGATGGCGGCTTCCATAAGGCTCATAACATGCAGTAGATGCAGGTAGGATGATTTTTAATGTGGACAATCTGTATGTACAGGGTGTGGGAAACATATAAGATAGACTCTTATTCAGAGTGAAGGTCCGCTTTAAGGTGTCATAGTAGTGCTTCCATTTTTTTTTAAATTGGGACCAACAGAAAGGCTACCTGTTATTTGTTTAAAAACTTGTTTTTGCAAGTAACATTTTGAACCTTTGGTTATTAATACAAAAATACCAGACTGCTTTAAATGTGATGTTGCATGTTTTATCCCATAAATTATTTTCTGTTTACACATTGAGAAACAACATCTACAAAGGATACAGTATGCTTTGCACTACACACCAACAGTGTCCTTTACTCCTGCAACACAGGAAGTGGGGTCCAAAGATGAAGCTGGGACCTACAAATCAAAAACATAATGCATCTAAATCCAGACCTTTGCCTTTATTTTGCTTTTAGAAAAAATACATATACACTTACTGGCTTCCAAAGAGTATGTGGATTCATGAGGAGATGCTGATCCAATTCTGAGGGCATCTATATTAAAATATAATGAACAAGTAGCCATTGTTAATGTGTGCACTATAAAGAACCATCCAGACCTAGACCAGCAAACATTCTAATCCTACCTCTTCACCTTCAACATCAGACTGGGTTAATGTAGAGGCTGGTGGAAGGGCAGGAATCTGGGAACCATCTACATCTGACTCCTGTGATTGCTCATGTGCCACTAAGGTGAAAAAAAGATAAATGTTATAAAAACCTTACATAGGTCTAATATGATACTTACCATTTAGGATTAGAATGATTACTCACAATTATTAACAATGTATTGACACTGTACCTTCACCCCAGCCTGTGGTGTCATCCTCAGCATCCACACCCTGCAGCCGACAAAGGGGGATCTTGCACTTCAACATCTCCTCATATGGCCTGTATTTACTTTTTGGAGCCTGCTTTGTCCCACTGTCAACAAGATGATCCGACTTCATCTTTTGCATAAGGGCCCTTTGCAAAGTGTAGAAGCGTTTTTTTGCAGGCTGTGCCACTATGGGGATATTGAGCTGAGCTAGTAAGCTGCTCACCAATGGCATCCCACAATTTGCTCCTTTATTGTTTGCCTAAACACTGACTTTGGGAGCCAAATAATAACTCCCACTTAGCCAGTGTCAGACGCACAAAAGTATTGTTATCTGCCAAATTAAATTCTGGCTCCCTTTTGGCATATGCAGGATTGGGCGGGGCACCACCATCAGCCTGCACCCATTTCCTCAAGGAAGATCTGCGGCCACCACGCACACCACCAAACCACAAACACACAAGGACGCATGCAAACTACAGAATGGCAACAATTGCAGATTGTGTCTGGGAGTTTTTATGTGCTTTAGGAACCAATCACAAACTGGGCCAGTTAATTGATAGAGACATACAATACAGGTGTGTGGGTATCTACATCTTGGCAACAATAAATGAGGTATCATCAACAAATGTGTGAAGACAATAAAGTAATCAAGAAGCTACTTACACAACCAGATTCACATGAGTAATTACTTCTAACCATATATCTGAACACCATTTGAAATGGTGTTACAAACACAGCTATTTGAAAATTTAAATTTGTACCTTGGATTGGCCCATAGATGTCTGTGCAACCATATCCGCACAACGACACTATTATTGATCCGCTAGGCGTTTCTGCTACACCTGTGGTAAGCTAATTACAGATCGGAAACAGCTAAGAAACGCATGAGGCGGCAAGGCGGACCATACCTTTGGATAAGTATAAATATGGATTACATTATTCATTTTTATCTTGAATGCTGTGGCAAAGGCTGTGGTGTTTGGTGCATGTAGCTTTCACATAGGTGCCAGGAACTGGCTTGCTGGGTTTCTTTATTACTGTCTGTGGCTTTGTTGTGCCTTTGTGGCATCAGTGCTGTTTCTTTGGGAGATTTGTTTTGGTGGCATCTGCAAATATTGTGTAGGATACAGCAAGTGTGGATTGTTTTGGGGACCTTTTGTGGATTGTGCAGCAACTCCCCTCTTGGTTGTGCCAAACTTGAAAGGCATACTTTCAGCAGGCTGATGGTTGTTACCACTATACATCTTGTTTTGTGGTGAGCTGCATTTGTGTGGTTGCCAGAGGATTTTGATTGGTTGTGTATGTGGATTGGTTGTGTGTGTGGGAAGATTGTTGAATTTTTATTTTGGGAGTGCATGAGCTATGGCTAGGGAGTGTGATGTGGATGTGGGGGTTATGTTTGGGGTATGGATGTGTTGTGGCAGCTCAGAGGAAGGTCAAGAGTCAAGGGAAGAGGGTGCTGTGAGGCTTAGGGCACCCCGATCCTTTGGCACCCTGCTCTCTGTATGGAATTTAAGTGACGAGCAGATCAGAAGCAGATTTCGCCCGGAATCGTACAGCACTACAGTCCCTATATGATCAGATTAGGATCAAAATCAATCCATCCACCAGACGCACCCAATCCATCCCTGGCATTGTTCGCCTTTGTGGCATGTTAAATATAGTGGCCCGGGGCAATTTTCAGGCAATCTCAGCCCTCCTCAGCGGGATCAGCCAGGCTACAATGAGCCGTATCTTTTACAAGGTAGTCCTGGCTATTTGCAAATTTTATCCCGGTATATATAAAATTTCCTGAGGATGAGGAGGAGGTTGCCAATATTAAACGTGCCTTCTACCGCATGGGAGGGATCCCTAATGTGCTAGGGTGCATGGATGGTACACATATCCCTTTCCGCCCTCCCCGTGCACAGGAGCTGCATTATAGGAATAGGAAACAATTCCATTCCATGAATGTCATGGTGGTATGTGACCCAGACATGAAGCTGAGGGCCGTGAGATCTGGCTTCCCTGGCTCATGCCATGATTCTTATGTGCTCAAGCAATCAGTCCTGTGCCGGAAGTTTGAGAACAATGAAATGCCACCTGGATGGCTACAGGGTAATTATTAATCAGAGACAGAATAACAATCACATTATTAAATCACAACAAATAAACAGCTATATATGCCTATTTTTATTGTAGACATACTGGTATAGCTACTTTACTAATTGCTGTCTCTCACTTTCTTTATTCTACAGCGAACAAGGGATATGGGCAGAAAACGTGGATAATGACTCCGGTCAGAAACCCACAGACATCTGCCCAAGTACGCTACAATGCAGCACATCGCAAAACAAGATGCATTGTGGAAAGAACCATTGGCCTGCTGAAAGCCCACTTTCTCTGTTTGGCATGCCCAGGAGGAGAGATGTTGTACAGTCCACAAAAGGTCTTCAAAATCATCCTAGCCTGCTGTGTTCTACACAACATTTGCATATGCCACCGAATCAAACCCTCCGAAGAAACAGCACTGGTGCCAGAAGACCCCAACATGGCCACAGACAGTAATGAGGGTACCCAGACTGGCTTTGAGCAGCGGGAAAGCACGATTTCCTCTTTTTTTTGGTAAGTAAGCTAAGCTGAGATATACTACAACTCCAGTAGAACAGGGGCCTAATTTAAAAAAAAAAACGTGTGTGTGGTTTATAATTAATTTAAAAGATATGTGGGTGGTTTATAATTATGAGAAAAAAAAGTGGGTGGGTTCTAATTAAAGTAAAAAATATGTGGTTGGTTTCAAATTAAAACCAAGCAAATTTGGTTGTTTTATAAAAATTATTAATCATTAAAAACAAAAAATAACAACACTTTTGTCCCCATTACAGGCATCATGAAGATTGGGACTACTTATTGCCAAAATGACCCAAAACTTTTCTTTAAATATATGCTTTAATAATTACTTTTATTTTTATTTCTTAAATCTTGTGACGTGTAATTTTGCTTAAGTGTTTTCAAATTTCAAAGAATTAGAGATTGGTTTCTACACAACAGCATAGAAACGCTCAGGTGCTGTATTGAATAAGGTGTAACAACTCAACAGCGCCTCTAATGCAAATCTGAAACAAAACATTTAACATTGCCAGCATGATCACTACTAGAGATGAGCGAACTTTTGAAACATTCGATTCGACTGATTCGCCGAATTTTCCGACAAAAATCGCTTCGACCCAAATTTATTCGCGACAAATCGCTATTAAAAACGGCTATTTCTGAGCCTCCTAGAGCCTCAATAGGGTTGTAAACCATTCTGCCTTGCTGTAACACGCATAGGATGCGTGCTGGGTTAGTTAAATAATACTTTAAATAAATATCACATGCAGATCAGAGGCATCGCTAATAGAATCGCAGAGCGGCACAATTGCAGAGAGTTGAAGTGGCATCACTATGAGGGGCAGGAGCCCAAACATTGCTTTAAAGAGACACTGGAGTTGGCAGCAGCAGGAGCCCAAAAATTGGATGAATCACACCCTGGAGTTGCAAGCAGCAGCAGGAGCCAAAACATTGGCTGAAAGAGACACTGGAGTTGGCAGCAGCAGGAGCCCAAAAATTGACTGACACACCCTGGAGTTTCAAGCAGCAGCAGCCCGAACATAGCTTGAAAGAGACACTGGAGTTGGCTGCAGGAGCCCAAAGATTGGATGAATCACACCCTGGAGTTGCAAGCAGCAGCAGCCCAAACATAGCTTGAAAGAGACACTGGATTTGGCAGCATGAGCCCAAAATTTGATGAATCACACCCTGGAGTTGGCAGCAGCAGCAGCAGGAGCCAAGACATTACTTTAAAGAGACACTGGAGTTGGCAACAGGAGCCCAAAAATTGGATGAATCACACCCTGGAGTTGCAAGCAGCAGCAGCAGGAGCCCAAATATTACTTTAAAGAGACACTGGAGTTGGCAGCAGCAGGAGCCCAAAAATTGGATGAATCACACCCTGGAGTTGCAAGCAGCAGCAGGAGCCCAAACATTACTTTAAAGAGACACTGAGGTTGGCAGCAGGAGCCCAAAAATTGGATGAATCACACCCTGGAGTTGGCAGCAGCCCAAACATTACTTTAAAGAGACACTGGAGTTGGCAGCAGGAGCCCAAAAATTGGATGAATCACACCCTGGAGTTGGCAGCAGCAGCAGCAGGAGCCCAAACATTACTTTAAAGAGACACTGGAGTTGGCAGCAGGAGCCCAAAAATTGGATGAATCACACCCTGGAGTTGGCAGCAGCAGCAGCAGGAGCCCAAACATTACTTTAAAGAGACACTGGAGTTGGCAGCAGGAGCCCAAACATTGATGAATCACACCCTGGAGTTGGCAGCAGCAGGAGCCCAGACATTACTTTAAAGAGACACTGGGGTTGGCTTCAGGAGCCCAAAAATTGGATGAATCACACCCTGGAGTTGGCAGCAGCAGCAGCAGGAGCCCGAACATTACTTTAAAGAGACACTGGGGTTGGCTTCAGGAGCCCAAAAATTGGATGAATCACACCTTGGAGTTGCAAGCAGCAGCAGGAGGCCAAACATTGGCTGAAAGGCACACCCTGAAGTTGGCATCAGCATGAGCCCAAAAAATGGCCTAAAGACATAAATGTGTTTTGCACCATTTGGAAAGTGTAAAACGTGGCACCATGCTGAATCTAGTCGCATGCATCAGGCATTGGTGGGTGGAAATCCTGGCTGATCCATCCCTGATTCATTATGACAAAGGTGAGTCTCTCCACATTTTTAGTTGACAGACGAGTTCTCCTCGCCGTAACTATGGCCCCCGCCGCACTAAACACCCGCTCAGATGGCACGCTACTTGCCGGGCAGGACAGCTTTTCCAGGGCAAACTCTGCTAGTTGCGGCCACAAATCAAGTTTGGCTGCCCAGAAGTCCAGCGGATGCTCAAGGTGTGTTGGCATGGTCATGTCAAAGTATGACATGACCTGCTGGTTGAGGTCCTGCTACAGGTCTTCCTGCTGCTCATGAGTAGCCTCACTATGCAGGTGTAGAAAGCTACTCATTAGCGACTGAAGACTGAGGCTGCTGCTGATGGAGCTGCTGCTGCTGCTCCTGCCAACCCCCCCAGCAGCCATGGCAGTGGAAGGTGAGCGCAGAGGTCCCCTCGAGTCAGACCTGCGAGAGTATGGACCATGGCGCAGATAGGTATCGGCCAACTGCCTACGTAGAATGTCTTTGTAGTAGTTCAGTTTGTCCTCCCTCTCAGTGGGTTTAAAAAATGCCCCCATTTTGTGCCGGAAGCGAGGGTCCAATAAGGTGGACAGCCAGAAGTCATCCCGCCGACAGATGGAAACAATTCTGGGGTCACTACGCAAGCACGTGAGCATGCTTCCTGCCATTTGCGCAAGTGACTCAGATGGACTACCTGTCTCCATCTCCACTGCATACTGCCACGGTGTGTCCGGGTCCTCTGTCTCGCCTTCCTCAAAAACCTCTAGCTCCTCTGGCTGCTCCTGCTCCTCCTCTCCTGTCCGCTGACTAGATAAACCAGCCATTTCGCCAAGCCTAAACTGTGTTTCGCTGGGCAACTCCTCCTCCTCTTCCTCCTCCTCCTCCAGTTCAGCTCCAATGGGGTTCATGTGGCCGTAAGATGTAAACGCCATGTATCCAGTGCCCTGACCAGCCATGGTTTCCAACATGTGCTGTAGTACATGAAGCAGTGGAATTACGTCGTTCATCCCGTAATCCTGCCGACTGACAAATAAAGTGGCTTCCTCAAAGGGCCTGAGCAAACGGCAGGTGTCACGTATGAGCTGCCACTGGTTGACATTGAAGTTACACAGGGGAGTCCCCCTATCCGCTTGGATCATCAGGAAATCCGTGATGGCTTTTCTCTGTTCGTATAATCGGTCCAACATGTGAAGGGTGGAATTCCAACGGGTGGAAACATCGCAAATCAGACTATGTTGGGGGATACCGTTCTGACGCTGTAGCTCAAGAAGGGTGTGTTTGGCGGTGTATGAGTGGCTGAAGTGCATGCAGAGTTTCCTTGAAGTTGTTAGGATGTCTTGCATATGGGGGGAACACTTCAGAAACCGCTTGACAACCAGATTGAAGACGTGAGCCATGCAGGGGGCATGGGTCAGCCTTCCTTGGCGCAGCGCAGACAAAATGTTCTTCCCATTGTCGGTAACCATGATTCCCATTTTAAGTTTTCTTGGAGTAAGCCATGTTTGGATTTCCTGATGAATACATTTAAGCAGTTCCTCCCCTGTGTGACTCCTTTCGCCAAGACAAACCATGTGAAGCACTGCGTGACACCTCCGTGCCCTGCACACATGGTAGACTGGAGGGGCACTGAGACTTGAACCTACAGTGGAGGGTGAGGAGATGGCGGAGGATGAGGAGGCCGAATCGCACAGTGTCACAGGCCCAACGGGCAGGGAACGCGGGGGCCGAAGCGGCGTGACCTGTCCAAGTTGCTGCTGCAAAGGGACCACATTCACCCAGTGGGCCGTAAACGACATGTACTGTCCCTGACCGTAGTTACAGCTCCAGACGTCGGCGCTGCCATGCACTTTGCTACACACCGACAGGCTCAAGGACTGGCCCACCTTCTGTTCAACAAAAGTGTGCAGCGCTGGTACTGCCTTCTTGGCAAAGAAATGACGGCTTGGGACTCTCCACCTCGGCTCGGCACAAGCCATCAGTTCTCTGAAAGGTGCAGAGTCCACCACCTGAAATGGGAGCGACTGCAGCACCAGCAAATTGGACAGGAGCACATTCAGCTTCTGCGCCGTAGGATGAGTGGGTGCATACTGCTGTCTCTTGGACATGGCTTCGCTGATGGATTGCTGGTGGGATGCATGACTTGGAGGAGGAGCAGGAGCGACAGAGGATGGGTATGACGCACAGCTGCCTTCGGCTGAGGTGCTGGAGCCTTGGCTGGCAGAAATTGGGAGCGGCATGCCACTTGGTGAGGAAGCAGACTGGACCACCCCTTGGGAGCCTCGGTTCTCCCTGGTCACTTTATGGTGACACATCATATGTTGACGCAGGGCCGTGGTGCCAACATTTGGGCCCTGGCCACGCTTCACCTTCTGTCTACATATCTTGCATGTGGCCATGTTACCCTCCTGCGGATGCTTCAGGAAAAACTGCCATACTGCGGAGTAGCTACATTTCCCACCAACAGGCCTCACTGATTCGCTGCTATTGTTGCCAACTCCAGGAACCCCTGCCCCACTACCTCCCGATAAGGTAGCCTGCCGCGCAGCAGGTGCTCTACCCCGGCCCCGTTTGGCTCCAGGCTTTACAATTGTGCCCCCATGCTGACTGCCAACCATGCTGCTAACACCTTGCTGCCTGAGCTGCTGACTCCGGGGCAACCTGCGCCCCTCTTCTCCTGATGATGACGATGAAGCCCCTTCATCACCCGGCTCCCAAGTGCGATCGGCTTCATCGTCGTCATCATTATCACCGAGTTGTGGCTGTACGTCACTGATGTTCGTGGATTCGTCAACAGTGTCTGGCGCAGGAGCTGGAATGCTTGCAGCACCCACGACACTGTCCACATCACTATTTGTCTGCCTAGCTAAAGAAGCCACCTCCAGACAGGGACTGCTCTCGGGGCATGCCAACTCAGGGTTGTGTCAGAGGAACCTACCGACCCTAGACTGGGGGTCTCAGACGTAACTTGTGATGATGTTGTTGATGAGCGCGTTAACCAATCTACCACGGCAGATGCGTTACTGGTGGAGACACGACCCCTAGCAGATACTGGCAGACCAGGTCTCTCACCGTGACTCCTGCTGCCACTCGCCCCTAGTCTGCTGCAACCTCTGCCTGCTGAATCTTGGCCTCTGCCACTCCTCTTTGAACATTCTGGCACTTGTCTGCCTGACATTTTTATGTATTTGCTTATTTAGTATAAACAGATAGGGTTCAAAGTGCAGCTTTGGGGTGCCCTGCTGCCTGGTTTATTAAAAGCAGTCAAAAACAAATGGGATGGCCCCACAGCAGACTTGAGATCAGTATATATGCACACAGCAACATTGTATAAGCAGGCTCATACAGGCCAAATTACTTTAAATAAGTTTGCAGCTTAGAGTAGATACAGAGGCTAATGGTATGTTACAGAATGGGATGGCCCAACAGCAGACTTGAGATCAGTATATATGCACACAGCAACAGTGTCTAAGCACTTTTATTTAAAAAATTAAATAAAAGGAGACATGAAGAGAAAAAGGAGCACACCTCTTGAAACCGGAATGTAACAGTCTGTCTGTGACTCACACAGGCTGCAGCCAATTTTCAGCCATGGGTTTGACAGATATTAATCCTGCAACAAGACTCCTCTTTTTATGTGAGAAAATGCCATTGAGTTCCTTTGTCTATCTTGAGGCTTATTCAGAGCCAGGTGAAAATGTACACCCAGTAGACAATTAAAGTTATCTCTCCTCTAAAAGGAGTGAGAATTCTCACCTGCCTCTGAATCGAACCCACGGACAGTTTTTTAAGTCAGTTTCTAAATACCAATAATAACACAATAGTGTTGCCACAAATGCTAAATGTTGGGCCTAACACCCATTTCAAACAGTCCTGCTGGAATCCAAGATCCGATTACTGAGGCAGAAAATACTTCAACGTATTTTATAATTCTATGAAATTAGAATAGAATATTGAGAGGAGATCAGGTGAGGACAGTTAGTCCAGGATTGACATTTACTCTCATATCGTGTCAGCTCATTTGTTATTGTTCCTTTGTACAAGAAACTGACATAATGTATCAGCTGGGAGTAAAGGAAAAGTTCACTTTGTGCAATAAACTCTCTAATTTCTTAAAGTGTCCATAAATCTAACTTTTCATAAGAGGAAAATAACCTTCACCAACCTCGTATGTTGCTGCATACAGTAGAATATTAAAATTATAATTATCCCTTTTCTGCTCTGCAGATCTTATCTTTGGTTGGGCAAGCATGTTAATTTATGCAGTCTTATTTATCCCATGTATGTTTTCATAACATTACCCTTATTCATTTGGATTATTTTCTCGTTATGCTGTTTTGGGCAACACTCGAGCTCCCAGAAGCCACAGGGGGGTACATTACTTGGGCATAGCTTAGCTGGAAAATTAAACTATGTGTGGACATATTGATATTAGTGGAGTGGCTTAGTGATTATTGACCTGATTTACTAAGCGTGGAATAATAGGAAGATAAAGCGATCAGATAGCTAGCCAGTCTGTTCCATTCTAAATCTGGTTTAGACATAGCGAGGCTTAAAGTGCATTTAGCACGGTTCATAGCAACTACCACATAAAACTGATCACATTAAACAATGTTTATTATTTTCAAAGATTTATATACAGATGCTGAAAATCAGGTGGAGAGGTTTTTACCTTGTGCTGCAGCACCTTTCCTCCTGCTGTTAATGTAACAAACAGAGAGGAGTAATCCTCCTGTAAGCCATTGTAAAAGCCACCCAAGCTTCATGCTCTCTAATATGAGAATTGTTCCAGTTGTAAATAGCAATGGGCTTGGGACTCTGGCTTGCCAGCCATAGCTACATGTGAACTGGTATAGGTTTTTTTTTACCCCTCAAGTTCAGGAACAGTTAAAATTTTTTTTTTTTTTTTTTTTTAAAAAAGCTTACCTTCACTGCATCTTTCTTTGTCTAATGACATCACTGGAGGGGAGGCGATGTCATTAGTCACATGGGGGGATTCCACAAAAACTCCACCTTTGTGGTGTAAAAGGTTCCCCCCATACTAGTGAATCTTATACACTGGAGTACTACCTACAAGAAGACTTTTAAAGCACTCTAATATGAGAATACCCTTTACCTGATTCACTGAAACCTGGTAGAGCTCATCACGTTATTTGACATGTAAGCCACCTTAGCTGGCCCTCCTTCAACAAAGTTTTGACTGAAGCAATCAAGGACCCCATTGTCATCAACGTCATCAAGGACAAGAGGACTCTAAAATGGGGTAGAGCTTATCCCCTTACATGGCAAGAAATCTGCCTTGGCAGGCCCTCCAAAGTTTGGATTGAAACAATAAAGGACCAAAGGCTATCAAAGGACATTCAATACCCTCTTGTGTCATCAACTTTTGTGGCCAGCAACCCACCCTGTTGACCCATCTTCAACTAAACACACAATTTTGAAAAACAGCAAATTAATATTTTTTTCATTCTGCTCCATTTATTGGGTATTGAGATGGAGACGCTTCCAAGTAAGATATTCCCTGACATTTTCCAATGGTAGAAAGACACCACACTTTAGTAACTTTCTTTGGGGCACTAATAAGAGTATAGAGAGCACTCTACAATGGAAAGTCAGGCTTACCACTTACTGCACTAGCGTATAAGATTCACTGACCTATAAGCAGATCCAGGACTATGTGGTCCCTTGGGCAATAGAGTCTCCGTTGGCTAATTTTATTGTGTGCAACAGCATGTACAGCAATCAAATCATATATTAAACGTGAAATTGCCTAAAAATGTAACTTTTGGGGCCCAGTACAGTATATTGAATGTTTTAGAGGCCCTGAGCATTATCTTATTTTTAGACCCACCTTATTTCTTGGCAGAACTATGACAGGAAATCTTATTTCTGGTTCCGTTTAACACTTTGTTTAGAATGTTACTTGGAAATGCCTCCTTAGCATTTCATAATGGTTCTTAACGTGCTCTCCTTCCAAACCAGTAGACACATTATTGGTTGTGGAAAATGGCAGGTTCCATTGTGAGTTGGGGGGCTCCTGGCATTTGCACAGGTTTGCTTGGTTGTGACGTTTGTCCTGCTTATGAATATCTATACCTAAGCAACTCCCTCACCCCGTTCTTATAGGATATATATTCAGAAACCACTTCTAACAAATGTAGGTGCAGCAAAACACTTTATATGCAACAAAGCTAGGCAACACACATTTTTTCTTACTTTGCTGAGGGCCCACTGTGACTGGTATGAGCAGCTGTTCCATTATGAGAGCGGCACGGTGAACAGCACTTGTGGATCTGCGCTTACTAATCCAGACGTGAATAAGCATCTATCAGTAGCAGGGTGGGCTACTTGTCTCTGTCGCTCGTACAAAAAGCATGTGTCAGTCTATTCATTAAAACCCTCCGAGAGCTGATAGACAAAAATTCCCTGAAAATCGGCTTTGTGGAGAAATAAGGTGTTCATCTGCAGACATCTTATTAGATGAACTCTTGCCAAATATGCAGATAAAATGCATGCAAGTGAATGGTTCTATCTGGAAAAATACTTCAAAAAGGAACTTGTAGCGGATCCTTCAGAGGCAGGGGTTGTATTTAACAAAAAGGGCATGCTTCCAACCAGAAGACTTTTGAGAGGTTCTACTGTCCTGCACATCTCTCTATTAACTCCTCTATGCCCTCCCAAATCTCTCACCACTTTGAGGCTGTATATGCAAGTTGCGGCAACATAACTCCTGTCAGCAAGCCGTGTGCTCAGTTCTCCCCTCTGCATATAGGCAGTCTCTACTATATATAGTCTTTGATACCTCCAGTCCAACTTGCAGGGGCAGGAAGTGTGTAATCAGCAGCTAGAGTGAGCGAGTGAGTGATCTGCAACAAGCCCTCTCACTCTATGATCTCCAGAGGCAACTGTTCCATTTGCAACTCTGCATACCTCTCAACTTTTGCAAACAGGAAACAAGGACATGTGCAGCGGCGCGCGTATGCAGATTTTTTCATACCCATAGCCATGCGCCCAGCCACACCCTTAAAGGAAAACACCGCCTAAAAGTTACCTAATAAGAACGCCCCCACACACACATGCAGGCAAGCACCCAATCAGGGGCAGACTGGGATTAAAAAAAGAGAATTCTGTGAGTACTCACCTGTAGAATTAATTTCTCTTCCATTATTACTTCAGGACATCAGACTTAATTCAGAGACGATTGGGTTAACCTCTCCTGAAGGGTGTGGTCTGCAAGAACAAAGATGTGCCTCCACCTCCCGGGCCTATATCCACCTGGCTGACTTGATGCACTTCAGTTTAATTGAAAAGCAGTAGAACCAGCCGCCCGGGAGGCATACCTATCCTGTTGGAAACAAAAGGCTGGAGACAAAATACAAGACTCCTCTCTCAGTTTAATTATTTTTTTTTTTGTAATGCTGATCATTATTTACAGCAACTATTTACATATTTACCACTCCACTAAAACTAGGCATCCAACACGTGGACATAGTAACCTAGCAGATAGGGAGGGTCTGATGTCCTGAAGTAATAATGGAAGAGAAATTAATTCTACAGGTGAGTACTCACAGAATTCTCTTTTCTCTTCCATTTTACTTCAGGCCATTAGACTTAATTCAGAGACGATTGAGACCTCCAAAAGCAGTACCCGAATTCGGGTGAGATCCATAAACCTTATTCCTTTCAGGAACAAGACATTTCGAAAACCCTTATTCCTTTCAGGAATAAGACATCTCAAAAACCCTTATTCCATTCAGGAATAAGACATTCCAAAAAACCCTTATTTCATTCAGGAATAAGACATTCCAAAAAACCCTTATTCCATTCAGGAATAAGACATTCCAAAACCATCTAATTACCACTGTATGTAATTCCTTCCTACCAAAGGCTGTACCTTATAGAATTTGGTAAATGTATGAGCTGAAAACCAAGTAGCAGCTTTGCATACTTGTTGTCAGGAATAGCTTACCTGCGCCCCGTTCCAGCGCTGTCCCCGAGCCGCCAGCCGCAGCAGCAGCTTCCGCTTGGCGGCCGCGCCGAGAGGCGGCGCCTGGCGCGCCCTCGAGCACAGCCGTCCTCCCTCCTCGTCCTCGCCTCTCTGTTTCTCGTGCGCGCGCGAGCACATTCCTCATATAACGGTTATTGAGCCTGCGGGCTCAGCCAGGGGAGGAACTCCTCCCTCCCTCCTATAGTGGGCCAATGAGCCCAGCTAGGGACAGGTCAGACCAATCCTGGCCTGGATCTTAAAGTGCACCAATCACTCACACCTTCCCTTTCTGTCTGTCCCTATAAAGGCAATTCCCTCTCAGTTGTGAATTGCCTGTGATAGCGCCTTGTACCTTGCATTGTCTTATAAAATACTTTGATTGATCTCCGTTGCCGACCCCTGCCTGAACCGACTATTCTCGATCTGATCTCCGTTGCCGACCCCTGCCTGAACTGACTATTCTCGATCTGATCTCCGTTGCCAACCTCTGCTTTGTACCGTGACCTCGAGCTGCCTCTTCCCTCTGTACCGCCGTGATCTCTGACTTCCCTGTGTCAACCTCTGGCCTGTCTTTGGACTTCCGCTACACTCGCTCTTAGCCATTGGTTCTTCAGACCTCTAACCAGTAAGCTCTCATCCTTTGAGCCATTGAAGTCCTGGGGGCAACCGATCCCGGGCAGGCGTATTTTGCGTCCTGGCAAGCGGGGGCTCCTAAAGGTGAAGCTGGCTGCGGAGATTGGGGGTTGAGGGCTTACCTAGAGGGCTGGAGTTACCTGAGCGTGACATTATCACAGGCCCAACATGGATGACCTGGTACAGCAGGTGCAAGCTATGGCCACAGCGATCAACCAACTCGCTCAAAGAGTGGCCACTCAGGAGTCTCGTCAAGTGCCGACTTCCTCTGTACCACCTCATTTCTCCGAACCTAAGATTCCACTGCCTGAGAAATTTTTTGGAGAACGAGCAAAATTTTCCAACTTCAAGAATGCCTGCGAACTATATTTTAAGTTAAGACCTATCTCCTCTGGCACAACGAGTAGGCCTTTTCATTTCCTTGCTTCAAGGAGACCCACAGTCCTGGGCCTTTAGTTTACCGTCTCATGACATTTCCCTACAATCAGTGACTGCCTTCTTCAATGCTATGGGCGTTTTATACGCCGATCCAGATATACAGTCTACCGCAGAAAATAGGCTTTGGGCCTTAAAACAGGAATTCAGCTGAAGACTACAGTGCTGAATTCCGCCGCTGGGCTATCGAAGCTAGGTGGAACGATCCAGCTTTGTGTAGTCAGTTCAGGGTGGGGCTGTCGGATTGCATCAAGGACGCTTTAGTCAATTTTCCCCCGCCAGCGGACTTAGATCAATTAATGCAGGTCTCCATTAAAATAGACCGACGGTTTAGAGAAAGGGTCAGGGAGAGAGGCAGGGCTCCCACGTCCTTCAGACCAGTCCAGAGTCTTAGATCCCCGGTTCCCCGTGGTGAAAATACCTCATCATCTTCCCAGGAAGAACCTATGCAATTAGGGAGAACCCGCTTATCCCAAGAGGAGAAGCAGCGTAGGCGATCTGAGGGGTTATGCCTGTATTGCGGGAATTCTGGTCATTTTGCAGGGTCCTGTCCCAACAAGGGGAAACCGGCGGAAAACTTCCGCACCCAGACCAGGTAGAGAGTACTGATCTGGGTGAGTCAGTTTGTAACTCTCGCCAGAATAAGATGCTTGTACCTATTAATCGGTTTTGGGGGTCCTCTAAGCAGACAGTTTCCGCCTTCATAGATAGTGGTGCGGCTGGAAACTTTTTGAACAGGAGCATGATCTCCACTTTAGGGATCCCTTTAGTTCCACTTGAAAGATCCTTACAAGTTCTAGCTATCAATGGGAAGGCAATCCAGGGAGGTCCTATAAATACCAAGACCCCACCTCTCAGACTAATTGTCGGTTCTTCTCACTCTGAATTCTTAGAATTCTTTATTTTTGATTGCCCAGAAACTCCGGTGGTTTTGGGATACCCCTGGTTACAACTCCATAACCTAGTGTTAGATTGGCGGGCTGGGGAATTGACCAAGTGGAGTGATCACTGTAAAGGTCATTGTTTTACTACAGGTCTCAGAAGCGTTCAAGTCTTACCACAGGAATTACCTCAGCCATATGCTGATTGGATCAATGTATTCTCCGAACACTCGCTGATACCCTACCGCCACATCGGTCCTATGACTGCCCCATTGACCTGCTTCCTGGCACTATTCCCCCTAGGGGAAAGATCTATAACCTCACTCTGCCCGAGGAGCAAGCTATGAGGGAGTATATTACCGAGAATTTAAGGAAAGGTTTTATCCGTCCCTCTACCTCGCCTGCTGGGGCCGGTTTCTTTTTTGTCGAGAAAAAAGATGGTGGCCTAAGACCGTGCATAGATTATCGAGCTTTGAATAAGATCACGGTTAAGAACCAATACCCCTTACCCTTGATCGGGGATCTGTTCAATCAAGTCACAGGAGCTCGAATTTTCTCCAAATTGGATCTGAGAGGGGCTTACAATCTGATCCGCATCCGACAGGGGGACGAGTGGAAAACTGCATTTAATGTGAAGGATGGGCACTACGAGTACCTGGTCATGCCCTTCGGTCTTTGTAATGCGCCAGCCATTTTCCAAGATTTTGTTAATGATATATTCAGGGAATATCTCGGTAGATTTGTAGTCATTTACTTGGATGATATTCTCATTTTTTCGAATTCTTTACTGGAGCACAGACACCATGTTAAGTTGGTGTTACAAAAATTAAGAGAGAATAACTTATTTGCTAAACTTTCTAAGTGTGTGTTTGAAGTCACTACAGTTCCCTTCCTAGGGTATGTTATTACCAACCAGAGTTTGGAGATGGACGCGGGGAAGGTTTCAGCAGTTCAGGATTGGGTCCAACCCAAAACGTTAAAGGAATTGCAACGTTTTCTAGGTTTTGCAAATTTTTATCGGCGTTTCATAAAAGGGTTTTCTCATGTTGTAGCACCCCTTACCAATCTTACCCGCAAGGGGGCTTTTACTGCTAACTGGTCTCCCTCTGCCTGTGAGGCCTTTCTAACCTTGAAACGGGCCTTTACTTCGGCACCTGTGTTAATTCATCCAGATATTCGTAAGGCCTTCGTTATTGAAGTAGATGCTTCGGAGCTGGGAGTGGGTGCAGTTTTGTCACAGTATTCTGGTAACCCTGAGCGTCTCCATCCATGCGCTTATTTTTCACGTAAATTCAGTACCACGGAACAAAATTATGATGTTGGCAATAGGGAACTATTAGCTATTAAACTGGCGTTTGATGAATGGCGACATTGGTTGGAGGGTTCATTACATCCTATAACTGTGTATACCGATCATAAAAAACCTCAAATACATAGGTTCTGCCAAGAGGCTGAACTCTCGTCAGGCACGTTGGGCATTATTCTTCTCGCACATTAATTTTATTATTACTTTCAAGCCGGGTGTAAAAAATACTAAAGCTGATGCTCTATCTCGCATGTTTGGTGAATGTAAGGATCGGGGTGATACTGGTGAACCTATTCTACCCACGGGTTGTGTGGTCGGGGCGTTACTTCCTGATCTCTCCAATACCTTGGCGCCGTTTCAAGATGAATCTCCTAGTGATGTACCCTTGGGGTGCCAGTTTGTACCACTGCACCTGCGTTCTGATGTAATTCGCGAATTTCATGATGCCAAAACTGCTGGTCATTTGGGTAACCGTAAGACGTTTATGCTTGCCCATCGCCATGTATGGTGGCCAACCATGAGACGCGATGTTACTGCCTTTATCGACGCTTGTGCTATTTGTGCCCGAAGTAAAGGGGTTCACAAGGCTCCTAGTGGCGGTTTGGTTCCTCTTGAAATTCCTGCTGAGCCATGGACCCATATTTCTATGGATTTTATTGTAGATTTGCCTCTCTCACTTGGAAATACTGTAATTTGGGTGGTAGTGGATCGTTTCAGTAAAATGGCACATTTCATTCCGTTGGCCAAGCTTCCGTCGGCTCCTGAGCTTTCGCGGCTATTTACTTCGCATATTTTTCGTATTCATGGTATTCCGTCTAATATAGTCTCCGATCAGGGTGTCCAATTTACTTCCCGTTTTTGGAAACACTTCTGTTCACGGTTGGGAATACAGATCTCTCTTTCCTCTGCTTACCATCCCCAGTCTAATGGGCAGACGGAAAGAACAAATCAAACCTTGGAGCAATACTTAAGATGTTATGTCTCTGATGCCCAAGAACAATGGGCAGAATTTATCGATTTTGCTGAGTTCGCTTACAATAACGCGCCTAGTGAGAGTACTAAGGTATCTCCTTTTTTTTGTAATTTAGGGAAAAATCCAAGAGCTTCTTCCTTTTCAGGGTCACCTTCCAATTTGCCGGCATTGGAAGAGTGGCTTCAGGAACGGAGGAATATCTGGAATCGCGTTCAAGAGTTTCTTAAAATTACTGGTTTGAGGTATAAGAAATTTGCCGATCGTCGTAGGTCACGCGAACCGGTTCTTCAGGTGGGTGATCTAGTTTGGGTCTCCACAAAAAATATTGCCCTCCGTCAACCCTCTAGTAAATTAGGTCCAAAATTCATTGGTCCTTTCCCTATTATTAAGAAGTTGAATAATGTCTTTTTAAAGTTCAACTCCCGCCGGCTATGAAAATACCAAATTCTTTCCACGTTTCGCTGTTAAAACCGGCTAAGAACACCCCTCCTGTGGGTACTTCGCCAATTCCGGTTGAAAATGAGCCTGAATATGAATTAAATAAGATCTTAGATTCTCGTAAAGTGCGGAATTCTTTACAGTATCTGGTGGACTGGGTTGGCTATGGTCCTGAGGAGAGATGCTGGGTAGCAGCTAGGGATGTGCATGCCAGTGCCCTGGTGAAGAAGTTTCATCGTGATAATCCTGGGAAGCCTGGTAAGGGTCCGGAGGCCCCTCGTGAAGGGGGGTAGTGTCAGGAATGGCTTACCTGCGCCCCGTTCCAGCGCTGTCCCCGGGCCGCCAGCCGCAGCAGCAGCTTCCGCTTGCACGGCCGTCCTCCCTCCTCGTCCTCGCCTCTCTGTTTCTCGTGCGCACGCGAGCACGTTCCTCATATGCCCTCCGGCGGCGCTGCTCTCAGCGCGTCCGCCGGAGGTAACGGTTATTGAGCCTGCGGGCTCAGCCAGGGGAGGAACTCCTCCCTCCCTCCTATAGTGGGTCAATGAGCCCAGCTAGGGACAGGTCAGACCAATCCTGGCCTGGATCTTAAAGTGCACCAATCACTCACACCTTCCCTCTCTGTCTGTCCCTATAAAGGCAATTCCCTCTCAGTTGTGAATTGCCTGTGATAGCGCCTTGTACCTTGCATTGTCTTGTGAAATACTTTAATTGATCTCCGTTGCCGACCCCTGCCTGAACCGACTATTCTCGATCTGATCTCCGTTGCCGACCCCTGCCTGAACTGACTATTCTCGATCTGATCTCCGTTGCCAACCTCTGCTTTGTACCGTGACCTCGAGCTGCCTCTTCCCTCTGTACCGCCGTGATCTCTGACTTCCCTGTGTCAACCTCTGGCCTGTCTTTGGACTTCCGCTACACTGGCTCTTAGCCATTGGTTCTTCAGACCTCTAACCAGTAAGCTCTCATCCTTTGAGCCATTGAAGTCCTGGGGGCAACCGATCCCGGGCAGGCGTATTTTGCGTCCCGGCAAGCGGGGGCTCCTACAGGTGAAGCTGGCTGCGGAGATTGGGGGTTGAGGGCTTACCTAGAGGGCTGGAGTTACCAGAGCGTGACACTTATTCTATCGAAGCTTGATGCTAAAAAGAAGCTCCAATAGCTCTTGTCAAATGAGCAGTAGTCCTAAAAGAAGAATCCTTCCCCTTAGGGAATATAGGCTCTTACCACTGCCTGTCTAATCCATCGCTGATGGTAGACTTAGATGGTGGAAGACCTTTCCGTGGACCCTCAGGTATGACATAATAAAGAGTCCGACCTACGGAAAGATTGTGTAGCAGTGAGATGGTATCTTTGTGCTTTTCCCTACATCCAGCAATGTAGAATCCTCTCTCTATCGGACACTGGAGTAGGATATAAGGAAGACAATTCACTTCTTCATTAAGATGGGAACCACCTTAGGAAGAACATCCTGTTTAAAGCAGAAGACGAACTTGTCTTTATGTAACACTAAATAAGGAGACTTAACTGATAAGCTGCTAATTCAGAAACCTTCCTTACTGAGGTTATTGCCACTAAAAAAGATAACCTTAAGAGTCAATAAACTTAATGATGCATCTGCCAATAGTTCAAAAGGACGACGCTGATAAAGAGCTGATAAAACTAAGTTCAGGTCCCAAAGCGGCAGAAGTAGCTTACAAGGAGGCCGCACATGAGCGACTCCCTATACAAAAAGTTTTGATACATTTATTCACAGCAATCGGTTTCTGAATAAAAAGATAGATAAAACAGATATCTGTCCCTTTAAAGTACTCAATTGAAAACCTTCATCAAGAGACCTTTCTCCCAAAAAATTATAAAAATATTCTGGGAACGGCAAAAAACCTTCTGGATTCGCACCAAGCAATAATGCTTGCCATCATTGATGAAGGCTTCTTCCTGGCCTGAATCATAGTCTGCATGACTATGTCAGAAGAACTACCTTTCTGCCAAAATAAAGAATTCAATACCCTGACTTCTTAGAGAAAACATGAGACCTGCCAACACCTTGGTAAACACCCTTGGTGCTGAAGATAGACCGAAGTGTAATGCCACAAACTGAAGATGTAGGCCACCTACAGCAATGTAGGTATGTATCCTTATATATACACTGCTGGCTGGAGTAACTTCACTGTGGATCAACAACTCCAATCTCTAGAAAGGCAAGATACGGCAGATCTCAATGCTCCTGCTTTCTGCAGAATTCGGGATACCCCTGACAAAGATCATCTCCAAGGGGGTCTGGCTCCTAATTTAATCTTGTAACCTGAGGATACAACTTCCTGTATCCAAATATCTGTTACATGAAGCCTCCAAATATGAGCAAAATGCAGAAGCGGTCCCCCCACACCTGCAAGTGTGGGGGCGTCCCTTCATGCCTGAACAGGCTTTGAAGGGGGTCTGGCTTTATTCTGCCAGACACCTGTTGCCTTAATTTGGAACTTTGTCTTATTCCAAAAAGCTCTTCAGTATCCCGAAGAGGCCGAACCTCTAGCCGGAACCCCGGAGTATTAGAGACCCTGCGGAAGCAGTATTAGACTTCGGCTTCTGTGGCAGATTAGATGGTTTACCACTAGGAGCATGCTTTACCATGTCAACCAAGCACTCCCCAAACAGACACCCCACCTTAAAGGGGAGTCCTGTCATTCTTTTTTGGAGGTTATGTCAGCTGATCATTGCTTAAGCCATAAAGCACGCCTTAAGGCTAACACCAGAGCTAGGCCTCTGGCACTTAACCTGCTCAATCCTCCATAGCCCGTATCATATACCTGTTGTAGCCAACTGGTCTTGATCACCTGGGAGCATGACTTCCATGAATGACCCCCAAGAGTCTTCAAGTCCAGTTGTTTTTACAACCTCCTGCTCCCCAAAAATGCTATGGATGTATCCCAGGCCGGCCGCAAGGTCGACACCATAATAGAATAAGTAGGACATGCCACCTGATCCACGCGCTTATTTGCTGGATCCTTTGGAGAAGCACTATCCGAGGATGGCATAACCAAAATCTTAAAAAGACCTGGCCCCAGAGCGTCCACCACAGGAGGGTGAGACCATAATTCAATCTGATCTGGAGGAAAGGGATACATAGTATCTAGTACTTTAGGAATGGGCAGAAGACAACCTGACTTCTGTCATTTCCTATTGATCAGATTAGAATAATGCGTATGCTCTGCAACATCCTCCAGAATCAAGGAAACCAAAACCATCCATCTTAACTGAGCACCCCTTGTGTAGAGGATCTCTGAATACTAGTCCCTACTGGATAAATCCTCCCAACGGATAACTTCCTGGGAGACTATAGCAGCTACAATATCCTCTTCAAGTTAGAGGATAAATCTTTTCTTTAAAAAAAAAAAATTAGTAGCCAATCCTTCTAAATGACTTTCTGAAGGTTTAGGACCACTTGAGGCTGCCAACAGAGTTTAAAGACTCAGACGGAGGCTATGGCAGCCACAATATCCTCTTCAAAACTCAGAGGATTTTTTTTCAAAACCTTCTTAGTAGCTAATATGACTTAAAGGTTTTAGGTCTGCTTGAAGGCTGCCAGGGGGGGTTTTAAGCTCAGAGGGCACCAGCAACAAGGGTCAGAGCCCTTGCAGGGAGGAGACAATTGTCTTCCATATCCACTACTACAGTAGCATAACCCTGCACACCGTGCTATTCTCATCCAGTGTCTGTTTGCATACTGGACATGGGGTGAATCTATCTGCTAAAAGACCAGATCCGATTACCCCAGATGCCTCCGTCATGGTGATTAATACTAGATTACCTCCCAGGGGGTCTAAAACCTAGTATATGAACAGTTCCCTATAGTCACAAGACTATTCTGAGAGCTCAGAGAGTGAACCACATCAATATATTGCCATTATTATCCCACAAACACATAAATATATATATATATATATATTTTAAAAACAAGAATTAAAAAAACATTAATATGTATATATGAATAAATATCACATTAATGCACAATAATTAAAAAATTACCTACCTAAAAATTTAGGTCCGCTTGAGGGTGGCCGTGCAGCGGCTCACTGTAATTTCGTGCTTCCCCCAGCCGAAAACCTTCCAGTTAAGGCGGCCGGAGAAGAAACGTGATCTCAGCGGTACTCGACGCTTCGCCCGGCCGAAAATCTTCCACTGAAGGCGGCCGGAACCGCAATGTTAGCGGTACTTGCCGCTTAGTCCCGGCCGAAAATGTTGCAGTGTGAGCGGCCGGAAGAGAACCGCGATGTTAGTGGTATTTGCCGCTTAGTCCTGGCTGAAAATGTTGCAGTGCGGAGCGCGCACGCGTGCCCCTGAGGAATGGCTGCCTGATCTCACGGCCTGCAGCAATGGGAGGCAATAAGCCATCAGATGCACGAGGACCCATCACCCACTGCATCACCCACCCTCCGCTCAACCCCCACTTACCAGCTGTATCGGCGGAGGCGAGTATGAGCACATCAGGCGGCAGGAGAAGAGCTGGAAGGGACGGCCGCAAACAAGCGGCGGCGGCGGCCCTTGAAATGGCGGCGCCCGGGCACGAGGCTGAGCCCCTTAGGAGATCTGCGGCCATCCTTGGAGATACAGCCCGGGAAGACCAGATTGGGGTAAGTGCTGGGGATGACTTATCCCTTGATTCGGCCGACAGCTGGCCTAGAACCCCCCAGCCTCCCAGCGCCCCCCCCCTCACACATGGTCCCTGGCTGGGCAACAGTACTGACTCCCTGGAATCCAGGATGGATGATGCAACTGTAGTCCTGGAAGAGCAGAGCAATAACGTGGAGCAGCTCTATGATGAAATACTCCTCTTAAAAAATCAAAATGAGGAGCTTGAAAATCGCAATAGAAAGTCAAACCTGCGCTTTAGGGGCATCCCTAAAACCATGGAGGATACAATGGGAACAGTTACTGCCATGCTGCAAGAACTGGTTCCTGAAATTTCAATCGACAGACTAGAGCTGGATAGAGCGCAAAGGGCCCTCACTAAAAGACCAACAGAGGGGCCCCCCGGGACATAATCGTAAAATTTAATTTTTTCCAAACAAAGGAGGCAGTCCTGAAAGCTTCCAGAGAAATCTTTGCGGACCTCTCCCAGTCCACCATTCTCAAAAGAAGAGCTTTTTAAACCGTACCTTCAGATTCTTCAAGCAAGCGGCATCCGCTATAGGTGGGGCTTCCCCTTCAAGCTTTCTATTTCCTACCAAGGAAAACAAATCCAAATAACCTCCATCCCAGAACTCCTTACCAAATTCAAAGGTCTTGGACTCTTGGCCTTAAAGTCCCAGAGGCAGACGTGTCTCCTCCCTCGCTCCCCTCTACTCCCCGGACCCCTAGACCCAGCCAGCGTAATACCGTGCAAGCCAGCCCCTCTCCAGGTCCCCTCAAGCAGAAGCAAAGCTCCCAGGCGATGAAGAGTCTTATCTCTCAAAAGTTTCAACCAGTTTGAACCGCAGCGCATGCTCTCTCTTACTCTCTTTGAAGATTCTCTCCGAGAATTGTCTCCACCCAGCTGCCCCATAGTGTCTGGCTGGGCTCCCCTCACCATGTGAGGACGCCCGGTTCACCCCATTTGGGGGCCGCGCTTTCTCGGCCGAGCGCCCAGCCTGCTAAACAGGGTTGTGAGAAACGTCCCTTGTTTTCTATCGTGCTTATACTTATTATGTTATGTTATATTGTTATGTAATATTACTAAGTTTTAGCTGTTTAGTTACGCCTTTGAGGTCTCCTCTCCCCCAATATATATAAGTTCTCTCTGCTCAGGGCCATAACAAGCTTCTACATTTCAGGTACGTCTTTGGTCTGGAGACTGCAAAACTCCTTTAATGTATAGTTACTGTTGCTGAATGTTTTTCCAGTTACCACTAGGATTGTTTAGTTTGGGCCTGATGCCGATGCTCTGCGTTGTTCCTAATGGCTTTCCTTGCGGGCAGCTTCTGGCGGGCGGCCCTGCAAATGTGACAGCCCCTCGGGGTAACGGTTGCGAGACCCTAATATTAGGTTATAGATCTGTTCCAGTTTGCCTAATCCTAAGTTTATAGGTCCATCTTTACAGCTCATAGACGCCTCCCGTTGTGCATCGCACGTTTCCCTCACTTCCTCCCACAGGAATACTTCTTCCTAGGTTCTTGGAAGCTACTGACATGCTATTGCATGACCAAATTTTTGCATATGTTTCGTTAGCTTTTGTGTAATTTTGTCTCCCTGTAAGTCCCCCTCCCCCAACCCACCCCCTTCCTTATCCCTATTGGGTTTGTGGTTCTGAATCCCCCTTTAAGCATAGCACCAACACAGTTAAGCTACCCCCACGGATAAACATGGCTCTTAAGGTACTATCAGTAAATGTCCAAGGCCTGAACTCCCCAAACAAAAGGTCCAGAGCTTTTAAGCTATTTAACTCTTTGCATGCGGATGTGGTCTGTCTCCAAGAAAACCCACTTTACCTCAAGCTCGTCCCCTAAGCTAATCAATTATAGATTCTCATTATATTTTCAAGCTACCACCAAACGCAAGCAGAGAGGGGTTCTTAGAGCCTTTCGCAATGGAACCTCTTTCACTTGCACTAAACAAATATCAGACCCGGAAGGCAGATATTTACTTCTCCAAGGGACTCTCCAGGACGCTGAAGTCACCTTCTTGATATATTATGCGCCAAACACGAAGCAGCTTCCCTTTCTGGCCCATATCTTCTCCCTCTTGAGAGACCACCAAAGGGGAGCGGTGTTTGTCTGCGGTGACTTCAATCTAACACTTCAGCCCCACCTGGACAGATCCCTCCCCCCCAATGCTCAAGTAGTGAAAGATGAGGAACTCTTCAGAAACCTGCTAGATAACTACCACTTGCTTGATTCATGGAGGGCCCTTCATCCGCATGAGAAGGACTTCACCCATTACTCACCCCCATATAAGTTATCTACCAGAATAGACCATATCCTGGTCCGACCCATTTTCATACCCTCGATCCACCAGGCTAAGATCCACCCGATTCCATGGTCAGATCACAATATGATGGTAATCTTTTGTAAGTCCCTGATCACCAAACCAAGACCCACTTCCTGGTCCTTGAACGACTCCCTCCTCTCTTCT
This sequence comes from Gastrophryne carolinensis, assembly GCA_027917425.1. NCBI lineage: Eukaryota > Metazoa > Chordata > Amphibia > Anura > Microhylidae > Gastrophryne > Gastrophryne carolinensis. The sequence continues at coordinate 27,849,328 of CM051241.1, read as the reverse complement.
AAATCTCTGGTTGAAGAAGCCATCAGAACTGCCTCAGAATATTTCACTATAAATGAGAATCTGCAAACAGTCCCCCATGGTCTGGGGAGCATTTAAGTCAGTCATGAGAGGCTACTTCATTGGCCTGGCATCAAAGAAGAAAAAAGATAGGTCGCTATGTTTCAGACACTCCAGGCCCAATATTAACAAGCCTCCAATGACTTCAAAATCAACTCAAATCAGACTAAACTACATAAACTTGAGCGCTCTAGAACTGAATTAAATCTATTACAGGTAGCAGAGGCAGAGGGTAGATATCGGAGAGCCAAGCAGAAATACTATGTCTCAGCCAATAGACCTGGTTCTCTGCTTGCCTCCCAACTGAGATGCCAGGATCAAACCATGAAAACAAGTGCGGGTACCATCACCAATAATCCCAACAGTATAGTAAAAGAATTCTCGGAGGGCTTAGCGTGCCTCTACGACTCTCCGCAACCTCATAGTGAGCAACAGGTCCGGGACTTCTTTGCGGACATCAGGATGTTCCCAATCTCTGTTGCCAGTAGCGACATGGTCGATGAGGATGTCAAAGTTGAGGAAGTCCTCAAAGTCATCAAAAATCCTAAAACCAATAAGAGACCCGGACCTGATGGATTTACCGCCCTCTTTTACAAAAAGCTTGTAGCCCCACAGTTAGCAAGAGTCTACAATCATATTAAGGAGGGGAACCCGGTGGACCCAGACATGCTCAGAGCCTCAATTGTCATGGTCCCAAAACCTGGTAAGGATCTTCAATCCTGGACAAATGTCAGGCCTATTTCCCTGCTTAACCTGGATTTGAAGATCCTCACCAAAATTATCGCCAATAGAATAAATGTCTTTCTGGGGGATATAATACACAAAGACCAGGTAGGCTTTGTACCTAAGAGGCAGGCTGGAGACGGGGTGAGACGAATCTTACAGCTTTTGGATGGGGCACGTTCGCAGAAGCTTGAGGCCCTGTTCCTTTCACTCATGTGGAGAAGGCTTTTGATTCGCTCTCCTGGCAATATCTCCAATCAGCACTCTGAAAATGGGGATTTGGCTTGGGTCTTCTATCCTGGATCTCAGCTATTTATTCTAGCCCCTCCGCCACAGTGAGATACGCTGGATACAGCTCCCCGGCTTTCCAGATAAAAAGGGGCACCAGACAGGGATGCCCATTATCCCCCTTGCTATTTGTCCTGGCACTTGAGCCAGAAGCTTAGACAAAATCCATCTAAAAGGGGGATACCCTTTGGGGGCAGAGATCATAAGGCCTCCTTATTCGCCGACGACATGCTCCTTATGCTCTCCTCCCCTCACGTCTCAGTCCCTAATGCCACTGCCATTATAGAGAGCTTTGGTAAAATCTCAGGCCTTAAACTTAATTCCTCCAAATCCATGGCTCTTGATATCACACTGTCTGACAGAACTCGGCAGCTCCTCTCCCAAAACTTTAATTGTATTTGGGTCCAGAAGCTGCCTTATCTGGGGATTAAACTGACTAAGAATCCGGACGCATGTTATAAAGCGAACTACCCGGAACTGTTTAAATCCCTAGATTCTTTATTACAATCCTGGTGGTTCCTGAAATTGTCATGGTTGGGCAGGATTGCCGCCTTAAAGATGACATATCTAACCAAGGTATTCTACTTTTTCCGAGTCCTCCTGGTTGCGGTACCTAGGGGCAAGCTGGAGACCCTCCAGAGAAAGATACTCTCGTATGCCTGGAACAAATCCAGACCTAGAATAAGTAGGGATACATTATACTGCAAAAAGGAAGAAGGGGACTTATCCTTCCCCTCTCTTCGTAAGTACTACCTGGCCGCCCAGATTGCACCACTGGTATTCCTACATTCCCCTCGATATAGACCAATCTGGGTGCTCAATGACATAGCTAATGGTGGGCACATTGCACCTGCTTCTCTGCTTTGGATACCCAGGTCCTCCAGGCCCAGCTCCCTCCCTACTCTTCGACAATTCTCTCTGACCATATGGGATTCAACGAAACATATATTCTCTTCTCCTCACCTCCCGGCCTCCCCTTAATTGGGTAACCCAGCATTCCCCCCAGGTGTTTCCCACCAACGAAACTTTATATGGTGGAAACGAAACAACCTCACATTAGCTGACCACCTCTGTACCCTGGATGGTATGAAAAGCCTACAGAGTCTATCACCTAACGCTGACTTTCCCCCGTCGGAAATATTCAGATATCTTCAGTTACAACACTTCGCCAGTAGCCTACTGAAGAAATCCCCCCCCCCCTTCAGAATGACAGAATTCGAACGCCGGTGTATTCGTGATCATTTTTAGGGAGGTATGATTTCTAGCCTGTACGCCTCTCTGGTGGCTCCAACCTCCACTAAGAAACATAACTATATGCTGAGGTGGGAGGAGGAATTGGGAGTGGAGAGGGATCAAAAAGCCTAGCAAATGATCCTGAGGAACACAAGCAAAGTATCTTATAATGCCCTGACCCAGGAAAACGCCTATAAAATATTATTTAGGTGGTATTATACCCCTGAACGCATCCACAGGTTCTCCCCCTCCTCCTCCCCCCTCTGTTTCAGCGGTTGTCAGGATAGAGGTTCAATGCTCCATGTGTGGTGGGAGTGTCCAATAGCTCAGACGATATGGCATAAAAGCTATAAACTCATCGCTGACATTCTGCAAATTGTAGTACACAGGAATCCCTGGGAAGCCTTCCTTTTGTTCAAGGTAGGCCCCTATACTAAACCATAGTGGCGCTTGACGCTCCATATATTCTCGGCTGTTAGAGCTACGATTGCAAGGAACTGGAAACTTCCTACCATACCCTGGGCGGAGATTCAGGGCAGAATATCAGACATCATGTGTAATGAAAAGCTAACCGCAATATCCAGAGATCAGACAAATTCTATGTCACGTGGGAACCCTGGATAGATCACACAGGCCTTGTCAAGGGATGTGCCGATCCAACATTCCCGATTTAGCCAGGATCTCCCCACATATTATTTGTGGTATGGGTCTTCGTCCCACTTAGGGTAACCAACTCTAAGCATGGAACCACAATCCCTACCCTACTCAGTCCCTTCCCACACCCTGCGTTCCTCTTGTATCTGTGGTGCATTTTAATTTTTTGTTTTTTATTTTTTTGTTTTCCCCTTTGTTTTCTCATTTACCTTTACAAAACCTTATACCACGGTTTAATGAGTATGTAATATGCTGTAATAGAGCCCACTCGCAACGCAGTTACTGTATGCATAATAGTAATTCATGAGCAAACATTAGCCTATGGAAAACAAAGTCTACGATACTGTATACCAAGCATTCCCCCATTCCATTCTGTTTACAGTCTCTACCTTACCACTGTTTACCTACGATACTGGAGGATACCCTTATTGCTTATTTACCTTATTTCAATGTCCAATTTATAATGTCAAGTTACATTATACTGTTCATTTTATGCTCTATTGCAAATGTATGTACGCATACTGTTTTTATTCTATGCTAAACCGCAATAAAAACTTTTGTAAAAGAAAATGTTGCAGTGCGAGCGGCCGGAGGAGAACCGCGATGTTAGCGGTACTTGTCGCTTAGTCCCGGCCGAAAATATTGCAGTGCAAGCGGCCGGAGGAGAACCGCGATGTTAGCTGTACTTGCCGCTTAGTCCCGGCCGAAAATACTGCAGTGCGAGCGGCCAGAGGAGACCCGTGATGTTAGCGGTGCTTGCCGTTTCACCCGGCAAAGAAAGGAGCCGCACACCGGTGCTCGCTGCTATGCTAAGCCGAAAATGTCAAAATCTGATGGGAAGAAGTCTTTCAGACAACAGGTCACTACAAAATCAGAAGACAAGTTTTTGAGAGTCAACAGTTCGGCACCTCTCCGTGCAAACATTTTAAAGCACAGCCTAATGCAGCAAAAAGTAACTTTCCATTTCACATGGGAAGAGAAAACTTCTATTTGTAGGTTTGACGGGTTGAGTAAAAAACAGAGATAAAGATAACAAAATAAAAAAGGGACATGCAGCACCTCCAGTGGACTACTGAAGAATGGAAAGTGGCCTTATGGGCTGATGAATCAAAATTTAACATCTCTGGTACATCATGCAGGGTTTTTGTATGCCATTGGGTAAATGAAAGGATTGTTTTAGCAGTTTGCGTCACCAACTGTCAAACGTGAAGGAGGAAGTGGTGGTGATGGAAGAGGCGGATAGACTGGAACTCTCTTGCTGGATACACAATAGGCAAGTTGCATAAGGTGCAGAGGAGTAACTTAAGGCGGGTGCAACCGCACACCGGGACCCAGGAGGTCAGAGGGCCCCATCATTGTTGCTCCTCCACCTTATTTATCATATATATTTGTGCTCACTTGGAATCAATTAGAGAAAGGAAGCAGCATTCATCTCTCTGCTGTTTCAGTCTTTAGTTGTCTAGCTGCATCCAATTAAAAGTTAAAAGTCAGAAAAGGACATAAAAAAATATTACTGTATGAGCCTTGAAAGGACCCCATGTAATATTTACGCCAGGGCTCTGGCACATTTAGTTACGCCACTAATAAGGTGAATAGCACTCTCTCCATTAACTTAATTAACAAAAAGCGGTACCACAGCATTTACACTATGCAATACTCTCTGGTGTACTCATAGTTGTTCAGGGGTTCAAATTAGAGTATGATAATGATTTGAAATATATATCTAGGTTATGTCAGTACTACCCAAGAAGGCAAGAAGAAGCCGTTAGGCTATAAGGAATGGTATGGTTGCACTCCAGTATCAATGTCATTAAACTTATTGGGGATCAACTGGATGAAAGTGTGAGAGCAAAGCATGCGTTGCATTGAGGGGGGCAGGCTTGGTCCCTGTACTTGGAGCTTTACCACTGATTTGTGGCATGAAATTTGTACAAGCACAGATTATTTATGGGAACATTGATTATTAATGTTTTTATCTATGTAGCGATCTAGCAGTATCACAATCTAATTACTGACCTTCATTAACACTAATTAAAAGTGATAATTCAGATGTCTAATCCTCCTGACAGGGTGAGACACCGGAGGGACATTTTTAGAGCTGCTGATAAGTGAGAAGGACTCGGTGTGAAATTTTTGGCTGTGACATGGCATGTTATTAATGTGCAAATTCATGGAAAAATAAACAATAAAAAGTGTGTCTTTAGCATTGTACATGTTGAGGAATTTTCAGGATGAGTTATTAGGGAAATGATGTCAGGAAAAGCAAAGTGCTGAAATAATAGCAACTGGGAATGAACAAAATGATTCGGATGGAATTCAACTCGGTCTCAATTTCCTAAAACTTTTCTGCACTTTCCTGGGCTTTGGGGATGCCGGTAATGGGGCAGGCGGTTATGGCAAGTTACTCGCTTGCTGGCAGGTGGCTTGCCAGCCCCACTTTGCCCTGTGAACTGGTAGGTAGTTCACAAAGAGTAAAATGTAATAAAACACACTGACACAGAGAAAAAACAAAATACATACCTTTAATTCATCGCTGGTCTCCACAGAAATCCAAGTCACTGTGTCTCACATAATAATACCCCAAAACACAGTTTTGATGAACTTTTAAATGTGCAAATAATAATTGCCATGTGCAGGGATGTGTAGTCTCTGATGTAGAAGGTTCACCCATTGACAGGTTTAGCGTTCCATGGATGCCCAGGGCACATAGTAAGATCCGAAGAGTGCAAAAGCACAGTCTTGCTCTGTCATAGTGGAAAGGAGAGCCGGTGACAGAAGTCCCCCCCCCCCCCCCAGATCACCCAAGAGTAAAGCAACACCAGCAGGTCAGATGGAAAACTATTGCACACACCTTTGCAGAGTAGAGATGAGGGAACAGTTTTTGGATCCCTATTTCCTTTAAAGCCCTCTGGATCAGCCCTCATCAGGAATGGTATTTAGCCATAAGGCTCTAGTGCTTGTGTGCCACTGCCCCCAGAGTATTAATTGCACTCCCAAGGGCCACGCTGTCTCACATCATGTCCAGCAGTTCCAGCCTCGGGGGGGGGGGGGGGGGTGGAGGGAGGCCTGTGGAGTATGATGCCAGATGGTGCTCATACTCCACAGATTCCCCCCCGGAGGGTGAAACTGCCCCCAGTCTAACTTTCTTCTCCACTATACACCTCTGGTGAGCTGGAATTGTGGGATCCTAGAAGCTGGAATTGCGGGATGCTACATGAGACACAAAACATTCAGAGAGCAATATACACCACAGGCAACTTGGGCTGCAGCGGGGCTCCTAAAATGAACTTTAACTTTGAAATATTTGTTGAATTTTGATTGTTGAATCCGAATACAGAACTTTCCAGATTGGAGTTTGGTAAATGTTTTTATAAACATTTAGCAACAATGCCAATTTGTTCCAAATCTTATGCAGATGGAGCCGTTGCCCATTTTACACAAATTTTACCCAAAATGAATGTTGTAAGGTTCACTCATCTGCCGAGATTTTTACGTTTTCATGAAGGAATCTGTCTCTGTAATCAGTAAAACATAACGCAAAAATAACGTAATTCTAAGCATTCTATGAATATACAACAAAAAAGAACATCCAAGCTGGTATGTCCTGATTTTTTTTATTGGCAACGTAATGGACATTTATTGCACAGATATTGCGGAGTTTTACCTGAAGTGTCTCGCCCTTCCCTCGTCACATAACCTCTTTTCAACAACCACTCCAAATGTCTGAACAGTGGCCGCTTGCCGCTTTCCTAATTGGACTTAATGCAATCAGTAGGAGGCTGATAACACAGACAACATTTGGGAGTACGTAAAAGGCATTGAAGCAACCAGAAGCAAAAATGAAATAGTGAAGCAAAAAAGACGTAAAGGAACCGGCCCCGCATATCTGATGAGCTGTCACAAAAAATGATTTCCGATCTGGCAATCTGAAACCCTTGATTCTGGTTGATTGTATTGACAGTTCTACAGTAATTATTTATTAGCAGTGTTTCCTTGTTTTTCTGGTCAGAACATTATCTTCTATTTTGAAATTAATGGATTCTGACAAAGCGTTAAACTGATCTAGATTTTTTCAGATGGCATGGAGCCACACGCACCAATCCTGGCTCTTTAGCATTTTACCACGCTTCAGGAAATTCTACGGCAACTATATGCCAAACAATGTATTAGTTATAGTCATAAGTAATATAATCAGTCTGTGGGCAACACAAATAAAAACATCCCATTTTACATGGCAAGATAAATGCTTCTTTACTTTAGATCATTTCTGTATTTTTAAAATCGATTGGATTTGCCCAACAGCAAATACACACTGGGACAAAATTAAAAACTTGGACAAAGTCATGGCTTGATAGAGGGATTGCTTTAAAGTGAACCAAAACCCAGGATTTTGACTATCCTGGGTTTTGGTCCTTTCCCCTGGGGCACCCCGATCGAGAGTGCCCGCTGCGTTTAACCCCCCAGATCGCCAAGCCCAACTCACCTCTTCCCGGTCCTACGGTGCATGTGTGGCCGCTCGTCCAATCAGCACACTCAGAGCGGCTGACATCACGTCGTCTAAGCCTTTGTCTAAGGCCAGCGGCTCCGAGTGCGCTGGCAGATGCATCCCCCGCTTCCCTTTTACAGGGAGCGTGCCAGCACCGGCCATTCACAAATGCCTGGTGCGGGCATGCACCTTGCTAGAGGGATAGCAGGGGTGCAGCTGCGGCTCGTGCATGCACCATTGAACCAGGAAACAAGGTAAGTGTATGGGGCGACCTGGGGGCTTTCACACAGCGGGGCATCCCGATTTTGGATGCCCCGGGGGAGGGAGTCAATCGGCCCAGGATTTATGGTGGGGGAGACCCCCATTGTGTTGGGTTACATTTGGCACTGCCTGAAACTGTTTTCTGTTTTTAAATTGAAGAAGAAATGGCTGAGATATCAAGGTTTACATTTTCACCTCATGATTTCTCTTCTGAAAAAAGTGGGCTGGCCCTTGGATCTGTGATGCTGTATACTAATCAGCTCTCTGCACTGTAAGCAATGTGATGAATCTGGAGAAGGTGGAGGAGAAGGTGGAGGGAGGGACCAGCAATCCTGCCCGCTCTGCTGAGCTGATGGGGATGGGATAAAAAAAGAGAATGTCATTGGTTGAACTTGTAAACCTCAATATCTCGGCCATTTCTGCTTCAATTTTAAACGGGAAAACAGTTCGGGACAGTGCAATATGTAGCCCAATGCAATGGTGTAACAATTACCTTGCAGTATCACTTTAAGGTCTAACATGTGCTTTATTTTTGAATGAGTCAAGGATTAGAATAAGGCACATTTTCAGTAAATCTTGATTTCTACAGTCGCTCGAATCTATTTTTCTTTGCTCAGAGTGAAAGCCTTAGGTATTAAAGCGGAATGCATCCAGAATGGAAAATTCATTGGAAAACTTTTTTACTAACGTTTCCAAAATAATGTCCCATTCAGTTCTACCAACTACAGAGACATCGACAAGGACCTATTAATTAAGTAAAAAAAATTAAACAAAAACATTAACCAACGAAACTGGTTTACGAAATACGAAGGTGCAGACATAAAATGCCCTACAGACTGTTAAATGAACGTAGAAAGTGCGGATGGTATGTCTAACTGCGAATTTAATAAAAAAAAAGGATCAAAAACATTCTGTGTTAATAAAAATATGTAATTTTCTGAGGTTATTCATTCCAATTACTTTGGCAGCTCTACAGGAGACTCTATCCGACTAAGTTAAAAGTTTAAAAAAAAATTTTAGAGCCTATTTATATCGGCACCTATTATGGCTCATATATTTTTTTCTTTGGTTGAATTTTAAGGTTGCAAAGTTCTCAAATATACTCAAGATATTTCCCACATAAATTCAAGAGATGAGTATCTTCTGAGATTTGTTTATTACCCATTCATCTGAACCCAAACTTGACACTTGATTCAAACTTGCCAAAAAAGCTTACTTAGTAACTTAGCAATGAATAGTGTTTGTCTTCCTTTAACCCTTTAAGTGCCAAGCACATAACACCTACGTGCTGGCTTGGCTGGGCCTTAAGTGCCCGTAGGCGTTATGTGCTCGACTTTCCCCGCTGCTAGTTTAAAAAATAAAAATGAAAAATACTCACCTGACCCCTCGTTGGATCCGGCCGGGTCTCCTCTTTAATTTGGTGCCATCCGATCCCCCGTGGGGGGTCGGATGGCTCCAGGAGAGCCCCCGGAATAGCCCCCCCCCCCCACTTCGGCAGCAGCAGCTGCTAACTGTAAAAAAAAAAAAAAATGACATTTGCTTACCTGTGGCCGCGCTGCCTCCCGCCGGGTCTTCTCTTCACTGGGGGGGCCTCCGATCGCCCCCCCCAGCCTCTTCGGTGGCGAGGAGAGGGCAGAAAATGCCCTCTCCCCCCACTTCCTGCATTGCGACTGCTGCCCCCCCCCACTCTGTGCCTACAAGCCCCCATAGCTGGTCCCGGGCTGGTTTTTTTGGGTAAGGGGGACCCCACGTCATTTTTTTTTGGATTTTTAAGGGTTTTTAACCTTTAAAAATCCCCAAAAAATGGGGTCCCCCCTTCCCGGGAAGGGGGACCCTATGTCATTTTTTTTTTAATTAACCCTTTGTGTTCTTTCATCCAGCAGCTATAAGAGGCTTCAGCAGGTGAGCAGAAGCCAGTGATCACCGAGGGACAGAGTGCTCCAGGATGGATGGGAGGTAAGTATTAAAAAAAAAATAATAATAATTTTTTCTTTTTGCGTGTGTGTGGTTTTTTTTTACATTTAACCCATTGTGAACTGGTAAGGGGTCCATGACCCCTATACCTGTTCACAAGGCTGGGGGAGGTGGCAAGTCACCTGTGACTAGCGGGTGACTTGCCATTAACCCCTGGCACCCCCATTACCTCCGATGGGCTCTCCCTTCTCCCCCTCCCTAGCAAATTTATACATGGGATGGTGGGAGGAGAACACCATTTTCTCAGCAGGAAATCCGTTTAAAGATCATATTTTTTGGTACTCGCGATATATCGATGATATTGTATGTATATGGACAGGCCCACGTGAATTGATAGACCCGTTCATAGCACATCTTAACAACAATCAGTTGAACTTGGTGTTTACGGCAGAGTGCCAGACAGTGAGTGTACCGTTTTTGGACCTATTCCTAGAACATACAGGGGAAGGATCCATGATCTCTACACGGACACACCGTAAACCCAGTGCAGGAAATTCTACTTTGTTTGCCACCAGCTGCCATCCAAGACATACTATAACAGGGGTCCCCTATGGGGAATTCCTACGCACAATCAGAAACTGCAGCAATCCTGACTACCTCACGGGTGAATTAGACAGTGTCCAATCACGACTCTTGGAAAGAGGGTATAAAATTAATTTGTTACAAGAGATGAGAGCAAAAGCCCTGAAAAGAGGCAGACAGGATATCCTGTTTCCAGATAGCTCAATATCCTCCCAAAATAAATTGGAAAATCGGACAAGGCGTAGGAATGCAAAAAAAGGAATATGCCTTTACCATGGTTACCAGCTATAGCCTACAATTTAACAACATTAAAAGAATCATACAATTGAATCTTCCTATCTTGGGCACAGATCCGGATTTGCTACCGCTCGTCAGAAGGGGAGTACGGGTAGTGGCACGACGGGCCCCAACTCTGGGCACGAGACTTTCTCCGTCCATGATTAAATCGGACTCTAACAAGTCAGAAACATGGTTATCCCAAAAAGGTAGCTTCCCATGTGGGAGTACCAGATGTTCATGTTGCAGATATATGCATAAAGTCAACAAATTTAGGTCCACAACAACTGGCAAGGTTTTTACCATCTCTGGATTTATAAACTGTAATACCAAGAATGTGGTTTACTTGATTACTTGCACTTTGTGCGGTTTCCAATATGTAGGATGTACTTCACGCACGTTAAAAACCCGCATAATGGAGCATATTTATCAGATCAAAATGCCTTTTCCTAGATCAAATGTAGCACGTCATGTGTGTCACTGCCATGAAGGGAGATCAGATTGTATACAAGTTATAGCGATTGAGCGGGTTGTGAAGAGTATAAGAGGGGGCGACTCGTGGCAATTGTTGTTGAAAGCCGAGGCCAAATGGATTTTGTTGTTGGACACACGGTGTCCTCAAGGGTTAAATGATAGACTAGATATATCCTTGTTCACCAACTATTAAGAGTTAGCTTTTATCAAGAATCATATTTTTTTCTATATCAGAAAATTTATTAATTGTTACTCCTACCATCACATTTGAAGTATATGTTTTAATCTTTGGTGGTTTTAATTCACAATTGGTGGTGGGCAGACACTTTGAATATATTTTTAACTTAAATGACCTCAGAAGAGCATGTTGGATTAATATATCCTCTTCTGTGGCTAGATGGAATATATGTGGACCATATAGACGGAGTAGGTTGGTCTTAGGCTTCAGTGTGGGTATTATAAGTGCGACCAAACATTATTCTTCCAGATAATCCTATTTAGGTCAGGTACTGATAGGACTGGCTCAAATATTGTGATATTTTATCTAAAACAGTCATATTGTAATCTGGGTAGCTATTTTGCTACCGTTATTTTTTGGTTACCATATTTTGGGAGAGAAATAACAGTTGTCTGATCGCCAATAACCCCAGTGATTTCATCTGCACAATGCGCTTTGATAGAGTCTGTAGTTACATTTTATGATCAAGGCTATAGCCAGATGTGATTCTTTGGTGTATGTGGTACATGGTTGGACGGATATCGGTCATGGGATAGTGTGGGATATTATTTTTTTATTTTTTATTTTTTCCCCCTTTTAAAGTTTCCAATATGCGCGTTGTTTTTTGCAATTAATGTGATAGGTACTATTATCTCACTATAATACAGGGGTGAGATCGGCATTTTCTAATAGCCACTGTCATGTTTTAGATCCACATGCGCCATACAACTTTGATAAAACTTAAATATAATGAGGCATCGCATGTTTTTATCACATTATATAATGCGCCGAACTCCCAATATTGGATAGAACACTGTGATCGTGCCGGTATTATGCAGGCTGTGCGCGTGCGGTTCAAACTTCCTCCTGTCATTGGAGGACCTGTTAGCCTATCATTGTCCACCAGGATGGGGGCTCGTCTTCTAGGTCAAAGCAGGGGAGGAGTCAATGTCTCCCCTGCTTGCGCTGAGAGCCCGAGCCGCATATGTGACGTCTTCTACCTGAGACGGACAGGTCATCACGCGGCTGAACGGGACAGGTGAGCGCATTTTCTCTAATCATTCTAATCATTGTGTGTGCTATTTAAAACTAATCTTCACGTGTATACTTTGTATGATTAAGGGCCCATGCTGGCCTGAAAAGCGTCACGGTGTGTGGAGGAGCACGGGGTGTTTTACAGGCCATCAATACTGACACTGGCTGTGCTTTTTCATTATCTTTTTCCTATGGATGTTTTTTATTCATTGTTTCTTTAGTAAAAGTTATGTTTTAATCCTCCAAGCTGGATTTTTCTATGGATACCCCCATTACCTGCCTCCCCAAAGCCCAGGGGGGGGCAGAAGAGCCCGGGCCCACGGGCTATGTGGGCTTGTAGCCTGCAGGTCCAGGGGCCACCAAAGCTGGCCCCTGTGCCCTGTTTCTACAAGCCCTGCATAGCTGGTCCCGGGCTGGTTACTTTGGGTAAGGGGGACCCCATGTCAATTTTTTTTTTGATTTTTAAGGGTTTTTAACCCTTAAAAATCCCCCCCAAAAAATGGGGTCCCCAGGGAGGGGGGACCCTATGTCATTTTTTTTTCTCGATTTAACCCTTTGTAGTGTGGATGGTAGTTGTATTTTATTTGTAAATGTTATAGATTACTAGTTTCAGTTAGGGGGGTCTCCTGGGCAGGAACAGGGGGCTACCGATAAATATGTGGTACCGTTCTAATCGGTAGAAATGGGGCTTTCACATGCAATATGCTTTTCCTTAATAAAATACATTTTTTATTTAAAATAAAGGAGTCAATTTTCTAAAAATGTTTTTATTTATTTATTTATTTATTTATTTTTTACTTAATATTGTAAAAAACAAAATAAAATTTACAAAGACATTTCATGTTAAAGCCTAAACTCTGCTGCAAAAAAATATAAATATAATTTTCCTGAAAATTACAGCAAAAATGGCGCAAAACATGGCACAAAATGGGGAAAAATGACCTGTCAACAGAGGGTGACAAAATCTCAAGTAGGCTGGCAATTAAAAGGGTTAATAGTACCTCTGCATGTTGGGTATTTTTCTGTTCGGGGGACCTTGTGCTTTCAGACTTAGCTTGTTTTTTCTGGTTTGCATATTTATATTTTAGGAAAAGGTGTTTTTTATTCAGCTTTTTTATACATTTTTTAGGGAAACCCTGCGCAACCAAAGAATTCTTTGAGGAATTAACTCCAGAAAGATGAGCCCACTACAACAAGCTGGGTAGGCTTAGAAAGCTTAACATGTGTACTTTCAGGGAATATATGGTTTATGGGGAATATTCCAAATGTAAAGGGTTGTTTTGGTTGAAAAATCACAAGGTGCGCACTTTGTCTGCAGAACTGAAATTTTCAAGTAAAATTACCGTTATGCTCATGCTTTACTTTGGGGTGTTTGGCAACTCTTCCCTTGACAGTAGCTATGCATGTTGGGTGTTGTTCTGTTCGGGGGATGTTGCTTTTTCAGATTAAACTTGTTTTTTCTTGTTTGTATATAGTTTTTTTTAGGAAAATGTGGCTTTGATTCTGCTTTTTTATCCTTTTTTTTGGGAAACTTTTTGCAACCAAAGAATACATTGAGGAATTACTTCCAGAAAACTATGGGCACATCAACAAGCCTGGTGTGCCTAGAAAGCCTGAGGTGTGTACTTCCAGAGAATATATAGTTTGTTGGGGGTATTTCAAATGTAAAGGGTTGTTTTTCTGTAAAAACTGCAAGGTGTGCATAGTGCTTAGCATAGTTGTATTTTTTCAGAAAATCTCCTAAAGCTCTGTTTCAGTTTCTGTCTCCTGGGCAGGAAAGGGTGTCTACCTATACATATGTGGTACCGCTGTAACCGGGAGAAATTGGGATTTCACACGCAATAAGATTTTATTGACAAACTTACACTTTTTATTACAAAAAAACACTACAAATTGTAAAAAAAAAAAAATGTTTAAATTTTTTTTCACATATTTCACCCAAAAATATTGAGAATACACCTAAAAATTACAAACAAGACATTTCATGTTAAAGCCCAGACTCTGCTGAAAAAAACAATATATCATTTTCCTGGGAAATCCCTGGAAATCCTTTAAAAAATCACATTTGAACATGTGTAGCGCAAAATAGTGAAACATGGTCTGGCAACAGGGAGTGGCAAATGCTGCAGGTAGGCTGGCACTGAAAGGGTTAAAGAGGAACATTAAAACCTCCCCCAAACCTCACTGATCCTCTGCCCTCCCCTGGTTTTACCTTTGGGTGGCTTCTACTCACCTCTCAGGGGGATCCATTTTCTAGGTCCCTTAGTTTCCGGCAACCTTCCGCTGGGCGGCGCCATCTTGCTTCCCATGCGGCACTGCACATGGCCCCCAATCTCGCTCCTGTGCAGTGCCAATGGCTGGGACGTGATTGAGCCGCCCAAAATCTCTCAAGATTTCGCTGAGCCGGGCGCGACTTTGAAGAGGCTGGCTAAAGCCGCACTGTCATTTACGGATGCCTAAGCCGGTGGCGGGGGCAAGGATCGGGCCCCGCAGCAGCTGGATGTCGCCCATATCCAAAAGTTAAGTAGGGGCTGATGGGGGGCGATCGGCCCCTTTTCATTTTATGTTGAAAAGAAAATTGGGATGCCCCGTGTGAAACCCCCCAGATCACCCTATACACGTACCTTGTTTCCCAATACAACTGTGCATGTGCGAGCCGCGACCGCATTCCCCACTATCCCTCTAGCAAGATGTTTGCCAGTGGCAGGCATGGGCAAAATCCCTTTTAGAGAGTAGCAGGTACGCGGCCGTCCTTGCGCACTCGGAGACACTGGCCTTAGACAACGTGACGTCAGCACCTCTGAGCGCGCTGATTGGATGAGTGGCCGTGCATGTGCTGTAAGACCGGAATGAGGTGAATTGGCTTCTGCGATCTGGGGGGTTTCACACAGTGGGGTACCCTCAATCGGGATGCCCTGGTGGAAAGGGACAAAAGGATAGTCAAAATCCTGGGTTTCGGTCCACTTTAAAGGGCTTGTCCAGGCAAATCCACAAAAATACTATACACATCTTTTCTCCCCCTGCAGCAGTTCCATTCTACTTGCGCAGTATGAAATCCCACAGCATACAGACTCCTTATTCACCCTGGACCTCTTGAATGAGCATGTTGTTATGATAGAAGAGTTAGGTTGCATAGTGGAATTAGACATTGTACTTTTATTTGGGAGACCACATTTGAAATCCTGGTCAACATTTCTAAATTGCATCTTTCCCAGATTTTGGTCCATGCTTCTGGGGCATCCTGATTTAGGGTACCCCACTATGTGTTTTACCTCACTTGTGATGCATACAGTATGTGCAGGCTTTCCTCCAACCAGGTTTACAAGTTTTGCATAGAAGATTTGTCAAGGATAAATCCCTAAAGTTACGGAATATCATGATCAGGTTGTTGGGATTGAATACTGGCCTGACTGCTGGGTTTGAACCTTCACCTGGTCTTCGCTCGCTGTCCCCACCCCGGGGCATCCGATTTTGTGTGCAGGTTTTTCTTGTGACTTACCTTTCCCCCATGGTTCCTTTTGCGGCATCCTATGTACTGTGAATGTTGGCAAACTTATAACTTCACTAGGCTTCCAATACCACTTCTATGCGGATGACACTCAGATATACCTCTCAGGCCCCAATCTCTCCTCTCTCCTATCTCGCCTTCCCAACTGCCTCTCAGCTATTTCTTCATTCTAATCCAACAGTATCAACCTAGACGCAGCCTCCGCTCTTCTGCCGACCTTCTCCTGTCCTCCACCCTGGTCACCTCCTCTCACGCCCGCCTCCAGGACTTCTCACGTGCAACTTCAATCTTATGGAATGCCCTCCCGCACCCAATCCGCCACTCCACAACCCTCAAAACCTTCAAAGGCGCCCTCAAAACTCACTTATTCAGACAAGCATATAATCTGGCCTAACCAATCTTCTAAAGGGCACAAAGCTCAATACGGACTGTTTGTGATCCTTCCCCCTCGTCTTCACCCCTCATCCTTTAGACTGTAAGCTCGCAAGGGCAGGGCTCTCTCCCCTATTGTATCTTGTACTCAGAATATCCATTGTCAACTCTGTAAAACTGCATTTGAAATAGTATATGTACCGTATGTTTCTACCCTGTCTGTAATTACTACTTTGTAAAGCGCTACGGAAGATGATGGCGCTATATAAATAAACAATAATAATAATAATGTGTGTAGTGTGACAAGTTGTTTCAATCCAAAGCATCCCATGTCATCACTTGCTTCCACCCACTGCAGCTCTGCTTTTGTTTTTCCTTCTTCTACCTTTTTTTCCTCCCCTTTTCCAAAACCATCAACCAACCCTGCTTGACCTGATTCACCCTGCATTAATGATGTTGCTTTAACAAAGGACACCACACATAATATAAATAATAGCAGCTCTAAATCAATGCGCTGTCTCTTTAAAAAAATGTTGTGCCCGATTCTTTATCAAACGACTTCAGTAATTCAAAAGATATAAAAACGGTTTATAACCCTCTAAACTGTAAAGAAATTAAAATAGAATTGACAAAAGAAATTACAAATATAACACTATTGTTTCTCATAAAATACAAATGAAAGCAAATCAAAATGTATAAAAGTTTAAGGTTTGTTTTATTGCAAAAAAAAAAAAAAACTATAATAAATATAAATCGAAAATATACAAAATGAACAGTTTGGTGTACTGTGGTCTTCATGCAGTTGAACTATATCATTATTAGTAGTAGTTATAATACTTTATATAAGATTTTTATAGATTTTTTTTTTATTAATATCACGATTAAAGGGATTGTCTAGGCTTATTTTTTTAGTGGACCAAAACCCCTTTTGACTTGGCCCTGGAGTCTAAAAGAGTAAAGGATTGGTCGATTCCCTTTCATATTTGGGATGCCCCGCCCTTGTAAAATCCTTCCTGAGGATAGGATTGCTACAATCCCCCAGCGTATGAGTGTCCTGTGACCCATCCCTCTGATGCACGCTTCTGCGCCAAGGCCTATCTAATAGCAAATGACCAGCTGGCATTTACAGAAATCTATTCTAATTGTCTGAAACATAGAAACATAGAAGGTTGACAGCAGAAGGAGACCATACGGTCCATCTAGTCTGGGAGCCAGTGCATGCACTGTAGGAGCCATAGGGCAAGGTAACATATCCAGTGATCCCTGGGGTTTCATACACAGGGGCGTCACAAATTGGTCAAGGAATAAAATTCAGTTTGATTATTTGCATAATATACATCAGGGTTAGTGGCTGAATAACATTTTTGTTGAGATTTAGCCCCTTTCATGTAGCTTAGCTCATTGATTTTCTTTGTTAGCAGCATTGAGAGCTGGACCCATGTCTGCCCCTGTCAGACTGTGTGGGACACTCCAATGCTTGCTTTGCTTGTCTGTCTTTTCTCTGCTTCATTCTAGGTCCACTTTCAGTGCTAAAAAAGGTGGTCAGGAATAAATACAGGATGTTGCACAGTGTCTCCAACACCCCTTCTCAACAATTGAGGCTGTTAAACCCATCTTCTTTGTAAGCCTTGAGTGTCTTTCAGGGATTTGGTAAGAATATCTGTTGTGATATTCTCAGTAGGGCAAAAGTAACTCAAAAAGTCCCCGATCTTGAAGTTCAATGTTCCTGTTAAGTTTCAGCAGCTGCTGAGCTGCGTGTGGCGCATCCAGAACGTCCACGTAACCCTCCCCCCCCCCCCGGAATAACTGTAAATCTTACCTTTCCCTTGGTCCTCTACCAGGAATCCAGTGCCATGAATGGCCACCTGCACACACGTGAACAGCACGCTTTGGTGGCTGGAACAATTGCGCTGCTCGCTCCCCATGTGGCCAATCACTGGGCTTGAGAAATAATGAAAAGTTATATAGTGACAGATAAATAGATAAATATGAGATAGATAGATAGATAGATAGATAGATAGATAGATAGATAGATAGATTGGATATGAGATAGATAGATAGATAGATAGATAGATAGATAGATAGATAGATAGATAGATAAAACTAAGAATAAAGAGAGATGGATAAAAATGAAAGAATGAAGAGAAAAAAATAGACTTATTGCTGAAGGTAAAGATAGATGATCAATAATAGACAGATTGTATAGATAGACAGTGTAGATAAAATAAATAACTGAATGGACTTATATGTAGAGAGAGATAGATAGATAGATAGATAGATAGATAGATAGATAGATAGATAGAAAAGACATACTATAGATAGAGGGAGAGAGATAGGGAATGTGGGACATAGAATTCCATGACACTAACCATCAAACTTCTCCATCAGCAGCAGCAAGACAGGCATTGGTAGGCAGGCCCCTTGCTTTGTTCACCATGTTCCTCAGGGAAATGACCCCACCCCCTTGCTCACTTCCTCCATAGCTCAGCACAGCTTGGGGAAGAGGAGGGATCTATTAATTGAAGGGGAGGAGGAGCACACATCCTGCATTGATAGGTTATGAATGAGTACTGAGCCTCCTTCCTCCTCTTTCCTAGAGCCCTGCTGCCATCTCTGTGCAGGCTCACCTCCTTCAATCTTAGGGTTGAAGATCTCTCAGAAAGAACTTCACATCAGTGTGCTTGGTTCTTGAGCTAACCCTTTCCATCTGCGAAAGGGAAAGGCATCCTTGATTGTTCTCAAAGTTTCTCGTTGGTTCCAGTTATGGTTGACCCAAGACTGTTGTTTCAACCTTAAAACTTCTTGGCTTGCCTGCGCTGCTGCAACACACTCACTGCTTCAGTAGATTATAGCGTGACAGAGAGCTGCTTTCTGCTAGTCCAACTGATAGCACCTCCTGATAAAAGAAAGAAGTAGCCACTAATAGATTTTCTATCACTAGTGCCTCCGGCCCAGTTGGCATTCACATAACTCTTCAGAATTCTTTCATCACTAGTTGGTAACCTTAGCTTGTAGTGTAAAGTCCCTTTAAGATAGTGAATGACTCCCTTTACAACATTCCAGTTTATCCGACTTGGCATTGAAATATTTCTGCATAGGATTCCAATAAATGCTTCAATGTCAGGCCTTGTAGCAGTGGTGATGTACATCAATTTCCCTATTGCGTTTCTGTACTGAGGGTTAGTTGGTAGTGGAGCATCTTGGCTGTTTCCATGGGAAATTTTACTGGTGCAGCATCTCATTCCATTCCAAAAGTTTCAATCACTCCTTGTATTTCTGCTTTTGGTTTAGTAGAAATCTTTCTCTCTCTCTCTCTCAATCTGCACAGCGAGATAATTATTTATGTTTCCAAGAATGGTTTGGTTTGGTCTCAAAATGCTGATTAGGGTTTGCAGTATTTCTGATTCATCTCCTTCTTGCTCAAAACAAATCAGGATATTGTCCACATATATGAGCACATAGATCCATCTGTCTGACAATTTCTTTGTGTTTGAGCAGGGGTCAGCTTTACTCCTCTGAAAGTCCTCATGTGTAAGCACTTGTAAGCACCATATATACTCCTCAGAAGTTTGCATACTAAGCCTAGCCTTTGTTCATCTTTGAATCGTGGTGGTTGTTCCAGGTCTTCTGTTAACCCGCAATTTAGAAACCTTGTTTTCACGTTATACAAAAGGAGTGGTTATCTATGCACACATGACAAGCTTAAAAAAGGATAGCAATTACCTCAATAGGTAAGTAATTCGGGTTCAGACAGCATGCCACCACACCCTAAGTGGGTATAGAGTTTCCAATATATTAATGAAAACAGTTGGCAGACCTGAGTTGCTATTAAATGGCAATAAAAGCATATTAATAGATCACAAAAAAGATGTAACAATACAAAGAAATGGCTTCATATGACTTAGATAGAAACATGGTAAACCATGGGGGTGTTTAGTGCGGTGCTGTGGCTACCAGTGGTTGCCCTCCTAATTGTGACACAGTAATTAGTATTTACATACAGCAAAGCGACCGATATACAAAATATATAACAGGTGTAGTATGGTGATTGGAGCAAGTGTGCCCAGGTGTCAAGATTAACACTGTACCCCTAATGTAGCAATATGACAGATCAGACCAATATATATATATATATATATATATATATATATACACACACACACACACACACACACACACACACACACACAGATATCCAGAGCATAGCACACTTTGCTAAAGGTAGTTAATTCGGACACCAATAACAACAAATGAAGAACAGCCAGCTATGTAATGCACACAGAATTGAACCCCATGTGTAATACACTAACTTATATTGAATATGTATAAGAGATAAAAAATGAACAAAGTGAATAAATCCCTTACATGCTGCCAAAGCAGAGGGTTCCTACGTTATGGGACAAACTGGACCCTCCTCAGGGGGGCTTCCATTTTCCCAACATGGCTGTGGCGCGACTTATATTCTCACCAACTGATTCGAGTTGTGCAATCACATTCAGTGTGCCTTTATATGCTCCAGCATGTCCTGTGCTCTGCTAAGCCTTATTTTGTAAAGTTTCTTCAGCAGAAACAACTTGCTGTTTAAACTGGATCTCAGTACATCCCACATGCCTTTCGCTGTATTATCACTGCATATGTGAATAAGCTGATCGTCTTCTGCTAGCAAGCTTATGGTGGCCTGTGCCTGTCTGTTTCCCTGTCCCAGTCCTGATTATTATCCTGTGGCCTCTCTGTAGTGGTAACCTCCCACAAGTCATCTCTGGAAAATAGCGCTGCCATTGGTGATAATTGTCATTGTTCAGCTTTGCCACTGAGAGTTTAGGCTCTGAGCTACTGGCTATTCTCCCTCCTTCGTATATGAAAACAGTCTTGCTTGTATACAGGTGATGTTTCTGTGGAAGCTTCTTTATGTTGACCTCTACATCAGCCGCTCTGTCTCCCGTTTGGGGCTTTGCTCTGCCTGGGCTTTATCCCGTCTCTGGGCCCATAACCTGTTGAGTGTGAGTGCTGGTGCAGATGGACATTTGCGGTATAGCAGGAACTGGCTTTTCTGGAACATGAGAGCAGTAAGAGCAGGTTTCATGGTGGATAACATACAGGAAAAGGAAGTGATAGAGATCATCTCAATGTACAGGAAACACAATATGCAGAAGAGAATGTACAGCCGAGACTACACAGTTGTTTGAAACTGCACCATCTAAAAATGTAAACTACATAAACCAAGCAAAATAGAGACAGATCACATACAGAGACAATGTGTAAGATGTTACTCTAACATGGGCTAGATGAAATGGATAACAGAAACAAGAACCTTATGGGTGACCACTAGTAAGGAAAGCTATTGCTCAGTGCAGAATCATTGTTCCTATTAGCACGCACAAAGGAGTGCCAACTCATTTTGCAAAGGAAATATGTAAATGTAGAATTATTTTGTCCTGGACAGCACTACAATCATTTTAACCACCCAAAATGTCAATAGCTAGCAAGTTAGTTGGGTGGGTTAGGACCCCCATGTGTGGTAAGAGCTGGTTGCATAGAGACATAGAAAAGTTGCAGACACTACACTCTTCTCCCGACAAAACATGCAAGCACTAGACACTTTTATAGGCATCACACCTGGAATCAGAGGCAGTATTGTGCTCCAAACTGGAGTTCAGCATACTAGTGCATCACTTGGCAGTACCTCACAGCGATGAGAGAGTGCTGACGCTGTCAGGAGCCTTGGAGCTACTACTGTCTGGTAACAGTCAGAGGACCACATAAAAAGGCTTGGAGGGCCACATCTGGCCCCCGGGTCTTGAGTTTGACACATGTGCCCTATAGAGTGCCAAAACCCTGCATGCCCAGCCTTGGTGTCTACAAGACTCCAGGGCCAGCCAATTCCCTGTACCTGGGGCATCACCAGCTTTGTGAAATCCCCTGTTTATCGGTATATTCTTACCAAACAGGAGATAACTCTGGCTGCTGCTTGCTCTCTCACAGCTGGAAGGAAGTGGCCAAAATAATGCTTGCCACTCTTTGCTTTCTTGCCAGGCTGTGTATAGAAAAAGCATTTCATGCTGTTGCATATGACTCATGAATGAATGCACGGCATAAAACAGTAATTGGAGGAGGCGAGCCCATGCATGTGCTGTGCAATCGCCAACAAGGTGAGTAAACTAGGCAAACTGTGGGTTACACACAGCAGAGGCATCCAAAATTAGGATGTCCTGGGGGCATAAATTTATGTTTGTTAAAATCCTGGGTTTTGTTCCACTTTAATGTGGAAAAATTGCCTCCCTGGTCTAAAGACACCAAATTTCCTCATTCCCTGGGGCATCCTGATTTGGGATGTCCCACTATATGAAACCTTCACAGTTGCTGGTTATTCTCCTGCATGGCACATGTGCGGGCCATGGCCACATCATCTCTATACCTTCAGCTGAGGGGCATACCCACGCTAGACATTTCTGTATGGTTGGCTTGGGTTTGCAGAAGAGAAAGGAAATGGCCAGTAGCACACACTCCATCTTCCATAGACGATGTGATGATTGGCTATGCAAAGAATGTATAGCACGTGAGAGCTGTTTGGCCAAATGTGCATGTGCTGCGGGATCTCCAGAAGGTGAGTTTTCAGCTGTATTTGGCAATACATGCAGCCTCAGGGCTATCTTATCTCATGTTGTTCTGTTACGTTGGGGATGGTTCTCAGGAGAGATTGAGTAAGACTAATACAATACCAGATTCCTGTTCCTTTTAGTCACATTATTATGCCATTGTGAAGGGTTATTTGGTGGAAGTGCATCATAAAACAAAAAGAAATGCATTCAATCTGGCATTTCTACTCACCTAGTCAGCACACCCACACTGCACCTGCACCAACATAACAATTTGTAGCCAATGGGGAATGCAGGGCATATGTGAATACCACTGTGCATGCCACATCCAGCAGTGACATGCACAGGTGGATGGCCCAGGAACATGGAGGATAACTATTCATTTGGGATTTATGTGTGATGCAAGGGAACAAAAACAGTTAAACAGTCCGTTGGGCAATTTTGCAGCCAGATCCTTCCACTTGAATCTTACACAGAAGCATTTACCGTAAACAGTTTTAAAGTATGAGTCATACTGTACACACTGATCATTGTTTGGATCATATACCTAGACAAATCAACAAAACCAGGGTGAAAGCCCTGTACACCAAAAACAAATGACAATGTTGTAATATAAAATTAACCACTTTATTAATTTGTTTCCAAAGATAGTTAATCAAGCACAAACAGAGGAGTAGCTAGGCTTTCTGGCACCCGGGGCAAAGATTCGACATGGCGCCCCCCACCTGTTCTCAGGCCCCTCTTTGGCGCCCTCCTGACTTGCTGCTCCTGGGCGCCCCCTCTTGCTGCACCTGGGTTGCCCCACCAAGTTCCCCCTCTGCTTCCCCCTAGCTACGCCCCTGAGCACAAGCCACTACGGCCCAGAGTGACAATGCATGAGAAGCGGGGACAATAAAGGCGGCAAAAGAAAATTTATTCTAAGTGTAGATCATATATACATTTACCCCTAGGGTAATCATCAGCATATAAATGGGTCACCAAATGTGTTTTTTATTTTGCTTTATTTCAATTTTTAGATAAACCCTGTGCAACCAAATAATTATTCAAGAGATTACTTCCAGAAAGATGAGCCCATTACAATGAGCTGGATATGCCTAGAAAACGGGGAGGCCGATTCATTAATAGCGGCAGGTAGCGACAGTTGAGCGCATTTTCAGAGCGCCCGCTAGTAGTCGCTGTGCTTGGCCGTTGTTCTGTAGT
The DNA here is from genome assembly GCA_027917425.1 of Gastrophryne carolinensis. Classification (NCBI taxonomy): domain Eukaryota; kingdom Metazoa; phylum Chordata; class Amphibia; order Anura; family Microhylidae; genus Gastrophryne; species Gastrophryne carolinensis. Next base: position 27,825,452 of record CM051241.1, on the reverse strand, counting down.
TGATAGCGACTCAGTCGGTTTGCCGTAATGTTGAATATTGGGTGAGGAGTCGCTATTTGACAGGTTCCGCGCTGTATGGGTGCGCATGATAGCGACTGGCCCTAGCGACCGGCTCCCATCATATTCATTAAAAAATCACGCTCAAAAAATTCTCGCACAGTAAAATGCATGTTTAAACCCCAGAGCGCTGGCGGTGATGTGTTAAAAGTAGTTTTTTAACCCCCAAACAACCATATTTTTGGAAACCAAAAAAAAAAAATTTTTCAAAATAATTTGGTAATATGAATACATTAATATCAGACCTGTAATATCAATTTTGTACATTTTTTTTTTTACCTTAAAAAATTATCTAAAATGGCAGAAGTGGTCACAGAATTTTTCACATTAAAAAAAAAAAAAAAAAACAATTAATAACAATAAATTATGAATATTTAAAGATTGTTCCATTGAAATGCATTGGAGAGCGCCAGGTAGCGAGAGGTCATACCTGTCGCTGTTCAAGGTCAGACGCTGGGGCTGTGGGCTGAGGCTGGAATAATGATGAATGAGTGGCTATCTGGCGCTATCTCAGTCACTAAGCAGGATTGCCTTGATAAATGTGTGATTGTGGTGGGGAGCCGGCGTTCTCGTGGCGGGGCCCGTCATTACCGGCCGCTACCTGTCGCTATTCCTTCATAAATAAGGACCTTAATGTATGTACTTTCAGGGAATGGTTTGTGGTGGGTATTTCAAATGTAAAGGGTTGTTTTGGTTGAAAAAGCTAAAAGTGTGCACTTTGTTTGGAGAGGAGAAGTAATATTACCCTACTGAAATTTTTAAGTAAAATTATCCTGCTTTGGGGTGTATGTCTGACACCTAGCAAGCATGAGGTTTGCACTTCCAGAGAATATAAAGCTTGTGGGGAGTATTTTAAATGAAAAAGGGTTGTTTTACTTGAAAAACTGCAAGTTGCAAATAGCAGTTGTATTTTATTTGCTGTATTAGTTTGGGGGGGGGGGGTGTCCTGGGCAGGATTTTACACGCAATATGATTTTATTGACAAACTTACTTTATTACAAAAAAAATACAAATTGTAAAAAATAGATTTTTGCACATATTTCACCCGATAATATTGAGAATACACTAAAAAGATGACAAACAAGACATTTCAGGGTCAATTCGGTCCTGAAACACCACATTTTTGCTGTCCCTCTATGCAAGATTGCACACTATCAACCATTGCATAAGTGTGACAATGACATCATTGTCACTCACTACAGTGGCAATGAATGGAGGAGGCGGGGCTTTACAGCCAAAACAAACAGCATTAGCGAGAAGCAGAGTAAAGCAGAAGCAGGGAAAATTGCCAGGTACTCCTCATGGGGGGAGCAATTCAGGCAACGCTAGTTAAAAATCTGGGTTTTCAGTATTAAAATAGGAGTGAACCTGGCTCTGAATCGAGCCCTTCATGTTAAAGTCCAGACGAATAAATAATTTTCCTGGGGAATCCCTCAAAATCCCTTCAAAAATCACAGTTGAACATGTGCAAAATAGCACAAAATAGTGAAACATGGTCTGGCAACAGAGGGTGACAAAATCTCTAAGTAGCCTGGCAGTTAAAGGGCTAACTATTAGCAGTTATATGCAAATAATGAAAAATAACTTTCTTCAACTCCATCCTTTGGTTGAACTTGACCAACATATGTCTAACTGTATTAACTATGTAACTAAGTGATCTCAGCATGGGTCATATACAGTGAGTTATTGTACACAGTATTTACAGCATGGATCATACACAATATTCACAAATAAATCATACACAGCTCACAATGAATTGCAAACGGTGACAGACGCATTTACCATGCACAGTTTTACAACTTGTACATCATAAATCATACTGTACACAGTTCTCACAGTTTGGATCATACACAAATCACACACAATGATCACGGATAGTACATCGAAATCTTTGCATAGGTCATACATGTTGGTCTCAATAAATTATCACATCATGGATCTTACACAGTGAAATACATGATATTCAAACAATGGTTCAAGTGATCTCAGCATGAAGCATACACATACACACGCCCGGACGCGTGTCCTGCAATCATGGGTGAGTCTCTATTTATAAGGGCAATGATGGGGTAACTACCTACACCTTGATAAAGTGGCCTGTGAGCGGGGGGCCACGAAATGCGTTGGGTGATCGCTACTTGACCTGGGCATTCCTGGGGAACACTTCAGAGTTATACACTCAGGTGATGTGTGCGTTTTCTAATTGGTTTGTTGTATTTGACATTTTGAGTCTGTTTTCTTTTTCTTGCCACATTTTGTACTACTAATGTTATACTTGCACAGATTAGCACTTATGCACTTTATGGATTGTCTGTTATATGAACAGTGAAATATCCTATTCATAGGATTGGGTTGGGTAAAAATGGGATGCCCTTGGGAATGTACGATCTAGTTTTATATGTTTTTTTAATTGTCTGTTATGTAATTTTTGTGGGTAATTAATAATAAATAATTTATGAATTCATTATGTATATTTAGTTGATTTATTGATTACCGTGGAGGAGGTGCGATGGTTTGGAGCTATACTAGGTGAATTGCTGGATTCACCATTGCAATATTAGAAGCATACACAGTGACATACAGCACAAAGTATTCACAGCATGAATCATACACAGTGATCGCAGTATGGATCATGTACAATGACCGCACATGATTCATTGTGCACAGTGATTGATCATCAATTATATTGTGTGGGTGATACACAGTAATCTTAGCACAGACAGTAATAAGTAATCACAATGGATCATACACAGTGATCACGTCATGAAACGTACACAGTAATCTCAGCATATACAGTACACAGATTTGAAATAGTGAATCACAGCATGGAGCATACACAGTGTTTACAGCCAGTATCATAAATCCTAATCACACACAAATCATAGTACTACTTATACAAAATATCAGGCACAGCTTTTAATATTGATAACCGAGTGTGCTGCCCGACCCATCAAGCTACTAGAACATGGGCCAAACCAAATTGACAAGGGTCATAAGAAAGGGGCACTACTCCACAAATACCATAAAATAATAATACTTTATTAAATGTTACACTATAGCAAAAATAAAAACACACATGCAACACAAAGACACTGTTAAAATCAATTCATCCACTATTCCTGTGATGCTAAAATACTTAGCAATCCATATTATAGAAGACCACAAGGTATCAAAAAGTACAAATAGAAATCAGTATATTTTTTGGGGGGCTATTTGTGGAGCTATTTAATACTATTTTATTTGTACTTTTTGATACCTTGTGGTCTTCTATAAAAGGGATTGCTAAGTATTTTAGCATCACAGGAATAGTGGATGAATTGATTTTAACAGTGTCTTTGTGTGGCATGTGTGTTTTTATTTTTGCTATAGTGTAACATTTAATAAAATATTATTTTATGGTATTTGTGGAGGTGTGCCCCTTTCTTATGACCCTTGTCAATTTGGTTTGGCCCACACACAAATCATACACAGTGTGCTCACAATGATTGCTATACACGGGTATCGCATAGTGGGTCATATACACATTGATCACACAAAGATCATACACAGTGATCACACAAAAATCTTACACAGTGACCATTGGTTGTGCATTTCAGCACAGATTATAGCTAGAGATGAGCGAACTTCTTGAAAGTTCGATTCGGGCAATTCGCCGAATTTCCCCAAGAAATTCGGGTTCGCCCGAATCGAACTTTCACGAATCGCTCATCTGAAAAAAAAAATGCCGGCATGGTGGGAGCGGGCAGGCCGGCTCGCTGTCAGCGGGCCGGTTTCCGCCGCCCGCTGACAGCGTAGCCGGCCTGCCCGCTCCCACCATGCCGGCATTTTTTTTTTTTATTTCAGGGAAAATTCGATCGGCACGAACCCAAAAAAAATTCGGGTTCGTGCCGAATCGAATTTTCCCTGAAATTCGGAGCGAATTCCGGTTCGTCCGAACCGGTTCGCTCATCCCTAATTATAGCTATAGCTATAGCTTATAGCTCCCTACTTTATAGACCTTTGCAATTAACTGATGAACAGGCAAAATGTCTGTTACACAAGCTAATCTGCAGCAACATGTGGAGCCTTTGAATCCATGAGGCTGGGATTCCAAACATAGTGAAAGCTCCAGGCGGGGAACCACTTCCAGCCCACAGATGAAATATTATGCTGATGGCGAGGAGAGAAGCGTGCGCCGCGTTACAGCAAAATATGGAAATATGTTTTATTTCATTTTTAAAAAGCACGCTTGTGCGGCCCTCCTGCAGCACGTTACCTCCAAAAATCTTATTAAATGCACTGCGATGCTCAGCTGCTGGATATCCTGTTGACAAAATAGGAGATATTTCCTCGGGTGGTGAAGAAAAAGGTGTTTTAATGAGCGCTCTTATGGCACAATCCTAAACGCGGGCCGAATTCTGAGCAACCAACGAAAAAAAGAGGAATAGAAATGTTACTCAAATGGAAGGATTTATCCATTTTTAATGTAACGAAAGATGATCAGAATTAAAGCAGAGCCTAGTGATGAGCCGTCTCCATCCATTCATAATAGGAATGTTTCTGGTCGGAATATTTCTGGTAGAATTCCTAGATTTTATTGTAAGGATTGGGGGGTAACCACAGAAGAATGGATTTTACATATACCGGTATATACCATGAATCGTACACAGCGTTTGCAGCATGGATCATAACTGCAGCATGGATTATACACAGAGATCAAGGCTTGCACAGCAATTGCAGCATAGATCTTACCCAGCGAACAAAGCGTGGATCGTTCAAAGTGAATCTATATAGTGATCGAAGCCATCATCCATACACAGTAATTGCATCATGAAACATACACTGAACAGAGCTTGAAATATACTCAGTGGATGGTACACAGTGACAGCAGCATCTACCATACATTATGATTGCAGCATCAACTATACTCAGTGATTACAGCATAGATCAAGTTTTACCTTATAGATCATACCCAAAGATAACAGCATGACTTGCGTAAAAAGTTGCATTGTACACGTTATCCACAGCATTGATAATACAAGTGGTGTGCTTAAAGTAGACCAACACCCAGGATTTTCACTATCCTGGGTGTTGGTCCACTTCCGCGGGGCACCCCGATCGGGCCCCGCTGTGTGAAACCCCCCAGAAAGCCCCAAAAACTCACTTGACCCCGCTCCCACGTGACTCGCTCCACCAATCACCGCCAACGGACAAGCGAGGTCCGTTGACGGACAAGGTGAGACCGCCCGCCGCCGCCTCTCGCGCGTGCCTCTTACAGGGAGCGCGCCCGCGCCGGCCATTCACAAATGGCAGGTGCGCTCCCTGCTAGAGGGATGCGCGAGAGGCGGCGGCCCGCGCATGCACCGTTGGAACGAGGAACAGGTAGGATTTGCGGACGTCCTGGGGGGTTTCACACAGCGGGGCACCCCCGATCGGGGTGCCCCGCAGGCAGGGAGCTGATCGGCCCGGGAATCTTATAGATTCCCGTGCCGATCAGCAGTGGGTGTTGGTCCACTTTAAACACCATGCAAACCAGGCAAATGCATGGGGCCCCCACCTGCTAGAGGGCCCCCAAAGGCAGGGTCAGATAAGTGGTAACTTTTTGTTTAAATAAATAAAGGCACTCGGCGGGTGGGCGGTCTGTGGCGAGTGAGGGGTGACGTTGCAATGCAGAGTGTGCAGCAGATAAGGACGCATTGTACACTTACATCAGCCAACTGCTGCAGAATCGGTGAGCTTATATCCATTCACTTATGCAAGATGCTGTGACATCACAGCAGCTAGCAAGCTGAATGGTGCAGAGCAGGTCACTGGTTGCATCCCTACTCACCTCTAGCTGGGGGCGTGTCCGGGCCGGCAAATCACAAATAGCTGCCCAGGGTATGAGTCTAGCTAAAAGTGTAGTGAGGCCACTGCCTGCGCATGCGTCATTGGATTGAGGTTAGGTAAGGCGATTAATGGGGTTTTACGCGGTGGGGCGTCCTAGTTTGGAATGCCACAGGGAGTAGAAATTGGACGGCAATATGGTCTAACCCGGACAATTTCCTATGCTATGGACAGACAATGCCAGGGTGCCCCGCTGTGTGAAGCCCTCTGGGTTCGCTCATGATACCAGAGTGCATGAGCAGGCTGCAGCTACATCCCCGAAAATGTGCGTTAATATTGTATTTCGCTATACTAAATTTGTTTTTAACTAGGACCCCCAGACACAACTTGCATGGGCCCCCCCAGAAATAATAACCCTGCCTCAGGATAAAACATGAACAGGACGTGAATGATACCCAGTGACACCAGCTTCTACTATCCAAAGTGTTCACTACATACAAAGTGTTCAAACACTGTCATCACAGCTTGGATCATATACAGTGATTGCAGTGATCTCATGGATCCTACATAGTGATTGCAGAATTAGCTATACACCGTGATCGCAGAGTGGGCCATACACAGTGATCACAGGATATATCATATACAATGATCTCAGCATCACAGTGATCACAGGATATATCATATACAATGATCTCAGCATCATGGTGATCACAGGATATATCCTATACAATAATCTCAGCATCACAGGATATATCATATACAATGATCTCAGCATCACAGGATATATCATATACAATGATCTCAGCATCATGGTGATCACAGGATATATCCTATACAATGATCTCAGCATCACAGGATATATCATATACAATGATCTCAGCATCATGGTGATCACAGGATATATCCTATACAATGATCTCAGCATCACAGGATATATCCTATACAATGATCTCAGCATCACAGGATATATCCTATACAATGATCTCAGCATCACAGTGATCACAGGATATATCATATACAATGATCTCAGCATCACAGGATATATCATATACAATGATCTCAGCATCACAGGATATATCATATAAAATGATCTCAGCATCACAGGATATATCATATACAATGATCTCAGCATCATGGTGATCACAGGATATATCATATACAATGATCTCAGCATCAGTCATTCAAAGCAATTGATGTGATCAGGGCTTGGATAACATACAGTGATCTTAACCTGAATTGTATCCATTGACTGTAGCATTCACCATACACAGTGGTTGCAGCTTCTCCTATACACAATGAATCATACGCATTTATCACAGCATACATTGTGATCTCAGCATGTACCCAGTAATCATATTATAAATGTTTTGTAATAAGACTCAGAAATGACATAAGTCTGACTATTCTTCTCTCTCATACTGAAAACAGTTCAGAACTGATAGATGCCTATATATCACAACATGAATAAAAAAGTGATTGCAGCATAGATGCATGCATAGTTTTTGAAGCATGAATCATGCATGGTTAATCTCAACATGGATCATACACAGTGATCACAGCATAAATGTGCTACAGTAGGACCTAACTTTTCCCTTCCTCTATCCCCTCCTGTTCAAGCCAGTTTAGGACACATGAAATTATTGCAGCATGGACTGTAGACCGTAATGATATCATGAATTGTACACAGTGATTGAAATGTAAATGTATCATAGTTCGCTGCAGCTAGGACATTACACATATTCGCCCTCTCATACTGATCAGCTCAGCGCATTACAAAAATATCTGGGAGGAGAAATTCTTTTTTTCCCTGGCCCTGTCTTGTTAAGAGTGATTACAATATGGACTTCACAATCATAACAAGCAGGGCCGGATTAAGTGTGGTGGAGGCCCCTGGGCACAAAATCTGGTGGAGGCACCAGGGGGTAGTGTAGTCACCCAGCTGGTCCAGCAGAAAACAGTTCCCTGCATTGAGCTGCCAGCGGCTGTGCTTGGTGGCTTATGTGCAGTGACAGCTCTGCACGCACCCATCACTGTAGCGTTGCTGACGGCGGCTTTGCTGCTCTAGAATCTCCGTCCTGCCCTGTGGTGGCTTTGGCTGCAGGTTTGCAAACACAAAAAAGGCTTGCCCAGGCGCAGGGGGCCACCGCTGATGCTGATAGGCCGTGGACCGGAAACCAATCTATCAGACCAAAGCCTCCTGGACCGGACCATAACCCAAAGGTTGGTGGAGGCCCCCTTTGCAGGGCAAGTGGTGGAGGCGCCTCCCTCATAATCCGGCCCTGATAACAAGGATTGTACACCGAGATTGCAGCATGAATTGTACACAACGATGGCATCATGGATTGTAATCAGTGACTGCAGCACGGAACGTACACTGTGATTGTAGTGTAAATTTCTCACAGTCATGTTGATCAAGCCAGTTCAGGACAAGTGGCTGTCCAAGGGGGTGGGCCTTCACCCTGGCTTGTAAACAGGTATTGCATAATTGACTGCACACAAGCCTAAAAGTATAAGATGTACATGGTGATTGCAGCATGGATTGTACACAGTGATCAGTGAAAGCACTGAATAGTGAACAGACCATGGCATGTGCACCATGATTGCAGCAAGGATTATACACAGTGATCATGGATGTTACACAGTGACAACAATTACTGCGACACTGGCACAAATGACTATTAGGAATTCTAGAGTACCTTCTTCATTTTCTGTGTGGCATCCAGGGCCACAGCAGAATGATGATGGTAGATTTAGATACGGCACCCTCGGATTGACTTCCGTGACCAGCTTGATGATGCTGAATTTCCTATAGGGCTTAATTTAGAAAGGAAATAAAGATTTATAGGCCCAATGTGCAGCAGAAGAAGAGCCAGGAATCAGGTGACGGGTGTAGTTATCTCCCATCTCTGAACCTGGAGGACATCTGTGACTCTGTAAAGATTTATCCAGGGTCGCTCTTTCCTGACCAAAAGTTCCCTGGAGTTCAGCTAATATTTGGACGACGACTACAGAGTTCTACAGAGTGGTAATGAGGATCATAAATAACTGCCGCACATGGGGAAGCCAGGCCAAGAACTTCTCGCCTTCCAATAGCACATCCATCCCAGGTCATAAAACATGCAGAAATTGAAATATATTTTCCATTTCATCTTAAAGATTAACTCATTTAGTAATTGATGGCAGCAACACATCTCAAACAAGTATCTCAACACATTTAAAAGAAAATAATTGAGATATTGTGTCTGTCTGTCTGTCTACCATTGTGTATAATTTCCTCTACTAAAGCAAAATGCGAGACCCTTTGCTGCAGTTTTGGGAGACAAATGTCCAGTTTCTGTTTGATTCAGGATTTCAGCTCCTCAATAGTTCTGGGTCTTTTTTGATAGATTTTCATTTGATAATGCACCAAATGTTTTCTATTGATGAATGACTTGGACTGCAGGCAGGGCAGTTCTGCCCACAGACTTCTTGTGCTGTGAAGGATGCAGAAAGTGGTTAAGAAAGCGCCGTCCCTTTAAGGAGGGCGGCCCACATGACTGGCCTGCGTTCCTGTCCGGAGGCAGACCAGCCAGGGGGGAGTATAAAGGGGACGTCCATCCCCTTCTTCTTCCTCTTTGACCCCCGGCATGGATGGACGAGCAGTCCCAACCGCCCGCCCTGTTTTTGGTTATGGTTGGGTTTTTCGGCCACAGTCCTGGGGGGGGGGGGGGGGGGGGGTTGGGGTTTTTTGAATATGTGTTAAGGTTTGTATGGCTAGTTATTGTATTAAAATAAAAGGGGTATTCTGTTATTTATTTATTTGTGTTGAAGTATGTTGTACTAAAAAAAAAAAAAAAAACGGAGAATGTGTCATACTTTGTACATATATTAATGTATTGTTATTTATCTATGTTTTTCTGTGGAAATTTGGATTTTATTTGTCACAGCCATTGGGCGGGTCTCCTCTCGGGTTTTGGGTCTGAGGTAGCATTTCCATGGGTAGGGTATGCGGCTGTTTCCGTGGAAACCGGCCAGGACGAGTTGGTTAAAGTATTTCGGATGGTTGGGGTTCAAGTAGGGAAGGGGATGTTTTGGCCACTGGCGGTTAGCCCAATTAAGCTCCCTGGCCTAGGAGGTATGCGGCCGAGTTTATGTTGTCTTCCGCTTGGTGGGGGTCGGGATGGTATTTCTGTTCCCTCCCCTTCCCTTCATTCTTGGGATCCTAGGCTTCTCAGACCCGGAACAATAGGGGGGACACTTTTTTCTGCTTGTACAATTTTGTTTATATGTGTTGGGCTGTGGCCGATTAAATTTAATCTTTCCAACGACATGGTGGTTTGGACTTGTTATTTTGGTGGGGGGAGGGGTATGACGCAGGGCATATGGAACGCTAGCCCAGTCATGCCTAATCTTGCTGAACTAGGACATCCCTTAAAGAGATGTTGTCTGGATGGGAGCATATGTTGGTTCAAAAAACTCTATATACTGCTTAGCAGTGGCTTTCAAGATGTGTAATCTGCCCAAGCCATAGGCACTAATGCAACCCAATACCATTAGCAATGCAGGCTGCAATAACTGCAAATTTTGACCAGCTTTGACCCAGATAAGATTGTGGTGTTTATGATATCATACAACTTTAACTTGCATTTGTGAAAGTGTGTCACTACTTTTTACTACCACTTACTCAAACCACTTGGCTGTCAGTATTCTTTAATACAAATTGTTAGTGGAGTAACCACTGGTTCAGGGCACTTGTTTGTCACTACTCTTAAATACCAATTTTTCAGGCTGAGAGGGAGGCTAGCATGTAAACATGTGAGGCTCGTTTTGCTGCAGTTGACTTAGCTCGTTTTGCTGCAGTTGACTTAGCCACTACCACTGCCTCCCCAATGACAAGGCCACCTGTTACCCCCCCAAAGGGAGGATGTGGGACCACCTCCAGCCCCACCACCAACACCAAGCCTGTCCACACCATCCCAGCAAAGCGTTGAGCTTTCCATCCAGCAAACTTTAGAGAGAAAGCGGAAGTTGGGCCCACAAGCCCTGGCCCTGAATGCGGGTATTTACAAATTGCTGGCCTTTAAATTGTCTGGGGGAGACAGACAAAGATTTAATGGAGGCAGCTGTTCCCCAATACACCGTGGCCAGCCGACTCTTTTCTTGTCAGGCCGTCCCTGCCCTGCACCAACAGGTTGTGGAAACAATAATATGTGCACGGGGCAATGCCATTAGCTTCAGTGTCCACATCACCACTGATACATGGGCAAATAGGCATGGCCAAGTACATTACATCTCTCTAACTGCCCATTGGGTCAAGGTATTAGCATCTGGGCCTGAGGTGAGAAGTGTGGCCCATACCCCTCCACTACCCAGGATTGCCGGAAATCAGTTTGTGCCCATGAGCTGTGGACCGGCATCCAGGGGCAGACAGAAGAGCCATTGGCCCTGAAGCCTGGCAAGGTGATGAGTGACAATGGGTGTAACCTTGTAGCAGCCTTGGGCCAAGCCGGGCTTGACGCACATCCCTTGACTGGGGCATGTGCTCAACTTGGTGGGGCAGAGCTTCCTGGCTTCCTTCCTGCAGACATGCCGGAGCTGCTGCATAAAGTGCGCAGGGTTGGATTAAGTATGGTGGAGGCCCCGGGGCACAAAATCTGGTGGAGGCCCCAGATACAGTATTTTTTTTCCTTTAAAATAATAGTCCAGCCAAGTAACTGATTGGTTAGGCACCCGCCTACTCGCTGGAACATCAGATTGAGTCCCGTGTGTCACCCTTGTGTGGGTGCATGCTGCTCGGGAACTCCTGCTTTGCCATTCTGGATGAGGTGTAGTGTAGTTGCCCGGCTGGTCCAGCAGAAAACAGTTCCCTGCATTGAGCTGCCAGCGGCTGTGCTTGGTGGCTTATGTGCAGTGACAGCTCTTCACGCACCCATCACTGTAGCGTTGCTGATGGCGGCTTTGCTACTCTAGACTTGCCGCCCTGCTCTGTGATGGCTTTGCCCAGGCGCGGGGGGCCCCCACTGCCACCAATAGGTTTGTTGCGAGCCATCAGACCAACGACTGAAAAGCTTACTGCACCAGACCATAACCCAAAGTTTGGCGGAGGCCCCCTTAGCAGGGAAAGTGGTGGAGGCCCCGGGGCTCGAGCCCCTTGCGCCCCCCCTCATAATCCGGCCCTGAAAGTGCGTAGTGTGTGCATGCATGCTCTGCGTTCCCACCATGCTTATGTGACTTGCCCACCAGTTAGAATTCTATGTTGTATATAATGGAAAGGGTGTTTGACAAGTAGTAGGCAATATTTAGGAGTTTCAGTTACAAAATGTCCGGGTGAGTAGAAGTGCAGACCAAGAGCACTTCACCCCTAATGAGTGGTCCTCAATGAGGAACATCTGCGTGGTGCCGCAGTGCTTCCAGCACACCACCATTATGGTCAGCACTGATGACTCCATTGTCAGACCTACCATCTCCATCCTTTTCCTGCTGGAAAAGAACCTTCAGGCCATAAAGAGGATGTGCTGGAAGCAGAGGATGAAGGCCCGTTTTTCCAGGAGTGCACATGAGGCTTTCAGGGTGGGTTGCTGGGCCGACAGCGGCCAGGAATGCCCCTGTCCAGACAGCGGACAGTTTTGGATGATTCATTGGACGAGGAGGGGGAGGAGTATTTTCTCTCACAGCAAGGTGGCACCCAGTGCAGCTCACGGGTGTCACTGGAGCGTGGCTGGAGGGAGGAGGGGGAGGATCTGACAATGAGGACAGCTTCTCCTTGTCTCAGGGGAGACTGGCTCACATGAGCCACTACATGCTCCTGTACCTGTGCAATGACCGCATAGTCGCTGATTACTGGGTGGCCATCCTGTGGATCCCTGCTATAAGGACATATCACCTCCTTGATATCAGCACTGGAGAGGGATTTCAAGATAGAGTACAAATGCACTCTGGTGGACGCACTATTGGCGAGTTTCCAGCTGAATTTAAGGGCTCAGTGAAGGCCGAGGTGTAGGAGGAGGAGCAGCAAGTCGCCAACTCAGCATGGGTACCGACAACCCCTGGCAGGGGAGGGTGAGCATGGCCACAATGTGGAATAACATTTTGTCTGCCACATCCACCAGCATAGGATATGGCCCGTAGTACAAGGAGGCAGACTTTGACTCACATGGTGGATGACTACCTGTCTATGCGTCTCCTGGTACTAAGTGATGGGTCCTCCCCATTCAATTTCTCAGTAAAGTCAGTAAATTGGACATGTGGCCAGAGTTTGCGCTCGGAGGTGCTGGCCTGCCCTACGGCAAGTGTTCTATCAAAACGTGTCATCAACAGGCAGATCCGCCTAGCCACAACGGACCTGGAAATGCTTACATTCCTTAAAGTGATCATAGATGGTGTGATGTCAGCGGCTCCGAGCGCACTGATTGGACAAGCGGCCACACATGTGCTGTAGAGTCAGGAAGAGACGAGTTTCTTCGGGCGATCTGGGGGGTTTCACGCAGCGGGGAAAGGACCATAAACCAGGATAGTCAAAATCCTGGGGTTTGGGCCACTTTAAGATGAACAACGCGTTGATCCCCTGGGACATCCTGTGCCAGAACTTGAGTGAGTGGTTAAAGTGTTTGCTACCTCCTCTTCCTCTGCCACATCCGCCTCTTCTGCTTATACCACCACATACACCTCCTCCACCGAAGCTCTGACACCGGTAAGAAAAGTATGATTTTTTATTAATTTGCATATATATATATATATATATATATATATATATATATTTATTTATATATATATATTTATTTATCGATATTATATACATATAGTGGGCACCACTGATCCAAATAACCAAAAACAAGGCTATCCACTAGTAGGTGCTCCCCTGGCCCCAAAACACCAAGAACAACTGGCAAGAAAATGTATAATAGGGCCAAGAAATGGACAAAACATCCAAATTATCCTAAAAAAATACATGAGTAATTTTATTAAGGCCGCAAATCCATCAAAAACAAATATATACAACCAGACAGGACAAAGATTAAAACCACTACCTTACTAAGATCATGAAAATACAGCAAACAACACAAATTCACAAATGAATAGGGAGGCTACTCACTGTGCAAAATATATATATATATATCTAGAGCAGGCCAACCCCCAATGCAATATCCCCCTTAATAAGGTGCTTTAGAAAAAAATAATAAATAAAGAGTATACACATATATCTACATATACAAAAATGTGCAACAGATGAAGTGCCAGTAGTGCTAATAAATTATAATGCTAATCGGTAATTACAGAATGAATAATAAAGTGCCACATTGCAAAGTAAATGTGAGCTCCCAAACGGGGAACTCACGCCAGTACAATTCAATAATCAAAAGCCATTTGAATTAATAGAAAGCATCACCAATTAAAAAGGCTTGCAAAGTTCCTCAATAAGAGTTTTATACTAGTGTATACCTACCGCCGATAGAATGAATGAAGTAGGCAGAGCCGCTACCCAGTAGGCTCCGCCATGGGCCTACAGCTTCTCAAGGAGGTCTGGTGATGCTTTCTATAAATATTGATTTGGGGGTTGGCTTGCTCTAGATATATATATTTTGCACAGTGGGTAGCCGCCCTATTCATTTGTGAGTTACTTGCTGTGCCCCCCCCTCCCAACCTGGCCTCCAACAATCTTAAAAAAAACCTAATCTTTTTTTTTTTTTATTTATGTATGTATTTTTCATTTTTTTAATTTTATTATTTGGAGTACTTCCCTAGCCCATTTTGTGCAATGCAATTTCCCAGGTGGATTTTTTAGGGTGCCCCACCCCCCAAAAATGAATAATTAATATTTAAACATTTATTTGTTTCTGTATTTCTCATTTTTTTTGTTTTCTGTTATTTTGAGTACTTTCCCTTGCCCATTTTGTGCAGGGCCATCGCTCGAGTGTCCCCCCTCCACCCTCAATTTGGCTTTCAACACCCATAAAAAAATGTGTTTTTTAATGATTTATTTATGAATTTCTTTATTTTTTGTTTTCTGTTATTTTGAGTACTTTTCCTAGCCTGTTTTGTGCAGGGCAATCGTCCTGGTGTTCCCCCTTGATTTGCAGTCATCTTGCCCTTGCTACCCCCATTTTACAGCCATTTTTAGTCCCCCAAATGTGAGCTCCCATTGACTTCAATGTGGATCGAGTTCAGGGGACATGAACCAAACTTTAGCGGGTTTGCTTATCCCTACTTCTTCTAAGAGACTCTGCCTCTCCAACAAGCTCTTTTTATATACAGTCATTAGTATACTGACACATGTTTAATTCATGAGTCAGGTGTGTATTACTCTCTAGCTGCTTTTTCATTAATATCACATACTTTTATAGTCTCTTGTTAACCTTGTCCCAACTTTTTTAAAATGTGTTGCTGCAATCAGTTTTTAAATGACTTATTCAAATCAAGTGGGAAGCATCTACCTTTCATCTTCTGAAATCCATAGTCCAGTTCCATTATTATATGGCCTTCCTACTTTCAGTATCAGCAATGATAGTGAAGTGTGGTGATCTGGCTAGGTGAGTATATAAGGCGTTTGATAGGCTGCCTACTCACATATTCCATATATTGCTACGATAGGAAAAAGGGGAATATATCCCAGTTGAAAAAAATTCTAATTATTGCTTTTTCGGCCTTAGGTTGGCAGTTCTTACTGAAAGCGCGCAGTTTGTGAATGGTTTGCGTGCTCTGGTGAAAATTATGGTGAGTGGACAAATGGCACCACTGTGAGTAAGCGATATGAAAACTGCGGCACACTACGTGTCATTGATGTGAGAGGTGAAAACTGGCTATCAAGGTGCAAGGGCAGATCAACATGCTGCAGTGGAGCTGTACACCAGGTGGCTACCAGACACATTTCTGGCACAATAGCTAAGAGAACCCAACTGCACATGGGACTCAATATAATGATGGCCACTGCACCAATGAGTCAAGTTTTCTACTTAATCGAATGGATGGACTTCGGTATGTCAGATAAACATCAGAGAACAAATTCATGGAGCCATTACTAGAGGAACACAAGCTGGTGGTGGCAGAGTTTTTGTGGCGTTCTCTTGGCCACTCATCTCCCCTGGGGCAAATGGGATCTGTCAGCAAGACAAAGCGACATGTCACACAGCTAGAAATTATCATGACCAAGGCTTCCAAATACTGCCCTGGCCTCCTAATTCCTCAGATTTTAACCCAACTGAGCATCGGCGGGACCGCCTCCATAGTCATGTTGGGTCTATGAGTTCTTTCCCATGCGCCCTCCAGCAGCGCTGTTCAGTATCACGCCAGATACTGTGACAACCTACCAGCACCTTACTGTGACACTCGCAGCCCATCTGTCCTGATGCCAGTTGCTTTGGATAGCCGCAGCTGCTCATAATAATATACTCCACTACTCCTGCTTTCTTTATATTTAAATAGCATCCCAACTTGAAATGGGGGCTGTACATGCAATTTATACAGATATATACCAGTTTTAGTATATTAAGTACCACTGTTCTGTATAATGTTTATTTATTGAACTTTTGCTTTTGTATTTTGTTTTGTTTTACTGTTTAATGAACCCCATGATGACTTAGTCCCATTTACCCTACAGAGGTCTACTATCCGCCAATCCATTACGACTCATCAGCACCTCTCGAGTGATTATGCAGGAGATCAGAGCGGTCGATGATGATAAATATGTATTAAATATACATGAGATTTGTACAGCTGGGCACTAGTCAAGCTTTTTCTAGATATCAATAAAAGTCATTTATCGTCCTATTTTTCCGCTCCTGTAATCATTTCAAATACTTGACTCATGAGCAGGGGAGAAAAAAAATATAAAGTAAGAAATGCGTAACACACTGATTGCCGTGTCCGCATTGTAATCGGCCAGCGCTTGGCGTAATGCTGTCTTTACGCTCTAATTAGGAAGAAAAGGCATAATAAGATAGGATGCGGTGGACAACGGGGAGAACGGGGGGCTATAATTTGTGCTTAGAATGCCGCAATTGTGTGCGCTCCTTTCTTCCTGAGGCGCAGAGCGCTTAAGTAGCTGTAGCTGCAATTATTAAGGAGAATAGTGGAGAAGAGCCGGACAAAACAGAGGTCATTGCATCACCATTTAGATCTGTTGCTTAGCAGCCTGCTGGGCTCGCTGGAGATCTTGTGTTGTTGTGTACTTGCTATGCTTTTGTATACATTCAATAAAAGTGAAAACGAATGTCTATTATAAATGCTTAATTAAAAAAAGACATGAGCTCTCAAAGGGTCACAAAAGGATAGGCCAGATAGGGTTTACTGCTGATAATGTATAAACCACTATCACTTTACATATAAATATATGTATTGAATTTTCATACTATAAGACTGTAAGAAGTACTTAGGGTCTGGAGAAGGAAAATAAGTGAAAAAAAATATTCTGAACCAAATGCTAAAATAGACCCCCCCGCCCCCCCAAGAACCTCATAATAGGACACGGCAGAATCCCCCAATCACCCCATAACATACAGTGTGCAGAATGCTCCTCATAACAAACTGTGTGGTACTCAGAATACAATATACCTCCAACTCCCCTATAACAGGCAGTGTTCACAATACCCCCAACCCCCTAACTAGCAGCATTCAAACCCCCCCCCCCTCCCGCTTTAACAGGCAGTGTACAGAATCCCCCCAAACCCTCCTATAACAACAGGCAGTGTGGCAGATACCCCCAATCCCCCTATAGCAAGCAGTGTGCAATACCCCCCTCCCTTACCTCTATGACAGGCAGAATATCCCCCAACCCCGCTAAAACTGACAGTGTGGCAGATCCCCCCACCCCCCTTTACCATGCTGATGCAGGCCGGTGAGGTTACAAAAATAAATATAACAAAAACTGGCCGCACCAGCTAGTAATTAAGGTGTGCTCTCCTGGTTTCTATACACTTTAATAAACCAAAATAGGGGACCCCACAATCCCCTTCCAAACACCAGGACATAACAGCACCACCAGATAAATTTAAGAAATAATAACACTACAATTTATTGTTTAGAATGTCACATGATACAAACAGTTTAAAACACAATTAAAATCCTTATGTGGACCACCGGGGGGGGGGGGGGGGGCATTATGAGCCCGCTGAATCCGCTATCAACAATACATACAGTGTAATCTCCAAAATTACCTATTACTACAACATAATTAAAGTGCTATATTTAATGTGCAAATTATCATATATCCATGCAATAATTGCATAAAGTGCAAAACATTATTCTTAACCTAGAATACCTACTAGGACAGCCGAGTGTGAAAACAGAGAACCATCAAAGCATGATCACAACACCAATGAGGAAAAAAAATTACCCGCAGAGTATCAGCGCACATGTATGGCACCCCTGCCCCAGGCCTACAAAAAGAAAAAAAATCTCCGGATCCATCAATGTCATCGGCGCTTGGGCGGCTGCTTTGGCAGGGCTGCTCACAGACTGAAAGGAGCTGCTGCTCTGTGCAGTGTGCAGATACCCACATGTCAATGACATCAATGGACCTGGATTCCACCTTGGCGTGAGAAGTTTTTTTTTTGTAACCCATCCGTCTCTGTGTCCTGCACCTGAACATTCCCCTGCAGCCCGCTAGGTCTGTGGGAGCACGATCAGATGCAGGACAATTAGTGGTGTGGGAGTGCCAGTAAGGGGAGTGGACTGTATTCACTTCATAAGAGGCACAGGCATTTTGCCACAACCATTGCCATTAATACATTTATTAAATGAATAAGCAATACATATTATTCTAATTTAGCTAATGAAAATGAGGATTAGCCAATTAATTGCAAAATATACATTTCATTGTAGGGAATCCCGGGCAACATATGCACCTTTTGCCACTAATCAAGGATCCTGTCTTTCAACACCAAAAAACAGTGATAATACTCTTGACTGCAGCATTAAGATACATACAAGGGTGAGGGCTGATATTTTTCAGTATCTGACAAACAATCAGGCATTAAAATGGACCAAAACTCAATAAAAATACAATTTTGTGAGTACTCTATAAAATGGATATTGTCAGTGTGTCACACACCCCGCTTCCCCTTTAATTCTTACGATAGGGTTATCCTCCAGCAGGAGGCGACGTTGCAGAGAGAAGTCTTGAAAACGAGCCCCTCCCGGCCTACATATACCTGGGACCTCCCACTTAACACCCAGTGAATTCAAAACAGCAGTAAGACAAGGTACCAGGAAATCCAAAGGTAACCTCAAAGAAAAATAAAGGAAAGCTTCACCATATAGAGGATCCAGGATACCAAAAAAGGGCGGGTGAAGGGTGACAATATACATTTTACAGGTGAGTACTCACAAAATGGTGGTATTCTCAGTGTGTCACACACCCCGCTTCCCCTTTAATTCTTACGATAGGGATATCCAAAAGCAGTGTCCACAAGGGATGGGTATCCGACAGCAAAATGAAGCATAACTTAAATGACTGCAGTCTGCAGAACCTTGCGGCCAAACACAGCATCCGCTGAGGCCCGCACATCAACCTTGTAAAATTTAGAAAAAATATGAACAGAAGACCAAGTAGCAGCTTTACAAACTTGTTCAACAGAAGCCTGGTGCTGAAAAGCCCAGGACGCACCAATAGCGCGAGTAGAATGAGCGGTGATACGAAAAGGGGGAACCTTCCCCTTGGCCGAATAGGCCCCAATAACCGCCTGACGAATCCATTTGCTAATGGAAGACTTAGCCGGAGCCAAACCCTTCCTAGGCCCACAGGGCACAACAAAAAAGGCATCAGTCTTACGAAAAGGAGAAGTAGTAATCAAGTAGTACTTAACACAGCGTACCACATCCAAACAATGCAAAGCCCTCTCCTTGTCATTCTTAGGCTTAGGACACAAGGAGGGAAGAACAATATCCTGATTCAAATGAAAAGCAGAAACAACCTTAGGAAGAAATTCTGGCTTGAAACAAAAAATCACCTTGTCCTGATGCCTCTCAAAGTAGGGCGCCTGAATCGACAAGGCCGCTAACTCCGAGACACGCCAAACCGAAGTAATCGCCACCAAGAAGACAATCTTCTGAGTCAAGGTAGAAAGAGCAATATCCTGCAAGGGCTCAAAGGGAGGAGCCTGAAGAGCAGAAAGAACCAAATTCAAGTCCCAAACCGGGAGCAATGGCTTCCTGGGAGGCCGCACATGCGTAACCCCCTGGAAAAAGGTTTTGACAAAAGGATGAAGCGCAAAAGGCTTCTGAAAAAAGATAGACAAGGCAGAAACCTGCTCTTTCAAAGTACTCAGCTGGAGACCAGAGTCCAGCCCTGATTGCAGAAAATCCAAAATCTTG
This sequence comes from Gastrophryne carolinensis, assembly GCA_027917425.1. Classification (NCBI taxonomy): domain Eukaryota; kingdom Metazoa; phylum Chordata; class Amphibia; order Anura; family Microhylidae; genus Gastrophryne; species Gastrophryne carolinensis. The sequence continues at coordinate 27,805,304 of CM051241.1, read as the reverse complement.
GAAACCGAAAAGACCCTACAAGGCAAAGATCTAATCTCACACCAAGCGATATAGGCTCTCCAAGTCCTATAGTAGATGGTAGAAGAAGACTTCTTCCGGGCACATATTAGAGTCTTAACAACCGAGTCAGAAAAACCCTCCTCCTTCAAGATGAAGGTTTCAGCAGCCAGGCCATCAAACCCAGCGTTGGTAAATTGGGGTAACATCGCCGACCCTGAGTGAGCAGATCGGGCCGAAGAAGCAGAACGACCTGATCCACTGCCAGCCGCACAATGTCTGTGAACCATACTCGCCTTGGCCACCTTGGAGCCACGAGAATGGCGGACACCCTTTCCAGAGCCAGCTTCCGTACCACCTTGCCTAGCATGGGTATCGGAGGAAAAAGGTACAGAAACCCCAGATCCCCCCAGCTCAGGGACATGGCGTCCACCGCCAGAGCCAGAGGATCCTGGGAGAGCGACATGAAGATCGGAAGCCTGCAATTGTGACGAGAGGCAAACAGATCCACCTCCGGTGTCCCCCACCGGAGACACAGAGACCGAAAAACCTGAGGATGGAGAGACCATTCTCCCAGACGGGAAGAGCCCCTGCTCAACAGATCCGCTTCCCTGTTTTCCACACCCGGAATGTAAACTACCGAGAGACAAGGAACATGGGCCTCCACCCATGTCAGGATCAGGGACACCTCTCTGAGGGCACCCAGACTGCGAGTCCCTCCCTGATGATTGATGTAAGCAACCGCTGTCCGATTGTCCGAACGAACCTGAAGGCCAAGAACATGCTGAGTCAAATGAACAAGAACCAGACGGATGGCTCTCAGTTCCAGAACATTGATGGGCAAGTGGGCCTCTCGAGGTCCCCACCGCCCCCCGAAACTGAAGATCCTTCCAGAATCCCCCCATCCCGAAAGACTGGCGTCCGTGGTGACAATTTCCCAGAGAGGAGTCAGGAAAGACCTGTCCCTCAAGAGATTGGTCGAGACCAACCACCATTGAAGGGACTGCCGGACCCGGGAGGACAACTGGAAGGAGCGATCCAACAACCGTGGTCGCCGGTCCCAAGACGCTAACAGATGAAGCTGAAGCGTCCTTGTGTGAAATTGAGCAAAAGGAACTGCCTTGAAAGAGGCAACCAGAAACCCTACCAGTCTCATCCCCAGACGGATGGACGGTCGAGGATTGGAAAGAAGGAACCGAGCCAATTCCTGAATCAGACAAATCTTGGATTGAGGCAGAAACACCCTGTGTTGACAAGAATCCAACCGCATTCCCAGAAAGGACACCACCCTGGCCGGGGCGAGGGAGGAAAGTTGATCACCCAACAGAAAGCTTTCCAGCGTGGAGACCACCATCCTGGTGTCCGACTCCGATTGATTGAGAGAAGGAGCCATGATGAGAAGGTCGTCCAGATAAGGTGCGACGCGAATGCCTTGAGATCTGAGAATGGCCATCACCCCTGCCAGCACCTTGGTGAACACTCTTGGAGCCGAGGTAAGGCCAAACGGAAGTGCCACGAATTGAAAATGCCGATCCTTCGTTACGAACCGAAGAAAACGTTGATGAGCCTGGCAGATGGGAACATGAAGGTAAGCATCCTTGATGTCTATGGACGTCATGAAGTCCCCCTGCCGAAGAGAACCGATGGCCGATCGCAGAGTTTCCATGCGAAACTTCAGAGTACGGATGAACCTGTTGAGGAACTTCAGATCCAGAACGGGGCGGACCGACCCGTCTTTCTTGGGGACTGTGAAAAGATTGGAGTAAAACCCGAGGCCCACCTCTAAGTGCGGCACCGGCCGGATGACCGCCATTTCCAGAAGATTCTTCACCGACGCCAGGAGCCCCTGTGCGGCCAAAGGATCGGTGGGCACCTGAGACCGGAAAAACCGTGAATGAGGGCGAGACTCGAACTCCAGCTTGTAACCGGACAACACCATCTCGAGGATCCATCTGTCCGGAACCTCCTGGTCCCAAACCAGGGAGAAGTGTCGTCGCAATCGTCCCCCCACCCGCACGGGTGAGGGCACCCCCTCATTGCTGAGCGGGCTTACCAGCAGGCTTGGGCTTGGCACCCCAGGACTGCCCGGGACGGCCACGGCCCCTCCCCCGGGTCCAACCTGCACCCCTGGTAGCGGGAAAGGAGGCCCCTCTGCCCGCTGTGACTCCCCGAAAGGAGGGGCTAAAGGAAGCCACTCCCCGAAAGGAACGACGCGGCCTCTTGCATTGAGGCAACTTATCACCCTTGGTAACTGAATCCAATTTGTCGCCAAACAGGCGCAAACCTACAAAAGGAAGAGCCGTAAGCGACTTCTTAGAGTTAAAGTCCGCCGTCCACTGACGCAGCCACACCGACCGACGAATAGCAACCAACAGGGCCGCGGTCCTGCTACACATCGCAAGCGCATCATCCTGGGCGGTCATGACAAAGGAAATAAACGACTCACACTGCTTGAGAGAACCGAACTCATCACAAGTGGGATCAAGATCTGCGTACAAATCTCTAATAATGGACCTAACAGCCATCAGAAGAAGCGCCGAAGCACAAACCGGCCGCAGTGCCGATCCCCCACTGATAAAACCATGGCGAGCCAATTGATCAATCCGACGATCCTCACCATCCTTAATGGTAGTAGTGTCATGGGAGTGCAACACAGCCGTGTTAGACAGCCCCAACATGGGGGCATCGACGTCAGGCGGAACAGACCAAAGCTTCACCAGATCCTCCAGAAAGGGATAACGCTTATCCCAACTAGGAGGAACTCCAACAAGGCGCGTGGGTTGTTCCCATTCCTTAAGGACAACCCTCACAAAGTGTTGTTGCCTGGGAAACACCAAACGCGGCTGGGGCACATCAAACAACTCACCCTTTGGCGGAGGGACCGCTTCCGGCGGATCCAAAGCCAAAATCTCAAACATTTGAGCCAAAATGGAAGGAGTGTCAAGGAACACCCCCGCAGCCTGATCGCCAGCGGTACCAACCAATTGCTGGTCTACAGGCTCGTCTGACTCCTCTAGGAGCTCTCCCTTCTCAGCCGGGGGGACAATCGGACCAATCCAATACTTCGAACACCTCATCCTCCGGAACAGGCGATGCTGGAGAAAGATGCTTCCGCTTAGCCGTAGCCTTCTGAGCCACCGCGGCGGAAACTATTTTTTTCGAGGCTGGCCAATCATGCACACACCTCGGGTTGCGAATCCCCACCTTTGACAACGTCATACGGGGTCCGGAATAGGTGGGGGGGGGGGGGTAGGAGATGACGGAAGTTGCGAGGAGCCAGAAGCCGGATTGCCGGACTGGCGCGCAATATTCTGCTGTGCACATGGAATACATATTATGACATCATCGCCTGGGAGCGGAGCCCCACAACCCCCACACAGCCTGGATAGCCCCGAAGAGCCATTTCTGGTAATGTCGGAAGCCTCCATATGGTGAAATTATGGCATTCGCAATAACCCAGGGATTTACGCATTAAGCAGGCCGGGATGCCCCCTTTTATAATTAAAGCCCCGGGAGTGGGAGGATTTTTAAGCCTAGGAGAATCCCAATTTGGAGAATAAGACTATCCAGGTATATCAGACCAGGAGACCCACTGCAGTGAGGGGATCCCAGAATCTGTAAGGGAAAGAGACCCCAATCAGTCCCCCAAAGAAAGTTTGCCAGCATGCGCCACACATATACACCAACACAACCAAACAGAATGTAACGGTAAAATATATAAACAATAAATACAAAAGCAAGAGAAGTATACACAGCCAATGAAAAAAAATAAAATAAATATATATATACACACATGTATAATTAATATGTGCCTCCCGGAGGGGAAGCTATACAACAGTGACAGGGTAACTGCGCAAGCGACTGCCATTAGCACGCACAGCACAGACAACAAAGCAGGACAGACAGACAAACCAAACAAACAAACCCTGCTAGAATGACGGCGCCCTCCACAGCCGAGCTAGGGACCCGTGTAGTGAGGACTCCGGGTGAGGAAGAAGGAAGGAAGGCGGGCCGGACTCAGCTCGCGAAGCGCTCTGCCCGCCCCCCGCCAGAGATCCATACAGCGTGGGCCGCGAAGGAGCGCGGCCCCGCCCCCAAAACACGAGCAGCATGTAAACGGGCGCCAACAGACGCCCCATAGGCATGAGTCACACACACAGACCAAGCGGGATAAAATTTAAAATACGCTACAAGGAGCCCCAGCAGCTCAGGACACGCGCCTGCACACCGCGGGGCTGACCCCGCCAGCTGCCAGCGCTCCCCAAACACACACAGAATCACCACAAGTGTAAAGCACCCCCCCAACGCAAAGGGAGAAGGGACCAAGCGGGAGAAGGTGGCCACGGGGAACACCGGGGCAGGGGCATCCCAAATCCGGATCACCATGCCGGATAACCGCATTGCCCCACGCGTGGGGTCGAGCGGAGGAGATAAGCTCCTAGGCACCATATAGTGCCATCTACCGTTGCCCAGCCAGCAGCCTAGGCTGGGAGGCTTCCGTTATCTATCCAGGCATATAAACAATTGACTGGGCAGAAATAGACCAAGAGGGGGGTGCCGGGGTTTGACCCTGGCTACCTGCAAGCAGGAGACTTCTTTCTTCTGTCTTGTCGCATCTGCAGAGAGAAAACACTGGGTGTTAAGTGGGAGGTCCCAGGTATATGTAGGCCGGGAGGGGCTCGTTTTCAAGACTTCTCTCTGCAACGTCGCCTCCTGCTGGAGGATAACCTTATCGTAAGAATTAAAGGGGAAGCGGGGTGTGTGACACACTGAGAATATAAGCTGGCCTTCTTTAAGAGATCTACCTTGGAGCATCCCAATTTAACTTGCTCCACAGGATGAAATCTCCTAGTTTCCCTGTATACTCAACTTCATACTGCACAGCTGCTTTTAAGCATAACCACATTCCATTGCACCCAGCAGAATCACTGCTTCCTCAGCTTCAGCAGCCTGGAGACCCGCACATCTGCTGTGGTATCGATGATTGCCCGAATGCCAGATTCGGCCACCACAATGTGTGGACTGTTCTACCAGTTCAAACAAAAAATGAAAGAATTTATAAACAAGGAATATGGGTGGCATCAAACAGTGAGTTACTAATAGTAAATATAGGTGCCCTGCTCTGGTGGATCCCAATTAATCTGAAATAACTAGGGGTGCCCCAAACCGGGATATATCCAGAGACTGACAGTGGCACTCTATTGAATGTAATTCATAGCAAGTTTATTACATAATCAAACTGACATACAAGGACACATTAAAAAAGATTTCTTTAAAAACATATAACACATATAAACTGCCATCAAATGAGAGGAAAGGGGGGGGGGGGATTTTATCCTATAATATCCCAGTGGGGTACCCTAATCTCTGTGCAATAACTAATAATACTATATAGATAAATACATAAAGTGTGCTTCCAAAGTGCATCAGCATCAAATATAAATAAACATTAGCAATGAGGTAGGTGCAAATCATAAACAAAATACAAAGAGATAAAAGCTTACTTGTCAATTAAAGTGCAGTGCAGACCCACTGGTACCCCCAAGGCAAATTCCTACAACGCGTTTCGTGGCGTAACGTCACTTCTTCAGGCAGAGTACGCAGTCTCTGGATATATCCCGCTTTGGGGTTTGGGGCACCCCTGGTGTTTGCATTATTCCAAAAAATGAAAGAAGTTTTAAATTAAAAAAACCTCACAGTTGACATGTCTTCCTTTATCTGTCTCCTCTCGGGCAGATTCCTCTTTGCAGGTTCTCTGGGTAAGGGGCTCCCTTCTGGTCCAATGAGCTGTGTTCTTCTTGATGCTGGAGAGCTGCTTTTGCAGCTTATGTAGTGAGGGGACACAGGTACCTACTACTCCTTCCTGTGTGTCCTGTCAAGCTGATACCGGGCCACTGGGCACGAAGGCTTCTATACCAAAGAGGATGAGCCCCTGTCGTATCCCTTCATGTGACTAATGATGTCACTGGAGGGGAGGGACATGGAGGGAGATTACCCAGGATGGATAAGATAAGTGACATGGGTCTACAGATCAAAGAGATCGGGAAATTGGCATCCTTTGGCTGATGAGCCACAGTACTGGCTCAGTTGAGTCATATGGCCTTAGACCTTGGCCTTGGACCTGTTTACTGAGAGTGGGGGGGGGTGGCAACATACTAGGTCTGAGGGATGGACTGGAATGAATATCTGCATAGTGCGACTTTTTATTGTTGCAGAGTGTGAGTGCATTTGTGTTGTAAGGGAACGGGTTTTACTAGCACATGAATGCAGTAAGAGATCCACCTTACATGGCAGATAACCGACAGGAAAAATAAGTCATAGCAATCACCTCAATGTACAGGAAACACGACACGCAGCAGAGAATGCACAACAGAGACTACACACAGATATATGTAACAGCCCCATCTTTAACTTAGCAATATAGGTACAGATCAAATACTAAGCTGCAGCTGTATCTCCAACTGTTATTGGGCCCCGTTTGCATGGTAGCACTGACTACTGCCCATGCCCAGGTAGGGGGGCTGCTTTGGTGGTGGTGGAGAGTGAGTCATGTAGTGGCCTGGCTAGGGGTTGAAGTTATTGCTTCATGACTGAGGACCCGCGCCACTGGAGATGCTCATGGTTTTTGAGTCAGTGTTTGTAATAGTTGATGACCCTTAAGCATTCCTATGGATTCCTCTAGCACCTACCTTGGCTCCGCAAGCAGGGACATAGCATAATGATGCATGCTATACTGGTTCTCTCTTTTCTCAGCCTAAATTTGCCAGGTCAGAGTGAAACATTTCCTCTTATATGCTCTGTGCTAAGCTGGGGTCCTGCTTCTGGAGGAGAAGGATGTTGGATCTATGAGTGTGGCACTAGCTTCTGACCCCTCGTCCACATTTTGACCCCTTCCTCTGGTTGGGGCAATAGGTCTTCCACATTGTTGGAAGTTATGAAAAAAAAATGAACATTAACATAAATGCACGTGTAATACTGTACTATGTTTTTACATGGTACATGATTGACTTACAGTACATTACCTCCTCATTTCTACAATTGGCTCCAGGAACCGCATTTTGTGATTGTATAGGAGACAGTTCCGGTTGGAAGCTGTCCCACTGCATAGTTCCCCAGTAGTTGCAATTGAAATCATTAAGGCTCCTTCACTAGGGATGAGCAAACTTTTGAAAAATTCGATTCAGCTGATTCGCCGAATTTTCCGACAAAATTCGTTTCGGTCCGAATTTATTCGCAATGAATCGCTATTAAAAACGGCTATTTCTGAGCTTCCTAGAGCCTCAATAGGGTTGTAAACCATTCTGCCTTGCTGTAACACGCATGGGATGCGTGCTGGGTTAGTGAAATAATACTGTAAATAATTATCACATGTAGATCAGAGGCATCGCTATTAGAATCGCAGAGCAGCACAATTGCAGAGAGTTGAGGTGGCATCACTATGAGGGGCCCCTATATTGCCTGAAAAAGACACCCTGGAGCTGGCAGCAGCAGGAGCCCAAATATTGGCTGAAAGACATCCTGGAGTTGGCAGCAGCAGCAGGAGCCCAAACATGGCTTGAAAGAGACACTGGAGTAGGCAGCAGGAGCCTAAAAATTGGCTGAATGACACCCTGGAGTTGCAAGCAGCAGCAGCCCAAACATAGCTTGAAATAGACACTGGAGTTGGCAGCAGGAGCCCAAAAATTGTCTGAATGACACCCTGGAGTTGCAAGCAGCAGCAGCCCAAACATAGCTTGAAAGACACACTGGAGTTGGCAACAGGAACCCAAAAATTGGCCTAAAGACACACTGCAGTTGGCAGCAGCAGGAGGCCAAAATTTGGCTGAAAGGCACACCCTGAAGTTGGCATCAGCAGGAGCCCAAAAATTGGCTGAATGAAACCCTGGAGTTGCAAGCAGCAGCAGCAGCCCAAACATAGCTTGAAAGAAACACTGGAGTTGGCAGCAGAAGCCCAAAAATTGGCTGAATGACACCCTGGAGTCGCAAGCAGCAGCAGCTGCCCAAACATAGCTTGAAAGAGACACTGGAGTTGGCAGCAGGAGCTCAAAAATTGGCTGAATGACACCCTGGAGTTGAAAGCAGCAGCAGCAGGAGCCCAAACATTGGCTGAAAGAGACACTGGAGTTGGCAGCAGGAGCCCAAACATTGGCTGAATGACACCCTGGAGTTGCAAGCAGCAGCAGGAGCCCAAACATAGCTTGAAAGAGACACTGGAGTTGGCAGCAGGAGCCCAAAAATTGTCTGAATGACACCCTGGAGTTGCAAGCAGCAGCCCACACATAGCTTGAAAGAGACACTGGAGTTGGCAGCAGGAGCCCAAAAATTGTCTGAATGACACCCTGGAGTTGCAAGCAGCAGCAGCAGCCCAAACATAGCTTGAAAGAGACACTGGAGTTGGCAGCAGGAGCCCAAAAATTGGCTGAATGACACCCTGGAGTTGCAAGCAGCAGCAGGAGCCCAAACATAGCTTGAAAGAGACACTGGAGTTGGCAGCAGGAACCCAAAAATTGGCCTAAAGACACACTGCAGTTGGCAGCAGCAGGAGGCCAAACATAGCTTGAAAGACACTGGAGTTGGCAGCAGGAGCCCAAAAATTGGCTGAATGACACCCTGGAGTTGCAAGCAGCAGCAGGAGCCCAAACATTGGCTGAAAGAGACACTGGAGTTGGCAGCAGGAGCCCAAAAATTGGCTGAATGACACCCTGGAGTTGCAAGCAGCAGCAGCCCAAACATAGCTTGAAAGAGACACTGGAGTTGGCTGTAGGAGCCCAAAAATTGGCTGAATGACACCCTGAAGTTGCAAGCAACAGCAGCAGGAGCCCAAACATAGCTTGAAAGACACACTGGAGTTGGCAGCAGGAACCCAAAAATTGTCTGAATGACACCCCGGAGTTGCAAGCAGCAGCAGCCCAAACATAGCTTGAAAGACACACTGGAGTTGGCAGCAGGAGCCCAAAAATTGGCTGAATGACACCCTGGAGTCGCAAGTAGCAGCAGCTGCCCAAACATAGCTTGAAATAGACACTGGAGTTGGCAGCAGAAGCCCACAAATTGGCTGAATGACACCCTGGAGTTGCAAGCAGCAGCAGCCCAAACATAGCTTGAAAGAGACACTGGAGTTGGCAGCAGGAACCCAAAAATTGGCCAAAGACACACTGCAGTTGGCAGCAGCAGCAGGAGGCCAAAATTTGGCTGACAGGCACACCCTGAAGTTGGCATCAGCAGGAGCCCAAAAATTTGCCTAAAGACATAAAAATGTTTTGCACCATTTGGAAAGTGTAAAACATGGCACCATGCGGAATCTAGTCGCATGCATCAGCCATTGGTGGGTGGAAATCCTGGCTGATCCATCCCTGATTCATTTTCACAAAGGTGAGTCTCTCCACATTTTTAGTTGACAGACGAGTTCTCCTCGCCGTAACTATGGCCCCCGCCGCACTAAACACCCGCTCAGATGGCACTCTACTTGCCGGGGAGGACAGCTTTTCCAGGGCAAAATCAGCAAGCTGCGGCCACAAGTCAAGTTTGGCTGCCCAGAAGTCCAGCGGATCCTCAAGGTGTGTTGGCATGGTCATGTCAAGTTATGACATGACCTGCTGGTTCAGGTCCTGCTCCAGGTCTTCCTGCTGCTCATGAGTAGACTTACTATGCGAGTGTAGAAAGCTACTCATTAGCGACTGAAGACTGAGGCTGCTGCTGATGGAGCTGCTGCTCCTGCCAACCCCCCCCAGCAGCCATGGCAGTGGAAGGTGAGCGCAGGGGTCCCCCCGAGTCAGACCTGCGAGAGTATGAACCATGGCGCAGATAGGCATCGGCCAACTGACTACGTAGAATGTCTTTGTAGTAGGTCAGTTTGTCCTCCCTCTTGGCGGGTTTAAAAAATGCCCCCATTTTGGACCGGAAGCGAGGGTCCAATAAGGTGGAGAGCCAGAAGTCATCCCGCTGACAAGTGGAAACAATTCTGGGGTGTGTCTGGGTCCTCTGTCTCTCCTTCCTCACAACCCTCTAGCTCCTGGCTGCTCCTGCTCCTCCTCTCCTGTCCGCTGACTAGATAAACCAGCCATTTCGCCAAGCCTAAACTGTGCTTCACTGGGCCACTCCTCCTCTTCCAGTTCAGCCCCAATGGGGTTCATGTGGCCATAAAATGTAGACGCCATGTCTCCAGTGCCCTGACCAGCCATGGTTTCCAACATGTGCTGTAGTACATGAAGCAGTGGAATCACGTCGTTCATCCCATAATCCTGGCGACTCACAAAAAAAGTGGCTTCCTCAAAGGGCCTGAGCAAACGGCAGGTGTCACGTATGAGCTGCCACTGGTTGATATTGAAGTTACACAGGGGAGTCTCCCTATCCGCTTGGATCATCAAGAAATCCGTGATGGCTTTTCTCTGTTTGTATAGTCTGTCGAACATATGCAGGGTGGAATTCCAACGGGTGGAAACATCGCAAATCAGACTATGTTGGGGGCTACCGTTCTAACGCTGTAGCTGAAGAAGGGTGTGCTTGGCAGTGTATGAGTGGCTGAAGTGCATGCAAAGTTTCCTTAAAGTTGTTAGGATGTCTTGCAGATGGGGGGGAACACTTCAGAAACCGCTTCACAACCAGATTGAAGACGTGAGCCATGCAGGGCGCATGGGTCAGCCTTCCTTGTCGCAGCGCAGACAAAATGTTCTTCCCATTGTCGGTAGCCATGGTTCCCATTTTCAGTTTTCTTGGAGTAAGCCATGTTTGGATTTCTTGATGAATAAATTTAAGCATTTCCTCCCCTGTGTGACTCCGTTTGCCAAGACAAACCATGTGAAGCACAGCGTGACACTTCCGTGCCCTGCACACATAGTAGGCTGGAGGGGCACTGAGACTTGAGCCTACAGTGGAGGGTGAGGAGAAGGCGGAGGATGAGGAGGCCGAGTCGCACGGTGTCACAGGCACAACGACCAGGGACCACGGAGGCCAAAGCGGCGTGACCTGTCCAAGTTGCTGCTGCTGCAAAGGGACCACAGTCACCCAGTGGGCCGTAAATGACATGTACTGTCCCTGACCGTAGTTACAGCTCCAGACGTCGGCGCTGCCATGCACTTTGCTACACACCAACAGGCTCAAGGACTAGCCCACCTTCTGTTCAACAAAAGTGTGCAGCGCTGGTACTGCCTTCTTGGCAAAGAAATGATGGCTTGGGACTCTCCACCTCAGCTCGGCACAAGCCATCAGTTCTCTGAAAGGTGCAGAGTTCACCACCTGAAAAGGGAGCGACTGCAGCACCAGCAACATGGACAGGAGCACATTCAGCTTCTGCGCCATAGGATGAGTGGGCGCATACTGCTGTCTCTTGGACATGGCTTCGCTGATGGATTGCTGGCAGGATGCATGACTTGGAGGAGGAGGAGGAGCAGGAGCATCTGGAGCGACAGAGGATGGGTATGACGCACAGCTGCCTTAGGCTGAGGTGCTGGAGCCTTGGCTGGCAGAAATTGGGAGCGGCGTGCCACTTGGTGAGAAAGCAGCCTGGACCACCTCTTCGGAGCCTCGGTTCTCCCAGGCCGCTTTATGGTGACTCATCATATGTTGACGCAGGGCCGTGGTGCCAACATTTGGGCCCTGGCCACGCTTCATCTTCTGCCTACATATCTTGCATGTGGCCATGTTACCCTCCTGCGGATGCTTCAGGAAAAACTGCCACACTGCCGAGTAGCTACTTTTCCCACCAACAGCCCGCACTGATTCACTGCTACTGTCGCCAACTCCAGGAACCCCTGCTCCACTACCTCCCGATAAGGTAGCCTGCCACGCAGCAGGTGCTCTACCCCGGCCCCGTTTGGCTCCAGGCTTTACAATTCTGCCCCCATGCTGACTGCCAACACCTCGCTGCCTCAGCTGCCGACTCTGGGGCAACCTGTGCCCCTCTTCTCCTGATGATGGCGATGAAGCCCCTTCATCACCCGGCTCCCAAGTGCGATCAGCTTCATCATCATCATCATCACCGAGTTGTGGCTGCACGCCACTGATGTTCTCGGTTTCCTCAACAGTGTCTGGCGCAAGAGCTGGAACGCTCGCAACAACACCCACGCCAATCTCCACATCACTATTTGTCTGCCTAGCAAAGGAAGCCACCTCCATTTCTTGGCTGGGCAGTAGCTGCTGACTGTCCTCTATCTGATCGTCCTCCTCACTAAAGAGTGGAGCTGAACCCAAAGCATAGGATACGTTGCTGGGGGAGGGAACAGCATAGGACAGAGGCAATGGGAGGACAGGGACTGCTCTCGGGCCATGCCAACTCAGGGTTGTGTCAGAGGAACCTACCGACCCTAGACTGGGGGTGTCAGATGTAACTTGTGATGATGTGGATGACCGCGATAACCAATCTACCATGGCAGATGCGTTACTGGTGGAGACACGACCGCTAGCAGATACTGGCTGATCAGGTCTCTCACCGCGACTCCTGCTGCCACTCGCCCCTAGTCTGCTGCGACCTCTGCCTGCTGAATCTTGGCCTCTGCCACTCCCCTTTGAACATCCTGGCACTTGTCTGCCTGACATTTTTATGTATTTGAAATGCGCAATAGGCACTTAAAAAAATGTGTTTACTTTAAAAAGCAGAAGCTAAATAAAGTGAGATACTGCTTCTCTGCAACAGATACTATGAAAATTGGCAATATGGGATACCCTGCGGGCTGGTGTTTTTACAAGACGCAAAAAAAAATTCAAAATGCAATATATTAATAAAACAGAGCCTGTAGAAGCTGCTTTAGTTTAACAGATAGGGTGAAATGCGCCAGTTTGGGATACCCTGCGGCCTGGTGTTTTTACAGGACGCAAAATAACAATTCAAAATGCAATATATTAATAAAACAGAGCCTGTAGAAGCTGCTTTAGTATAACAGGGTGAAATGTGCTGGTTTGGGATGCGCATGTGGCCTGGTGTTTTTACAGGATGCACAAAACCAATTCAAAATGCAATATATTAATAAAACAGAGCCTGTAGAAGCTGCTTTAGTATAATAGATAGGGTGAAATGTGCTGGTTTGGGATGCGCATGTGGCCTGGTGTTTTTACAGGACGCACAAAACCAATTTAAGATGCAATATATTAATAAAACAGAGCCTGTAAAAGCTGCTTTAGTATAACAGATGTATGCAGGGTCAATAGGATCAATAGGGTCAAGGGTAATGCACTGGAGGTCATAGTTGCTGTACAAGATTGGCAGGCTAAGGCGAAGTGGAGGATATCCGAGGTCACGAATGGTAGATAAAGGCGCAGTACAAGAAAATCAAACGAGGACAAGGTCAAACAAGGTTCTAGTTCATAAATGTCTCAGAGTTTCACACAATCCATCCAGTACTTTTATGTCCTTTTCGAGTCTACAGGAAAAACATTTTAAATACACTTTGTTTTAACAGATTAATTTCTTCAGCACCCTGTATAATTTTCCTATATACATCAGACCAACATGACAGTTAAGTTTATAATCTCAGGGAGTGGTGATGGAGATTTAAGGGTCCTTTGCTCCATTTGCCAGGGCATTCAGAGCCCACCTAGGGTGAGTGGTGGCATGCCTCAATGTGGCATCCATCTGCATCTCTTCTGAAAGCGAGCTGGTCACACACCCTGGCAGCTGGAACAGAATACCTTACAATGTCCAATAACGCTCTCCAGGATTCTACAGTGAGTAGGAAAGACTGACAAACTTAATTGACATTTTGAGAACCGTCTCCATAGTCGATGTCAGAGATAGGCTTCTGAAGAGGTCCGCAGACAAAATGTGCAAAGCACAAGCATTGTGAATACACTACAATACTACCAATGATTAAATGGGGGTTGCATGTTGTATTTTGGAATGTTTTTCTGACTCAAAAAGAACAAAATAGTAACTACATGTAGATTAATTGTTGTAAAAATTACTTACACATTTATAATAAGATGTAGAAATTTAAATTATATAAATGTTGCCAATGGCTGCAGGGGGGGTTTCATACATATATTATACATATTATACATTATATATACATAAATATATATATACTCACACACATATAATACACATATTATACATAATACATATTATTAGCCATGCTGAGAAGGATCCTCAAGAAATCAAACTAATCTTCTTGTGTTCCTCTTTCAGATATTATTTTAAGGTCCTTTAGATATACTTGGCAAATAGCTTCTAGTTCTGCAAGCCCCCATTCCTGACTCCAACCTCTCAGGGCTTCAGGTTATTAGCTCTCTTTTGCTACATTGTAAGACTAGAATACTCGCTGACATTTCCCATGTTCCTCAGTGTACGTCTACCATTTCAATATGTACCTCTATCAATGACTTTCGTGTCATTGTGTTATCAGCTTCTGTCTACATCCTTCAATACACGACTCCCTGTGCACAGTGACATAATGGTTATATAACTCTGCGTCTCTCGCCTGTCTCCGTGCTTTCATCTAGTGACACCAAAGTTGCCGGCCTCACCTTTGCACCACTCGCTACTAGTTTCCAAGAATGCCTTCATCTCGTTGCCAAGAATTCCCAGAATGTTCCATTGTTCTAGATAATGAGTCTGAAAAGCTGTGACATGTTTTTGACAGTATTTCAATGCATAATAAATTCTGATTATGGGTAATTATCTGTAGGGTGTTATGTAATTGTTGGATGTTATTTATATTCTTACTACTGGATGCTTGATGTTGGAAATAAAGCAGCACCAGTTACCTGTAAACTTCTTTGGACTGTTTTATTAGCATTTGAGCTTGGTTATCTCCTGGACTTGCAAACCCATGTTGTTTACCTTCAAACTTGCTCGTTAACCTTTCAGGAACCAGTGTTGCTGGCTGCTGACCTGTGTTGATTTGAGCTGAGTGGCCTTCTCTGTTTAATCGCTGGCTGCGATCATTGTGTTGCTGTGCCCAGACCCTGATACCTGGCTCTGTCAGGTGGATGACCCGACATGTATATATATTTATTTTGATATATACTGTAAAAGTACAAAAGTGCAGGGCCAAAGTTCACCTTATCACCAGTGTTCCCTCTAAGCTTCAGCAGCTGCTGAGAGGGAAATTGGGAATCAGGGCTTTATTAAAAATGGGCAATCTAAATACCTAACCTAGAAACATTGACGCAACCGTCAAATGGGGAAAATAGTGTATTGAATAATAAACAACCCTGATATAGTCTTAGACCTGGCTGCTTCAACTCCCTGCATCAGTCCTAGCTAGACCTAGCTGCCCCAACTCCCTGCATCATCATCCCACCCCTGGCCTCATTCACACAGAAAAATTAAAAGAATTAAAGCAGGCCAACACCTGTGTGGCATGGGTGTTGGTCCCTGCCGCTTTATGACAGGTGGGGGGTATACAGAACACCAGAGCCCCCCGCATGCCCGTAAATCTTACCGTTCCCTCGGTCCCCCCCTTGGAATGCAGCATCACGATTGGCCGCCGGTGCCCATGTGAGCAGTAAGTTCCAGTGGCCAGAACAATGGCACTGCTCACTACCCACATGGGCGCCGGCAGCCAATTCATTTGCTTGAAAAAGAATGAAATGATATAAGATAGATAGATAGATAGATAGGAGTGTCCTCACTCATGGGGAGCTGCAGGTACTTTTCTTTGGCCCCGGCCAGGGGACCATTTCAAAGGAACGCCGCAGTTGACAGGAGGGAGATCTCTGTTTTTTTTACTTTCCCGATTCTGCCTCTGGGGGCCCCTTAACAGGCAGATAAGGAGTGTGGGGAGGGGGTGGAGGCACCCCCAGAGGCAGAATTGGCCCTTAAAGTTTGGTTCCCTATTGATTTCAATTTAATCAGAGTTCGGCCGAACTTGCCGGACCCAGACTGGGGGGTTAGCTAATTCCTAACCATAACCTAATAGCATAGACTGCCATGCCCTACTGGGCAGAGTGGAGAGGAAAGGCCAAATGCAGGCATACCAAAGCTCACCTCTTCCTCATTCCAGTGAACATGTGACCTCTGCCGAACAATCAGATTGACAGAAAAAAAAAAGTTCAACGGGCCTGAGCCCAATGGTTGGCGGCGGTTGTATCAGGCAAGCTGGGTTGCGTCCTATGCCCTATTTAAAGAAAGCCAGGCTCTAGGCATATATATATATTTATATTTATAACAGTTTTGGTGCAATAATCGCATATACTGACTTAATATATATATACTGGCTTAATATATATATATATATATATATATATATATATATATATATATATATATTAAGCCAGTATATGTGTGCGACATCAGCAGCTCTGAGCGAGCTGATTAGAAGAGCGGCGTGCATGCACGTAAGACCGGGAAGAAGCAAATGAGTTCGGACAATTTCACAAAGTGGGCACCCCCAATCAGGTTAAAAATCCTGAATTTTGGTCCACTTTAAATACATTAAGTATTTTATTGAGATGTTATGCAACACAAATTAGCAAATACAGTATTTGTGAAGGGTAAAGTAAATGATACATGCTTTTCCAAATGTTTAGAAAAAAAAATGAGAAGTGTGGCATGCCTTTGTATTCAGCCCCTTGTACTCTGATACCACTAAATAAAATCCAGCGTGACCGAATTTACCTAAAATCCACATATAAAAGTCCACCTGTATGCAATTTATTCCCAGTAAAGCTAAAGATGTTCTGTGAAGAGGTTTGTTAGAAAACATTATTATTAACAAACAGCATCATGAAAAGCAAGGAACACGACGGACATCTCAGAGATAAAGTAGAGGTAAAATGTATTGCAGTGTTAGGTTATAATAAAAATAAAAGCCCAAGCTCTGTACATATAGTAAGGTAAAAGTGTAGCCTTCCAATTTTCATTGGAAAAGTTCTTCATGTCCAAAATGATCACAAGAGGGGCTGTTACTCAAAATGGTGTCATCAGCACAAGAAAAAGCTCATTGTCTGCTAGAATAAGCTAAAACGCCACTGTTGTTCAGAAATATTTCTGGCCAAAATTTTCTTAAGAAGCACCTCACCGACACATCACAAAGTGGGTGAAGCAGTTTGACGATACGGGCTGCAGATGCCATGGCTACAGACATCCATCAACAAAGAAATAGTGGAAGACATTTGTGCGACTTACCTGCAAAGTCCCAGATGTATTTTGTCACATGTCTACAGTTCAAGCTGTACAAACGTCAGGCGGGAAAAACTGCATTGATTTCATTTACAGCTAGAGCTGCTTTCATGGACAGACTTGTGTTCATCATATTGTGTAGCTATCGGCCTAGTCGCAAAGGGCGGCCGTCCACATCAAACATCTGTGAATGTCCAAAGAAACATGAAGGGTTAACCATATATCGGCTTTTGTGAAAGACAATTATTACAGCAGCAGTTGGTAGGTTTTCTATTCGTACCCTTCTTTTTGAAATACCCTGTTTCTATAAGTCTTCAATAAAAAGGTTATTGGTTGGTCTTCAGCTCAGAAACAAAGGAATCTCTCACCTATATTGTTTTGTATTTTCATTCTATCTTTTTTGAGTGCTCATCTCTACTTACTTTTTTTTACACTTTTTTGTGTTTTCCCGAATCCACTAGTATACTCACTGTACACACCTGATTGTGTGGCCATCTCTAGCTCCACCACTATCATCAAATTTGCTGATGACACCATGTTGGTGGGCCTAATCTCTGACTAATTGTTGGAGATACTGTGCAACAGCTTACATCTAGTCTCTGTATATGATCTGCATCTATAGTGCCAGGTTAATGTAGATGGTGCTGTTACATATATCTTATATATATAGTCTCTGTATCTTCTCTGTCTTATCAGGAGAGACTTAAAGAACTTAATTTGAGGAAAGAAGGGAAAGGGGGGACATGATTGAGACCTTTAAATATGTGAAAGGATTGAATAAGGTTCAGGAGGGAAGTGTTTTTTTAAAAGAAGCTTAATGATAGTTTAATAAAAGTTTGAAAATCAACAGTCACGGAATGTAAACATGCCTGAGATAAGCATACATCTATCCTAAGATAAAGAGAACATACAGTACGTACAGATACACAGGTTCTGCTGTAAACCTTCTTTGTTTCTAGTCTCTGTTGTACATTCTCCACTGCATGTTGTGTTTCCTGTACATTCAGGTGATCTCTACATGACTTCTTTTTCCTGTCTATGTTATTCACCATGTAAGGTGACCTTCTCTTACTTCCCTTGTGTTCCAATAAAGCCAGTTCCTGTTACACCACAAGCGTCTATCTGGATCTGACTCCACTGCACCCACGCTCTACAACAATGTCTACAGTGTAGTTGACCTTAGCAGTATAGTGTACTAACTGATTAAACATAATATAACATGCATATTGCATATGCATTTAAAATAAAGAAGTGGAAAAGGATGTAAAAAATTGTAATGTCGTATTGCTTGTATTATTGCATTTGAATTTTATTGTATTCTCAAGCAGTTGGAAAGAAACATTTCACTGCATTTTATACTACTTAAGTATGGATATGTATGTGACCAATAAACCTAAAATTGAGAGTATATAAAAACAAGAAACATTGAGTGAATGTGGAAAAAAATGAATGTGGAAGCAAGTGCAAGAAGGAAAAATTATGGGAAATAAATAAAAGAACATGGAAAAAAAGAAAGGAGGGGGGGATGATGAAGGTGGAGGGAGACATGAGGAAATATGGAAAGGAGGAAAAGAATCAAGGGTATGTGGGAAAAAAAGTTCAAGAAGGAAAGATAGAATGAATGTGGTAACTAAAGAAAGGATAGATTGTGGAAAAGAAAGGGAGGAAGGAGGAACAGGATGGGATAAATATGGAAATATGTGCGTTTTCTCTCCAGCAGTGTCTCTGATGATGAGAAAGGGATTCTGGGCAGGATTGCTGAGTCAGCTGAGGGCTGTCTCTTAAGGAACAACATCCAGGAATTTCACTTCCTCTCCAGGAGGGCATCTCATTTTGGGATGCCCTGCTATATAAAGCTGTAGGGATCACCATAAAAATGTTTCAGTCAATCCTACAGTGCGCATACGCAAGCCACCAGCCAATGTGCAGTTTAGGCTCCATGCATCTCTACTATGCCACTCTTCTATCAGAGCCCCTTATAAGGATCCCCCCACTCCTTCCCCTTGCCAGCCATTCAGAAATGCCTTGTGTCTCAGCCGAGGGATTGTATTGAGGTGAGTTTACTCTGCAATCCCTAGTTTCACACAACATACCAATTTGGGAAGTCACAGGGATCGGAAAATAAGCCGGTGTTCCTCTTTAAAGGGGTGCCTAAATATTTCCTGGTCCCCCCAACAAAGCGTTTGAAATGTTTGCACAGCTCACACACCCTAAGGGCATGCCATGAGTTCTGTTTTCATCTTTGTTCTCTGTTTAAACCGGACCTTCACCCTAAATAAGAGTTTATCTTGTATTTTTCCCCCACCCCGTACATACAGATTGTCCACATTAAAAATCATCCTACCTGCATCTATTGCATTTTTAAACCTTTTAACAGCCAAGATTGTGGTCCTCTTCCTGACCCCAGCTCTGTTTTGTCTGTGCAAAGCACAGCTATAACCCCGCCCCCTGCACTTTAACTCCTCTCCTGAGTATATGATGCTTTTGAGGCAAGATGGCGGTGCCCGTATACTAAAGTCCTGAACAGAGTTGAAGGCCAGTGGGGGAAAGAAAAATAAGTAAGCCACTAAAAACATAAAATATATTAATTTTAGATGCTGAGAAATTTTCAGCAATGCTGAAGGCCCGGTTTAACAGCATCCCTTTAATGGAGGAATCACTGGCGTGGGCCTGGCTTGGGGGCATCAAATAAATGCAGCTATTCGTCGTTAGTAATAACATTAGTAATGAACCACAGCAATATTGTGAAAACGTGAGCTAAAAATGGCTCCGGACAGTGGTCGCCACTACGAACCAGTTTTCAGAATAATTAACTTTTCTTAATGATTGCAAATACGGAACGTGATAAATCTTTGTGCTGCTCCGCGAAATCGATGCGTGATAAAGTCATTATAAATCTACACCCCGGGTTCATTTAATGGAGGATAATGTGTTGTTGTTTCTTACTGTTGCGAGAGTTGAGCTCTTTCCATTAATCATGATGACTTTATTGTATTATTGGCTCCAGTGAGTGGGAACCCAGGGTCAATGCCAGTTTAGTTCACTTATTGTTATTTCCATTTAATTTGTTTTAATGTCTTAGAAGCAGAAAAACAAATTTAATTTAAAAAAAAAGTGAAAGTACATAATGTTCTGCGCCAGTATTAAGTATGGTTTGCTGATTTTTTTTAGGCCCTATTAAAAAGATCCATTTAAAGAGGACCAAAACCATCTTCAGTCATCCCTGAAGCCTTAAAGATTCCAGGGCTGGACGATTCTCTATCCCTGGGTCATCCCGACAGCCAGAGATGCCCTGCTCTATGAAACCCCCTGGGATACAGAAAACTCTTCATGCCAGTGATCCTATGGCACACATGAGCCGTGTTCACATACCTAGATTGACTTGGCTGATGTGTTCTCCGCGTCCCAGCCATCCAGACGCAGGAGCCTGTGCCTTAGCCGAGAGAAGCCTTGGATGCAGACACTCCTCACTCTTTGCACAGCAGATTAATATGCACAACACAGATAACAGATTAGACTAGGGCCTGTGAATGCACTGTGGGATATTTTAGGCCCTATTAAAAAGATTAGATTTAAAGAGGACAAACTGTCTTCATCTATCCCTGGAGTCTAAAAGATTCCAGGACTGGACAGTTCTGGGTGTTGTTCTGAGCGTACGGGGCATCCAAATTGCCTCCGAGGGACTGAGGTGTAAGGTTAGAGATCTCCTGTTCCTAGCTGGTAATGCACACAGAGGCATCAGCAATTGGGATGCCCCCCTGCGCTTGGAACAACACCCATTTTTCAACAAAGGCCAGATTATACCTACAGTCCAGATTATACCCGGGGTTAAAGTGGCCTAGGCTAGATTATACCCTGGAATATTATGGCCTAGGCAAATTCATACTCCTCAGGCCATATAATACACCCATGATATCAATTGCATTGACTGAGATACAGTCACTCACTCAGATCTGATCCAGTGACCCTGAAGCCCTGTGGAGATAAGAGGGCAAAATTCAAAAGCTGCAGCCAGAAATGTGAGAAATTGCGGCTGCCAGTGATGTGGAGGAAGGCAAGGGCATGTGTTGTGGAGGGGGGATCTATTTGGGATGGTACGGATATGTGTGGGTGTAGGATGCCTCTTTTAACACATGGACTCAACAGCTAGCCACCAATGCAATAGGAGAATTCTGTAAATACTCACCTGTAGAATTAATTTCTCTTCCATTATTACTTCAGGACATCAGACTTAATTCAGAGACGATTGGGTTAACCTCTCCCGAAGGGTGTGGTCTGCAAGAACAAAGGTGTGTCTCCACCTCCCATGCCTATAACCACATGGCTGACTTGATGCACCTCAGTTTAATTGAAAAGCAGTAGAACCAGCCGCCTGGGAGGCATACCTATCCTGTTGGAAACAAAAGGCTGGAGACAAAATACAATACTCCTCTCTCCATTTATTTATTTATTTTTTTAATTATGCTGATCATTATTTACAGCAACTATTTACATATTTACCACTCCACTAAAACTAGGCATCCAACACATGGACATAGTAACCTAGCAGACAGGGAGGGTCTGATGTCCTGAAGTAATAAGGGAAGAGAAATTAATTCTACAGGTGAGTACTCACAGAATTTTCTTTTCTCTTCCATTTTACTTCAGAACATCAGAGACGATTGGGACCTCCAAAAGCAGTACCCAAATTCGGGCGGGATCCCCAAACCTTATTAAGACATCTCAAAAACACTTATTCTATTCAGGAATAAGACGTTCCAAAAACCCTTATTCCTTTCAGGAATAAGACATTCCAAAAACCTTTATTCCTTTCAGGAATAAGACATTCCAAAACCATCTAGTTAACACTGTATGTAATTCCTTCCTACCAAAGGCTGTACCTTATAGAATTTGGTAAATGTATGAGCTGAAAACCAAGTAGCAGCTTTGCATACTTGTTCTATTGAAGCTTTATGCTAAAAAGCCCAAGAAGCTCCAATAGCTCTTGTCAAATGAGCAGTAGTCCTAAAAGAAGAATCCTTCCCCTTAGGGAATATAGGCTCTTACCACTGCCTGTCTAATCCATCGCTGATGGTAGACTTAGATGGTGGAAGACCTTTCTGTGGACCCTCAGGTATGACAAAATAAGGAGTCCAACCTACGAAAGGATTGTGTAGCAGTGAGATAGTATCTTAGTGCTTTACACTACATCCAGCAATGTAGAATCCTTTCTCTATCGGACACTGGAGTAGGACAAGGAAGACAATTCACCTCTTCATTAAGATGGGAACCACCTTAGGAAGAACATCCTGTTTAAAGCAGAAGACGAACTTGTCCTTATGTAACACTAAGGAGACTTAACTGATAAGCTGCTAGTTCAAAAACCTTAGGAGTCAATAAACTTAATGATGCATCTGCCAATAGTTCGAAAAGGAGGACGCTGATAAAGAGCTGATAAAACTAAGTTCAGGTCCCAAACCGGCAGAAGTAGCTTACGAGGAGGCCGCACATGAGCGACTCCCTATACAAAAAGTTTTGATACATTTATTTACAGCAATGGGTTTCTGAATAAAAAGATAGATAAAGCAGATATCTGTCCCTTTAAAGTACTCAATTGAAAATCTTCATCAAGACCTTTCTGCCCAAAAAATCAAATTTTCTGGGAACAGAAAAAATTCTACCAGCGAACCTTCTGGATTCGCACCAAGCGATAATGCTTGCCAGACTCTATAGTAGATCATTGGTGAAGGCTTCTTCCTGGCCTGAATCATAGCCCGCATGACTATGACAGAAAAACCTCCTTTCTGCCAAGATAAAGGATTCAATAGTCAGGCCGTCCAAGCCAGAACATGTGAATTGGGATGCCTTAGAGGCCCCTGTGTGAGAAGATCTGGATCGTCGGGTAACCTCCACGAGTTGCCCTCCGACATCCTTACTATGTCTGAGAACCAGCTTCTTCTTGGCCACCGAGGAGCCACCAGAATGGTTGGGACTCCCTTGTGAGCTAACCTTTCTTTGTACTTGACCCAGGAGTGGAATCGGAGGGAATGCATAAAGAAGCTTGAATGCTGACCCCTGAATAGTCAGGACATCTGTTGCTATAGTGAGAGGATCCCTGGACCTAGACACAAACCTTGTAACCTTCCGATTGTGTCGTGATGCACAAGACTTTTATGCCTGGAATCCCCAAGCGCATGCATAGGGATTGAAAAAACCCTCTGACTAAGAGACCATTCCCTCTGATGCAGGACCGTTCTGCTGAGATGATTGGCCTGCAAGTTGTCCACTCCAGGTATGTGTACAGCCGAAATGCATAAAACCTGTTTCTCGGCCCAAAGTAAAAACCAGCTCACTTCCATGAGGGCTTCACTGCTTCAGGTGCCCCCATGGTGGTTGATATATACCACCGCTGTCCAATTGTCTGTTTGAATCAGGACGGGATACACATTTAGATGGTATGTCCAATGACTGAGATACAATATAATCGCTCTCAGTTCCAGGATATTAATGGAGAGTTTGCTCTCCTTCAGACTCCACTGTCCCTGGAGCCTGGCTCCATGACACTCCCCCAACCCGATAGACTGGCATCCATGGTGATGATCTTCCACTGTACTGTCAGGGAGGATTTGCCAGTCTGAAGAGGCTGAGGACCAGGCTAGAGACTGCCTTGTTGACGGTGTCATGCAAAAAGAGTGATCCAGAGTGTGTGGGTCTTGATCACAGATTGTGAGCAATTCCATCTGCGTGGGTCTTGTGTGAACAGTGCAAAAGGTTTTGACTGTTGACCATCAGGCCCAACAGACATATTCCTTGATAAATCGTCGGGTGAGGGCAAGACAAAAGACCCTGTATCCTGGCCTGGAGTAAGAGTCACTTCTGTGTTGGAAAAAACACTTTTGCCTCAATCAGGCTCACCAGACAAAAGCCTTATGGCTGCTTTTTCCTGTGGCAGAATTCTCAGCCAGGAGTGTCACTCTTTTTTAAAAAACAAAAAGCTGACACCCCACAGCGCCCCACAGCGCCCCAAGACCCTGGCGCTTACCTTCCCATCCTGATCCAAATGCAGCTTAGCTGCGGAGGCAAAGTGGGTCCATTCAGATCCAAGGAGTATAAGGGTCAAGGAACAGTCAGGTTTCCATTACCCCCGCTTCCAAAGACTAATTCCTTTAAAACAAAAAGTAAATGGGAGAGGAGTTCAGACAAGTCCTTGCAGTTCCACTGCAAGAAAGAAAACTGAAGTGCATCAAGTCAGCCAGGTGGTTATAGGCCCGGGAGGTGGAGACACACCTTTGTTCTTGCAGACCACACCCTTCAGGAGAGGTTAACCCATTCGTCTCTGAATTAAGTCTGATGGCCTGAAGTAAAATGGAAGAGAAAAACAGCTTACATTACTGTTCCAATGCCCTCAAGGGATGATAGTTCCTAATTCAAGGGAAAGAACAAGTTAATCCCAATCACGGTTACAGACACACAGTTCTCAGCATAAACACTAGACACTCTTGTGGCACAGTTTAGAATAAACATCAGCAGGAACTTCCATGTTCACTTCCTTAACTCGAAGCAGACAGTAAAGTGGGGTGGGGTAGATGGGAACTACCCCACTTCAAGGAGATGTCTCCCTGGGGCTTTACATGTCTTTTCCTCCGAGGACAAAGACAGGCCAGGGCGCGACAGTCTACACAAGGGATGGGGCTTGAGAATAAGTGGAGGCCCAGCATCTTGGAATATTCAGGGCGTTCCAATAAATGTTTTCACCAAGCACAGGGTCTTAGATTTTCCCTTGGGACTGTTCCAGGAACAAAATCCTTTAACACTTCAGGTCCCGTGGACTATGACCCTAGTATATCAGGGGCAAGCGGTTCGGGGCAAGAGACCTACCAGCTGCCTCACCAGGATACACTCAACTTCCCTCCTGCGCTCACCCTTGGCCAGGGTTCCGGTCTTGGCTCACAGTCAGTCCCAGAGTTGCTTCTATAGCAGCCTTCATCTATAGCTACACCACAAGTTCTTGCCATTATTCCGGAGCTCCCTTTTATACTAGGGGCGGTGACCCAGCTAGGCTCATCCCCTCTCTAAAAGTAACTGACTCTGCCAACCCTCTGCTCTGGTCCCATGATTCTCAGAATGATGGAATCTCAGGGCAGCCCTACCACTGACCCTGTGACCACCACCCAGCTCGACCTGAGCCTCCCCTTACTCCAAATGACTCCTTAATGATCTAAGACTAGGAAGCTGCAGCACCTCCCCCCAGTGTACCTCATTCAGGAGAAAAAGTAGGGACCCACCCAAGCCACCCCCCTTTTTCAGATTCAGATTTTAACAAACAGATACGTTCAGCAGCTTGAGGACATAATTTTGGCATACAATAATAGAAACACTTAAAAATGTCATTGAAAATGGAATTCCCCTTTTAAGTATGAACTTGAGTAGACCTGCCATTAATCCTAATCAAAATGAAAAAAAACAATATGAGACCATAAATGAAATGCGGTGCCAAACTGAAAGGACTAGAGCTGGTTTACATATGGTCCTGACCATATGGGGTTAGCCAGGTTGGTCCACTTTTGTGCATTTGCTTTTGAGTGAGTTCCAGTCTTGGGCCTCCTGAGGCTTTGGAGCTTATTGTGTATCTTGATTAATAGTAAAGCTTAATTGGAGCTTTTAAATGTATAACTTTCCACAGATTCTGTTAAGTTCTTCTGGCCTTGTACTAATGAAGCCCACCAGCACAAAACCTGTGTGCACTAGTAGAAAGTAATGGGGGTGTAAATATAAGAAGCTAAACTCAAAGACTGTAAACTCAGACAATTATTTTGGAGAGCTTGAATTGGCACAGAGATAAAAAGTGATGATTTTCACTAGGAAAATATAGCTGGTTGTCCTAGGTCTGTGCAGTATGTGCCATATAAATAAGTGGAGGCTGATTCACTACTAGCGCCAGGTATTGCCAGATGAGCGTCTGTATAGCAGAGCTTAGAGCGACCACTAGTAGACGCTGTAAGTGGGTATCGGGCGCTGTAACCTAGCGTTTGCGGTCGCTGTAGTAACCTGGCCAGCACTGAAGAATGTGATGTGTGTTGGGCGCTGTAACAACAGAATAACACTGCAGCGAGCGAGAGGTAGCACTAGCTCAGTGCGCCCAGCACTCGTCGCTCTACACCATATTTAGGAAAAAACTACACACACACACAGCGTCGGCGCTCTAAAGCTGGGCGCAAAATGCCAGACGCTGTGTGATCAAAGTCTGTTTTTGAACACATATACACCAGTAACAAAGTAAAAAATACATGGAATGAAATTGTTTTAACACTGGGACAATAACACTTTAGTGCCAGACCTGTAATGACAATTCTGTAAAAAGTTTTATAAAAGTGTTTGTTTGCAGCCAGAAGAGGGCACACAATGATTTGAGCAAAATAAATAAATAAATAAATAGTCAAACACGCTATTTCTACACAACTAATGAATCCCCATTGAAATGTATGGGAGAGTGATACAGAGCCACAGGTACTACATGGCGCTCCTGAGCCACCTGGATTAATTCATGTGATGCTACATGGTGCTGTTGGAGGCGCTCACCAGATTCGCTTTCTTAAATGTGGTTTTGCGTACAGCGGACAACGTTCACCAGACGCTGCCTGCCGCTACGAGGCACTACCTGGCGCTAGCTGTTCTTAAATAACCCCCTTTGTTTTATGTCTGTGCAGGTTCTCATTCATCCAGGTCATGATATACCTGATACAACGTAAGCATCTTCTGTCTGGCATGAACAGCATAGAGGTAAGGTGTTGCATTACATCCCCGAGGAAGTGGCTGGGGTGGGGGGGGGCTGTTTGTGTAAACACAAATGTTCTTGTATTTTATAGGGCAGATATTTATATTTGGTTATGGAAGTTTATGTATTTATCCAAATGGTTATTATTTTACATTGAACGAAACATCCTTGAGAAAGTGACCCTGTGTCACGGAACGCGTGGGTGAACGTATGCTCTCTCAGCAGGAGGTGATCACATTTGCACAGAGGTATTTGTTTGCTTGTTAAAGTTTTTTGTATATAGAATCATATATTGCACTGGCCACTTTATTTAGTATTTTAAATTTGCACTGGCCACTTTATCTTGCACTTTAAATTGAGCTTGAAGTGTGCTCAATTTGTCATTGGGGGACAGTATGTATATAATGGGCTATATAGGGCACTCCTGCTGAGTCTGATTCATTTATATGCATTTTAAATGTATGTTGTAATGATTTAATGTGTGTGTTTTTTAAGTGAATATCATGAATAAATATCAATAATGGACATCTTGATTACTGATTGATTTTTGGGGTGAGGGTGGTGCGGCCTGTATAACTTAATTAATCTGTGGATTACTGGAGCCACAGGGGTCTTTTGTGTTTGGTTGTACCAATTGAAGTTATAGAGGTTTTTTCTGCACACATCCCCCCTTTATTTACTGATTGGATTGGGTGGTGCTTAACAGGGGTTCTCTTTGTATATATCCTTAAAAAATAAAATATAATACAAATCCAGTTGTCTTTAATTAATGCATTTATTCCTACATATGTATTGTTTTTGGATAATACTCCTTTCCTTGTAGCTTTGAGTAGGAGTTTATGCAGCATTTTTTAGCAGACTATATTATAGGGGTTGGCCACCTAAAAAATAAATAAATAAAGAGTACTCACTTGGACCCACAGTTGAAAAGAGCGACTTCAGCCCTCTGCAACTCACCTGATCCCTGGGTTAAATAAAGTGTCACCCAAGCCCCAACTCCAGTCACTGGTACCTCCATGTCAAACTCGGGCTCCCATGCATATTCGAACCAGAGATATGGAGATTTGCTGAGTGCCAGAGTCCGACTGATCAGCTGGGACAAAAAGTGAGTGCCCCCTTTTTTTGTTTGGTGATCAATCAATTTAAGCATAACGGTAAAAGTGATTTGATCCCTTTCTCCCTTAAAGCAGACCAACACCCATGCTGTTGTTGGTACTGCAGCTATAATACAGGCTGGGGGGTGGCATCCATAATGCACATTGTGACAGACTCTCTGCCTTTTGGATTTCACCACTATTCAATTGCCCACCGGGTCATTCATTGGATGCCCACTGTTCCTTTTTCTATACGGCCCATGGGACCCTACTTGGGCATATTGGATTTTAAAGGCACTGTTTCTGCCCCTTGGACTTTACATAGATTCATTACTTTCATTTTCTTAAGCATGTTCCAGACAATGTCATTGTGTTGTTGATTGTGTTACAGACTGTCATTGTGTTGTTGATTGTGTTACCGGCAGAGTTGAGGGATTGTGTGGCCTGCTCCCATCGGTCTGTACGTTTGTCATGCAGTTCTCCATCAGGTCCACAGGGGAGGTCCCCTTGCATGGAGACTGGCATATAAGGCCCAGGGTGGCACTAATAAAACAAGGTCATCTTCACCCTCAATACTGAGTTCCGTCTCTTATTGGGGGGAACGCTATATCGCCATTCACTAGCCCTTGTAAGAGCTGTTCCTGATTTCCTCACGGATGACTCTGGAATCCCTGCAGCACCTCTCACCATTGGGAAAAGGACGTCTCTGGCAGGGAAGCCCTCCGGCGATAAAGGTTATCGCTACACACATAACCCCCCAGAACGGCTGTAAAGCTTACCTTAAACACGAGCCTCCCCCGTGAATCCAGCACTGCAATTAGCTGTACGGCGTTCACATGGGCAGGCTATTCTGCTGGACGGAAGAATAGTGGTGCTCATTACACATGTGAATGCCATGCAGGCAATCTCTGCACTGGATTCCTGATGGGGACTCATGGTTAAGGTAAGGTTTATGGGCATTCTGGGGGGTCATGTGCAGGGGGGGGCTCCAGCATTCTGGATGCCCCCACAGACTATAGCCACGGTACCATCACCCTGCTTTAAATAAGCAAATCTTTTTTGAAAAATTCTCCTTTAATGTAAATCCAATTTCACCCATAAATGATATTCTCATTCAACACAGACAACTTCTACAAGGTAAGAATCGATTGGCATAACTACTTGCATTTTATGTACAAAAAAATGTATTGAAATCCTATAGGAGGATTCTCACTTGCCAACAACACTAATACTTTTGTTTTCAAAATGCTACAAGCCAGTTTCGGAAAATTAATGGCCCTACTGAAGGGAAGATATGGAGAAAAGTCCTTTTATTGCCCAAGCCGTGAGCCAATCCATTAAATGTTCATTGACTTGTGGATGCCAAGCGCTCATCATGACTATTCAATATCCAGTAGGCGAATTTCTGATGATTTATATAATCTCCCTCAAATAGTTATTTGGTTATGAAAAATGTTGTATGGCCCAGGTAAAAATTGATAACTAATTACATTTTGGGCACCTGTATTTATCAACCTAGTCACAGTTTCATCCCCCGATCATCTTTTAAGCCAGAGATAAATGAGACCCAGGGCACGGGGTGATCAAAAACTTTAGCATTTTCTTAACTTTTAGTTTTGGAAAGTTGTGTATTGACGCTGAACAAACAAAAACATTTTTGGTCGTAAGGCGAAACTTCATTCAGAGCTTCAATGAGGGAAATATAGCAGTACGGACTAATAAAGGCTAATAGTTGAAAAACCACCTAAGATACAGAGTCTGGGGGGGGGGCAGACTGTCCTGCAGGCACTATTATGGTCCTGCAACTGGGAAATGTTCTAGCGACCAAGATGGGATTGGCGAGCAGACTGAGGCAAGTAGGCAAAACAGAACAAGGAGCAGCGATTTCTATACAGAGGCACTTATGGTTTCACCGTTGGAGCTTATTAGGAGGACTATCTAGGGTATGAAGATCTTTTACAGTTTTTAAGTTTAGTCCTCCACTGGTATGCAACTAGAGACTATATCAGTTTGTCAGACACTCTGCCCTGCACTGGGCTCCCACCAGCTTACTCCCACTTTTTATAGCGGCAAGAGTGAGCTGGCAGGAAAGCACTTCAGATCCCCTGTCACTCAAAGGAAAATCCTCACCCCTGGTGTTCACTCAAGGACTTTCTAAGGTTTTCCAGTTTAGTCCTTTAGTGGTTTGCAACTTATTCTTAAGCCTTATTTTGATTTTTTTAGATTTCTTAACTGTCACCACTTCATCATTATTAAATAGTTAAGAGTTTTGAAACATTTTTTTTAGGGAGTTTATCACTAGTATTGGTAAATGTATTAGACTTGTAAGGATGAGTTTCTGGTTTTGATAGTGGAGCTCACCCAAGGATCCAACAAGGGTCTTATAGTTTAGTCCTCCAATACACTCAACCTTTTCTTGTACAGATCAAGGTTTTCTGTCATTTTTGGCATAAATAGCAGGTTTTACCTAGAACAGAGAGGTTACATGTCTGGTTGTTTTGCATGGATGAGGCCATAGATCGAGGTGACAACCACCACTTGGTCCACCATGTGGTCTGTCACAAAGCATACTGTATATATTGAGTATGACAGCACATAAGTAATACAAGACATTTTGTAAAAATAAACATTTATTTGCCAGTTGACCAAACAATCAGCTTAGACAAAGCTGATAATTTGAACTTTGATCCTAACATCAACGAAGCATGCAGGAAAAGGCAACAGCGCAGAACGTTTTTGCCCGAGTCTCTGTACAGCTGACATTTTTGGGGACTGTCATTTATTCTGTTTTATCTGCCTCGGCACCCGTTTTATTGTCTGTTACTTTACTTTAGTCTGGGCTTTAGGCCAAAAAGATAAAAAAGTGAAACCTTTCGGATTCCAAAAAATATAAAGGTTTGTACGGTCCCAAAATACAGCTTAAGCTGTGGATTTTAATACGAGGACATTTTCAGACAATCCTGGGAGCCCAAAGCTGACAAAGTCTGTAGGCTACAGTCTGAGACTAGGAGTGGCTCGAATTTTAATGAGACAAAGTGACAAAAACATGGCAAAAAGGCAATACATTTAGTAATTTAGAGAAATCTAAAGCTTGATTGTGCTTCCTATTGGAGAAAGTATTTCTTTGTATCTGTGTTCCCGCAGAAGTATTGCAGCATTGTATGCTGGGAGTTGGTCTCTAAAGCAAAGTTTCCAGGTCACTTATGTCTGCATTATTTGACAGAGTAAAAAAGTAGGTCCTCTCATGTACGCATGAATGTAGCATCCTGATTTGGAATGTCCCAGAGGTCAACTATTATATTGAAGCTCAAAATTGGGCAAAATTACCCAGCTTTCCAGGGCCTTATAGCAATGGCAGCCATGGATTTCCTGCTTTTCAACCAATTAGGTTTTTGGGAGGGTTAGCTTGTGCTGGCTGTGTACAAACCCAACTGGTGAACCCTGCTGGCCAGTCATGAGGACCAAGGCTGGGTTCAGACAAAATGTGGCCCTGGGGCTCCAGGTTCTGAAATATTGTACTAACACAGTCATGTTCAGTAAATATATGTTAAATATCTGTGCTCAAATCCTACTGTTCTCCTTCCTCCTGTGTTTCCAGTCCCAACTAGTAGCAGATATGGTTACTAGACCACTGGAAGGAGATAAACAGTATGAACTGGATGGACTAAAGTCTTTATTCAGCCTTACATACTATGTAACTATCCTACCCTGTTATGTCCAGTACCAACTATTCTCCTTCCCTGAGTGTTCAGATCTTTTTCAAAGTTCCCAAAATCTGATGTTTCCCTCAAGCAGCAGTTGTGGTAACAGGGTGGCTATCTCTTTAACATCCAATGCTCATGTGTTGACCGACCAGCAGTTTTGGACTGATTGACACCACACAGACCCCAGACTCCACAGTAGGCAGAAGCCAATCACACAACCAGGCATCAGGTGGTGCTTCAGCCTCCTTGCTCTGGGCCCTCTCCTGTCCCAAAATTGTCTCTTCGCTGCAACATCTGCCCAGAACATATTGGCAGGCTTCTCCTCTTACGGTCAACCACTGTTCAAGACGGTTGGGTGGATAGTCAACAGTTGGGGATCACTAGTCCTCAAAGCATTCCTCATGAGATCCAGGGAGGGGTATGTTCAGACGGAGCTGCCTGCAAACCACCAGTCACTGCCACTAGACCACAAGTGCATTTTCATTTTTATTATTATTTATTTATTTTGGCCAGAACACAATCATGTTTTGGCTTCATACCACCATTTTTTTCAAGAGCCTTCTGACAGTTCTGAAGCTATGTGTGGGACTGGCCCATAGGGTTACCAGGGAATCCCTGCTGTGGGCTCCAGCAATCAGGTGTCCTTTTGAGAGCCTTCATCACCAAAATTTGTTCAATACCAGATATGGGGTCAGGCATACTATTTTTGATTATTTTTTGTTTTTTTTTTCAAGTATGAGTTTTATTTTATTATTTTTTTTTTTTTTTTTTGGCCCTAGGAATGTAATCACAGGTTTCTCTATTCTGGCTAAGCCCCTGCTGGGGAGTCACTCAGCAATCAGGAAGCAGCAATGCCAGGAGTTTAAAAGCAATCTCAGTTTTATATAGGTGGAGGGGGCTAGCAGTGGATTGGCTGGCTGCCTTGCATCATCTGTTATCCCTGCATCCCATGCTTCCTGTGCCTTTGTCCTTGTCACTTCTGGGTGCCCAAATCCATGTTTATAAGCCACTGAAAAACACAAATTCTTTTGAACAAACTCGCAAAAACTAGGGACCGTGCTGACCCCAAATTTTTTCCCTAGTTTGACCCAAATTCCAATTAGAATTGTTCACTTTGCTTATCTCTACAAAAATGTATTTGAATTAATATTTCTCTTTATCTAGTCTTTAACAATACTTACCTCTTTTATAGATGTCAACTTTTTCTTAAAATAGAGACCCTGATAACTATCTTAAAAAAAATATTAAAAAGAAACATAAATGCCAGCATAAATAGCAAATGCAACAAGAAAAGGGGCAGCTAAAAAGTCTCCTTTCAACAGTTCCAAATCTTTGTAGTTTCTTCGAGTAAACAGCTTTACATCAGCGTCTCAGACATGTCAATTATTCGACTTCCTCAGGCTCTTAGCTGACCACTTTCTTTTGCTTCCTTGTGGGGATATGGGGGAGTTTGATCTAGCTTGAAAAAAAATAAGACAAGAACATTTTGTAAGTTTTCAGTGAGTTGGTAAGTGTAAAGAGCACCGCTGCCTTGTCTTTGATGGTAACTGGCTGCCTGAATTTGGTGAGACTTTACCCCTCTTGCATATGTATTTTTAAGAATTTTAAGAATTTATAGATTTAAGAATGTTATAGATTTATTTTTTCTTGGTTTGTAGAGACTCTTGAAATAATTAAATACATTGACTTAATATGCAGCAAGTAATTATAGATATAGGGTGACTGACATGCTAATCCTCGTCTAAAAAAAACATTCTACTAAGCAACTACACTATGACCTGGTTAGACAGCACAACAAGCAAGCAAGTCAAAAAGACCACAAATGAAGATTAAAAAGCGCTAACTGAAAAAAAGATCTTCGAAAGCTTGTATGTAGGTTAAGGAACCTGCTCACTCCTACTCACCCAAAACGCTGGGAAGGTCTTAAATCCATATGACCAAGTGTTGGGGAAAGACAGACTGGGCTATTGCCTCTGGCTATATTCTTAAAGTTGCTCCATGCCATATCTTGTTATGCCCCCTAGTGGTTCTATGTCCTTGTTTTGCACCCATAGATTATCTTATCGTTACCCCATTTATCTAGTAGGTAAATATAACACTAGTTGTATAATAAAGTATAAGAACAGAGAAATCCAACCAGGAAGGCTAGTGTCTTCCTACAAGTGTCCTCTCTTTGTGGGGACACCTTGCCTCATTGCCACTGTTCCATAATTTTTAGATCCCCATATTAAAGTGGACCAACACCCAGGGGGGATCGGCCCGGGAATCTATAAGAAGCCCCAGGAAGCCCAGAAACCTTACCTTAACCCCGTACCAACTGCGCATGCGCGGGCCACGGCCGCATCTCACGCTTCCCTTTAGCAGAGAGCGCACCCGCGCCGGCCGTTTGTGAACGCTTGTACGTGCATACCACAGCGGCTCTGAGCGCTCTGATTAGACGAGCACCCGCATAGGAGCGTGGTGAGGTGAGTGTTTCCGGGCATTCTGGGGGATTTCAGACAGCGGGGCACCCCCGATCGGGGTGCCCCACCAAAGTGGACCAAAACCCAGGATAGTCAAAATCCTGGGTGTTGGTCCACTTTATAGCTTTCATTATGTGAATCATTTATTTGCATAAAGCTGAGTTTATAAACTTGCTGAAACACCAGTTTCTCTTTAACAAGAACCAAATTGTGCTTTTCTGTAACGGATCCAAGCATAAGATGTACGCAAATAAATTTTAGGGAAACCAACCCATATTGTTTGGAGTAATTGTATTGAAGCAATTGTATCCTCATGATTCATGTAGGACCTCAGTCAGGGAGCTGGCATCAATTCCCAGAGGAATGACTCCTGCGGGTCACAGACTTCTGATAATTGTTTTTCGGTAATTGTATAATTGGTGCGCTACGGTTTACATATTGACAGATTGCTTTAGGCTTGTTTTGGGCCATTTGCAATCTTGGCACCCCCGACAGTAATGTCTTTGTGTTCCATGCAATACATTACAGTCACTTTGCAGGCTCGATTTCCAGAAATACAAATTTCTCATTTGTTTCTCCTGGAATAGACTGCAGTTGGAAATAGCTTAGTAGCAGCATGGCTATGGCATGAATATGCTAGTAAAGTTGTGTGCTAGGTTTGAATACCTTGGTTGACAATATTTGCTTGGAGGTGTAATGGTTCCCCTAATTTTCTGTAGGGTTCCTTGAAATGCTCTTTGCTTCCATTATAAACCAAAAAACCCTAAAAACTCTTTAGAAGTTGTCAAATATTTCTCCATTTAACGGGGTGATCTTATGTAGCAAGCTTACCAGTTTGGTCAATTGGTACTGATGAAATATTGGTGTGCTCTCAACACACACACACAAAAGAATTAATTTTACTGCACCTAAGTTTTCAGATATTTCTTTGTGCAAGGTGCTGACATTTTCCAGTGAAATAGGGATATTTTCTCAAATCAAGAGTCTTTACCCTACTATTTATTCAAGAGTTCAGGGTGAACTTTCTACATCTGGTGGCTAGCTCCACATATAGGGCTACAATGGTC
Source organism: Gastrophryne carolinensis (assembly GCA_027917425.1). Taxonomy (NCBI): domain Eukaryota; kingdom Metazoa; phylum Chordata; class Amphibia; order Anura; family Microhylidae; genus Gastrophryne; species Gastrophryne carolinensis. Next base: position 27,770,170 of record CM051241.1, on the reverse strand, counting down.
CCTACATTTAGTAAAGCACACTACACTTTATTGAATTACTGTCAGGCTAACAAGTGTGGTGTCTTCTGCAGAGTAAGAAAGCTGGGAGAGCTCTGATGGCTAGAGGTGGAACCTTGTGAGGTCACAATACTTTAAAATAAAGTTGATTTAGTGCCACACTTGACTTGAAGCCAGCAAACCAACCCTTGTCTTCCGTAGAGTCCCCCGCGAGGGAGGATGTGCTTGGCTGCAGGGTAGGTCCCATTCGAGTAACCAGAGATTTTGACACCAAACCATTAGGAAAGGACCGCATGGTTTAGAAGGTAGGATGACAGTGAAATTGCCAGGAGACCTAGACAATAATCAAACTGGTGTGACAATAGTATCAGTCCATAGGGATTTCCAAAGAGTGGTCAAGGTAGCTGGGACATAACGAGAAGACAATCTATAGGGGAATCCAAGAGAGTGGTCGAGGAAGCCAGGTCACAACAAGAAAACATCCAAACGAAAGGTCTAAGAGTGGACAAGGAAGCCAGGTCATAAGAGTACAATCCAGGGAAGTTCAAGAAGCACTGGAACGCCAGTAAGACTGAAGATCAAGCAGCAATTATGTGGCTTAAACCTCTAAGCACCTGTTAATTTGTGCATGCACACATACACAACAATCTCCACATGTCCAGAGATAAGGGCATCTGTACTTGAGCACAAGTCTAGGCATCCACCTGTAGATGGAGTATTTAAATCTGCATGTTCGGAAGTGGAACGTGTGCATGTATATGTGAGAAGGCAAGAGACGTCTTCAATCTCTCACAAGTCTTTCAACCATGGAGGGAATGGGAGAAAGGGAAAGGGAAAGAGAGAATGTGGTAAAAGGATATTTAGTTGGTCAAGTGAGAGATCAAAAAACCAACAAATTATAGAGTATTAGTAGTATAGTAGATAAAATAAAAAACTTTGCTCAAAAACTCAAGCAGAAGTCTGATGAAAGTTTAGGGACATAGGTCCATCAAGTCACAAGGAAAGACAATTCTCCATCAAGTCCCCATGAAATATCTAAAAAATCAACCCAACAATGGTGATCAGATCAAGCTCAAGGTAAAATGGGCTGGAAAGTTGTAACGACATTTGTCTATCATGTCCCTGGAAAAGATAATTGGTTATTAGGTGCCAAGGTTGTGAATTGTCGTGGTTACTCCATCTTATTTATTAGATTTGTGCTCTCATGACATCAAGTACAGAAAAAAAGCATAATTTGTCTCTGCTCTTTTGGCCTTTAGTTGTCTGGTTGTATCCAATTTGTTAAGATGATAGGAAAAAGGATACTGTATGAGCAATCAGAGACCCATCACTTTTAGTTACGGTACTATGGAAAGACATCCAAACCTTTCTCCAGAAATAAGGAAGATGGCAACTAAATGTTTCCATTAGACTGAAAAATCCACCCTTTGCACTCCTTAATGACAAATCAGGCTTGATCAACATGGTAGTACATTTAAGGGAACAGTCCAGACATTGGCAATTATAAGGCAGCAAGGAGCTCACCTAAAGCCTGCCCCATGTGCCTCTCCTCAATTTCCTGCTGCACCATGTAGATGCTGTAGAAGGTCTCAATTTTCTTCATTTTCTTATTTGTTATTCCCCTATGACTACCAGCGAATGTGGTCACACAGCTGACGCTATCCCTCATTAATCCCAAAATCATCAAGCCCAGCAAGTTTAACTGCTGTGGCTTCCTGTGCATGCTCACGTTTAATGTGCTGAGGGACGGGGGGCGTGCAGAAATGTACATGGAAGGTAAACACTCAAGACCTGTTACAACATCTACAGCTCTATTATTGCAATACCTGGAATGTTTCAATCAAGTCTATCAGAAAGACATCTGTCTTTGCAGGCCAGCATGTGCTGATGTAAAGTCTAGTTCAGCCATAGTGAGGCTTAGGGCACAGATTACAGGTCATAGTAAATACTACTCATAGTAACTTTACTACTCATAGTAAATACTACGTAATACTGGTCACATTAAACTAATTAGTGGTTTTAAACATATAATGCTGATATAGCTGATAATATGTCATGTGCTCCTCTTTTTCTTTGCTTAAGAAGAATGTTATAAAATTCAATGTTATAAAATAAAAACCACCCCCCATACAGCAAGAGGCATCCGCCCTAGTGCTGATGAGAGCCTAAAGCTCGAAACACGTGTCCACTAGTTGGATGTGTCTGGCTGTATAAAATTTAAAGCTAATCCTTGGCATTGCACCCTTAGCGGTTCTAAGGGCCTTGGATGGCACAGAGACGTAAAGAGATGATTTGCATAGCTCCGCCTACTGCAAGGGTAGATGGGTAATGCTATCTGTCCTTGGACTGGGTACTGTGCAAATACTTTCCGTTCTAGGAAAGCCACTCTTTTCCTTTACCTAAGTAGAGGGTTTTTTGGTCTCTCTAGCCCCCCTATATTAAGCCTAACATGTTTTCTCCACATACTGGCTTGCGACAATGTTATAAAATCTAATTTGTTTAATAAATACATATAAACAAAACAAGATCAGATATATCTGGATTTTAAAGACAAAACCCCAACATTGCCCTGCAACTAAAAAAATCCTAATACATAGGGCCCTTCCAGTCAACTGTGGCTTTATAAACTGCAATAAAATAAATGGATTTAGCTTAGTTGTGCTGCACTATGCCACACTGTCTGCTAAGCTGGCCAGCAAAAACCCATATTTACTTATTTGCACAGACAGGCATAGGCAGGCACAGAAAAGCTCATTTACCCCATTAGCTAGAAAAAAGGAAAAATAGACGTTTAAAAGTGTGGAGTGATATTAACAGTCTATGTATAATTAAGTGTGCAAATATTGTCAGAGTAAAGTAAATAAAATTATGTTAAAACATGTATAAATAGAAATTAAAGTTATAATTTTGCTACATAAGCTCTAACAAATTGATCTCCAAACTTTAAAGAGGAACACCACCAGGAAATGTTACCCTCTCTGTGCTGTTCCTCTCAGATGGGGCATCCCGATTTAGGTTGTCCACGCTGTGTGAAACCCCCAGGGTGGCTCATGACTCACCTCACCATCAGTGCACTTGGCTCCATTCAACTCTGCTAGCCACATAGTGGCTGTGCGGCTAACAGAGCCGAATGGAGCCGAGTGAGATGATCGCGCCAAGGGCCTCATCACCTCTAGCTGTGAGCGTGACTACCATTTCTAGCCATTCAGAAGGACCTGGCGTGGGTACGTGACAGCTAGAGGTATAGTGGGGATACAGCCATGGTGCAGAGATGCGGGAAGGGCTCTGGGAACAGGTGAGTGGATCTGGCAATCCATAGGCAGGGGGTTCACACAGCCTGCCAGCTAAGAGAATGGAAACTGGATGGCCGTAGAGTTTTTTAGGCTCCAGGGCCTCCGATGTTCCTCCTTAAAATAAAATCTATGTTTTATAACTCACCTAATAAACCTATGTTATTAGGTAAGTTTTATTATAATTATAATGAACCTAATTAATGTAGTTTAAAAAATCCCGGTAAATTGCAAATCCAATAATATGTTTCATAATCTTCCGATTGTGCTCAGTGGGAATGAGCCTCACTGTGCAGCAAAAGGAAAGCGAAGCCCTGCAACCTGCGTTCAGAACTTGTAAATGTGAAATATTTTCAGTGCGTCAGGCAAAATAGCTTATACTACTAGTATAACTAATAGTTATTCTACTTGGCCTGCTGTGCCGACTTATAGTGGTCCAAAGCAGCCTGGCATAACTTTGAAAGTTGAAAGAGAAAAATCTCTATTGAGTCAACGAAAAATCAACCCTTCCCAATCCTCTGATGGTAATCAGATTTTTCTCTGGATCAATACGCTATGACATTCAATAACCCAGAGTTCATTAGCTCAGGGTGAAATGGTTGGATGCTTGGCCCATCAGATCAGGGGGAGCATGAAAAAAATAGCTTTTGGGTAAGAAAAAAAATCTTTCCTGATCCCTAATGGGGATTAGATTCATTTATAACGATCCCCTAAAAGTTCAAAGTATTGAATAAGAACCTCTGGGGTTTTTTTGCAGCACAGTGAGAACTTTAACCTCAACATTCACTTGTGAGAATCTGAAAAATAAAGTGGAATTTCTTTCACTCCTGATTGTGTATTGAAGTTTAGACTTTTGTAATTTGGTTTTAAAAGTTACTTTATTTAACTTGCAAAATAACTTCTTGGTTTTTTTTTCTGGCAACAGATTGTGTGCAGATCACAGCAGGTAAATGCAAGCTCACTATAGTGAATACCTGTGAATAATTTGTTGCAACTCCCCAACACCTAGTTTGGAATTAAAGTTTAAAAACCATCCCGAAAAGTTAAATCTGTAAATTGCCGAAACTCATTCACAGGCCTTCTTATGCAGCGCTTTTTACCTCCCGCCTTGATGTAAAACATTACACTGTTCCCGCTCACCTGTTTGTTTAGGTTTAGCTGTAAATCTGCCACCTGATTGCTTTAGAGGCTGCGCATCCCAAAGACTGGTGACAAACTGCCGGAGATGTAAACGTGCAGCAAATATATTTCTAGAATCAGGAATAAGGGTGGGAAAGAATGCTGTGAGCTGTGTCACCTATATAAAATAGGAGCTGAGAGAAGGAGAAGTTTATTGAAACCTCAATTACTTTTTATGGTCTTGATTTAGAAAGTTCTGGCATAGGTCGGTATAGCCTGGCACAGGATGCACAGCAGACCAGATAGTATCACTAAACTATTTCCACCCCTGTGCGCTCATGCTTACCCCCATAGAACACAATGGAAAGGTTATGAAGCATATTATTAAATCTTCATTTTGCTGGGATTTTTTTTTAACTCACATTAAGTTGTAACACCTTTTATACTTTGCAGATCTTTTTGTTGGAGCTGAGTAGAGATGAGCGAACTTTTGATTCCCGAATTTTCCGACAAAAATCGATTCGACCCGAATTTATTCGCGACGAATCGCTATTAAAACGGCTATTTCTGAGCCTCCTAGAGCCTCAATAGGGTTGTAAACCATTCTGCCTTGCTGTAACACCGCTAATAGAATCGCTAAGTGGCACAATTGCAGAGAGTTGAGGTGGCATCACTATGAGGGGCCCCTATAGTGCCTGAAAAACACACCCTGAAGTTGGCATCAGCAGGAGCCCAAAAATTGTCTGGAAGGCACACCCTGAAGTTAGCATCAGCAGGAGCCCAAAAATTGGCCTAAAGACATAAATATGTTTTGCACCATTTGGAAAGTGTAAAACGTGGCACCATGCTGAATCTATTTGCATGCATCAGCCATTGGTGGGTGGAAATCCTGGCTCATCCATCCCTGATTCATTTTGACAAAGGTGAGTCTCTCCACATTTTTAGTTGACAGACGAGTTCTCCTCGCCGTAACTATGGCTCCCGCCGCACTAAACACCCGCTCAGATGGCACGCTACTGGCCGGGCAGGACAGCTTTTCCAGGGCAAACTCTGCTAGTTGCGGCCACAAGCCAAATTTGGCTGCCCAGAAGTCCAGCGGATCCTCAAGGTGTGTTGACATGGTCATGTCAAGGGATGACATGACCTGCTGGTTGAGGTCCTGCTCCAGGTCTTCCTGCTGCTCATGAGTAGCCTCACTATGCGGGTGTAGAAAGCTACTCATTAGCGACTGAAGACTGAGGCTGCTGCTGATGGAGCTGCTGCTGCTCCTGCCAACCCCCCCAGCAGCCATGGCAGTGGAAGGTGAGCGCAAAGGACCTCCCGAGTCAGACCTGCGAGAGTATGGACCATGGCGCAGATAGGCATCGGCCAACTGACTACGCAGAATGTCTTTGTAGTAGTTCAGTTTGTCCTCCCTCTCGGCGGGTTTAAAAAATGCCCCCATTTTGTGCCGGAAGCGAGGGTCCAATAAGGTGGACAGCCAGAAGTCATCCCGCCGAAAAATGGAAACAATTCTGGTGTCACTACGCAAGCACGTGAGCATGCTTCCTGCCATTTGCGCAAGTGACTCAGAGGGACTACCTGTCTCCATCTCCACTGCATACTGCAGCGGTGTGTCCGGGTCCTCTGTCTCGCCTTCCTCAAAACCCTCTAGCTCCTCTGGCTGCTCCTGCTCCTCCTCTCCTGTCTGCTGACTAGATAAACCAGCCATTTTGCCAAGCCTAAACTGTGCTTCACTGGGCCACTCCTCCTCCTCTTCCTCCTCCTCCAGTTCAGCTCCAACGGGGTTCATGTGGCCGTAAGATGTAGACGCCATGTCTCCAGTGCCCTGACCAGCCATGGTTTCCAACATGTGCTGCGGTACATGAAGCAGTGGAATCACGTCGTTCATCCCGTAACTCTGCCGACTGACAAATAAAGTGGCTTCCTCAAAGGGCCTGAGCAAACGGCAGGTGTCACGTATGAGCTGCCACTGGTTGACATTGAAGTTACACAGGGGAGTCCCCCTATCCGCTTGGATCATCAGGAAATCCGTGATGGCTTTTCTCTGTTCATATAATCGGTCCAACATGTGAAGGGTGGAATTCCAACGAGTGGAAACATCGCAAATCAGACTATGTTGGGGGCTACCGTTCTGACGCTGTAGCTCAAGAAGGGTGTGTTTGGCGGTGTATGAGTGGCTGAAGTGCATGCAAAGTTTCCTTGAAGTTGTTAGGATGTCTTGCAGATGGGGGGAACCCTTCAGAAACCGCTTGACAACCAGATTGAAGACGTGAGCCATGCAGGGGGCATGGGTCAGGCTTCCATGGTGCAGCGCAGACAAAATGTTCTTCCCATTGTCGGTAACCATGATTCCCATTTTAAGTTTTCTTGGAGTAAGCCATGTTTGGATTTCCTGATGAATACATTTAAGCAGTTCCTCCCCTGTGTGACTCCGTTCGCCAAGACAAACCATGTGAAGCACAGAGTGACACCTCCGTGCCCTGCACACATGGTAGACTGGAGGGGCACTGAGACTTGAGCCTACAGTGGAGGGTGAGGAGATGGCGGAGGATGAGGAGGCCGAGTCGCACGGCGTCACAGGCCCAACAGGCAGGGAGCGCGGAGGCCGAAGCGGCGTGACCTGTCCAAGTTGCTGCTGCTGCAAAGGGACCACATTCACCCAGTGGGCCGTAAACGACATGTACTGTCCCTGACCGTAGTTACAGCTCCAGACGTCAGCGCTGCCATGCACTTTGCTACACACCGACAGGCTCAAGGACTGGCCCACCTTCTGTTCAACGAAAGTTTGCAGCGGTGGTACTGCCTTCTTGGCAAAGAAATGACGGCTTGGGACTCTCCACCTCGGCTTGGCACAAGCCATCAGTTCCCATGAAAGGTGCAGAGTCCACCACCTGAAAAGGGAGCGACTGCAGCACCAGCAACTTGGACAGGAGCACATTCAGCTTCTGCGCCGTAGTGGGTGCATACTGCTGTCTCTTGGACATGGCTTCGCTGATGGATTGCTGGCGGGATGCATGACTTGGAGGAGGAGCAGGAGCGACAGAGGATGGGTATGACGCACAGCTGCCTTCGGCTGAGGTGCTGGAGCCTTGGCTGGCAGAAATTGGGAGCGGCGTGCCACTTGGTGAGGAAGCAGGCTGGACCACCTCTTTGGAGCCTCGGTTCTCCCAGGTCGCTTTATGGTGACGCATCATATGTTGACGCAGGGCCGTGGTGCCAACATTTGGGCCCTGGCCACGCTTCACCTTCTGCCTACATATCTTGCATGTAGCCATGTTACCCTCCTGCGGATGCTTCAGGAAAGACTGCCACACTGCCGAGTAGCTACTTTTCCCACCAACAGCCCGCACTGATTCACTGCTACTGTCGCCAACTCCAGGAACCCCTGCTCCACTACCTCCCGATAAGGTAGCCTGCCGCGCAGCAGATGCTCTACCCCGGCCCCGGCTGGCTCCAGGCTTTACAATTGTGCCCCCATGCTGACTGCCAACCATGCTGCTAACACCTTGCTGCCTCAGCTGCTGACTCCGGGGCAACCTGCGCCCCTCTTCTCCTGATGATGATGATGAAGCCCCTTCATCACCCGGCTCCCAAGTGCGATCGGCTTCATCATCATCATCACCGAGTTTTGGCTGCACATCACTGATGTTCTCGGTTTCCTCAACAGTGTCTGGCGCAGAAGCTGGAGCGCTCGCAACACCCACGACACTGTCCACATCACTATTTGTCTGCCTAGCTAAAGAAGCCACCTCCATTTCTTGGCTGGGCAGTAGCTGCTGACTGTCCTCTATCTGAACGTCCTCCTCACTAAAGAGTGGAGCTGAACCCAAAGCATAGGATACATCACTGGGGGAGGGAACGGTGTAGGACAGAGGCAATGGGAGGACAGGGACTGCTCTCGGGGCATGCCAGCGCAGGGTTGTGTCAGAGGAACCTACCGACCCAAGACTGGGAGTCTCAGATGTAACTTGTGATGATGTTGATGAGCGCGTTAACCAATCTACCATGGCAGATGCGTTACTGGTGGAGACACGACCGCTAGCAGATACTGGCAGATCAGGTCTCTCACCGTGACTCCTGCTGCCACTCGCTCCTAGTCTGCTGCGACCTCTGCCTGCTGAATCTTGGCCTCTGCCACTCCTCTTTGAACATCCTTGCACTTGTCTGCCTGAAATTTTTATGTATTTGAAATGCGCAATAGGTACGATAAAAAATGTGTTTACTTTAAAAAGAAGAAGCTAAATAAAGTGAGGAACTGCTTCTGAGCACCAGATACTATGAAAATTGGCAATATGAGATACCCTGTGGCCTAGTGTTTTGGCAGCAGACCAAAAACCAATTCAAAAAGCAAAACTTTGATTTAGCTGAGGAAGGATGAACAAGCGTATTTAGTATAACAGATAGGCTGCTAAGTGCAGGTTTGGGATGCCCTGCGGCCTGGTGTTTTTTTGTTAAAGGCAGACCAAAAACCAATTCAAAATGCAAAACTTTGATTAAGCTGAGGAAGGATCAACAAGCGTATTTAGTATAACAAATAGGCTGCTAAGTACAGGTTTGGGATACCCAGGTGGACTGGTGGTTTTTTTTGTTAAAGGCAGACCAAAAATCAATTCAAAATGCAATACTTTGATTAAGCTGAGGAAGGATCAACAAGCGTATTTAGTATAACAGATAGGCTGCCTAATGCAGGTTTGGGATGCCCTGCGGCCTGGTGTTTTTTTTTTGTTAAAGGCAGACCAAAAACCAATTCAAAATGCAATACTTTGATTTAGCTGAGGAAGGATCAACAAGCGAATTTAGTATAACAGATAGGCTGCTAAGTGCAGGTTTGGGATGCCCTGCGGCCTGGTGTTTTTTTTGTTAAAGGCAGACCAAAAACCAATTCAAAATGCAATACTTTGATTAAGCTGAGGAAGGATCAAAAAGCGTATTTAGATATTCAGATAGGCTGCCTAAGTGCAGGTTTGGGATACCCAGGTGGGCTGGGGTTTTTTTTGTTAAAGGCAGACCAAAAAATATTTAAACTAATCCAGTTATATATTATGATAAATGCTTGTGTGTAACAGATAGGGTTAAATAAGCCACTGCATAGATGGCATGCACAGTGGCAAGGCAGATTTACAGCACAAAGAACTGAAATCGAATTGAAAACTGATCTGGCTAATGAAAAAAAAAAAAAAATTCACTGTCACTTCTAAGCTGTCCCTGGCTGGATGGTTCCGGTTTTTCCCTATCTTTCCCTGGCTCTGTCTACCCCTCTGTCTGCCTCTCTGACTCTCCCTACCTATCTCTAACTCTCTGTCCCTGTCTCTAACTAGCTGTGCTCTGGCCGCAATGCAAGGCTGAACGCACAAGCAAGATGGCCGCCGCTTTATATAGCACGGTGACGTCACCGGGCTTCCTGGCTGCTGATAGGCTGCATGTGATTTACCCATGATACCTTGCCCCAGGGGGTATGTCTGGACATGTTCATCCACCATTTTAGAATGCCTGTAATTGAAATAAATGGAGTTTAAAGGAAAACTTCGATCGATCGAATCGCGGGGAAATTCGGATTCATTCAGAATCGAATTTTCCATGAAATTCGGAACGAATCCGGGTTTGTCCGGATCGATTCGCTCATCCCTAGAGCTGAGCATAAGAAATTATATATATATTTTTTTTCTTTAGATGCCCCTGCTGGTATTGAAGACCCTAACCCAGCGCACTAAGAAGGGTTGGTTGTGCTATTTTTTTTAACAAGGTCTGTGGACTGCTAATGGGTCCAGGGGACCCCTACACTAGTTTACAGGGTGTGGGGCCCACATTCTACCTGCCGAGACTGTGCCTGCAAGTGCCATGCTGATACCCCTCAGCCCTATTACCTGCACCTTCTCTTGGGCAGCAGGGAGTCTGAACACAATAGGCTCGATTCAGAGAGACAAAAAAAAACTTCAGTTTAAGTGGCGATCTGTTTTTTCTTTAAATGTTTCCGCTCTCATATGAGTGTACGAGTGATTCTATGCATGCATTGCAATCCTTCTGTAATGTTTCCGTCCGTTTGTAAGGCAGTTTACGAATACGAGTATGTCATTTTCCAGCGTGACTTTTCCGTTTCATTTTCACATGTTACAATGTAGGCTTTCATTTTTGCCCTTTTCCCATCGCATCCTCCCACGAATCCTTTACGTTTCCCGTTAGATTCTGTTTCCCTTTTTCAATAAATATTCGTCCAGATGGAAATCCTTACGATCTTGCTCCTGCGCACTACAAACTCATTAAAGAGGACCAACACCCAGGGGTGATCGGCCCGGAAATCTATAAGATTCCCGGGCCGATCACCTCCCACCCCGCGGGACATCCGAGATCGGGATGTCCCGCGGGGTGAAACCCCCCAGAAACCCCCAAAACAGCTTACCTGATCCGCCGCCGCTTCCGCCGCCGCCGCCTCCCGCGCGCCCCTCCAGACGTGCGCGCGCCCGCGCCGGCCCTCTGTGAATGGCCGGCGGGGGCGCGCGCGCGCCGAGAGTGACACGCGGGAGGCGGCGGAAGCGGCTTGGACGTTCCTTATCCCCGCCTGGACGTTGGCAGGGATTGGCTGCGGCGTTCACGTGGGAGCGGGGAGAGGTGAGTTTTTTGGGGTTTCTGGGGGGTTTCACACAGCGGGGCACCCCCGATCGGGGTGCCCCGCCGAAGTGGACCAAAACCCAGGATAGTCAAAATCCTGGGTGTTGGTCCACTTTAAAGTGCTCGCCTACATATCTGACACCCTCACTTCTACTACAATGTTTAGCTAAACCACTTAGCGCTATTCTCCATCTTCCCTTTTGGCCCCTAAAACTTACCCAAATCACTTCGCGGTTAGGTTCTTCTTCCATTTTAGGCCCCTAAAACTTACCCAAATCACTTCTCGGTCATGTGAATATTCATCTTTAAATATTTCTGGGCCCATTAGTTTTGTGTTAATGTATTTTGTAAATGAAATGACACTGTAAAAAATGTTTTCATTCCATCATAAAATATAACATTTTGAAAAATGTTGAAAATTTCCCATTTTTACAACTATAAAAAACTAAATACATAGCAATGGCAGGCCACAGAACATTATTCTTCATCTGTGGTCCCCAACGAGTTGCGCAGCTCCTGCATCTCGCCTACCAACTGAAGGACCCTGACACTCAGTTGTGACACTCTGGCAAGCATGGTCCCTGTTAAAAAACGTAAATTAAAATATTGGTATAACCTTGTTGGGGTCATACTGCAGTGCCGCCCCCCATATGGTCCAAACACCTAAATCTGGACTTCAAAAGCCAGAGGGCCCTTGCCACCACGGCCCGGGTTTTGCATAGTGCCCGATTAGAGAAAACCTGGCCCGCATTCTGCAGGCAAAGATCAGGCATCAGGAGCAAGTGCAGGAGTGGATATCCAGAATGCCCTGAAAGAATTTAAAAATACTAACATAAAATACACATTCTAAGCTACAATATTGTTTAACATGTCATCAAGGGCTAAAAACAGCCATAGAACACTGAGGAATCGCATAGCGGGACCAAACACTGCTTGTATGTTGTGCGAGTGGCACATCTTTTGGTTCCTGCAACCAAATATAAAATAATTACACAAAGCAAAGGTAACCGACTAAAACAATAACTCCTACAACAAATTAAGATTCAAGTTCAACAATCCAAATATAATTCACCAAGGACATAAGTCTAAAAAAATAAAGCAATTGTATGGATGTGTAGGAAAATAAATGTTTACATGCTAAGGACTAATTAAGGTCAGCATTAAAATGCATCTATAAGGCATACATGAAATGTATTGATTATGGTAAGCATTGCTATACAATTTATGGCCTCGGCCATGCTGATACATGCAATGCCTTGGTGCTAAAGGCGCACAAGACTCCTCCACATAGCCGCAAAACATGTTCAACAATAGCAATCCGAGCCCTCAAAGGTCCCGTAAGTGGATCGGAAATGAAACGGATTTATAGGGTGGTGGTTCGTCGGAAATCAGCTCTCTGAATCAGATGTAAGCCCATCCCAACAACGGAAGTTATCTGAACGAACGAAAAATATCAGATTTTGTTTGGAAAATGATCCGAACTAACGGAAATGATCCGATTTGCTTCCGTTCATCGAAAGCGCATATACACATTTTCCCGAACGTTCAGACGAATGAAAAATGAACGAAAAAAAGCAAAAAGAAGACTAACACCCACCCAAACTTTCACAGACAGCTACGGAAGTCCGGACGAATGTGTCTTTGAATTGAGGCTAATGCCACTCGCCTTTCTGGCTAAACGAGTCAGATATTCTTTCCAGCGCACCCAAATTCTGCTTTATCCCAATTTACTTTTTTTTGTGATTTTTTCCACTGTGTTGATCTTTTTTTTTTATGAGTCTAAATAATTGCCGTTCATCAGACCCATAAGAAATTATATTTTTGTGCAATAAAAACCATATTGAATCATTATGTTTACTTGTGAACTTGTAACTGACAATATTCACACACTCATATATACATGAAAATGCTACTCTTCTAGCTAGTTGTGTCAGTGAGCTTTGCTTCACCTGATTATGTCTGGTTGTGCAAAGTAGTAAATATACATCGATGCTGAGCAGCAAGCAGGCAATACTTTAGACTGCATCTCTTAAACCCTGATATATTTCATCTTATTTTGGCTACATGTAATTATTTAACAAATGTGATTTTATTCCATTGTCACTTTGGCAAAAGGAGAGCACAAGGCATGCCAGATCAAGCAATGCTATATCAATCTTTAAAACCACAAATTACAATGTTTGATGTGATCAGTGGTATTTCCAATGAGCTGTCTTATGTGCTGACCTAAACCTTACTATGCATGAACTAGACTTTACCTTGGTACAGGCAGGCTAGCTAGCTGGAGGTTTTATCTCCCTGTACTGGCACACAGTTCAGCTATAGCAAACCTCTTTCTTTTGGTTTTTGATGTGTGTCCAGGGAGTAATAGAACCTGTTTTATTCTTAATGTGACCCTATTGCGGAGACCAACCCTGCATTCCTATTGTGGAGTTTTCCATCCTAATCTCTTTCTACAGTGGCCAACCATTTAGGGGTCTTAGAAATCACTGGGACCAATGAGTCCCACTGAATGAGCAATTATACCTAATGCTTTGAAAACTTGAACTCTTGCACATCTCCTGAGCACAGTCTAGTCTTCAATTGGGCCAAAAGGACAGTCTATGGTTGGCCCCAGCATCCCAAGGGAGCAAGTCATAATGATAAAATGTAACCTGTGAGGTTTCTTGCTCTGGAGTGTGCTGGAGCAGAGAGTAAACCAATGGATTTCCGAAGTTAAGGATTTAAGGCTTTAATGTTTATATACAATATACAGTTTTTATTTTAGGCCACAGATGGCCTTTAGTTTCAACAATCAATCTTCCACCTGCATATACCGGTCTGGAATGCCTCTCGGCAGGGCTGGCACTGGCCATTCTTGGGCAAGTGCTGGGGGTCCTGGCATCATTAGGAGCCCACTTAGGCTCAGACTGGGCTGCAGAATGATTCATCAGTGGGCCCCACCCAATGGACCAGTAAGCTTGGCGTTTTCTGTGCTTATGGCTGACCTCAGTATCAGAACACAACCAGTAGCAATGGAGAAGGTGGCGGGGAATAAAGGGAAATTGAGATCAGCTTAGAAAATGAGGAGGAGCAGATGACGACTGGCAGCAACAACTGAATCTTCAACGACAGCAGAGAAGGCTGCAGGGACTAGATTATTATCAGCAGAGAGAGAAAGCTGTAAAGAATAAAGGGCAGGGCAGTGGAGAAGAAGAGATCAGTGCAAGCTCTAGAAGAACAAGTTCTAGAATAACATTGCTTGGCAATGGAGAAGGCATTGAAAACAGGAGGGTCATCAGGAGCAGTGGTGGACCCATTAGTGGCAGTGGAGCTAAAGGGTGACATGATGTGGCATGCGACGTGACAAGGCAAAGATGCCCACTACGACTGGGGGGGCACCCTCAGGCTTCCCATTTAGTATTACACTGAGGGGGTATTTTGAAGCCTTTTAAACACACCTCATGTTTATTTTAATATTCATTAGAGAGGAAGGAAATTAACCAAAATGTTATGAATGTCTTAGAAGGCAAAGGAGTGTTGACAGCTCAAGATCCCCATATTACCACCTTAAAGCGAAACAAATTTCAAAAAAGCATGGCTGGCCTTCCCCTGCTTGGGATGCCCTGGTTTGGGAGGCCCCCCTGCTTGGGATGCCCTGGTTTGGGATGCCTCCCTGCTCGGGATGCTTTGGTTATGGATACCCTGCTGTGTGAAACCTCCCCACCCCGGGTGCTGCATAACTCACCTGCTTCCTGGGTCCCTAGCCATTGTAAATATCGAAGGGCAGCATCCCTGCATCATTGGGCTGTGAGCATGCTCCCGCCGCAAGCCATGCAGATGGCTGGGAGTGTGTCCAAGTCTGTGGATGCAGACCAACAAGATCCCAATTGCAATAAACAGACCTGTTTGCCAAACATTTAATATGCATGGGGCTCTGATTGGATGAGAACCAACGCATGCACCATAGGACTGGGAAGTGGTGAGTTTTACTGGGCAATCTGGGGGGCTTTCACAAAGCAGGGCATCCCAAAATCCCACTTTAAAATATTGATAGTTACCATTGAAGAAATCCGGAAGAATCCTTTTCTTCCAGCAAGAACAATGAAGCAGTAAACCTTTTTAGGAGTTATTCATACCCTTTATATACATAGTAAATGTACATCTAATCAGCGTACCTCAGGAAGAGAGGTACAATATGGTTATAAGCGATACCATCTGTTGTCTCATATGTTCTGTAGATATACAAAGCACAACATTTCTAAAGCATGACACCAACCCCAAGAACAAAACTATGCAAGATCTATGCATGGCATGATAACCAGGGGTTTGGTTTCCTATGGATTCCTATCCAAATAACTGCTCAACATTCAAATGGACACTTTTCCATATACCTAGGTACAAGTCAGCTGTCTACATTATAACAGGGACGCTGTATTTGTCGTGCTTTAGAAATAATTTTACCAACCAATTCTCCACCATCATGTTTAACCTAAGAAATACCCAAACTGTCAGGCTACCGGGTGTGAACCCTGATTGCGGAGACTAAGAACCGGCTCACCTCTCGACCGGGAAGCCTAGAATCTAAGGACCAACCTGATTTTCACTAGAGCCTCTAAAGGTGAGGATATACTGGGCTGCAGGAAGGCCCCAGGTCAGGCAACCTAGGAGTGGGTTTTGCCAAGTTCTGGTTAGAAGACAGACCAGAGCTGTACTGGAAACATAGAACAAGTTGAAGTCATGGCTGGCAGAACAGGATCAAAGTCATAAACAAGACGAGGTCGTGGGCAGGCAGATCAGGATTGGAGTCGTGAACAGGCTAAGGTCGTGGGCAGGCAAACCCAAACTCACACTTTGCATCCCCAAACTGCAACCATATTTTTTTTCAGCCCTGATTCTGCTTCTGGGGCCCCTTGACAGGAGCCCTCCTCTTTAGCCAGGTGGATGAAGAGTGGGGAGCGGAGGCCCCCCAGAGGCAGAATTGCTCCCCAAAGTTCAGGCCCCCATTGATTTCAATAGGGACCAGGTTTAAATCCCCTGAACTTTTATTTAAAGTTCGGATGAACTTGCTGAACCCGAACCTTGTGGGGTTCCCCTACACTAATCGTCAGTGGTGAGCTTAAAGATTTTCTTGCTTGCTTTGACACTTGAAGAACACCTCACCTTCTGTAAACTTTTTCCTCATCGAGTCCTAAATTTGGATGACTGTTTTCACTGGAGCCTGTAAAATCATTACCTAGATGGCAAAATGTGGCTGCGGCCCTTCTCCTCATCTTGAACCAACCATTTAATTTATGTGCCCCCTCTTCTGCCCTCTCCCACATCAGTTGCTCAATTGCCTCCATAAAAGATAGATAGCTGCAACTTGCTGGCATTGGCACCACAGTCTAAGGCTGGAATCAAGGATCCAGAACTCAGACAGTCTTGCTTTCTGGATAGATACCAAGAGGACCTTTTGGGAAGGGTCAAACTCTACAGAGGATTGTACTCCAGAATGACTCCAGATATACTCCAGAATTAAGAATGGTTCATAGATAAAAAATCACATATTGCCTACAGTAGGATTACAACTATTGAGACCCACATTGGGATCTGTTTTCACTATGATGAGAAGTACATTTATTGTTTCAAAGATGGGCATCTTTAAAAGGTAGGGCACACAAAATATGGTTCCTATGCCAGTCCCTGTGTTTGACCACCCCAAGCACAAAGTATGTTGAAAACTCCTCAATGGAGGTTTTGTGCAAATTGAACATTAGAAGCTTTCTAGCCTTAAGGATCAACTTGGAGGGTCTTCCTTGCTGGATAGATACAGAGAACGCCTTATAGTAAAACTGAACAGGGCATAGAGTATTTAAATACAGGATAAAGATTGGGCCCTGGAGTACAGGTTTGGGAAGAGAAAAAATACATATTGCCTACAGTAAGGAAGAAAAACAAATTCAAGTTTCACGCAAAAATGCTAATTAGGCAAGCACTCCGGGTATCTAAATTAGCTTCACTGTTATCAGTGAGAACACACAATCACCAGTATAGGGCTGATTCAGCACCATGAGAATTTTTTTTTTCTCACCGAATAAGATTTTTAGCCTTTCAGCACCATTTTTCGCCATGCGAATCACTTACACATTTGCACAGCTAAAAATGGTGCTGAGTTGCACTAAGGAAACAAAATTATACATTTTTTTTCTCACAAAAAACGTATACGAGTCCAATAAAGATTTGTTAATGAGCACATTTGGTCTGCATTGGTGACTTGAACTCACCTATCCCCATTTACTGTTACCATTTTAGCAGTTAGAGACTGCAGAAGCCACGTCCCGTCTGTGCTATGCCCCTACCAACCCCTCCCCCACCTGGGTCAGACCCCCCTGCCCTATTGGTGGACTTTGACGATGGGCCATTGTTTGGATGACACTAGCTGTGGCTTTAAACGTCATCGATGGGAGACAAAGCCTCTTGGAGAACATCAAGCCCCCCCCCCCCTTTCCATGGCAGAGAATTCTATTTGTTTATTGTCCCGCAGCATTATTTACTCACTGCAGCCATAACTCCGATATTTTTCCTTCTTTTTAATAAAGAAAATAGATCTTCTCATCCTGATGAATGTTCACAATTTATTGCATTCAGTGGAGGAACATTCATAATTCATCCCCCCGAGGGCTGCTGGGGAGAGGAGTCGCGGTTATATCTTAAACAGAATGGGTTAACACACAAAGCTTGTGTGTTACTTTATTAAAATCCCCAGCAATCTGTCTTTATTGCTGGGAAGCAAACATTAAGGAGGAGTAATCATAAGATCTGAGAGTGTCTCTGCAGAAAGGAATTGACGGGGACTTAAACCAGAAGAAAGAAAAACACTGTAAAGTTTCTACCCCCTTTCTTAATAAATGCTTCACTCTCCAACATAGCATCACTACTGCCACAGATTACTTGCTATAAGGACTAGCAGGGCTACCACAGTACAGTGTCCCCCTGATATGTAATTTATGTGTACTTTGCAGCTGCAAGCAGGTCTGGATAAACCCCCATAATTGTCCAGTAAAATAGAAAACCCTAGATTTTGTTGCCAGTGGCCTCCACACCACACTTAGTCCAGTCCTGACTGCAAGGTGTTCTTGGGCAGTATGGGTGGCTCACAAGGTGTTGTAAGGTTCTTGTATAGTATACATGAAGAGTAATGGTAAGTGGTCTGAACATGTTATTATGGGCCCCTGAGTTGTTTGGGTGGCCTTAAGATGGTAAAGTGGCCCTTTCAGTAATATTTGGCAGAGTAAGGGCAGCCCTAGAGTGTTGAAGAGGAGTTTTGGGCACTGTGAGTGGGCTCAGGGTGACCAAGTGTGTTTAGAAGGAAGCCCTTCAATATTTTGGGTGATCCCCAGTATGAGAACACCCTTAAAATAATATGGAGACAACTGGGTAGCATAAGAATGTACACAGGATGGTTCAAGGGGGTCCTTGAGTGATATGTGCCACCCCTTATTGAAATGGGGCAGCATTTCAAGAGGAAACTCTTGGATATTATGAGTGATGTCCATGGTGATAAGGGTGACCCTAGCATGAAGACACGCTTTAATGGTAGGGGGGCAAAAAGGTAACATGGGAAGGACCAGAGGGTGGTTAAGGGGCCCTTGAGTGCTTTGTGGCACCTATTATTGGAATAGAGCATCAGACAGACTAAGGATAACCTAGTGTGTTTAGAAGGCTTGGACATTTTGGGTGATCGGCCAGGGATCAATATGGCCGAATGCATCTTGTTCATGTTGTTATGAATACAATTTCTTGGTAAAGGATTATTTTAAGAGGATCCATAGTACATGGCAGTAGGCAGAGTAGGAGTGAAACTGTGTGTTTAGAAGGAGGACCTTGGACCCCTCGAATTATGGAACCCTTTAAAGCATATCAAAAGCTGCGCCAGGTGGTCCTGGAGTCTAAAAGACTCATCGGGATGCCTATGTTGGAGAGTCCTGCAGTATGAAACCCCCTAGGTCGATGGTAAATTTCCCATAATGCTGTGGTCGCAGGTGGCCACATCCCCCTATCCCTGTACCTGTGGTGTGTTCCCGCACCCAGCCATTCAGATAGGTGCAGTCCATGTAGATGTGGGCCCGGAAAAGGTGAACTTGGACATTGTGAGCTTTGGGCATTGTTGCTGGTAGCATGTCACTTAGCAAGTTGTCCATCCAACATGATACATTGACTGGGTTCATTACCAGTCATTTCTTACTGGGAATAAGGGAGTAGGTTCAAAAGTGGTGTGGAACAAGCCATGCATGTTATTGTCGTTATGGAGAAGCTAGCGTAAATATAGGTGAGGGGCCGAGACATCTGTTGTCTGCCACATATAAGTGGAGATGTCGTAAAAACTTAAAAACACTTCATAGTTCTAGTCTCTCAGTTAGTCCATTTGTCTTGATTTCTTTCTACAGATATGTCCAGAGACAGGTGACTAGCTGCCCTCTGTTGCCAGATTAGACCTCCGAAAAGGATCCTGCACAAAAGGTGTTCCTGATTACGGGCAGGCAGGTACCAAATCTGCCACTCAAAAAGTTGACTCTGGACTTAGGTTGGGGGCCCATGACACAACTACAGCTAAGCAGTGGGTTTCCTGGCATGGTGCTGGTTATTGTTTTTTTCCAGACAACGGGGCCTTAGTCTGTATACAAAAAATGCTCCAACACTCCACCTGAAGAAAGCTAGTGGTATAAGAAATTATTATAAATATTGTTATATATTATTTCATAATCATCTGCTCTAGAAATATACCTTTAGACATATTTTCCAGGCAAGATAAAAAGGCAATGACTGCTCCGTACTGGGACACCAATATATTCTTGGTCCTCAGGAGCCGCACCACAGCAATGAGGTAGAAAACGGGGAGGCTGATTCAGCGTCTGTAGCAGGCATTTTCAGAGCGCCCGCTACTAGTCGCAGTGCTCGGCCGTGGGTCACTACTTTATAGCGACTCAGTCGCTATTCAGTAATGTCAAATACATTGTGAGGAGTCGCTATTTGACCAGTACAGCGCTGTATGGGAGCGCATGTTAGCGACTGCTCATAGCGACCGACTCACACCATATTCAGCCAAAAAACAGCCTCACAAATCTCTGGCGCTGAAAAATACTTGTTTGAAGCCCAGAGCGCCGGAGGCTGTGTGTTTAAAGTGTGTTTTCAAGCATCTATCAACTAGTAACAAAGGGAAAACATATGGAAATACATTGTAGCAACATTGTAACATGAACACTTTAATGGCAGACCTGTAATGTCATTTCTGAGGAAATATATAAAAAATGAAAAAATTATGATAAAACTGCTTATTCAATGTCAGAAGTTTGAAAAAAAAAAACGTTTTAAGAGAAGAAAAGGATCGTCCATTGAAATGTATGGGAGAGCGACAGGTAGCGAGAGGTCATACCTGGCGCTGTGCAAGGCTGAACGCTGGCGCTGTTCGCTGAGGCTATGAAAATGATGAATCAGACGCTACATGGCGCTATCCCAGTCGCTAAACAGATTCTGCTTGATAAATGTGTAATTGTGTGCCGTGTCCAGCGTTCACCAGTCGCTACCTGTCATTAACCAGCCACTACCTGACGCTATCCCTTCTTAAATAAGGGCCTAAGTTGCCTTGAGTAAGAATATGTTCCAGAAATGCTGCACGGTGTCATGATTCTAATGCCACAATGCCATGAAGCAACACGATGCCGCCTCTCCATCCCTCCCATCATAATCGCCATCAGCAGCTCCGCAGCAGAATATTCCACCTACTACTCACTTATTCCATCGCACAAACTCGCTTTGCAGTTACAGAGAAAAAAAATATGTTTAATTAATTTGCTGCAAGCCTTCATAGCCGACACCTCACTTCGTGTGTTACAGGCACCATGAAATACCTATTGATTGCTGTGCTGATTGCTTCCAGCACTCCTGCTTTTATAGAGGGTTTTGAAGGGCATTTGTTAACCTGTGTGAGGCTCACAATAAAGTGAGTGCAAAGCTGAGATCCCATCCATTGTGTTAAAGAATTAATGGAATTAATATGGATTGCTGAATTTTTGATAGTCATAGAATGATGTAACTCTTTCTGTAAGGTATATTTTGCTGCGCTCAGAGAGTTTTCTGCTTACAAAACTCCATGTTATCTGATCAATGTGTTCTTCGCGTGCTTCCAGTACAGACCTCCGCCCTGCTCATCAAGAAACGGATTTGGGACATTTTCTACTCCAGTCAGCTAAAGAATTCGGACTTGTTATTGGCTAATAATGCAGACCTCCACCCTACTCAAGCACTATAAGAATGCCAATGTAAAATCCATTTTTTGAGCGCGCTCCCAGAATTGCATGAGAGTGAATTGCTGTATATCACTCTGTTGTAATCTCTTGTAATGAATTAATAATACTACTTTTAATTTGGACCAGCTGTTATCACGTTGTCTTTTCTTCTTCAACAATTGTTTGCCCTGCCTATGATCGGTTTATCTACCTACTGTATCTAACTTCTGTCTTCTGTATCAATCTATTTATCTATATACATTCATCCCATATTTATCTACAGATGTAGCAATCGTTATGCGACACATCCCAGCTCAGCCCAATGTAATATCTCACAAAGAAGCCATTGAAAAGCATTTAAGATTTTAAGATCGCACGATGCACCAGAAGGAGTTTTAAAGAAAGCTGAATCTGTATCTGGTATCTGTCTACTGATTTATCCTGCATCTATTTCTCTATCTATTCCATATCTTTTGAGAAACTTCAGCAGAGTAAAAGGGCCCAGATAAGTGCCTTGTGGGAAGTCACTGTAGCACAAATAAATAAATTCAGGCCTTGCAATGACTTGAAACAATTGTGGTAGCCCCCAGCAACCAGACCCCCATCAGAGCAAAAGCTGACCCCCTACAGATAATGTGGAGACCCCGGCACGATTGGCAGAAATGTTCCCCCGGGGCCAGCCCTGATTGTTATCGAAGATGCAAGATAAAAGCGAACATGACCCACATTTGGTGGATGTGCCCCAAAGTGAGAATTTTCTGGTTCAAAATCTTTAGGAAAATAAATAGAATTATGCAATCAGAACTGCACTGTGAAATAAATATAGCAGTATGGAATAAAAAAACAGCAGCAATTACTACAAATAAATGGAAATTAATATCAGCCCTGCTTACAGCCACAAAAACAACAAGCAAGAGCATGAAAAAATGTATTCCTGTTCTGCAGTGGAAACAAAAAGCAAAATGGATCATGATTAGTGAAAAAATCAAGGACTCCCTGGACCAGTTTCAAGTAATTTGGAAACCCTGAGTAGAGCAGTGGGAGAAGAGTAAGACTGGAGGAAGGTTTTTTTTTTCTTCATCATTTATTTTGTTGTTGTTTTTGTTTGCTTTGGGTATGTGTGGGTTTTTGTTTCAGCCTTGGTTTTACCTAGCCCTGGAGCAAGACATATAATGTAGAATAACTGTTTTTGTATATTATTGATCTATGGTATTACGGAATTGTTTTATAATTAAAATGAAATATATTTTTTCTTCTTGATAATATATGTATGTTGTATTTTATGAAATATTAACTAATAAAATGGGGGCTGATCTTAGCTTAACGACCTTATCGGGATGCAAATGGAGAGCGGCTTGGAGGAATTCATTCTCAGGGTTCCTCAATGTTGGTGCCCAAGAGGTTAATACTAAGGTATTGCTTAGGTGGTACCTAGTTCCGGAAGATAGATTTTGCCCATCTTATCCCCCGGAGTGCTTTAGGGGTTGTCCGCTCTCTGGAACGTATATTCATATCTGGTGGGAGTGCAGGGTGGTTAGACGATTTTGGGCCAAAGCATTCTATGTTATAAGGAAGGCCACTGGGTTGCAGTTGTCCTCCTCACCGCAGCTGGTCTTACTTAATTTGAAACCTCAAGGCTGCTCATGGGCCCAGTATGAGCTTATTAGGCACATCACGACAGCTGCTAATCAGATCATTGCACACTCTTGGATGAAACCTTATATACTGGGGGGGGGGGCTCGATTGCCTGGGTCAGTGAGGTTATGTTCTTCGAGAAGATGGCGTCTTTTATGCAGGGTGATTTTGCTTCCTACTTAGCTACGTGGGAGGGTTGGATTGCCCACTTCCAGCTGAGACATTTTGACCGCACTCTTCTTATGATTTAAGTGCTAATTTAGCCATTTATTGGTTGGGTGGAGGCCTGATACCCGTTTTCTTTTTCTCCCTTTCTCTTCTTTCTCTTTCTGTTTTTATCTTTCTGTTTTTATCTTTTCCTGTCTTCTCGTGTTTCTCCCTTTGTGCTACCCTTTGAGTGGTACTTTTTTGATCTTGTATATCTGGCATACCTCAATGTTTAGGTCCAACTGTATGAATAAAAGTTGTAAAAGTTTTGGATGTTGACCTATGATGTATGATCTCTATTCTTGAAATAAAAACTATTGTCTAAAGAAATATTAACTAATAAAAACATAATTTTAAAACAAATAATGTGGAGGCCTTTCTTTCCACATTTGAAAGAACAGCAGAGAGAGAACTAGCTCAGCGGATACACAGTTTGAGCTGCTGAATGGATCAGCTACCACAGTCCCAAATACATGACCTGATACAGTTGGTCACCAAGTGGTATGGCCTAGGAGGTTGACAGGAGGGGCTGGTAATGGAACAATAACCTTGGTCCATGTCAGTTGACCTGCAACATTATGTGTGAAACAGTGACCAGAAAACAAGAGATTGAGATGGATGAAAGATATTTGGCAACTGAGGATCAACTTACCTCCATCATTCACTGGCCATCAGATCCCTGAAACCAGGATGAACAACCAAGATTGGATGAGCCCCAAAAGTTGGAGGCCCTGTAATGCTGGGGGTGACAAAATTAGGGACATATTAAAGGAGCCCTATCATGAATATATAACAAAAGTAAAATTACAGTTGACCATATGAATTCTTGTTTGATGCGCAAATAAACTGGGGCAAAAAAAATATAAAAAATAAAGTCTGTACTTCATAAATCATGTGAGAATTTGCACAGGGTGATGCTGGCCTAGTTCAGTCTATTGCGGAATAGGGGGAATTTACTACAGTCAGGCCCGGATTAAGTGTGGTGGAGGCCCATGGGCACAAAATCTGGTGGAGGCCCCAGATACAGTATTTTTCTTTCCTTTAAAGTGGACCAACACCCGATTGATCGGTTGATCGGGCCGATCGGGGGTGCCCCGCTGTGTGAAACCCCCCAGAAAGCCCCGAAATCCCTACCTGCTCCTCGATTCAGCGGCGCATGCGCGAGCCGCCGCTCGCGCATCCCTCTAGCAGGGCGCGCACCTGCCATTTGTGAGTGGCCAGCGCGGGCACGCTCCCTGTAAGAGTGAAGCGTGGGAGGCGGCGGCGGGCGCGCTTGCTTGTCCGGCGACGGACCTCGCTTGTCCGGCGGCAGGGATTGGCTGCAGCGGTCACGTGGGAGCGGGGACAGGTGAGTTTTTGGGGATTTCTGGGGAGTTTCACACAGTTTCACCCCCGATCGGGGTGCCCCACCGAAGTGGACCAAAACCCAGGATAGTCAAAATCCTTGGTGTTGGTCCACTTTAAAGTAATAGTCCAGCCAAGTAACTAATTGGTGGTTGTCTGGCACCCGCCTACTTACTGGAAAGTCAGATTCCCTTGTGCCACCCTTGTGCGGGTGTGTGCTGCTCGGGATCTCCTGCTTTGCCATTCTGGGTGGGGGGTAGTGTAGTCTCCCCAGCTGGTCCAGCCGAAAACTGTTCCCTGCATTGAGATGCCAGCGGCTGTGCTTGGTGGCTTATGTGCAGTGATGGCTCTGCACGCACACATCACTTTAACATTGCTGACAGCAGCTTTGCTGCTCTAGACTCTCCATCCTGCCTTGTGGTGGCTTTGACTGCAGGTTGGCAAAAACAAAGGCTTTCCCAGGCATGGGGGCCCCCACAGCTTCAGAGCATGCCTCTGTTTAGTACTACTTTTGGCTGACTCCCTTTCTGGAACTTTCCCCTGATATATGCCGCTCCACCGGCAGATGGCTCTGTCCTGCAGAGGTGCTGGTAATCAGCCAGCACCTGTGACTTCTTGGCCTATCTAAGCTGATCCACTCATTCAGGCAGTGGATCAGCATTGATATGTCATCCAGAACTCTGAACCCAGATCTCTGTACCCAGGACTCTGGTCACAGCCACAGCCACAGCTGTTGTGCTTCCTTCCCGGTCTAAGCCTTGTATCCGACTTTGGACTTTCCTTGGACTCCTATGCATGTATGTTTTCTGAACATATTTATACAGCAATCTGAGTGTGTTTCATGTTTTCCGGTTTATCTATGTATCTGCACAGCCGTGATCACCTGTATTCTTGTTTAGCCATTGCAGTATAATTCGGTTTCCATGTGTATAGCAGCCTGATTGTTGTGTACTCTGTTCACTGTTTGTTACTATTAAACACGGTTTGCTGCATATCCACCTCTGTCTCTCAGTCTCAATTTCTCGTCATTCACTAAAATCAGGAATTCTCCGTTGAGAAATCCCTGACTCAAAAGACTATTGGCAGGTACCGGAGACAAGGGCTCTAAGGAAGAAAACAGCTTTTTCTACACCAGAAAACTTTGCACATTGTTACAACCAAAAAAGAAAGTTAACCCTCTGCACACTCATACTATTGAAAAACCTAGCTAACGCTTGTTAAGAACATGGACTTTGGTTAGTTAACATAGATTGCAATGAATGTAAAAGCGAGGTAGCCACGTCAAGGCTGTCCAATTTGTACCCCGTCCCTAATATTACTAAGTTTAAAAGTTTGTGCAGACATTGCTACTTCTTTACTTGTGTGTGCACAAGCAATGCAATACATGAATCAGCCTGTCTAAGGACATTGCAATAACTTAACTTGCTTGCACACACACAATGAAAAATGCTTCACTTGCCTGCACAGTGTTACAGTTCAAAAGGGGGGTATTTCAGGTAGAGGCCAATTGGACTCCCTGTTACATTGGGAGAGCTACAATCCAGCAGATCTGGCCACTGACCTGCAAATGCAACAGCAAAAAGAAAAATAGGATGTGCTCATCCAGTAAATATATAGCAGTCAAGAGGCTTTCTTTTTTCTTTTCACATTGTTACAACCCCCACATGAAATACAGCTCTGGCTACCTAGATGACATTGTCATGCTCAAGCAGGGTTAGCTTTATCTTAAACACAGAAAAAGGAGCAGAGGAAACCAAGTACCTTGGATATGCAGTGAGTAGGGGGGCAGTAAAGCCACAAATCAACACAATTAAGAAAATTCAGGCTTTGCCTTGTTGGAGATATGATACTTTTGCAACAGGTTACAGCTTTGTCTTTAAACGTGATTAATGACTTTTGTGAGGTTTATTATAGTTTGCAGCTATTGCAGGTTATGACACTAGATGGTCACTGTGACCAATGTGCAACTGTAGAGTTTTTCTATGCAATATACTGCTGTGTTACTTTCTGCATATTGAGCCGTCATCTCTATGACTGAAAAGTCCTCTTCCTGTCTGTGTTCTAGCCACCATGTACATTCTCTTACTGCATACATGTTCCAGTAAATACATGTTCCTGTTATACCACTAATGTCTATTTGAATTTCACTCTGCTGCACCCAGCACTCACACTCTGCAACATCCCTTACCCCCTCTCCAAAAAGCATTGCAAGTGTTCCTTGGAATTGTGGCATACTATGAACGATTTATACCCAATTTTTCCACCCTGGTGGCCCTTCTGACTGATTTCACCAAGGGTCAAAAGCTGTCTCTTTGCTCTGGTCACAGAATGAAGGGTAATTATTTCTTCCAGCTCCTCCTCCTTGATCTAGACCAGTAGTCCTCAAACTTCCTCCTCAAGGGCTGAGACAGGCCAGGTTTTGCTGCTCTCCACGCTACTCCACAGGTGAATTAACTGGTGCTCAGACAGAGCTATAGCCCTAATTATTACATCTGTGCATCAGTATAGAGAGCTGCAAAACCTGGCCTGTCTCGGCCCTTGAGGAGGAAGTTTGAGGACTACTGATCTAGACTATGAATACAATCCTGAGGCTTGGGTCAGGTTAACACCCTCTCTGTTGGTGATAGGTTAGAACCAGTCTCCGCTCATTCAATGCAATGCACGCTGCAATGCTTGTATCACTTAGCCCTGCCACTCTCATTGCATAGCACAGCACAGCAGGTGAACAGTAACTGTATCATTACTCTGACAATATAGCTTCCTTTTTTAAAAAGGATGTGTAGCCTCACAGTCAGGCTTAGTGGGCAATTGATTTACTAAAGAAGAGATGAGAAAAGACTGAGAAGGCTGTTACACTGGAGAGAGGGAGAGTTTTGAAATGTTGGGTAACTACTCCGATCTGGGACTTATGGAGCCTCTGAACTCTGCTCAGTGGCTGTGACTCCCTGGCTGAAGTAAGCCGTTATGGATAGATATGTGTATTGATCTATCTTTCTCTCTCACACTGGATATAAAATGTTTACACTTTTTAAATTTACTATAGCTATTTATCTAATTACATTTCCATCTACCCCATATCTACCCTATCTATCCCATATACATCATAACCAATTGTGGTTTGTGCCGTGCTTCACACTGTTTCAACAATCGTGATTATTGTGTGGGATATGGTTTTATTTTTAGCAGAAAACTTCTGATGCTCTTTTCCCGAGCAGCACCTAGAGGCTCATGTCTGTGGCTCTGCTTTGTTTAAAAATGTAAACATAGTCCAGTTTCTGTTTTTTGCCCACACCATTCAAATCTTCTCATGCTGGTGCCCGTTACAGGTACAATCTTTTTACCTAAAATCTCTGTTTATATCTGTCTACCATGTACCTATATACCCACCCCATGCCTATCTATTGATCATAGAAGTGTACTTGGAATCTTTACAGTATGAGATATATGAAGGTATCCCAGTCATGCTAACTCCTTGTTGTTTCGCGGTTTGTTGTTCTGGTATCAAAATATCTCCATACAACAGATTGGAGCAGCAGCCCACACAAAAGTGAGCTTGAGGTTTTTTTTTTCTTTCATCAATTGTATCAGTGGAATAGGAATGAATTTGTGAAATGAAGGTGTCACTGGAGCCATCAAACATTGTATTAGTTTGGGCTGATTTCTCATGGGGGTTTATGAATCCTTCTAGATAGTGTGGCGGGCACTTCTTGGCGAGCTGTCAGCCTTGTCTTGCGCGGTAAGCAGTGGGGGCTTGGCAGATTGCTGTCAGCGAGATACGCTGATAATAGGATCTTGTGAAGAACAATTTAATAGATTTGGCCAAGGTGTTCCATATTTTATACACCAATGAAACATACCACTGGCAAGAGTAGCCGCCTGGCTATCAAAGAACAACAGGCATACTGCTCTTTGCTAGGGATAATCAAGTCAGACACAGGAAAACCAGTTAGGCCAAATCATCAACTTTCCCAGCTGAGAAAGAAAAAGGGATACCGTCTATCAAAGTACAACAGATATCACTTGCTGTGTAGGGACGAGCAAGCTAAACACCAGTTAGCCAATCAGGCCAAGACCACAACATATTAAGATGACGGTCAAAGGAAAAGGGTTCCCATCTATCAAAAGAGAATAGGGATAGTTTGATCAGCAGGGAGAAGCAAGGTTATCCATTTGGGCAAGGGCTGCAACTCACCAGTATGCCCATCAAAGAAAAGTGATGCCCTGTCTATAAAAGAAAAACAGATATAATTTGTTAAGTAGGGATATACAAGCTTAACAAAAGCAAGTCTGTTGGGTAAAGACCACCAACTCCCAAAAAAGGCCAATAAAGAAAGGGAATACCCTGTCTATCAAAGGACATAGTTCAATGACGTCAAGCAAGCTAAACATCGGTTAGCTTTTAACTAAGAACACAACTCGCCAATATGGCCATCAAGGAAAAGAGGTATGCTGTCTATCCAATAAAAAACATAGCTGTTTAAATAGAGACAAGCAAGTTTAACATAAGAAAGTCAGTTGTGTAAAGATCACAACTCACCAAAAAGGCCATTAAAGAAAGGCAATGTCCTGTCTATCAAAAGACACCATACATAGTTTGATTTTCAAGCAAGCTAAACATGGATTAGCTATTTAAGCCAAGACAACTCACCAGCATGGCCATAAAAAATAAAACCCCTGTATACCATGTCTGAATCACCTTTGAAGCCATGGTCTGTCAACAAGACTAAGACCACAAGTTTGAATAAAGAGAATCTATTTAAGGACTGCACCAAAATGCTTTAAAGTGGACCAAAAGCTGGATAGGTCCCGGAATCTTATAGATTAATTCCCTCCCCGCGGGCCATCCACAATTGGGATGCCTTGCTATGTGAAACCCCCCAGGGCGCCCGCTGCACTTACATGAATGTCGGTCCAACAGTGCATGCGCGTGCCATGGCCGCATCTCGCGCTTCCCTCTAGCAGGGCGCGTGCCCACACCGGACATTTGTGACGGCGTGGACGCGTTTCTGACCGGCCAGCGTGGACCAAAACCCAGGATTTTGACTATCCTGGGTTTTGGTCCACTTTAAGAAGAGAGTAGAGATGAGTGCTCCAACTAAAGGTCTGCAAGGCCAAATTCTAATAACCATCATGTAAAATACTGTTGACTAGCAATGCACCAATAATGTACTCTAAAAGTGGCTTTATTTAGGGACATACAAGTTAGTAAGCTCTGACTAATGACCGAGAAAAAATGGTTTGGGTATTTCTTAAAGGACCATGCTGAAGTTGGTGACTAGTGTGGTTATGGATGGGTCTGTCAACCAAGGCAAGGTCTGGACCCCAAATCCACGTGAATAGTGACAAAAGACCAGTGAAACCTGCCTTCAGTGTGGCTGGGTTGCCCCAGGTAGAGTGCTGCTGGTGGGGCACCGGCTATTTACTTGGGGTCAGTTATGTAACTGGGATTCCAGCAATAAAAGGGATAAAATAATGCAATTTTCTGCAGTAAAAAAAAAAACTATGAAAAAATATGTTTTCTTGGCACCTGAGTTGAAATGAGGTAACTTTTTTCCATGAAATTTTAATAAGCTTTAATGGAATTGGGCAGGGTGCTCATCTGTCTCTGCCCCAACCTGTAAATTTCCCTGGAATATATAGAAATCCATTATACCACCAGATAGTCCAGTGAGAAAAGTGGCAGCATCACACACAGTGATATAGCACTGAGGTTTTGCATTTATCGAAGCTATATTAGCACGTAAGTGAATTTAATTCGGGGGAAACATGATAAATGGCTCTAGAGAGTGTATTAATTTACTAAATAGGTAAAACTGGATTTTGACTTTTCGCTGTTTGCTGTAATAAAATAAAAATTATTTAATGGAAGAGAGATTCCCAAAGACAGTGATTAGCTCTGGTTAAAAAAAAAAGTTGTGGCTTAAAATTGATATCTTCTTAAAACTCACAGGTATTCTTAGTAGTCTTGGCTTCTGAATTGCACAACATTGCCCAATTTGTGAAAGCAGCATGCAATCGGCTTACACCCCAAATGGGGGATGCCCTGGTTTTGGATATCAGACAGTTAAATGTTAAAAGGAAGCTCAAACTTGGGCAAAATATCCTAGCCTATTGGCAGCTGTAACTGATCAGCGGTCCCGCATTACCTACTACCCAATAAAGTTTTTGGGACATGTGAGCATGAACCTTCATCAGTCTCCTGGTTAACTCAATTGACTGCTGGCAGTCACAAGTAAAGTGCATTATTTTTCCCCATTCTTTGCCACCTTTTAACCAGTAATGTGCTCGGGATCTTAGGGAAAAAAATGGAACCATGGCGATGCCCATTCGGCCCTTCCACATGCCCTTGGTCTGTAGGGATGCAGGTAATAGGACGGAGGTATTGCTCAGACAACCACTGGCATGTCCCTACCCTTTGAACTGGTATAGGGGGTTTGTTGGTAGTGAAACAATAAAAATACATACATTATACAATAAACCACACATTATCCACTCTCTCCTCAAGTGCCACCACAAGACTTGATTGATTTTTCAGATCTCTGACAAGACAGAGCTATAGAGCAAGCTATCTGAAAAAAAAACATGACCTGTTGGTGGCCCTTGTGGAGAAGGTTGGATACCTACTTGTCTCTGCCAGACACAGTCGGCATCAAGTCTGGGGGCGACTTTGGGTCCTCATCAGTTTCTCTTCCACTGACAGAATGATCACTCTGTGGGCATTTGGGGAGCTGGGGACAAAGACCTCACCAAGGGTAATGGTGGGCTATTGAAACCTTTAAAATGGTGGGGCATCTGGTTACTCTTCTTCATGTTTGACATTGTGAAGGGGACAGACATGGAGGGGAACCCCCAGGGTCTGGATGCTCGTCCTCTCAGGCCGGAGTCACCATTCCCTATGCCTGGTGCGCTGAGCTGTTTTTCCCTAAAAATAGGGAAAAACAGACAAATTCTCAATCTCAAAGACATTAATTGAATTTGGCATTCAGGGGAACTGAATGCCAAATACCTGGAATTGTCTGACTGGAGATCAGAACAGACCCCTATCTGCCTCATTACTACTTTTTACTTTTAAATAGTGGGACATCCAAATGGGGATGCCGTTGCCATGAGGGTGTACCAAGCTGGACCATGGACCTACTCGCAATTTCTCCTGCTTTTGGGGATCTAACAAAAAATCTGTAACAAGCTCCAGAAATTGTAAAAAACTGAATGATCAGGCATCACGCAGACAAGTTGCTTAGCACTGTCAGAGGTGATTTCTTATTTTTCACATGTAGAAGACAATTCAGGAGTAGAAGACTAGCACAAATTTGGTCAAAGGAAGACAACGCTAGGGACTTTGCGGTACCGCCATTTGGTCCAGTTGTTGCCAATCCACATGCCCTTGTGCATGCTCCTGCAGGGGTGTATACCAGAGGCTATCCATTGGGTCGTTAACCCCCTAAGCCTGGAGATCTGGCTCTCAGAAGTGTACCATCCTGGGCGAGGTGCATTGATACCCAGGAGTATCCTCTGGATCCAGGGGGGATAGTGTCTCAATGGTGTCGCTGGAAAGAGGAGGATTTCAGGTATGCACCTCTGCAAGAGCATGTGGATCCAATCGGCAGTACCACAAAGTCCAGGTACTACTGCTAACCGGAGCTGGGGGAGATGCATTGATTACCAGGTGACTTACTTTGGAGCCCTGGTTCTCTGGACTTAGGGGGGCTAGCAAACAAATGGAGGCACCAAGGACAGTGCAGAGAGGTGGTGAGGACTGGAGCAGGTGCTAACAAGTGGTGGACATCACCAAGGACAATACACAACAGGATCCTCCAACCCAGATCTATAGCGACGTTACTCAGTGAGGTATGTTGGCTGTTGTGTTGATGTTCACATCCTGACTGGCTGACCTGCCCACTGACCCTACACACCTACCTGCCCACTTGCCTTCCTATCCAGGCAAAATTGTCAGACCTTGGAGCGGAGGAGTCACCCATCCACCTACCTACCTCCTGTCCCACCAACCTCTCTACCTACTCACCCGACTATATACCTGTCTACTGACCTATGTATCTCCATGTCTACCCAACCACCTACCTATCCTAAATTCCTATCAAAATTCTCACATACTCCTCTTCCTGACTAACTCCTACCTGTCTACCTAAGTACCTACCCATCATCCAGCTATGGAGGGCTTGTAGGAACAGGGCACAGGGAACAGCTTTGGTGGCCCCCCGCCCTGCAGGCTACAAGCCGGCATAGCCTATGGCCACGGGCTCTTCTGCCCCTCCCCCCCAGGCTTTGGGGAGGCAGGTAACTGGGGTTGCCCGGGGGATAATAGCAAGTCACCCACTAGCTGCAGGTGACTTGCCAGCCTCATGGGTCTCATGGACTCCTTACCAGTTCACAAGGGGTTGAATGTAAAAATAAACACTGACACAAAGAGAAAAAAAATTACATTAATTATTTTTTTTTTTACTGTACTCACCTCTGATCCTGCGTCCCTCGCCACTGTCCCGTCCAATGACAGCAGCCAATGACAGATGCCGGTAGTGATCGGAGCAGAGCGCGTGAGGGGCAGAAGTTCAGAGCCTTCTTGCCTCTCACCCTCTCTGCACCACTACTACCAGCATCTGTCAGAGCCGGAGCTAGGTGAGAGACTACGAGGAGTGGGATGATGTCATCCTGCTCCTCCCACAAAAAGGCGGGGCTATGTGCGGTGGCCAGCCCCGTCAGAAGATGTGGGGAGGACCCTCTTCCGGATCCTCACCTGAAGCCAGCGGAGCCCCCCCTCCCCTGAAGAGAAGACCCGGCCGGAGAGATCGGTCGAGGAGGTGAGTGAATGTCATTTTTTTTTCTTTTACATCCGCAAGTGTCAGCTGCGGAAGCAGAGGGGTGGCGGCAATTTTGGGCCCCCTCCTGAAGCCGGGAAACCCGGATCGGATGCACCCTGGAGGAAGAGGAGACCCCCGGCTATCCATCCATACTGGAGGTAAGTTTTTTTTTTCTTTCTACTTTTTTAGTATCAGGGGGAAATTCCAAGCACGTAGATTCTACGTGCTTGGCACTTAACAGTCGGAGAAGCAACAACGTAGAAACTACGTGCTTGGCATTAAAAAGGTTAAAGCAGAAGTTTAGTCAAAAAGTGAGCCCCCTACCCTAGCGCTGAGGCTTAGAGAGAAAAAGACCCCTTACCTACTCCTCGGGCTAGCGTCGCTCCCCTGGTCTCTGTGTGCCCGCCACAGAGAAAGCACAAAGCCGCATTCCCAGGGTTCACACGCGCCTCTGCTGCCTATTCACTTGAGGGTAGGGTGGCGGGGCGGGGGCTCAATTTTTGACTAAACTTCCACTTTAATGTTTATAATTAATATTTCACACATTTATTTGTACACAACTTACATTGGGACTTGTCACGTATTTAAAGGTCTCATTCATGTCCCTTCTCTCCCTCCTTTCCTCTAGACAAATTATTCCTAATGTCAACAAAACTTTAGATCCATTGAACACCACTTCTCCTCTGGAAGAGGTGAGACTTTAGTTCATCCAGTTCGGCCTGTTTATTAGTGGTCTAGTAGACATAGCTGGTAATGTTATTACATGCAAGGAAGACATACATTTATTAGTGTTAAACTTAATTTGCCATTTTACTGCCCATGCTTCCAATTTATCTGTTTGTAGCTGCCTGCTGTCATCATTTGTGTTTACTTTACACAGCTTAGTATCATCTGCAAAGATTGAGACTTTACGGTTTAATCCATTTCTTACGTCAATATATATATATTGAAGAGAATTGGGCCCAGAACTGACCCATGCGGTACTCCGATAGTAACAGTAAACCGGTCAAATAGATCCCGTGGTTAATCACCCTCTGTTGCCTATCGTTGATCCAATTTCTCACCCATGTACACACATTTTTCCCCAGTCTAAGCATTCTCATCTTTTGTACCAGTCTTTTATTTGGCACAGTATCAAATACTTTATAAAAGTCAAAATATATGTTATTCAATCTTTCTAATGATCCAGTATTGAACTTACCTCCTCATAAAAGCTGATTAGCTTTGACTGGCAGGAATGATTCCTCATTAATCCATGCTGATATGGAGTAATAAAATAATTTTCTCAGAGATACTCCAGGATAACTTCCCTTAAAAAACCTTCAAACAGCTTGCCCACCACAGATGTAAAACTTACCGGTCTGTATTTTTAAATATTGGCACCACATTTGCTAAGCGCCAACCCCTGTAATTATTGAATTTATAAATAATGGCTAGTCTATTACTGTATGTGACTCCCTTAAAACACAGGGATGTATCATTGTTCCAGTTCTTCGTCAATCACCCTGTTCTTGTGTTACATTCTTGTACATTTCATCTTTTTACAGCCACTTTTCACCTCGTATTAGGATTTACAAGGCGTCTCAACAGCACATATCTAGCAAAGTTTGTTTTTCCCGTCCTAGTTCACATTCGATGTACATATATTCCCGGTGTATTCCACACAGCGCAATAAAACCGTCACTGAGCACTACCAGTTTGAGACTTACAATTGCGAGGCTTTGCACGCTAACGCTTGAGCCTAGATTTGTATTCCAGGCAGCTAATAGCCTCTGAATGGTGATTTATCATTTTCATGCAACTACAGAAGTGAGTTTTAAGTACACTGATTTTATGAAAATGCTTTTTCTTTACAAAGCAAATTTCCTTCAAACGTAAAGACAAGCTTCGGTTTTCATATTTAGATCCATAGATCATGTTTAGAAGTCTATAGTCTGCCACAGATAAAAGATTCAACCGATCTTGAATAACCAATGAATGCAGTTTGATGGACTGAAACGAGGAGTAAAGAAAAAGAGTATTTGAATCATCCTGAACATGTAAATCCTATATAAAATCCTATAGAAATACTTGGAGGCCGATGACCGTCTCAGAAGCTCTGTCAATAAATCATTCTGGTAGCACTCATCCTTATATTGATAGGGGGGGTGTAGAAGTGTAAAGAGGATAATATGTTTACTAGAAGAAAATGACTGTCATCTGCAGTTTATGACTAGCAGCCGCCAATTACCATTAATCAGAAATATTTTATTGATTGCCAAATATATACATTGCATACATACAATAAACCCATTGTGGCAGTATGCTACATAAATATGAGTAAGTAAGGGAGAACAATTCCAACGGGGGATTGGGCAGGATTGTAATCAGGAGGGGCCATCTTGGGGGCATTTGATGATTAGAAAGTTAGATGCTTTCAAAACTGGGAGGGTAAAGGGGATAATCAGTGTACACAACTTTCTTTCCCCTTTTCGGCTAATCCTTAGAACCATGAGCTATCTTTTCAGGCAGCCATTCCAAGATACCACTTAGAGGAGTCATAATCCAGGGAAGTGATAAATGAAATGCCATGATAGGATGGGGGGGTCTATGAAAGTGAATTGTGCAGCCAGGAGCCGAGTGCGGTAGGTAAAAATAGGGTAGTTAGTGTAGTAGATCATACACACATAGTATAAGAGATTAATTGATATTGTCAACATGTGGGGGATGGTGTATGTGTTTGTGAATGCCTGACTAAATAAGGTTACAGTTCTCCAAATTGGGTCCACCAGGCTGGCCAGGGACGGGATAAGGTACTCACGCAGTTCATGGGTTGATGGTCACTATGACCTTCAAGAACCCAGCAGACAGTACTTTTTTATGGGATGCCCCTTCTTTATTGAACACAGTCCACCCTCCAGCACAAACTTATCAAGAACAGTTCTGCAGCAACCATAGTTTGCCCCCCAATAGGGCCTAGGGGGTATCTTTCTTTCCGGGCATCCCCTCCAGGGATGCCTTCGAGCTTCGCTCCAGGGGCATCTTCCTGTGACCCCTAACTTCCAGGTCCCAAGCTGGCTTTCTAGCCATTACTGTGAAGACTCAACAAGGGCACCAGACACTAGGCCCTACGTCCTTGTCCATCCCACTCGCATTACTCGGATGCCCAGTGCAACTCTCTAGAACCTTACCTCAGCTCCTCCTTTTAAAGTCTACCCTCTGCTGCCCTTCCATGGCCAACCTAGGAAATTGTACTAAACTACTTATTCTATTTCTTATCCTATGCAGGCATGTAGTGACCTACTAAAGTAACTACATTTACACTTCTCAATAAATCTCCCTTCTACCTCCAACCATCCAACCTAGGGTATTCCAGGGACTCCACCCTCCATCCCATTCTCCCGGGTGCACCCCTAGCCTTGGGACTATCCTATTAAAATACCTTCGTAACCAGGAGTTACCAGCCCAGCCAGCCATTACAAGTGGCTACTTGAGTCAAATCTAGTGAAAGGGCCAGGGTAGGATTGATAGTCCCTGAAAGTGAGCAGTGGATCCAGGGAATTAGGAAGGTATTAGGGTAGACTAGACTAGTTAGTGTAGTGTTGTAGGCCATACAGTGTACATGATGTATGAGACTGAAGGGATCCCCTTCACCAAGAAGTCATAATCCAGTAAAGAGTTGTGTAAGAGACCCAAACTGCACTCCAAGAATCAGTCTCTTCCACAACAACCGCCCATACACTCTTTCAGGACAGACACCTCAGTTGGAGACTCCTCCTATACCCCTCTCTTCAGATTCCCCCATGCATACTTACAGCAGTCACTTCAGGTCTTTGCATAGCAAGTGGACACACACATGAAGATGCTTTTAGCGCAGCTTTAATCTCTGGCATTAAAGTGATCCTATATCCAGGAAGGAAGCTTATGCCATCACCAGGGCAGTTTCTAGGCAAAAAAAGCGCTCAGTGCTGGAAGGAAACAATTCTGCCCCTCCACACCCGTTCTATGCTGCTGCTGTCCATTAGCCATATATTTTAGCATACCTCTTTATTAGAAGCAGGCTGTGACCCCTCTCCATGACTGAGCACAATATGGGGACATTAAGGGCCTGTATTATGGCATGCACCACTAACAGTGACCCTGAATCATCAGAAGAAAACAGGATTACTGGGATAAAAGCGCTCAAATAAATTTGGTGCCCAGGGCTTGGTGAGCAGATTTTGTAGTCAGTGTCTCTACATCGTGGCAGCTCTTATATCAGCATGCACAGTATATATATATATATATATATATATATATATATATATATCCTATATATAGGCTCTTCTTTAACTGACCAGGGTTACTCAATGTGTCTTTTAGACAATAGGACTGGCCTATCTGGTGGTTGGTGCAGTGAAGCATGATTCCTCCTGGATAAGCTGCAGATTCAGCTGCTACTCCAGTCATTTCTGTATATGGAGGCACTCATTACTTTCAGTGGAAGCTAGCTGTACACAGGCCATGCCCACTCACCAGCCGTAAAACAAAAAAAGCTGTAAAACTGTGTGGGGACTGATCTGGGGGTGTGTCTGTGTTTCGGAGTGCGTACATGTGTTTGCACTTGAATTTGGGATTGCGCACATGCACATATGTGAGTGCATGTGCTTGTGTTTGGGTGTCCATGCATGCATTTGGCAGTGCACCCATATGGGAGTGTGCGCATGTGTTTCAGAGTGCACAAATGCTCATATGGGAGTGCGTGCATGTGCATCCAGGAGTCCACACGTGTGTCCAGGGGTGCACCCACCCATGTATGAGATTGCCGCATCTGTTTGGTAATGCATGCATGTGCATCTGGGAGTGCGCATATGGCTGTGTGTCTGGGGGGTGCACAAACATTCCCAAGGATTTGCGTATGCCTGTTGGAGGTGCGCATATGTGTTCAGGTGCATGCGCACACTCCAGTCCGGCCTTAGGGTAAATGTCACCCTGTGCGAGATTTCAGTATGGTGCCCCCTCCCCCCAGACACAGACACAAGTGAGCAATGGGGAGACACAGAAAAGAGGGTGACAAGAGAGAAATTAGAGGAAATGTGAACGTAATTTAATGAGAAGGGGAAGAGAATGTGGAAAAAAGATACAAAATTACAGGATGATACAGAAAGAAGGAGATTAAAGATTAAGAGAATGTGGCAATGAGAGCAAGATGGGGGAATATGGGAAAAGAAGGGAGTGGAGGACAAAGAGAAAGAAGGCACGGGAGCTTGTTACAGCTAGAAGAAAAGAGCAAAAAAAGAAAAAAAGAGAAAAAAAAAAAATAGCAAGAAAGAAACTAGAAAAGAGATGGAGTAAAAGTAGAAGCTAAAAGAAGAGGCAGACAAGAGGAGGTGAGTAGGCAAAGATGGATAGAATGTGGAAACGACATGAAAAACAGAGGGGTATGAAAAGAGGGAAAAAACGATTTTGAAATAAAAGCGAAAGGAGGAGTAATTAAAGAACAAACAAAAAGTTAAAGGAGAATTATAAAAAAAATTGCAAAAATAGAAAGGAAAGAGATGGGGTATTTTTAAAAAAGAGAGGCCTGCTGTTCCAGTTTAGAGCTCCTGCGGACCCCTTACAGAGAGTTTGGGATGGCATACTCTACTACCGCACACCTCGAAGCTGGTCTAGGAGCCCAACCTCACCTAGCAACAGGGAGAGAGGAAAGGAACACAGCTATGGTGTCTCAAGCAGTATCTTGGTCTTTTACATACTCTGCCCATTATGCTGATTATCATACAGCATCACAGAGCCATGGGCAGTGCCCACTGGCTTTAGAAGAAATATCATAAAGTGAAACTGTAAACCTTGATAACTCTGCAATGTGTTCTTTAATTTAAAAATGTGACACAGTTTGGTCAAATACAGTATAAAGTAGTATAACAATTGCATTTGTCTGAAATATCCTTGCTTGCCTGCATATGGTTTGTGTTTTTGCTACATATATTGTGGCTCCTTCTCCCCTAGGTCCTTTTTAGTGGCTAAGGTATCAAGTTGTGACCAGAAGGTTGCTGGGACATGACTGAAGCCTTGAGCAAGGCATCCCTAGGAGCCATGGATAGGGCAGTCCATCACTCTGGGCACATGGACAAGCCTCTTGGGCCTAATACTGGGGTCTTGGATGTCATGCCATCATGGTAGCCCCTAGAGATATTACATCCAATGGCTCATCCTGATCTAGTCTTGATCTTACTTGTGCAAGTCCATGCTGATATGGAGAAATAGGTCATTTATTATTTTGGTCCTCAACACGTTTCATCCTTTAGAATAGGGACTTCATCAGGAGGGAAGATGTTTGGTAACACGGTTAAAAAACACAATTCTGTGATACTTACCTGTAGAATTGGTTTTGCTGTTAATTCATTCCAGGCCGTCCTTATTCAATACAATTGGGGTAATTCCCTGCCCGAAGGGGCGTGACTACAAGACAAAAGCGTGGCTCCGCCTCCCGGCCTATGTCCTTCTGGAGCCAACAAAGAAGACTCCTCTCTCTGATTATAAATAAGTACTATTTCTTTTTTTTTTTTTTTTTTATCACTCCACAAGACTAGGCATCCAAGACATGGATATATCAACCTAGCATTCTTTTCAATGCAAAATATTGTTATAAACAAAGAACACCATAAAAAGGATATCAAGGATAGATCGTAACTTCCTATATTCCCCCAAAAGAGGCGGGTCGGACGGCCTGGAATGGATTAACAGAAAAAACAATTCTACAGGTGAGTATCACAGAATTGTGTTTTTTCTTCCAATGCATTCCAGGCCGTCCTTATTCAATACGATTGGGATATCCGAAAGCAGTGGCAAATATGGGCGGGATCCCCAACGCGGAACAGCAGGTAGTTCCTTTCACTACCACCTAAAGAACTTTTTGACCTAATACAGCGTCAGCTGAGGCCCTAACACTTACCTTGTAAAATTTGGTAAATGTATGAACCGAAGAACCAGGTGGCAGCTTTACAAACCTGTTCCACCGAGGCCTGATGCTGAAAAGCCCAGGAAGCACCAATGGCCCTAGTGGAAAGAGCTGTGTCCCAAAACAAGGGGCTCCTTCCCCTTGGCAGAATAGACTCTTACCACTGTCTGTCTAATCCCTCGACTGATGGCAGACTTAGCTGGTGGAAGACCTTTCCGAGGACCCTCAGGTATGACATAAGTCCAAACTGTGGAAAGATTGTGTAGTAGTGAGATAATACTTTAGTGCTCTCACTACATCCAACAGTGAAGAACACCCCTTCCTTATTAGACACTGGAACAGGACATAAGGAAGGCAAAACCATCTCTTCATTAAACTGAAAAGATACCTTTAGGAAGAAAACCTAAAACACTCAAGGCTTACTAATAAGCTGCTAATTCAGAAAACCACCTGCTGAGGTTATTGCCACAAAGAGATAACTATAAGCACCCCTAGACTTAATGACGCATCTACCATGGTTCAAAAAGGAGGACCCTGAAACAAGTTCAGGCCCCAAGCCGGCATAAGTGGATTATGAGGAGGCCGCACCTGAGCGACTCCTTGTAAAACAAGTTCTGATAAAAACATTCTCAGCTATGAGTTTCTGAAAGAAAATAGATAGCAGATATTTGTCCTTAATTGAAGACCTTCATCAAGACTAGGGATGAGCGAATCGATCCAGACGATCCCGGATTCGATCCGAATTTCATGAAAAATTCGATTCGGATCGAATCCGAATTTGCCCGTGCTTCGATCGCTCGAAGTTTTCCTTTAACATCCATTCATTTACATTACAGGCATTCTAAGATGGCGGACGGGACATATCCAAACATCTACCCCGCTCCAGTGCATGCTGGGGCAGTCACATGCAGCCTATCAGCAGCCAGCAAGCCCGGTGACGTCACAGCGCTATTTTAGGCGGCGGACATCTTGCTTTTTCATTTCTCTATTGCATTCGTGAGAGACAGGACGCTGCTGTAGTCAGGAAGAGACAGTTCGAGAGACAGGGACAGACAGGGACAGGCAGGAGACAGGCAGGAGACAGGCAGGAAGTCAGCGAGAAGCAGGGAAAGTTAGGAAAAATCGGAGGCAGTCACAGGGAGATTTTTTTTTTTTTCATCCAGCCTGCGTGTTACTGGCTGGCTGACTGGCTTTGTTAGCGTTTTCAGGCTGCTTATACACTTACTGTGCATATATACTGAACTGATCTCAAGTCTGCTGTGGGAACATTACCATTTTGTAAAATCTCATTAGCCTCTGTATTTACTGTAAGCTGCACAGTTATTTAAAGTAATTTGGCCTGTATGAGCCTGCTTACACACTGTTGCTGTGTGCATATATACTGATCTCAAGTCTGCTTTGAGGCATCCCATTCTGTAACATACCATTAGCCTCTGTATTTACTGTAAGCTGCACAGTTATTTAAAGTAATTTGGCCTGTATGAGCCTGCTTACACACT
Organism: Gastrophryne carolinensis; assembly: GCA_027917425.1. Classification (NCBI taxonomy): domain Eukaryota; kingdom Metazoa; phylum Chordata; class Amphibia; order Anura; family Microhylidae; genus Gastrophryne; species Gastrophryne carolinensis. Next base: position 27,728,488 of record CM051241.1, on the reverse strand, counting down.
GTTGCTGTGTGCATATATACTGATCTCAAGTCTGCTTTGAGGCATCCCATTCTGTAACATCACATTAGCCTCTGTATTTACTGTAAGCTGCACAGTTATTTAAAGTAATTTAGCCTGTATGAGCCTGCTTACACACTGTTGCTGTGTGCATATATACTGATTTCAAGTCTGCTTGGGGCATCCCATTCTGTAACATCACATTAGCCTCTGTATTTACTGTAAGCTGCACAGTTATTTAAAGTAATTTGGCCTGTATGAGCCTACTTACACACTGTTGCTGTGTGCATATATACTGATCTCAAGTCTGCTTTGAGGCATCCCATTCTGTAACATACCATTAGCCTCTGTATTTACTGTAAGCTGCACAGTTATTTAAAGTAATTTGGCCTGTATGAGCCTGCTTACACACTGTTACTGTGTGCATATATACTGATCTCAAGTCTGCTGTGGGCCATCCCATTCTGTAACATACCATTAGCCTCTGTATTTACTGTAAGCTTCACAATTATTTAAAGTAATTTGGCCTGTATGAGCCTGCTTACACACTGTTGCTGTGTGCATATATACTGATTTCAAGTCTGCTTGGGGCATCCCATTCTGTAACATCACATTAGCCTCTGTATTTACTGTAAGCTGCACAGTTATTTAAAGTAATTTGGCCTGTATGAGCCTGCTTACACACTGTTGCTGTGTGCATATATACTGATCTCAAGTCTGCTTTGAGGCATCCCATTCTGTAACATACCATTAGCCTCTGTATTTACTGTAAGCTGCACAGTTATTTAAAGTAATTTGGCCTGTATGAGCCTGCTTACACACTGTTGCTGTGTGCATATATACTGATCTCAAGTCTGCTTTGAGGCATCCCATTCTGTAACATACCATTAGCCTCTGTATTTACTGTAAGCTGCACAGTTATTTAAAGTAATTTGGTCTGTATGAGCCTGCTTACACACTGTTGCTGTGTGCATATATACTGATCTCAAGTCTGCTTGGGGGCATCCCATTCTGTAACATACCATTAGCCTCTGTATTTACTGTAAGCTGCACAGTAATTTAAAGTAATTTGGCCTGTATGAGCCTGCTTACACACTGTTGCTGTATGCATATATACTGATCTCAATTCTGCTTTGAGGCATCCCATTCTGTAACATACCATTAGCCTCTGTATTTACTGTAAGCTGCACAGTTATTTAAAGTAATTTGGCCTGTATGAGCCTGCTTACACACTGTTGCTGTGTGCATATATACTGATCTCAAGTCTGCTTTGGGCCATCCCATTCTGTAACATCACATTAGCCTCTGTATTTACTGTAAGCTGCACAGTTATTTAAAGTAATTTGGCCTGTTTGAGCCTGCTTAGACACTGTTGCTGTGCATATATACTGTTATAAAGCCTGCTTGGGGGCATCCCATTCTGTAACATCACATTAGCCTCTGTATTTACTTTAAGCTGCACAGTTATTTAAAGTAATTTGGCCTGTTTGAGCCTGCTTAGACACTGTTGCTGTGCATATATACTGATCTCAGGTCTGCTGTGGGGGCATCCCATATGTTTTTGACTGCTTTTAATAAACCAGGCCGCAGGGCACCGCAAAACTGCACATTGAACCCTATCTGTTTATACTAAATAAGGAAATACATAAAAATGTCAGGCAGACAAGTGCCAGGATGTTCAAAGAGGAGTGGCAGAGGCCAAGATTCAGTAGGCAGAGGTCGCAGCAGACTAGGGGCGAGTGGCAGCAGGAGTCACGGTGAGAGACCTGGTCTGCCAGTATCTGCTAGCGGTCGTGTCTCCACCAGTAACGCATCTGCCGTGGTAGATTGGTTAACGCGCTCATCAACAACATCATCACTACTTACGTCTGGGGTCGGTAGGTTCCTCTGACACAACCCTGAGTTGGCATGCCCCGAGAGCAGTCCCTGTCCTCCCATTGCCTCTGTCCTACGCCGTTCCCTCCCCCAGCGACGTATCCTATGCTTTGGGTTCAGCTCCACTCTTTAGTGAGGAGGACGATCAGATAGAGGACAGTCAGCAGCTACTGCCCAGCCAAGAAATGGAGGTGGCTTCTTTAGCTAGGCAGACAAATAGTGATGTGGACAGTGTCGTGGGTGCTGCGAGCTTTCCAGCTCCTGTGCCAGACACTGTTGACGAATCCACGAACATCAGTGACGTACAGCCACAACTCGGTGATAATGATGATGACGATGAAACCGATCGCACTTGGGAGCTGGGTGATGAAGGGGCTTCATCGTCATCATCAGGAGAAGAGAGGCACAGGTTGCCCCGGAGTCAGCAGCTCAGGCAGCAAGGTGTTAGCAGCATGGTTGGCAGGCAGCATGGGGGCAGAATTGTAAAGCCTGGAGCCAAACGCGGCCGGGGTAGAGCACCTGCTGCGCGGCAGGCTACCTTATCGGGAGGTAGTGGGGCAGGGGTTCCTGGAGTTGGCGACAATAGCAGCGAATCAGTGAGGCCTGTTGGTGGGAAAAGTAGCTACTCGGCAGTGTGGCAGTTTTTCCAGGAGGGTAACATGGCCACATGCAAGATATGTAGGCAGAAGGTGAAGCATGGCCAGGGCCCAAATGTTGGCACCACGGCCCTGCGTCAACACATGATGCGTCACCATAAAGCGACCTGGGAGAACCGAGGCTCCCAAGGGGTGGTCCAGTCTGCTTCCTCACCAAGTGGCACGCCGCTCCCAATTTCTGCCAGCCAAGGCTCCAGCACCTCAGCCGAAGGCAGCTGTGCGTCATACCCATCCTCTGTCGCTCCTGCTCCTCCTCCTCCTCCTCCAAGTCATGCATCCCGCCAGCAATCCATCAGCGAAGCCATGTCCAAGAGACAGCAGTATGCGCTCACTCATCCTACGGCGCAGAAGCTGAATGTGCTCCTGTCCAAGTTGCTGGTGCTGCAGTCCCTCCCTTTTCAGGTGGTGGACTCTGCACCTTTCAGAGAACTAATGGCTTGTGCTGAGCCAAGGTGGAGAGTCCCAAGCCATCATTTCTTTGCCAAGAAGGCAGTACCAGCGCTGCACACTTTTGTTGAACAGAAGGTGGACCAGTCCTTGAGCCTGTCGGTGTGTAGCAAAGTGCATGGCAGCGCCGACATCTGGAGCTGTAACTACGGTCAGGGACAGTACATGTCGTTTACGGCCCACTGGGTGAATGTGGTCCCTTTGCAGCAGCAGCAACTTGGACAGGTCACGCCGCTTCGGCCTCCGCGCTCCCTGCCCGTTGGGCCTGTGACACTGTGCGACTCGGCCTCCTCATCCTCCGCCATCTCCTCACCCTCCACTGTAGGCTCAAGTCTCAGTGCCCCTCCAGTCTACCATGTGTGCAGGGCACGGAGGTGTCACGCAGTGCTTCACATGGTTTGTCTTGGCGAAAGGAGTCACACAGGGGAGGAACTGCTTAAATGTATTCATCAGGAAATCCAAACATGGCTTACTCCAAGAAAACTTAAAATGGGAATCATGGTTACCGACAATGGGAAGAACATTTTGTCTGCGCTGCACCAAGGAAGCCTGACCCATGCCCCCTGCATGGCTCATGTCTTCAATCTGGTTGTCAAGCGGTTTATGAAGTGTTCCCCCCATATGCAAGACATCCTAACAACTTCAAGGAAACTTTGCATGCACTTCAGCCACTCATATACCACCAAACACACCCTTCTTGAGCTACAGCGTCAGAATGGTATCCCCCAACATAGTCTGATTTGCGATGTTTCCACCCGTTGGAATTCCACCCTTCACATGTTGGACCGATTATATGAACAGAGAAAAGCCATCACGGATTTCCTGATGATCCAAGGGGATAGGGGGACTCCCCTGTGTAACTTCAATGTCAACCAGTGGCAGCTCATACGTGACACCTGCCGTTTGCTCAGGCCCTTTGAGGAAGCCACTTTATTTGTCAGTCAGCAGGATTACGGGATGAACGACGTGATTCCACTGCTTCATGTACTACAGCACATGTTGGAAACCATGGCTGGTCAGGGCACTGGAGACATGGCGTCCACATCTTACGGCCACATGAACCCCGTTGGAGCTGAACTGGAGGAGGAAGAAGAGGAGGAGGGGCACAGTGAAGCACAGTTTTGGCTTGGCGAAATGGCTGGTTTATCTAGTCAGCGGACAGGAGAGGAGGAGCAGGAGCAGCCAGAGGAGCTAGAGGGTTTTGAGGAAGGCGAGACAGAGGACCCGGACACACCGTGGCAGTATGCAGTGGAGATGGAGACAGGTAGTCCCTCCGAGTCACTTGCGCAAATGGCAGGAAGCATGCTCACGTGCTTGCGTAGTGACCCCAGAATTGTTTCCATTTGTCGGCGGGATGACTTCTGGCTGTCCACCTTATTGGACCCTCGCTTCCGGCACAAAATGGGAGCATTTTTAAAACCCGCCGAGAGGGAGGACAAACTGAACTACTACAAAGACTTTCTACGTAGGCAGTTGGCTGATGCCTATCTGCGCCATGGTCCATACTCTCGCAGGTCTGACTCGAGGGGACCTCTGCGCTCACCTTCCACTGCCATGGCTGCTGGGGGGGTTGGCAGGAGCAGCAGCAGCAGCAGCTCCATCAGCAGCAGCCTCAGTCTTCAGTCGCTAATGAGTAGCTTTCTACACCCGCATAGTGAGGCTACTCATGAGCAGCAGGAAGACCTGGAGCTGGACCTCAACCTTGACATGACCATGCCAACACACCTTGAGGATCCGCTGGACTTCTGGGCAGCCAAACTTGATTTGTGGCCGCAACTAGCAGAGTTTGCCCTGGAAAAGCTGTCCTGCCCGGCAAGTAGCGTGCCATCTGAGCGGGTGTTTAGTGTGGCGGGGGCCATAGTTACGGTGAGGAGAACTCGTCTGTCAACTAAAAATGTGGAGAGACTCACCTTTGTCAAAATGAATCAGGGATGGATCAGCTAGGATTTCCACCCACCAATGCCTGATGCATGCGACTAGATTCAGCATGGTGCCACGTTTTACACTTTCCAAATGGTGCAAAACATATTTATGTCTTTAGGCCAATTTTTGGGCTCCTGCTGATGCCAACTTCAGGGTGTGCCTTCCAACCAATTTTTGGACTCCTGCTGATGCCAACTTCAGGGTGTGCCTTTCAGACAATTTTTGGCCTCCTGCTGCTGCTGCTTGCAACTCCAGGGTGTGATTCATCCAATTTTTGGGCTCCTGAAGCCAACCCCAGTGTCTCTTTAAAGTAATGTTTGGGCTCCTGCTGCTGCTGCTGCCAACTCCAGGGTGTGATTCATCCAATTTTTGGGCTCCTGAAGCCAACTCCAGTGTCTCTTTAAAGTTATGTTTGGGCTCCTGCTGCTGCCAACTCCAGGGTGTGATTCATCCAATTTATGGGCTCCTAAAGCCAACCCCAGTGTCTCTTTAAAGTAATGTTTGGGCTCCTGCTGCTGCTGCCAACTCCGGGGTGTGATTCATCCAATTTTTGGGCTCCTGAAGCCAACCACAGTGTCTCTTTAAAAAGTAATGTTTGGGCTCCTGCTGCTGCTGCTGCCAACTCCAGGGTGTGATTCATCCAATTTTTGGGCTCCTGCAGCCAACCCCAGTGTCTCTTTAAAGTAATGTTTGGGCTCCTGCTGCTGCTGCTGCCAGCTCCAGGGTGTGATTCATCCAATTTTTGGGCTCCTGCTGCCAACTCCAGTGTCTCTTTAAAGTAATGTTTGGGCTCCTGCTGCTGCCAACTCAAGGATGTGATTCATCCAATTTTTGGGCTCCTGCTGCCAACCCCAGTGTCTCTTTAAAGTAATGTTTGGGCTCCTGCTGCTGCTGCCAACTCCAGGGTGTGATTCATCCAATTTTTGGGCTCCTGAAGCCAACCCCAGTGTCTCTTTAACCCTTTAAATGCCAAGCACGTAGTTTCTACGTGGTTGCTTCTCCTACCCTTAAGTGCCAAGCACGTAGAAACTACGTGCCTGGCATTTTCCCCTAACAGTTAAAAGATAGAAAAAAAAACCCACTTACCTCTGGTATCCCCGTGAAGCTTGGGGTCCTCTCTTCCTGAGGGGGCATCCGATCGCCCCCCCGTTGTCCTCCGTCTTCAGGAGGGGGCCCGAAACCAGCCGCCCCCCCCCCCCGTTTCCAGCGCTGACTCGCCGTTGTAAAAATAAAAAAAAATAAAAACTCATTTACTCACCTCCGCGCCCGAGCCTTCTGTCGGGTCTCCTCTTCACCAGGGGGGGGTCCGACCCCCCCCCCCCCCTGGGCTGCGCAGGCTTCAGGTGAGGACCCTCTTCCGGGTCCTCACCTCTTGAAATGGCGGCGATGGCCGCCGCCTCTTAGCCCCGCCCATTGTGGGAGGAGCGGGATGACGTCATCCCGCTCCTCCTATACCCCCTCCGAGCTCCGGCATCTGTCAGATGCTGGTGGTGATCGGAGCAGGGCGGGTGTCAGCCGAGGAGGCTCCGTTCGGAGCCCCCTCGCCTGTCACCCGCCCTGCGCCGATCACCACCGGCATCTGTCAGTGAAGTGACAGCGGCGCGGGATGCCGGATCGGAGGTGAGTACAGTAAAAAAAAAAAAGATTTTTTTCTCTGTGTCAGTGTGATTATTTACTTTTAACCCCTTGTGAACTGGTAAGGGGTCCATGACCCCTATACCAGTTCACAAGGCTGGGGGGATGGCAAGTCACCTGCGCTAGCGGGTGACTTGCCATTAACCCCCGGCACCCCCATTACCTGCCTCCTCAAAGGCCAGGGGGGTGCAGAAGAGCCCGGGCCCACGGGCTATGCGGGCTTGTAGCCTGCAGGGCCAGGGGCCACAAAAGCTGGCCCCTGCGCCCTGTTCCTACAAGCCCTGCATAGCTGGTCCTGGGCTGGTTACTTTGGGTAAGGGGGACCCCACGTTTGACCCTTAAAAATAAAAAAAAAATGGGGTCCCCCTCCCCAGGGAGGGGGACCCTATGTCATTTTTTTTCTCGATTTAACCCTTTGTAGTGTGGATGGTATTTGTCTTTTATTTGTGAATGTTATAAAGTACTTGTTTCAGTTAGGGGGGTCTCCTGGGCAGGATATTGTAAGAAAAAAAAAAAATACAATTTACAAACAAGATATTTCATGTTAAAACCTAAACTCTGCTGCAAAAAAATATATATATAATTTTCCTGAAAGTTCCAGCAAAAATGGCGCAAAACATGGTGCAAAATGGGGAAAAATGGCCTCTCAACAGAGGGTGACAAAATCTCAAGTAGGCTGGCAATTAAAAGGGTTAATAGTACCTATGCATGTTGGGTATTGTTCTGTTCGGGGGACCTTGCGCTTTCAGACTTAGCTTGTTTTTTCTTGTTTGCATATTTATATTTTAGGAAAAGGTGTTTTTTATTCAGCTTTTTTAAAAAATTTTTAGGGAAACCCTGCGCAAACAAAGAATTCTTTGAGGTAATAATTCCAGAAAGCTGAGTCCACTAGAACAAGCTGGGTACGCTTAGAAAGCTTAACGTGTGTACTTTCAGGGAATATATGGTTTATGGGGGATATTCCAAATGTAAAGGGTTGTTTTGGTTGAAAAATCGCAAGGTGCGCACTTTGTCTGCAGAGCTGAAATTTTCAAGTAAAATTACCGTTACGCACATGCTTTACTTTGGGGTGTTTGGCAACTCTTCCCTTGACAGTAGCTATGCATGTTGGGTGTTGTTCTGTTCAGGGGATGTTGCGTTTTCAGATTAAACTTTGTTTTTTCTTGTTTGTATATAGTTTTTTTTAGGAAAATGTGGCTTTGATTCAGCTTTTTTATCCTTTTTTTAGGGAAACTCTTTGCAACCAAAGAATCCATTGAGGGATTACTTCCAGAAAACTATGGCCACATCAACAAGCCTGGTACGCCTAGAAAGCCTGAGGTGTGTACTTCCAGAGAATATATAGTTTGTTGGGGGTATTTCAAATGTAAAGGGTTGTTTTTCTGGAAAAACTGCAAGGTGCACATATTGCATAGCATAGTTGTATTTTTTCTGAAAATCCCCTAAAGCGCTGTTTCAGTTTGGGGGAGTCTCCTGGGCAGGAAAGGGTGTCTACCTATACATATGTGGTACCGCTGTAACCGAGAGAAATTGGGATTTCACATGCAATAAGATTTTATTGACAAACTTACATTTTTTATTACAAAAAAAACTACAAATTGTAAAAAATATATATATATATATTTTTTGCACATATTTCCCCCAATAATATTGAGAATACACCTAAAAAATGACAAACAAGACATTTCATGTTAAAGCCCAGACTCTGCTGAAAAAAACAATATATAATTTTCCTGGGAAATCCCTGGAAATCCCTTCAAAAATCACATTTGAACATGGGGAGCGCAAAATGGTGCAAAATGGTCTGGCAACAAAGCGTGACAAAAACTCCAGGTAGGCTGGCACTTAAAGGGTTAAAGTTATGTTTGGGCTCCTGCTGCTGCCAACTCCAGGGTGTGATTCATCCAAATTTTGGGCTCCTGCTGCCAACTCCAGTGTCTCCTTAAAGTTATGTTTGGGCTCCTGCTGCTGCTGCTGCCAACTCCAGGGTGTGATTCATCCAATTTTTGGGCTCCTGCTGCCAACCCCAGTGTCTCTTTAAAGTAATGTTTGGGCTCCTGCTGCTGCTGCTGCTGCCAACTCCAGGGTGTGATTCATCCAATTTTTGGGCTCCTGCTACCAACCCCAGTGTCTCTTTAAAGTAATGTTTGGGCTCCTGCTGCTGCCAACTCCAGGGTGTGATTCATCCAATTTTTGGGCTCCTGAAGCCAACCACAGTGTCTCTTTAAAGTAATGTTTGGGCTCCTGCTGCTGCTGCTGCCAACTCCAGGGTGTGATTCATCCCATTTTTGGGCTCCTGCTGCCAACTCCAGTGTCTCTTTAAAGTAATGTTTGGGCTCCTGCTGCTGCCGCTGCCAACTCCAGGGTGTGATTCATCCAATTTTGGGCTCCTGCTGCCAAATCTCTTTCAAGCTATGTTTGGGCTCCTGCTGCTGCTGCTGCTTGAAACTCCAGGGTGTGATTCATTAAATTTTTGGGCTCCTGCAGCCAACTCCAGTGTCTCTTTCAGCCAATGTTTGGGCTCCTGCTGCTGCTTGCAACTCCAGGGTGTGATTCATCCAATTTTTGGCCTCCTGCAGCCAACTCCAGTGTCTCTTTCAGTCAATGTTTGGGCTCCTGCTGCTGCTTGCAACTCCAGGGTGTGATTCATCCAATTTTTGGGCTCCTGCTGCTGCCAACTCCAGTGTCTCTTTAAAGCAATATTTGGGCTCCTGCCCCTCATAGTGATGCCACTTCAACTCTCTGCAATTGTGCTGCTCTGCGATTCTATTAGCGATGCCTCTGATCTGCATGTGATATTTATTCAAAGTATTATTTAACTAACCCAGCACGCATCCTATGCGTGTTACAGCAAGGCAGAATGATTTACAACCCTATTGAGGCTCTAGGAGGCTCAGAAATAGCCGTTTTTAATAGCGATTCGTCGCAAATAAATTCGGGTCGAAACGATTTTTGTCGCAAAATTCGGCGAATCAGTCGAATCGAATTTTTCAAAAGTTCGCTCATCTCTAATCAAGACCTCTGCAAAAAAACACAATATATTCTGTAAACAGAACAGCACTACAAGCGAACCCCTGGATTCACCGATAATTGCTTGCAACACTTAATAATAGCTCATTTGATAAAGATTTCTTCCTGGCCTTAATCATAGTCTGGATAACTCTGGCAGAAAAAAACCTTTCTGCTAAGATAAAGGATTCAATAACCAGGCAGTCCAAGCCAGAACTGTGAATTGGGATGCCTTAGAGGCCCTTGTGAGAGAAGATCTGGATAGTCGCCTCCAAAAGCTGCCCTCTGACATCTTTACTATGTCTGAGAACCAGCTTCTTCTTGGCCACAGAGGAGTCACCAGAATGGTTGGGACTTCCTTGTGAGCTAAACTTTTTTAGTACATGACCCAGGAGTGAAATCGGAGGGGAATGCATAAAAAAGCTTGAATGCTGACCACTAAAGAGTCAGGGCATCTGTTGCTATTGTTTAAGTATCCCTGGACTGCCTTCGGATCTTCCGACTGTGCCCTGATGCAAGAACTACGTCTGGGATCAGTGTTTAAAAATTCTCTGGCTAAGAGACTATTCCCTCTGATGCAGGACCAGTCTGCTGAGATGAACGGCCTGCAAGTTGTCCACTCCTGGTATGTGTACCACCAAAATACATGGAACCAGTTTCTCGACCCAAAGTAAAAACCCAGCTCACTCCATCAGGACTTTACTGCTTCTGGTGCCCTCATGGAGGCTGATATATACCACCGCCATCCGATTGTCTGTTTGAATCCGGACAGGATGCCACCTCAGATGGTATGTCCAATGTCTGAAATACAATAGAATCACTCTCAGTTCCAGGATATTTATGGAGAGTCTGCTCTCCTTCAGACTCCTTTGTCACTGAATCGTTTGTGACTCCATGACACTCCCCCAACCATATAGACTGGCATCCGTGGTGATGATCTTCCACTGTACTGGAAGAAAGAATTTGCCAATCTGAAGAGGCTGAGGACCAGGCTAGAGACAGCCTTGCTGACTGTGTCATGTAAAAAGAGTGATCCAGAGTGTGTGTGTCTTGATCACAGATTGTGAGCAATTACATCTGCAAGGGTCTTGTGTGAAACAGTGCAAAGGATACTGACTCAAAGCAAGATACCATCAGGCCCAACAGACATATTCCTTGATGAATCGTCGAGTGAGGACAAGACAAGAGACCCTGTACCCTGGCCTGAAGTAAGAGTCACTTCTGTGTTGGAAAAACACTTCTGCCTGAGACGTGCCTAATGAATAACTCTACAAGCTATGAAATTATGTTTGACTTTAGAATTCAACTGGATAGACACTATATCCTTCTGGGCCCCCTGATATGATGGGGCCCTGTTGGGGCGTGGGAGTCGTTGCCGGTAAAAACAGTCCTCACTCAAGTCTTGGCAAAAATAGGCTTAGGTTTATTTTGAGCAAAAACAAAAAACAAATGAACACAAAACAAAATTCATGCAAATAAGGGGTTAAGTTATAGCTACCGTAGGACCAAGTAGCACCCCAGCTCTCAGCTCATCCTGACTGACCTGAACTGAAAATCCCTCCACCTATATACAGGTGCACTTATCTACCAATTACCAGTTTCCAACAGCCCTTTATTCTTAAAGGAATATACATCTGGTTTTTAAACAGAAATATTACATATAAATCATACATTAAACCACATGAAACAAAGCAACAAAGCATGTCTCCTTTAAAAATAAAAAGGAGCTTATAATCTATATACATATTAACAAATTATACACAGGAACATAAACACACTAGGTTTGGCTGCAGCTTTGCCTCACCTGGCAGTAATTAGCAGCATCCTATATAAACCCAGCACACCCTCTGCTCTGGTTTGGTCTCTGCAGGTAAGTAGCTGGTCATGCTGGGTGTGTGTTGGTGGGGAATAGTGAACTAGTTTATCTGTGAAAGGATAGTGGACAGAGATGAAGGATTTGCTGGCCAGCAGATAGAAAAGAGAGAGAAAGATACATACAGACAGACAGACAGACCTGCTCACTATTAACCCCTCAACATACCCCCCAACTCAAGTGGAAGCTTGTCCTTCCACAGAACACATCTCCTGGACCTGGGTACCGAATCGGGACAGGTGATCTGCATTCTTATGCTGACTTCCCGGTTTGTATTGGACCAAGAATCTGTATGGTTGTAGGCTTAAGTACCATCTTGTCAGGCGGGCATTGTTACCTTTCATTGTGTTCAACCAAAATAAAGGATGATGGTCAGAGATTAACACAAATTCTTTCCCCAATAGATAATAAGGTAAAGACTCTACGGCCCACTTGATAGCTAAACATTCTTTTTCTATAGTAGAATATTTCTCCTCTCTGGGAAACAATTTTCTACTAATGTACAGAATTGGGTGTTCCTCTCCATTCTGAAACTGACATAGAACAGCTCCGATGTGGATCCACCTGGACTAGAAATGGCAGAGAAAAGTTTGAATTTCTTAATACCGGAGCAGAACAAAGCTTCTGAGATCAGACGAGATCGGGCGCATTCAGGGTGGTGTGGCCGTAGGCCTCTCTTGGCCCTTCCCTGTCCTGGTATCTGTAGGTCCGGAATTTTTGGCGAAATGTCTCTCCATGTATATTGTAGCGTCTCAGAATTGCAGCTTTAACTTTTTGGTAGTTTCCTGCATCCTCAGTGCGCATTTGGCTATAGGCCTGCAAAGCTTTGCTGGTGAGGAATGGTGCAAGATGAAGAACCCACTGATCCTCAGGCCACTTATTTGCTTGAGCCACTCTTTCAAACACTTTAAGAAATGACTCTATATCATCAGTCTCTGATAGCTTAGTAAGCTTTAAATTTGTAGTAGGAGGTATATTGCGCTGCATGGCTTGCAGCACCTGTAAGAACTGTTCATCTCTCCTTACCCTTTCCTTTTCTTGTTGCTGCAGCTCAATTTTACGCTGCTCCTCCTCTTTTTCTCTCCTCCATTGCTCACGCTCATAAGCATATTTTTCCTCCTCTTTTCTATGCTGGTCACTTAGCTCTTGGCGGTGAACCAACCACACAAGGAGTTCCTCTATATTTTTTGGAGTAGTTACACTCACCGGTGGATCCGTACCGCTCCCAGCTGCAGCGCCCTCCTCTGGAATCTTAGCTTTAGATTCTTCAATCTGGGTGCCTTCCATTTTGGATTTAGGGACCACTGGTTGGCGTCTTTCTGCAGGTCTGGGTGGTTGTATAGATCCCTTGGTTCGCTGAGATCGCCTTGGAGAAGAAGTTGTTATAAATCTCCTGGCATGACCTCTTCCGGCCATGGACTGAGTTTGACAGCTGCGCTTATGAGTCCAGTGCAGACAGCAAGCATCCCACTTCTGACACCATATGTTGGGGCGTGGGAGTCGTTGCCGGTAAAAACAGTCCTCACTCAAGTCTTGGCAAAAATAGGCTTAGGTTTATTTTGAGCAAAAACAAAAAACAAATGAACACAAAACAAAATTCATGCAAATAAGGGGTTAAGTTATAGCTACCGTAGGACCAAGTAGCACCCCAGCTCTCAGCTCATCCTGACTGACCTGAACTGAAAATCCCTCCACCTATATACAGGTGCACTTATCTACCAATTACCAGTTTCCAACAGCCCTTTATTCTTAAAGGAATATACATCTGGTTTTTAAACAGAAATATTACATATAAATCATACATTAAACCACATGAAACAAAGCAACAAAGCATGTCTCCTTTAAAAATAAAAAGGAGCTTATAATCTATATACATATTAACAAATTATACACAGGAACATAAACACACTAGGTTTGGCTGCAGCTTTGCCTCACCTGGCAGTAATTAGCAGCATCCTATATAAACCCAGCACACCCTCTGCTCTGGTTTGGTCTCTGCAGGTAAGTAGCTGGTCATGCTGGGTGTGTGTTGGTGGGGAATAGTGAACTAGTTTATCTGTGAAAGGATAGTGGACAGAGATGAAGGATTTGCTGGCCAGCAGATAGAAAAGAGAGAGAAAGATACATACAGACAGACCTGCTCACTATTAACCCCTCAACAGGCCCATATCAGCCGATAGACTCGGTAAGGGATTATATGTATCCCTGACTTCTTAGAGAATTACATGAGACCTGCCAACACCTTGGTAAACACCCTGGGGCTGATGATAGACCGAAGGGTAGCGCCACAACCTGAAAAAGTAGGGCCACCTACTAAAATGTAGGTATGCATCCTTATATATACACTGTGGTTATAAAAACTCCAATCTCTAAAAAGGTGAGAATGGCAGATCTCAATGCTTCTGCTTTCTGCTGAATTCGGGATACCCCTGACCAGAGATCTCTGATGGGGTCTGGTTCCTAAAATGATTTTGTAACCTGAGGATACCCTTCCTGTATCCAAATATCTGTTACATGCAGCCTTCAAAAATGAGCCAAATGCAGAAGCTCCCCCCCCACACCTCAAGGGCGGGGGCATCCCTTCCTGCCTGAGCCGGCTTCGAAGGGGATCTGGCTTTGTTCTGTCAGACACCTATTGCCTTAATTTGGAACTTTGGGATACCGAAGAGAATTTATCTATTTTTTTTTTTTTGGAATAAGACAGAAATGGAGAAAATCAACCATCCATCCAACTTCTCCTTAATCGGACACCCCATGTGTAGAGGACTCTCCAATAGATAACTTCCTGGGAGACTATGGCCGACAATATCCTCTTCCACTCAGAGGAAAAAAATATTTTCTTTCAAAATTTCTTTTTTTTTTTTTTGTTCAGTAGCCAATACTCCATTATGACACTCTAAAGGTTTTAGGACCACTTGAGGGCTGCTGACAGAGATTAAAGACTCAGAAGGAGACTATGGCAGCCACAATATCCTCTTCAAATCAGAGGAAAAAATATTTTCTTTTAAAATATTTTCAGTAGCCAATACTCCATGATGACTTTATAGATTTAGAACCACTTGAGGGCTGCCGACAGAATTAAAGACTCAGAAAGAGACTATGGCAGCCACAATATCCTCTTCAATCAGAGGAAAAATTATTATTTTTTTTATTTTTTTTTAAATCCTTTTAGTAGTCAATACTCCATGATGACTCTATAGGTTTAGGACAACTTGAGGGCTGCCGACAGTTTACAGACTCAGAAGGGGCCTATGGCAGCTACAATATCCTCTTCAATATACTCAGAGGATTTCTTATATATTTTTTTTTTTTCAAAAAACCTTCTTAGTAACCGGTATGATTCACATCACGGTCCGCATGAAAACTGCCCAGGGGTTTCTCAGAAAGCACCGGCGATAGGGGTCAGAGCCCCTTCAGGGAGGAGACAACTGTCTCCCTATCCACTACAACCGTAGCATAATCCCTGCGCACCGTGCTATCCTTATCCAGTGCCACTGCATGCCACTGGATATGGGGTAAATCTGATAAAGACCAGATGACTACCCCCGATGCCTCCGCCATGGTGAAATTAATAATACTAGTCTATGATCCTGGGGATCTGAGACCAAGTATATATAGGTTCTCGACAGTCACCTACTGCGAGTCCTCTGAGGGTAGACCACCATATAATTATATATTACAATATAAATTATATATTACCTTGCCCTTTCCCAATCAATAAAGATAAAAATTTAAATAAAAAAATAACCTACTAAAAGGTTTAGGTCCACTTGAGGGTAGCCGTGCAGCGGCTTAGAGAAGCCCTTTTGCGTTTTCTGGTGATGCTAGGCACCTTGCCTAGCCGAAAATGTTTGAGCTTGGTCGGCGAGAAAACCGTGCCCCGTCGCGGAGGAGAACCGGCTACTTCAGCGGAGCTGGTGACTTCGCTAAGCCAAAAATCTTCCAGCGTCCACGGTTAGAGAAAACGCATAGTACTGCTGAAAAGAACCGGAGATCTCAGCAGAGCTAGCTGCTACGCTAAGCCTTCCACAGAGGCGGACGGAGAAAGCGCTCTGCGCCCGGTACTCGGAACTTCGCCAAGCCTTAAATCTTTCCACAGAGGCGGACGGACGAAGCGCTCTGCACTCGGTACTCGGAACTTCGCCAAGCCGAAAATCTTTCCACAGAGGCGGACAGTGGAAGCGCTCTGCACCCGGAACTCAGTACTTCGTCAAACCGAAAATCTTTCCACAGAGGCGGACGGAGGAAGCGATCTGCGCCCGATACTCTGTACTTTACCAAGCCGAAAATCTTTCCATGGCGACGGACTATTTCCTCGTTGCAAACAATAAGAGAGGGAAAATCATTCCCTTGGTCACCCCCCAGAGTGCCAAAGCACTACAAAGCGCACACTGGACCCTGCGCTTACCTTACCATCCTGATCCGGATACAGTTTTACGGAACTTCACCAAGCCGAAAACTGAGGAGGCCTAATGGGTCAATCCAGATCAGAGCAGCATAAGGGACATAGGAAGACAGACAGGGTCTTGCCCCCGCTTCAAATGTATAATCTTAGAAACAAAGTAAATGGAAGAGGAGTCTAGAGAGCCATGCAGTCATCCCAACTGCAAGAATGAAACTCTAATCTAGCAAGTCAGCCGGAAGGATATAGGCCGGGAGGCGGAGCCACGCTTTCGTCTTGCAGTCACGCCCCTTCGGGCAGGGCATTACCCCAATCGTATTGAATAAGGACGGCCTGGAATGGATTGGAAGAAAAATAATCATGTAGTACTCAGTATTAACAATTCAGAAGAGAAGGAGGGTAAAGTTGCCCTGGTATACATACCATAAGCTGCATTCAAACCCAGCTCACAGTATAAAGTACAAAGTTTAATGAAAAGTGAACTTTTCCTATGTTTAGTAGCTGACAGGTCTACAAATATTCTCCTGGAGTATGCAATCGATAATCAGTTATTCTCTCATCTTAAATTACCGTCATTGCACTCTGACTTATTAAATACATTAGATAAAGAAAAAGTCTCGTAATCAATTAGGCGTCTAGACCAAGTCAAGCTTGGTTACTGCACAGACATGTAGCTATGGCACTTGAGCTCGCCGGGCTCCCTGCAACACCTACTAATTACAGAAGGAAAAAATTTTAATGAACGGAGTTGCTGAAAGATATTTTCTGGAAATAATTAATAAGTGAGAACAAAAAAAAGATTAAGGGATTCCAACATTACCATACATCGAAGACATTTGGTTTCAGGTGAAATGTGTGACTTGGTGATAAGCCAGCCATAGACTGCGGAATGTATTTCTCAATTAAATGAAGGAGACAGTGCATACAAAAATGGCGGCTATTATGAGGCTGCAACGGCATACAATACACAATCAAATATGCAAGATTATAGGAAGGGGTGGACTGGGGCTAAAATTAAGCCCAGAAATGTAGTGAGCCTAGGAAGCCCATCTTTAGCCTATTAGCTGCTCAGCCCCACCCTCACGGTGCTTCTCAGCTGGTTATAGCTGTTTTTTTGTGTATTCTACTATTTTGTGTAATTGTCAGGGACAGATCATGGGCAGGGGTGCATATGGCCTCTCGTTAAAGTTGTGGTATAAAGTTCTAGTATTGTAGGGGCACATGGCCCCATAAAGCCATGATGCTGAGGTGAGAGTATTGCAGGGGAAAAATGGCCTGGTCAGCAAAGAGTGGATTTTGATTTTAGAAGCAGAAGTTCCTATGCTCTAGATGAGCTGGGCTGCATGCTGCGGGCCAAATCCAGCTCATGTGCCACCAAGGATTCTCCCTGGCCAGTCCAACACTGATTACAGGCAACAATGCCCAGTGATGAAGTGCTGGATTCTTTCTTACTTTTATTCCTACTTACTCCCCGACTCAATGCGGGAAAGAAAAATGATTCTGCCGCTCTGTCACCTGGTGCTGCTGCTGAACCTCTGCATGAAAGTCCAATATGGGGGGGGGGGATAAGTGTTGGAGATATGATACTTAAGCAATAGCTTACAGCTTTGTTTTTAAATTAGATTAATTACTTAGATTTATTGCAGTTTGCAGCTATTGCAGGTTATGACACTAGATGGCGCTGTAACCAATGCGCAACTGTAGAGTTTTATATGTAATTTACTGCTGTGTTGCTATTTCCTGTATATCGAGCTGTAATATCTATCACTACAGAGTTCCTTCCTATCTGTGTTCTAGCCACCATGTAAGGCAACATTCTCTTACTACATTTATGTTCCAGTAATACAAGTTCCTGTCTATCTGGATTTGACTTCGCTGCACCCAGCACTCACACTCTGCAACAAGAAGGTGCCTATGGCCGACATCAAAGACTCTTCTTCCAATGAGTAGGCCAGCCTATGGAGCAGCCTGCAACCTACTGAGGCCCCCAAATGTACTTCCCTAGTTGGTTAACAAATATGCACAAGGCTGAGGGTATACCATCTGAGGCAGAACATGGGCTGGGATTTCATTTATTGTGGGTACAGATGAGCTAGACGCAGACAAATGAGGAAGGGATTTGATAGGGTGTTAGATACAGTGGCCCAAAGCATTGTAGACTACCAGGAATTCCCTCAGGTTGCCCAATGGACAGTCTGTCTGGGAACAGAGCATTGCCTGGCCCTACGGTCTTTTAGACTGCTGGGCCGAGCAAACTGGGTTTTGGTGCCCATTAAAATGACCCTCCAGTCAAATACTGGGGGGGTTACTGCATTCCGCAGTTTATATTCTATGTCACCATAATTTAAGATGAGAGAATTTTTAACAATATCAATGTTGGCTGTGGATAGGCAGATTCTGTTGTCAGTGCCGACTAAAAGTTCTGATAGGAAATTTGCCACAGGGCAGGCCGGCACCTTCAAAGTATAGAGGGCAGGGTCTTGCCACATGTCCAATTTACCGACTTGCCTGCTGGAACTTTACTATTGCCTGCTGCTGCGGCTCACACATACTTTCCAACATACAGGATGTTAAGTGGGATTCCACCTGGTTGGTAAAACACCTATGTGGCAGTTGGTGGGAAGCACTAAATTGTTCTAAATTTACTTTTGTACCATTTCCCATGGTCCCTAGAGGGGCATACCAAATCTTGATGCCCCAGTGTAAAACCCACAAAACAGGGAAGAAGAGGGTGGAGGTTGAACTAGACTTTTTTCTCGTAGTAGAAATACTCCTCCCATCATCCTGGAGGAATAATTCCAGTTACAAAGTATGCAATTTGTGGGAGTTAAAATAAAAATATATAGAGGTATAGTTGGTTTTACAAGGAACATTCCAGGCAAAGGGTTAATGTAGTTACTGATCATCATGCTGGCTGTCAGGGGTGGCATATTTCATTCAGCCTGCTTTTATATGTTCTAACAAGCCAAGGTAACTCTCTTCCTTCAGCAGGACCTCTCATGCTAGGATCAGTCATTAGTAGGGATGAGCGAACCGGTTCGGGCGAACCGGAATTCGCTCCGAATTTCAGTGAAAATTCGATTCGGCACGAACTCGAATTTTTTTTGGTTTGTGCCGATCGAATTTTCCCTGAAATAAAAAAAAAAATGCCGACATGGTGGGAGCGGGCAGGCCGGCTACGCTGTCAGCGGGCGGCGGAAGCCGGCCCGCTGACAGCGCAGCTGGCCTGCCCGCTCCCACCATGCCGGCATTTGTTTAAAAAGCAAACACTTACCTGCATGGTCGGAGCGTGGAGGCCAGCGTCGCTCTCAGGCGCCCTCTGATGACGCGCCCTCTGATGACGCGCCCTCTGATGATGTGTCCTCTGATGACAGCTGAGAGCGGCGCCGGAGCGTGGAGGCCTGCCCGCTCCCACCATGCTGGCATTTTTGCTTAAAAAAAAAATGCCGGCATGGTGGGAGCGGGCAGGCCGGCTACGCTGTTTTTGCCGGCATGGTGGGAGCGGGCAGGCCGGCTACGCTGTCAGCGGGCCGGCGGCGGCCCGCTGACAGGCGTAGCCAGCCTGCCCGCTCCCACCATGCCGGCATTTTTTTTTTCAGATGAGCGATTCGTGAAAGTTCGATTCGGGCGAACCCAAATTTCTTGGGGAAATTCGGCGAATCGCCTGAATCGAACTTTCAAGAAGTTCGCTCATCTCTAGTCATTAGCTCTGCGTGTATCTTTATGGCTACTGAAAATTTCAACAAGGGACCCTGAAAATTGAGTCAGCATAAGAGAGCAAGTTGGTTTATTGGGAAACGCAAAGTGCTGGTGAATAAAAGATGCCACCTCTGACAGCCAGCAAGTGACAAGCTATAAGCAGCTGTGTCAATAGCTTGTGCTTGTATATGCAGAAAAGGTGTGTTGCTGGAAAACTCTAAGAACATGGTGTCTAGCTATATAGAGATAGCCTTATACTGAATAAGTCTTAATCTTTCTCTAGTAAGACATCATGATAGAGTTTTCGAGATTCACCTTGTATCTAGGTATAAATGGTTTACAAAAAGATGCAGACTCCCATGGCTGCAGGCAAAGTTCGCAAAAGACATGACTCATCTGTTCCTTGCCCGGGAGATGTCACCCAAATGATATAATGTATGAATGTGTTTATGTTAGCTCAGTAGCGCATATAACACATTGTAACAAATGCCAGCTGTGTACGGCCAGGAGAAATTGCTACTTCTGTCATTCATAGGAGTATTTATACTCAGTGGGGGCTTCAGGATGTGTGTTAGAGAAAATATACATGTACAATAAGCTAAGGTAGCCATTAATTCAATCTCTTTTTTCACAGTGTGTTTGTTTTTTTATTTAAACTGTGTGAACAGGTTAGGGGTCTCAGGAAAGCCTTTATCAGTTGAAATGGGTAGACGGGTATGCATACCACCTGCGGGCAGCAGTAGAGAGCTTGCCAATATCCCTCACTGAATTACTTGATGCTCAATTACTCATGTTTGATGAAGACGACTAAGTATACTAGAAAGCTCACCTAAAATATATTCAGTTAGCCTACAAGCAGTATCACCTTATTTCTTCTTTTGCTACTATTCTCAATGGCTAACACAGTACAACATACTACAGGAAGCAACTTTTGAAGTGACGCCATTGTTAACTACCCTGCTGGCTGAATTAGGCATAGCCATTATCACACATATTGCAAGCATTACCCCTCTGGAGGAGAGAAAGTATTGCAGGACAGACAGGAGTACATGCACCTAAGTAAAGCTTTAACAAAACGGGGGTTTCAGCTCCCACTTTCTTCAATATGCCTAGCGAATCTTCACTCCCTTTCCAACAAGAAGGATGAGCTATAGTTACTTTGTGGTAGGCTCTAACACAACTCAGCTGTGCCAAGCTTTACTTGTGGATTGGCTTGTGGACTACATAACCAACAGTTGACTAGGACATTCATGCTTCCATTTCTATGGGGCAAACCATGACCCTGGGACTTCAGGGAAGCTAACGGGTGAGGTATGTACTTATTTACATTTTCCAGATGCTATCATCCCAGAGAAGGGCTGTTCTCTGAATCTGGAATTCACAGCAATCATAGCAATATCTCAAACAATCCTGTTAGGCGTCTAAAGCTCCTCAGGTAGAGGTGGCTTTGTCTAACATAGAGGAAAAAAATTCTGGCAGGAAAAAATACTCCAGGGGCACTGGTCATGATATTGGCTGACTTTAACAGAGAAAACCCCAATCAGGAAATACCAAGGTTCAAACAGAACATTGCTTGTCCTACTAGAGGGAACTAAAAACTGGACCACTGTTACACAGTAATAAAGGTTGCATATTGTACATTGTCGCGAGCAGCGATTGGGGTCTCAGACCATTGTTTGGTTCATTGGATTCTAGTATACAAGTAAATACTGAAGCCCCACAAAAAGACAGGGTAAGGTTAGTAAAAAAATGGACAGAGGAGTTAGGGGCATGCTTCCACTGCATAGACAGGCAGAGTATGAGTGTATAGATGAGTGGTCCAATGCTGTAACTTCTTACATTAGCTTATGTGAGAACATGATATTTCTATGAAGGCAGGTCCACACATACAACCACAAGCCCTGGTTTACCACCAAGCTCAGGGAACTATGGAAAAGCAAGGCAGTGGCCCATAGAGAAGCGGATTGGCAACATTACAGAAAACAGCAAAAATTCCCTTTCCAGTGATATTAAATGGGAATAGAGAGCCTAGGTATAGAAACGGAACAATACATTCTCATTTGGGGAGCTAAGAGCAGTGTAGAGAGGCCCCATGGACGTTACAAACTATTTTAAATCCTCCGTAATCACTGAAATTAGCAGTAGCCAGACAAAGGCTCTCAGTTAGTTCTATTGTATGTTTGATTAGTTGGAAACCTCTTCATTGGTAAGAGTATAGGTGTCCCGAGCATAGTAATGGGGCACTTCAATGATGTGCAGCAGTCTTTGAAGGACAGTAGATTATAGGTTGTTGGGGGGGGCATTTGGCACTATGGGTGGTCTCAGGGTGGTTAAGTGTGTCCTTGAGTGATATTATAAGCACTATTTATTTGAATGGACCAGAAGACAAAGTAAGGGTGACTCCATGTGATAGGAGGAGGTCCTTACAAGCCTTATGAGAGACCCCCAAGTTGTGAAAGGAGACCCTAGTATGATTGCAGCACTTAATGGTAAGGCTAAAAAGGGGTAGCGTGAGAGAGCATACAAATCAGATAGGTTAAATGAGGATCCTGAAAGTTTAGCTGTATGGGGCCCAGAAATTTGTGATGTAGACCCTGACCTGCACCCCATAAGGTCTATAAGACGCACCTAGGATTTGGAGGAAGGAAATAAGAAATAAAAATTCTGAACCAAGTGTTAGGCTTACTCCCCCCAAGAACTAAATAATAGGCACAATCCCCCACTTACAGGCCGAGTAGCATTCTCCCCTCCTCCCATTCCCCATAGGCAGTGTGGCACCCCCTCCCATTTCCCATAGGCAGTATGGCACCCCCCTCCCATAGGCAGCGTGGCATCCCCCCTTTCATTTCCCATAGGCAATGTGGCATTGCCCCCTCCCATTCTCCATAGGCAGCGTGGCATTCCCCCTTCTATTCCCCATAGGTAGTGTGGCACCCCCCCTCATTTCCCATAGGTAATGTGGCATTCCCCCCTCCCATTCTCCATAGGCAATGTGGCATTCCCCCCTCCCATTCCCATAGGCAAAAGAAAAACAAAAAAACAAAAAGGAAAAAAGTACTCACACATCGCTCCCGCACTGCTGGCTGGGCCATGGGAGGCCAGAAGATAAGAGGAGCGGCAGACGGGTGGGCAGGGCAACTCTTACCTGCCATCCGTGCTATCCTCACCACTGACGTAGACTGCGCCGAACGCCTGCCACACCCACCTGCTGCACAGAGCCGGGTGTTTGCCCTGTCTGCTTGCCGCTGGAGAAAAAGCAGCAGCTGATAAGACGCACTGACATCACACACACACACACACACACACACACACACACACACACACACACACACACACACACTTGGGGAAAATAAGTGCGTCTTATATGATGAAAAATACAGTATTCTGCTGTTAGTTATGTCCACAGCTGCACAAAGGATTTTGTGTTTTTGTGTTTGATTTTGAGTTACAGAAGCAATGAGATCTGTCCAGTCTTAACTGATGACTCAGACATTTTAGAAACTCCCCCAGGGAAGAGTGCGACGCCGATAAAATCTTTGCCAGCATCTGAAAAATAATTGCCAGTGGCGAGTGCTGACCAAGAGATTAGCCGTTCTGTGAGCATTGTTCTTAAGAGCTTTGCCGCTATTGAATTATCCTGGCAGCTCGTTTGTCATTCAATATGTCATTCGAAAAGGCTGAATTGTATTAACAAAAGCACAAACCTGATTTTTTTTTCTTTAAACACACAAACCTATTAACAAAGACTTTTTGTTAAAATACTTGCACTCAGAATAACATTATATACTCCTCATTTGGACATGTTAACACAGCCTAATTTCTGTTCAGTCGCCTGCTCTTGGCCATTGTAGTTGGCTGGTAAGTACAGTGGTTGTGGCCCGGGCCCTACCCACATCAGTGTCAGCCAATCACTAGTTACCATGTGTCTAATGGAATGAATTACAACTTGTTTTTGCAGCACATTTTCCTGTTTCTTTTTTT